>CM065594.1:186607225-187207225 GCA_033119425.1 Bufotes viridis | reverse complement strand
TAGTTTTGACTTAAATTTTGCATTCAAGAGCTTCAAATAACACCTCCCTATGAGGTAAAGATGGAGAAAGACACAGAATAGCCAGGAGAGGGCAGAAAATAAGGAGACTGAAAGAGAACAAACAAATAAGATATCATATACTGTAAAATAATCTTAGGCATCCATTAGGTCACAGTCCCTAATGTTCCTTCTCTAGTCAAGGAACAATAAACTGGAGAGTTTGTCAATGGCCAAAAGAAAGGTTTTCTTAAAACCAAAACCAGTTCATGAACAGTATAACAAAGATCTGGAGCTTGTTCTAGCCATGCTGAAGATGTCCAAGTCACAGTATGGCCTTACCTTAGTGGATTCTTCCGTGGATTCACCCGTAGAAAAATCTATGACAAAATCTGAATGTGGTTTTTGGTGCAGATTAATGGGCTCGTACCAAGGTATAATATTTGCACTGTAAATTTCTGCGTGCATCTCGTAAATATAAGGCGTCAATTATATGTGATTCATGTTTGTAAGGATTTCTTGAAAATGTTTCTTCATGGTAAAAGATGAGAATCACTGCCCTACATGCAACTGTACATGTGCTGCACTGCAGCTGGTCATTCACCCATAGCCACCATAACAGCATATCAGAGTTCTAGATTCATTCAATGAAGCACATTACCATCTAGTAGACTGCAGTCCAGATCAATACTGCACAAAAGAAGCACTGATCCGCAATCCGCCTTCCTACTGTAGTGCCCTCATTTAATTCTCTTTTGAGCCGTATTAGAATCCGTGCTCCCAGGATCCAAATGAATTAACCAACTGTCATGCGTATCATAAGGTTTCTACAGTATATTACTATTATGTTTTTGTAAACTGTTATTCTAAATTATACCAGATTATGGTCTAGGTCACAGAGCTGTCTCTTGTGTTATAGCATCTTCCCCCTATTCCCTTACTCTATTTGTTTTGTCTTTTTGGGGCTCATTCACACATAACAGATTTGCTGTGGATTTTCAATCTGGATCTTAACCACTACCCGACTGCCTGACGCAGGGATGCGTCCTACGGGCGGCCGGGTTATTCCTCATTGACGCATCGGCGCATCATCTCGTGAGAGGTGAGATTTCCTGTGAACGCGCGCGCGCTCACAGGATCGCGTCGGGAGGAAGTTAAACTACAGCCTGCCAGCGCTAATCATGCGCTGGCAGGCTGTAGTAGTTAGAAAAAATTGCATATCAGACGCTGTTTAGTTAACAGCGTCTGATAGGCCTGCTGCCTGCTCCTCTGGTGGTCCCTTTTGCTTAGGACCACCAGAGGAAACATATGTAAGTGCACCAATCATCACACAGACCCCCCCATCCACCCCCCGTCACTGATTAACCCCTGATTAACCCCCGATTAACCCTTTATCACCCCATGTCACCCCCTGATCACCCCATGTCACCCCTCCGTCACTAATCACCCCCCTGTAAGGCTCATTCAGACGTCTGTATGTGTTTTGCAGGATCCGCGGATCCGCAAAACACGGACACCGGCAATGTGCTTTCCGCATTTTGAGGATCCGCACATTGCCAGAACTATATAGAAAATGCCTTTTCTTGTCTGCAATTGCGGACAAGAATAGGACATGCTCTATCTTTTGCGGAGCTTTTGCGGCCGGATGTTTCAGGGCCCGAAACCCGGAAGTTCGCGGTCGCAGCTCCGCAAATGCTGATGCGGCGAGCACATAGTGTGCTCTCCGCATCACTGCCGGCCCCATTCACACTGAATGGGTCCGCATCTATTCCGCAGAATTGCGGAATAGATGCGGAAATTTTTGCGAATGTGTGAATGGGGCCTTACTTCGCAAGCACTCCTATGTCCTTTCCCCTCTCTTTTTTTTTTCACATTATTTGGCAGAGATTTTTTCATCCACATTGATTGATGCGAATGAAGAAATCTGTCCCGTTCATTTTTTTTTTTCAGCCCAGAGGCTGAACAGAAAAAAAAAAATCTCATTACCTGTATGCTCAATATAAGGAGAATAGCAGAAACTCCTCATGCTGGCCATACATGTAATGATTGCGGAGACCCTCAAATGCCAGGGCATTACAAACACCTCACATGTGACCCCATTTTGGAAAGAAGACACCCCAAGGTATTCCGTGAGGGGTATGGTGAGTTCATGTAAAATTTTATTTTTTTGTCACAAGTTAGTGAAATATGAGACTTTGTAAGAAAAAAAAATGTCAATTTCCGCTAACTTGTGCCAAAAAAAAAATCTTCTATCAACTCGCCATTCCCCTCACGGAATAACTTGGGGTGTCTTCTTTTCAAAATGGGGTCACATGTGGGGTATTTATACTGCCCTGGCATTTTAGGGGCCCTAAAGCGTGAGAAGAAGTCTGGAATCCAAATGCGTAAAAATGCCCTCCTAAAAGGTACTCATTGGAATTTGGGCCCCTTTGCGCACCTAGGCTGCAAAAAAGTGTCACACATGTGGCATCGCCATACTCATGAGAAGTAGGGCAATGTGTTTTGGGGTGTATTTTTACATGTCTTGAATCATGTAGAAAAGAACGGGGCGGCACTCACTAGTGTAGTTTGCAAGATCGCTTTATTTAATACACCAGCGTGCAGGCAGTGTCGGGCAGGACGCCAAGGATTTCATGCAGTAAATCGAGTGACGGCTGTTTCGCGCTGAAAGCGCTTCGTCAGGCTGCTACGTCAGAAGCGTGCATACGCTTGCCTTCTTAAGCCCTACGCTCACTCATCAGCTGGAAAATCAGTGACGATGCCACGGCACTACTAGAAGGTTAAAACCATAACAAGGCACAAAAAGGAGACAAATGAAAATGAATAGTCAATCTTCCTTCATGTCAGGAGACAGTTTATTGCAATATGACATCTAGAAATCTTAGAAAGCAGTGTTTCAAATACAAATCCATGATGACAGGGTATATCAGTAAATGGCGTAAAAACAGCGCATACACAAATAGCACAATTCACACTGGACGGGTCATCCAAGACCACAACATGTGACGTGACAGCAGCGCATTCACAGGGGCACATCCACGCTAAACGGGTCATGTATTACCGCACAGTGTGACAAGGTAAGAGCAAGATCATCGGAGTGCATTGTGGGACAAATGCCCGTACTCCATTGCACAAGCAATAATTCTAAATGAACATACCTAAGTCAGTTCGGTCATTTAACCCTAACCCTTCCGCTGCCCTGGTATGTAGTATCCATCTCGCTTCTCGTTGGAGGAGAAGAAGGTGCCTGTCACCCCTCTGTGGTGAAGGTTGCACCATCTCCAAACCCGAGAAGGAGAGGGAACTGGCATCCCCACCATGTGCCATATTAACATGTTCTATCACCCAAGGGCAGCCTTTTCCCGAAACTATGGAGTTGATGTGTTCACGGACGCGTTCATACAGGCACCTAATAGTCTTACCTATATAAAAGCGTCCGCAAGTGCAACTTAATATATAGACCACATATGTACTCCTGCAGTTGATAAAGCTACGTACCCTGTGGTGTATACCTGCGACCACAACGGTCTTTTTACATGAGTTGCATCTGCACATGGGGCAGTTTCAACATTTAAAGTTGCCTGAAGGACGGTCCATCTTAAGCCACTGATTGGACCGTGAGGGGGCTAATCTACTCCTATACTAGCTTGTCACGCAACGTGTGACTTCGTCTAAATGAAATAAAGGGTCTTTGTTCAGTTAACTCTTTCAGGGTGCTGTCCCTCCTGAGTATATCCCAGTTCTTCTGATCCGCCATGGGGCTGAACTTAAAAGAGAAGGCGAATCTGCCTGTCCTATTCTCTCTGTTTGAGATTTTCGATCTATTTGCATCCCTGTTCTTGCGTAGTAAATCTGCTTGGGACAACCTCCTCTCTACCTCATCCATGTCTCTATCCAGAGCTCTCTGGGGATAGCCCCTTTCCATTAATCGCTGTTTCAGTTCGGACGCCTGGCGTCAGTACCCTTCAACCTCGCTATTAATTCTGCGCAATCTGATGAATTGCCCATACGGCAACGACTTTTTCACTGTATCTGGGTGGAAGCTATCATGGCGGAGCAAGGAGTTGGTCGCCGCATCCAGAAACTCCAGTCGTGTACCCCCAAAATTTAGGGTAAATTTCATCCCCATAACATTATTATTGAGGTAACGTATGAAATCCTCGCATTGGTCCCTGGTACCCGACCACACAATAAAGACGTCATCGACATAGCGTAAAAAACATTTTAGGAACTGAGAGAAAGGATTGGACACTGAGAAAACGAGCCTGTCCTCCAACCTTGCGAGATACATGTTGGCAAACGTGCATGAGACGGGGGTCTCCATCTCGGTCCCGAGTTTTTGTCTGTACCAAACATTGCCAAACTTGAATAAGGTGTAGGGCTCCACACACGAAATCACTGTACAGCGCACTCTTTCCTGCGCTTTCTAGGATGTCACGTATCGCCTCTACACCCGCATCATGAGGGATGCGGGTGAAGAGGCTCTCGACATCCAAGGAGACCAAATGGAAATCATCTTGCCAATGCACCTGTTCTAGGGACAGCAAAAAATCATTTGTGTCCCTAAAATACGCTGGAGCACTGGGGAGTAATGGTCTCAACAGCCAATCCAAATACTTGAATAGGGGTTCCGTTACTGATCCTACCCCCGAGACTATGGGACGTCCCGGAGGGTGGGTCAGGGACTTGTGTATTTTGAGGAGGAAGTACCAACAAGGTCTGGATGGAGAGGTGGGTACCAATTTGTCCAACATGTTCTCGGCTAGGAAGCCCCTACTTACATAGTCGATAACAAAGAATTCAAGCTGGCGCTTAATGTTCGCGGTGGGGTCCCCCCGTATCACTTCATAAGTGTCGGCATCTCTCAACTGTCTGAGGGCTTCACTGACATAATATGACCTGGACATAAGGACCACGTTGCCCCCCTTGTCTGCCAGTTTCACAATAATATCTTCCTGAGTGTGCAGCCAATTAAGGGCTTGGCACTCTTCAATGCTAATATTTTCAGGAGCTTTCAGGTATAAAAACGCCCGTACATCTCTCATCACTTGGTGGTCAAAGATGTCAATGCTCGTGCCGGCAGGCATGGGGGGACAAAGAGTGGACTTGACACCACCTGTAAACGTGGCCTCACCTTCTGACACCGCTTCCTGGGCAGTAAACTCCCCTCCCGACAAAAATTCTAAACACTGTAATTCACTTTCATCAAACTTAGTGGATATAAAGAAAGCCATAGGGTCAGGGCGGAGTGGTCACTGCCCTTCAGGTTTGGGGATCACACCCTGAGGTACGTTACTGAACATTTTATGTAGACACAATTTCCTTATAGCTTTAAACAAGTCGATTTCAAAAATGACTGGGTCGAACTGTTCCGTCAGGCTGAACCCAAGTCCTCGACTGATGGCTCGGGTGCAGCCCGAGGGTACCTCGCGCCCAGTTAGGTTTACTACCAGAGTTTCTCCAATGGGCTCTGTACAAGACATGGGGGAAGCGGCTACTTCCTCCAAGACACCTGTTTCCTTGTACGCCCAGATTTTCTGACTTCTTTTTGTTTTTCGCTGGTCCCTTCTGATGTGCCTTCTAAAGGGCCACTTTCTATTTTGTTAGAGTCATTTCTGGACTGGTTTGACTTATCTGACAAACTAGAGTCTGATTCACTTGTCCAAAAATCACTCTTTTGGCGCAGCGCAGGTCTTCTCCTTTGTGGTCTTTTTTTATTATTGGTGGCATTCCAATCAAAAACGTGCCCGGACTCATAGTCCTGTTTGTCTCTAACAAATTTGTCCTTTTTTCTTTCCTTGATCTCGGCTTGTATCACCACCAACTTCTTGTTCATTCTTATGTCAAAAGTCGTCAATTGGTTATCCGTAAGTCGGGTAGTTAACTCATCCCTGGCTTTAGCCAGCTCTTCCTTTATCTTGTCGTATTCCATAGTGTTTCTTTTTAACACCAACTCCAAAATTTGTAAGGAAAAATAAGAATGCAGCTGCTGCTACTCTTTAACAAATGTAGTGTCCTGCTCAAATTGTGCTGGGTCTCTGTACGTGCGCAATCCGCGCAGAACTCTGCCACTTTCTTTATATGAACGAAGTGACTCCACTGTCCAGAAGAGTCGCACCTCTTTATCAGCTAATTGTGTGACCTTTGTCTCCAATGACCGGGTACTAATATTTTGTAAAATGTCCTTGCTATTGCATTGTATGAAAAAGGCATCCGGCCCTTCTCTGCCATCATAAAGGGAATTGGTAGTTTCTTCCGCTGCCATAATTCAGTGCTTAGGTTCACACTGATTGGTGATACGGTTTTTAAGCCTTACTGGGTGCTCTGCTCTTAGTAGAGATGAGCAAACACCTGGAAGTTCGGGTTCAGGAAGTTCGGCCGAACTTCCCGAAAATGTTCGGGTTCAGGATCCGAACTCGACCCGAACTTTATCCCGAACCTGAACCCCATTGAAGTAAATGGGGACCCGAACTTTTAGGCACTAAAAAGGCTGTAAAATTGTCCAGGAACGGGCTAGAGGGCTGCCAAAGGCAGCTAAATGTAGGTAAATACCCTGCAAACAAATGTGGATAGGGAAATTAATTAAAATAAAATAAAATAAATAAAGTTTAACCAATATCAATTGAAGAGAGGTCCCACTGCAAGGAATCATGCGTCATATCACCCAACACTGGAGAAGGCCACTTTCAGTTATTTCGGACCCAGCACCCAGACAGAGGAGAGCGGTCCCACAGCAAAGAATCATGCGTCATTTCACCCACCACTGGAGAAGGCTACTTTCAGTTATTTCGGCCCAGCACCCAGACCGAGAATACAGGTCCCACAGCAAGGAATCATGCGTCATATCACCCACCACTGGAGAAGGCCACTTTCAGTTATTTCGGACCCAGCACCCAGACAGAGGAGAGCGGTCCCACAGCAAGTAATCATGCGTCATTTCACCCACCACTGGAGAAGGCCACTTTCAGTTATTTCGGCCCAGCACCCAGACCGAGGATACAGGTCCCACAGCAAGGAATCATGCGTCAAATCACCCACCACTGGAGAAGGCCACTTTCAGTTATTTCGGCCCCAGCACCCAGACAGAGGAGAGCGGTCCCACAGCAAGGAATCATGCGTCATTTCACCCACCACTGGAGAAGGCCACTTTCAGTTATTTCGGCCCCAGCACCCAGACCGAGGAGAGAGGTCCCACAGCAAGGAATCATGCATCATATCACCCACCACTGGAAAAGGCCACTTTCAGTTATTTATGCCCCAGCACCCAGACAGAGGAGAGAGGTCCCACAGCAAGGAATAATGCGTCATATCACCCACCACTGGAGAAGGCCATTTTCAGTTATTTATGCCCCATCACCCAGACAGAGGAGAGAGGTCCCACAGCAAGGAATCATGCGTCATATCACCCACCACCGGAGAAGGCCACTTTCAGTTATTTCGGCCCCACCACCCAGACAGATGAGAGGTTCATTCAACTTTGGGTTGCACCGCAAGATCATGGTAAAGTTAAAAAAAATGAGGATTCAATAAAGAAGTGCCCCGGAGTACAAGAATACATGGTTGAGGGGGAGGCAGTTATAAATGTCTATTCTGCACAAGGGAGGGACAGGTCCTGTGGGATCCATGCCTGGTTCATTTTTATGAACGTCAGCTTGTCCATGTTGGCTGTGGACAGGCGGCTGCGTTTGTCAGTAATAACGCCCCCTGCCGTGCTGAATACACGTTCAGACAAAACGCTGGCCACCGGGCAGGCCAGCACCTCCAAGGCATAAAATGCTAACTCTGGCCACGTGGACAATTTGGAGACCCAGAAGTTGAATGGGGCCGAACCATCAGTCAGTATGTGGAGGGGTGTTCAGACGTACTGTTCTACCATGTTAGTGAAATGCTGCCTCCTGCTAACACGTTCCGTATCAGGTGGTGGTGCAGTTAGCTGTGGCGTGGAGACAAAACTTTTCCACATTTATGCCATGCTAACCCTGCCCTCAGATGAGCTGGCCGTGACACAGCTGCGTTGGCGAACTCTTGCTTTTCCTCTGCCTTCGCCTTGGGCTTCCACCTGTTCCCCTGTGACATTTGGGTATGCTCTCAGGAGCGCGTCTACCAGCGTGCGCTTGTACTCGCGCATCTTCCTATCATGCTCCAGTGCAGGAAGTATGGTGGGCACATTGTCTTTGTACCGGGGATCCAGCAGGGTGGCAACCCAGTAGTCCACACACGTAAAATGTGGGCAACTCTGCTGTCGTTGCGCAGGCACTGCAGCATGTAGTCGCTCATGTGTGCCAGGCTCCCCAGAGGTAAGGACAAGCTTTCCTCTGTGGGAGGCGTATCGTCATCGTCCTCCGTATCCCCCCAGCCATGCACCAGTGATGGGCCTGAGCTGTTTCGGGTGCCACCCCGCTGTGAACCTGCTTCATCCTCATCCTCCTCCACCTCCTCCTCATCCTCCCTGTCCTCCAGTAGTGGGCCCTGGCTGGACACATTTGTACCTGGCATCTGCTGTTGCAAAAAACCTCCCTCTAAGCCACTTCTAACAGACTGGCCTGAAATTGCTAAAAATGACCCCTCATCCTCCTCCTCCTCCTGGGCCACCTCCTCTTCCATCATCGCCCTAAGCGTTTTCTCAAGGAGACATAGAAGTGGTATTGTAACGCTGATAACGGTGTCATCACCACTGGCCATGTTGGTGGAGTACTCGAAACAGCGCAACAGGGCACACAGCTCTCGCATGGAGGCCCAATCATTGGTGGTGAAGTGGTGCTGTTCCGCAGTGCGACTGACGCGTGCGTGCTGCAGCTGAAACTCCACTATGGCCTGCTGCTGCTCGCACAGTCTCTCCAGCATGTGCAAGGTGGAGTTCCACCTGGTGGGCACGTCGCATATGAGGCGGTGAGCGGGAAGGCAGAAGTTACGCTGTAGTGCAGACAGGTGAGCAGCGGCAGGATGTGAACGCCGGAAGTGCGCACAGACGGCCCTCACTTTATGCAGCAGCTCTGACATGTCGGGGTAGTTGTGAATGAACTTCTGCACCACCAAATTCAGCACATCCGCCAGGCAAGGAATGTGCGTCAAACCGGCTAGTCCCAGAGCTGCGACGAGTTTTCTCCCATTATCGCACACCACCAGGTCGGGCTTGAGGCCCACCGGCAGCAACCACTGGTCGGTCTGTTGTTCAATACCCCGCCACAACTCCTGCGCGGTGTGGGGCCTGTCCCCCAAACATATGAGTTTCAGAATGGCCTGCTGACGTTTACCCGGGCTGTGCTGAAGTTGGTGGTGAAAGGTGTGTGGCTGACTGGATGAGCTGGTGGAAGCAGAGGAGGAGGAAGCCGAGTAGGAGGAGGAGGCTACAGGAGGCAAGGAATGATGCCCTGCGATCCTTGGCGGCAGAAGGACGTGCGCCAAGGAACTCTCCGCCTGGGGCCCAGCCGCCACTACATTTACTCAGTGTGCAGTTAGGGAGATATAGCGTCCCTGGCCGTGCTTTCTGGTCCACGTATCTGTGGTTAGGTGGACCTTGCCACAGATGGCGTTGCGCAGTGCACACTTGATTTTATCGGATACTTGGTTGTGCAGGGAAGGCACGGCTGTCTTGGAGAAGTAGTGGCGGCTGGGAACAACATACTGTGGGACAGTCATGGACATCAGCTGTTTGAAGCTGTCTGTGTCCACCAGCCTGAATGACAGCATTTCAAAGGCCAGTAGTTTAGAAATGCTGGCATTCAGGCCCAGAGGCTCAAGGGTGGCTAGGTGGGAATTTACGCTTTCTCTCAAGGTTTGTGAGATGGAGAGCTGAGCAGCTGCCGTGTGACATGGTGGAGATGCTTGGTGGCGCAGGTGGTGGTGTCGGTGGCACATCCTCTGTTTGGTGGGCGGCAGGTGCCAACATTTCTCCCGAGGCGGAGGAAGATGCCGAGGCAGCAGCAGAAGAGGAGCAGGGGAGCCTGGTGAGTTCCTTGTTTTTAAGGTGTTTACTCCACTGCAGTTCATGCTTTGCATGTAGATGCCTGGTCATGCAGGTTGTGCTAAGGTTCAGAACGTTAATGCCTCGCTTCAGGATCTGATGGCACAGTGTGCAAACCACTCGGGTCTTGTCGTCAGCACATTGTTTAAGAAGTGCCATGCCAGGGAACTCCCTTGAAGCTGCCTTTGGGGTGCTCGGTTCCTGGTGGCGGTGGCCAGTAGCAGGCGAACTCTCTTGGCGGCGGCTGGTCTGCTTTGCCCCCTGCTCCCTCTTTTGCTACGCTGTTGGCTCGGTCTCACCACTGCCTCTTCCTCTGAACTATTAAAGTCTGTGGCACGACCTTCATTCCATGTGGGGTCTAGGACCTCATCGTCCCCTGCATCGTCTTCCACACAGTCTTCCTCCCTGACCTCCTGTTCGGTCTGCACACTGCAGAAAGACGCAGCAGTTGGCACCTGTGTTTCGTCATCATCAGAGACGTGCAGACTCCGATGAGGTGATATTCCCATGTCCTCATCATCAGGAAACATCAGTGGTTGTGCATCAGTGCATTCTATGTCTTCCACCACTGGGGAAGGGCTAGGTGGATTCCCTTGGGAAACCCTGCCAGCAGAGTCTTCAAACAGCATAAGAGACTGCTGCATAACTTGAGGCTCAGACAGTTTCCCTGATATGCATGGGGGTGATGTGACAGACTGATGGGCTTGGTTTTCAGGTGCCACCTGTGTGCTTTCTGCAGAAGACTGGGTGGGAGATAATGTTGTGAACGTGCTGGATCCACTGTTAGAACGGCATTGGGCCCCACCAAATATCGCTGTAAATTCTGGCGGGTACTGGAACCTGAGGTAGTTGGTTCACTAGGACGTGTGGCTGTGGCAGAATGGCCACGTCCTCTCCCAGCACCAGAGGGTACACTAACACCACCACGACCGCGTCCGCGTCCCTTACTAGATGTTTTCCTCATTGTTACTGTTCACCAAGCACCACAATAAGAAAAAAAATATTTGGCCCAATGTATTGATTTCAAATTCAGGCCTTTTTTACAGGCACCTAACACTATCTGCCTATTTATTTATGTAGCGTATTACACTAATCCTGGCACAGCAGTAACCACTGATTTAGGGAATATCTCTTTTAGGGCTAGTATTTAGGCCCTGGATGAAAGGTATCCTTTTATGGACAGATTTACACTTGGCCTGCAACAGCTCGAACACCAGATTCAGGTTATTGCTATTTTGGCAATTGAATTTCACCCCAGAACAAAATATATGTTTTGGCGGACACTATTATACTTTGCCAGCCACAGCTGAAACCACTGATTTATGGTATTGCTATTTTGGCAATTGAATTTCACCCCAGAACAAAATATATGTTTTGGCGGACACAATGAATCTTGGCCTGCAACAGCTGGGACACCAGATTCAGGGTATTGCTATTTTGGCAATTGAATTTCACCCCAGAACAAAATATATGTTTTGGCGGACACTATTATATTTTGCCAGCCACAGCTGAAACCACTGATTTATAGTATTGCTATTTTGGCAATTGAATTTCACCCCAGAACAAAATATATGTTTTGGCGGACACTATTATACTTTGCCAGCCACAGCTGAAACCACTGATTTATGGTATTGCTATTTTGGCAATTGAATTTCACCCCAGAACAAAATATATGTTTTGGCGGACACTATGAATCTTGGCCTGCAACAGCTGGGACACCAGATTCAGGGTATTGCTATTTTGGCAATTGAATTTCACCCCAGAACAAAATATATGTTTTGACGGACACTATTATACTTTGCCAGCCACAGCTGAAACCACTGATTTATGGTATTGCTATTTTGGCAATTGAATTTCACCACATAAAATAATCTATCCTTTGCCAGACAGCAGACAGTATTATACTTGGCTAGCCAAAGCTGGAACACCAGATTTAGGGGATTGGTATTTGGGCAATTGTATTTAACCCCTTAATAAAATATAGAAATTGCTATCCTGAGTTTCTGTCACGGCTGTATGTGAGCAACAAGAGCATACACAGTGAGTTAGCTACTGACCGGACCCAAACTAGGGAACATAAAGGGTGACCCCTGTCAGACCCTAAAAGCTCTCCCTATGCTGCTAAGCCCATGTCCAGATCCAGATGGTGGATCGAGACATGCCCGCGTACCTAAGGCTGATGACCACTGTAACCCCTACAGTAGTGGAAGGGGCACGGCCACCGGTGCCCTGCTCAGTATATGGACGGAACCGGGGTCGCCTCGGATCCAGTCAGCAAAACAAACAGAAACACACAATGTCTGCACACTTAACTGAAGGAGCTGCAGCAGCAGTGAAAACAGATCCAAAGTCAGCAGACAATGTCCGAGTACTTGCTTCAGCCAGAACACAGGTCCAGAAAGATATCACACCAGTGAAGATACTCAAGCGAGAGATACAGGTCAAATGAAGTAGTATAATCCGCACCGTACAAAGGAAGAGAGGTGATTTAAAGGCAGAGCAATCAAACACAGGAGGGACAGCTGGGAGGAAGGAAACAGAAAGTAAAGACCTCATCACAGGGGCGGAGAAACAGAGCTGTGGGAACGTCTCAAAGCTCTAGTAGTTACATCATCACAGGGGTGGAGAAACAGAGCTGTGAGAACGTCTCAAAGCTCTGGTAGTGACAGTTTCTAGGAGTGACAATTAGCACAGCTAAGCCCCTGATGTAGGATATAGCAAAAAAAAACTAGTATTGATGGATTGATGGACTTGGTGGCAGCTTGTTCTGGTGCACCACAAGTCACAAAATGGCCGCCGATCACCCCAGAAAATAAGTGACAGAAAAACGCTCTGTGCAGCCTAAAAACCAGTGAGCAAGTAACTAGCAGAAGTTCAATCATTCACAGCTGTAGATCGATCCGTTCATTAGGTGCTGTTGCTGACTTTTCCCTGCCTAATCTCGCCCTCATGAAGCTGCGTCCTCTCCCTAAATAACTCCACCACTCCTCAACCAATCCTATCCAGAGGAAAACGTCCCTTGACCACTTATAATTATAATCCACACCAAGGACTAGACATGTAAAACATAGCTTTTAATTTTACTATTAAAATTCTGTATAGAAATGTCCCCACTGTGTAATATTTCTTATAATAAGTGCATATTCAAAACAGCTTACCTCAAGCCTTCACAATAAATGCTACTTACATATTTTGAATGCAAACATATGTGGGGTGGAGATGCCTGCTTGCTTAATCTTGTGACAGTGGCGGACTATCCTATATAACCCTAATTATCCCTATAGTAGTAGGGGTAAGGGACCTACAATGCCGCCTGCCTACACACGCAGAGCACTCGCCCTGACAGGGGCGACCCCACACCGAACCTGACCCTTTGTATTGGGCCTATTCCCTATTGATTCCTAACTAGCGTCCCAATATTTATCAAGATGCAGAGATAAATATTTTCCTTTTATCCTCAAGATCCGAATAACCAGTGGGCCAGTTCAGACATTTAAATGAGTAAGTAGGGGTCACAATCACCCCCCAAAAAAAGTACAGCGAGGCCAGTGAGCGAGCGCTATCACTCCTTTCCTCTCCCTACACTAATCAGAGCAGTGTGAGGTGCGGCGCTACGTGACTCCAGCTTAAATAAAGGCTGGGTCACATGTTTCACTTGGCCAATCACAGCCATGCCATTAGTAGGCATGGCTGTGATGGGCTCTTAGGGGCAAGAAGTAAAACGCTAGATGATTGGCTGCTGTGCAGCCCTTCAGAAAGCGGGAAGTAATCGACGAACAACGAACCCGAACCCGAACTATGCTCGAACTGTTCGCTCAACACTACTCCTTAGCACAAAGTCAAATACATGAACGGAAACAAAGAGGGTAGAGCGGCACTCCAAGAAAATCACCAGAACTGGAATCAGGTCAATCAGGCAGCGCTACCAGTCCCCTATAGTCACTACACTTTCAGCGGTGCACAGCCCCAAGAGACGCGTGGATACGATAATCTTGAATCATGTAGAAAAGAACAGGGCGGCACTCACCAGTGTAGTTTGCAGGATCGCTTTATTTAATACTCCAGCGTGCAGGCAGTGTCGGGCAGGACGCCAAGAATTTTATGCAGTGAATCGAGCGACGGCCGTTTCGCGCTGAAAGCGCTTCGTCAGGCTGCTACGTCAGAAGCGTGCATACACAGTGATGATGCCATGGCACTACTAGAAGGTTAAAACCATAACAAGGTACAAAAAGGATACAAATGAAAATGAATAGTCAATCTTCCTTCATGTCAGGAGACAGTCCATAGCAATATGACATCTAAAAATCTTAGAAAGCAGTGTTTCAAATACAAATCCATGATGACAGGGTATATCAGTAAATGGCGTAAAAGCGCCACTCCACCCTTTTTGTTTCCGTTCATGTATATTTACGTGTACCCATGCTGGGTGAGAGAAATATCTCTTTAAATTGACAACTTTGTATAAAATTTTTTAAAAAGTTGTAATTTAGAGATATTTCTCACACATAGCATGGGTATATGCAAAAAATACACCCTAAAACACATTGCCCTACTTCTCCTGAGTACGGCGATACCACATGAGTGACACTTTTTTGCAGCCAAGATGCGCAAAGGGGCCCAAATTCCAATCAGTACCTTTTAGGAGGGCATTTTTATGCATTTGGATTCCAGACTTCTTCTCACGCTTTAGGGCCCCTAAAATGCCAGGGATGTATAAATACCCCACATGTGACCCCATTTTGGAAAGAAGACACCCCAAGGTATTCTGTGAGGGGCATGGCGAGTTCATAGAAGATTTTTCTTTTGGCACAAGTTAGCGGAAATTGGCTTTTTTTTTTTTCTTACAAAGTCTCATATTCCACTAACTTGTGACAAAAAATAAAATTTACATGAACTCAACATACCCCTCACGGAATACCTTGGGGTGTCTTCTTTCCAAAATGGGGTCACTTGTGGGGTATTTATACTGCCCTGGCATTTTATGGGCCCCTAATGCGTGAGAAGAAGACTGGAATCCAAATGCGTAAAAATGCCCTGTGAAATCCTAAAGGTACTCATTGGAATTTGGGCCCCTTTGCGCACCAAGGCTGCAAAAAAGTGTCACACATGTGGTATCGCTGTACTCAGGAGAAGTAGGGCAATGTGTTTAGGGTGTATTTTTACATATACCCATCCTTGATGAGAGAAATATCTCTGTAAATGACAACTTTTTAAAAAAAATTTATACAAAGTTGACAATTTACAGAGATATTTCTCTCACCCAGCATGGGTATATGTAAAAATACACCCCAAAACACATTGTGCCACATGTGTGCCACTTTTTTGCAGCCTAGGTGCATGAAGGGGGCGTAAAGTCCAACGAGTACCTTTAGGTTTTACAGGGTTGCTCACAATTTAGCCCCTCCCAAAATGCCAGAACAGTAAAAACACCCAACAAATGACCCCATTTCGGAAAGTAGACACCCCAAGGTATTCACTGAGGGGCATAGTGAGTCCGTGGAATATATATTTTTTTTTTACGGAAGTTAGCAGAAATGGAAACTTTATTATTATTATTTTTCCTCAGAAAGTGTCATTTTCCTCTAACTTGTGAAAAAAAATGAAATCATACATGAACTCACCATGCCCCTCCACAAATACTTTGGGGTGTCTTCTTTCTAAAATGGTGTCATTTGGGGGGTATTTATACTATCCTGGCATTCTAGCACCTCAAGAAACATGACAGATGCTCAGAAAGTCAGAGCTGCTTCAAAATGCAGAAATTCACTTTTTTGCACCATAGTTTGTAAACGCTATAACTTTTACCCAAACCAATAAATATACACTTATTGGATTTTTTTTTATCAAAGACATGTAGAACAATAAATTTAGAGAAAAATGTATATAGAAATGTAGTTTTTAAAAAAAAAAATTACAACAGAAAGTGAAGAATGTCATTTTGTTGCAAAAATTTCGGTCATTTTTGATTAATATCAAAAAAAGTAAAAATGTCAGCAGCAATGAAATACCACCAAATAAAAGCTCTATTAGTGAGAAGAAAAGGAGGTAAAATTCATTTGGGTGGTAAGTTGTATGACCGAGCAATAAACCGTTAAAGTAGTGTAGTGCAGAATTATAAAAAGTGGTCTGGTCATTAAGGGTAGGGGAGCTGAGGTTGTTAAATTCGGAATGTATTACAGTACCAGCAAATTGAATAAGATTTGTCTAAAGCTCATCCACATGCTGCATACCTTATCCGTGAGAAAATTGACCTGCAGTGCAGAGTTTTAAATCCACAGCATGTTAATTTCTGTTGCAGATTTTCTGCAGGTTTTCCCCAAAACTCTGGGGCACATTTATATGCAGGTCTTTGTAAAGCCCTAATTTGGCAGTGGATCCACTGAAGTTATGAAGAGGCGCAGGGGAGAAGTTGCAGATTGAGGTGCAACTAACCATTGTGGCACCATCTGTGCCTGAAACACGCCTAATTTAGGTTTGGCCAAAGGACTAAGCATTGCATGAAAGCATTATTAGCATGTGCTGAAGACTGGAACAGAGCAACATAAGACCCTATTTATACAGGGTAGATTCACAGAAGAGAAATACACAGAGAAAATTCACACCCTAAGGCCTCATGCACACGACTGTATCCATTTTTGCGGTCCACAAATTGCGGATCTGCAACACACGGATATCGGCCAGTAAAGCAGTCCTATCCTTGTCCATGATACGGACAAGAATAGGATATGTTTTATTTTATTTTTAAGCGGGCCTGTGGAATGGATCTGCAGATGTGGGAAGCACAATGAGTGCATTGAAGTGAATAGATCCGCATCTGACCAGCAAAACATGCGGTTCGGATGCGGACCCAAACCACGGTCTGTGCATAAGGCCTAAATAAGTAGATTTTTGCATACATTTCACTCGTGTGGTACTAAAGGTGAAATCTTACACCTTTTCACAGCAGAAAAGAGCATGTTGTGGAAAGCTACTCCACATGTGACCAAACATAAGGTTGAAAATTTTGCTGAAGTTTTTGCTGAGGATCAGTGGCAGAAACCGCATGTAATACTTTGCTGTGGATTTTACTCTTTCCATGGCAAAGGGGTGAAATTTACAACATAGGGCAGAATGGTGCTCAGTGGTTAGCAAGGACAACATCTGCATAGAGTTTGTATGTTCTCCGCGTGTTTGCGTGGGTTTCCTCCGGGTACTCTGGTTTCTTCCCACACTCCAAAGACATACTAATAGGGAACTTATATTGTGAGCCCCATTGATGCTAATAATAATGTCTAATAATAATAATATTTGCAAAGATACAAGTGTGTGAAATAAAGAAATACCATCAAAAGTAACAGGCTGTGGATTTTAAATCCACAACTCAGGTCAATTCTCACTGAGATTTTCTTAGACAGCATATGGATGAGATCTCTTGCTACAGAATTGCCGCACTAAAATCTGCATCGACAACTCACAATATTTCACTCGAGTGTACTGTATATAGCCATAAGGTGTATTCAGGGGTGTAACTACCATAGCAGCAAACCATGCAACTGCTATGGGGCCCAGGGAAAGGGGGGGCACAGTCTTAGTTGGGATTATCTCCTCTTCTACTGGGGGTGAAAACATGGTCAGGACTCTACCCTCTAAAGAAACAACTTTTAGCAAATGAGGCATTGGAAAAAATGCCCCAAGGGTCACTGAAAGTTGGTTTAGGTGGAAACCCTTCTGTCCTATGTGGGGGGCCTGGTTTGGCCCTTACTTCTCTATGTACGCCACTGGGTGTATTCATATGCAGCGGTTAACATGTGTGCAAGAGCAGGGAGGCAAAAACTGCATGTTGACTATAGTGGTAAAACAATAGAAAAAAGCAATTGGGGGTCATTTACTGAGTGCGCCATGCCTCGTTTAGGTGTAAAAAAAAGTCGTAAGACCTCATTTTGAGGCTTTAAAACCCTTAAAATAACACTTATGCTGGAAAGCGGCCTGATCCAATTATAGTCTATCGGGTTTTGTGGTGAACAACAGTATCTGGCAATGCTGGATCCAGTGAACTCAGTCAGGCTGTTCTCTGGCGGAACAGCCTGCCAGATCAGGTTACCTGTTATGTGAACTTAGTCTAACCTCTTAGATGCTGCAATCAAGTCAGAGTGACTGACATCTCCATCGACCCCTCGCAACAATGTGATTGCGTTGTGCCGATGGGTTGCAATGACAGCTAGAGGCCTAACAATGGCCTCAATGTCTTCTATCTACAGAAGGCCTTTAAGGCTATCACAAGTTCATCAAAACTTCCATGCGTGCAGCATCCTCTCTATTTCCTGCAGCACACAATGGGGTCCCGTTCTTGGGACAGATGCGAGTTCCAGAGGTGGGACCACAACAATTGGACATTTGTGGTATATCTTGTGCATATACTGTAAATGCCCAGATGGGAAGATGCTTTAAGGCCCTAGTTGTTAATTGTTTGATTCTAGTTAGTTAGCTGTCAATTAATCTGGCACACTCAATCAACGCGTCTAGGAATAAATACATTTTCCCGGATACCTGGTGCCTGCCTCCACTAAAGAAATAATCATGCTTAACTGGTCCCTGCCACTCTAATCCTGCCCACTGGCTCCCATGTGTCCATGATCCAGTCCGTGTCTCACTTCCTTCCTGGTATGGGCATGTTCTGCTGCTCCACTGCAGCCAACCACTGACTTCAGCTGTGACATGTCTACAAGAGACATTATATTAAGTTTTGTACCTTTTGAGCTTCTGCCAATATAGTACATGTCCTATTCGTGTCCATTTTGCAGACAAGACTAGTCTTTTCTATTGATGGGAGTAAGGAAATTGCAAGATAAACTTAAATACGTACATGGACGCGTGGATAAAGCTTTAGTTTGATAGACAAAGAGCCTGATGCTGTAATACCGTTATGCTTTGTGACTCTAGAGTGGTTTGGTGTCAGGGGACAGTACAGCTCTGTATAGGCTATCTCTAGGGTGTGTGCTGAGAGTATCATCAGCTTTGGGAGTTCTGTGGGGTTCTATGAGAGATGTCAGCCCAGAGGGGAGCTATGGTAGGTTGAGTTGTGAGAGTCTTCCACCCTGGGGAGACCATAACTGGGTCAAAAAGGGACTGAGTTAGGCTTGAGTCTGAGGAAGACTATTGACTAATTTATAATGAATGTTGGCAACCGTGAGGCCTGTAATGTAAACTGGACATTTTGGACCTGTAGTATAGTGGACTGAACTGAATGGGAGTGTGGGATGGGTTAAGCTCTCAAAAGTCAAGTGTGGAGAGTAACTCTCCCTCAGAAGCTATGTTAAGTATATACCGTAAGTATCAGTTTCATTTAGCTTTCATAAATGTAGGGGCTGATGTGAAGACTGCTTTGACCTGAGGTGTTTGTGGAGCTAATATAAAGGGCAGCTAAAGTTTTGTTCTAGGATACTTACAAGACTGACCTCTCCACTATTCCATTGTAATTTCTTAACATCCACTACAGTCATCAATATTAGAAGCCTGGAAAACCCATTTAAGTGTTAAGATGAATGTATAAATCAGCTCTCCATATAACCCCTAAATGATAAAATCATCATAAGAGTAGAGTCCTCAAGCAGAAAGCGGATCAGGCTGGGAAACAATGGGGTGCATATGAGTTACAGCAAATGGGCCCATTATATACCGAGCCCATCAACCTACAATACATTTCTATTGAAGACATCATCATGAAACAGATGTAATAGATTTAACATTGCACTATGACTTATTATATCTTTTACTGTACAAAATGTGGTCTAGCAATAAGATATATTGGGGACAGCTTTATGCTAATGTAGCGCTATATAGTAGCGCTATATAAGTGCATAAAATAAAATAAATAAATAAATTTAAATTTTTGTATCTCAAGTTTCAGAAAAAAAGTCTCTGCTTTGTAAGTGATACGCATTCAAAGTAACTCCAATGCTTTAAGGGAACAGGGGGTAAACTTACTGGCTTTGTTATGAGTCTCCGGACGAATATAAATCAATAAGGTTAAAGAGGGAGGAGGTCTACTGACTGAATCATATGCAAAGTTATTAGAGCTACAAGCTTGACCTTTCACACTCTTGCACTTTCCATGATTGCTTGTTCAGAGGGAAAGTGTCGTTTAGGATTAATAAGTACTTGCATTCGGCATAGACTTTCTTCTCGCTTCTGTAAAAGGATGCATTTCATTGATCTATTAGCTATATATGCCATCAGTGATTTAAGTGACAACTCTGTGACCTCTGCCCATTATTCTGTTCTTGGACTTCTTTAAATACATGCTGCAAATGCATTTTAAGATTTGCATTTTAGCAAATGCAGGGAATGTCTGCCATATATCCTTCATTATGTGTTGCAACTAGGATAGGAAAAATTATGCTTTTCTAGTGTATTAGTGTATTTATAAGGTTTTAAAGTGTACCTTCATCTTTTTAATAATTTACAGTGTTAGTGCTTTCATGTACAAGCGTGTTGTACTCATATATATACTTCTTTCCTTTGACCATATTTTGCCTCATATTAATATTAAAACTAAGAATATACAGTATAAAAAAAATCTTCTTTATGTGTCCCACAAGCTCAGACATGTTCCCCTCATCCTTCTCACTACATGTGTGTGGCTGTACGACAACTGGCTGTAAAAGGAACCTGCCACTTCTGTCCCTTGTTTATGTCCCACCTCCCAGCTGTTCACAAGTTAAAAAGTAGGGAAATCAGCAGGAAATTAGTCCTTGTGTTCTTTCGACAAGTCTTTGTTTTAAGAAAATGCAAAAAATCCTGTGAGCACACATATCTCCTGTTTCCTGTCTTCCTTCATTTTTAGATTTAGTGTTCTTTCAAGTGTCTACTGAATATCATGGATTTTCTCCACAATTTTGAAACACAAGAGATCACAATTTAACCCTATTAATGTTATTGCCAATTGTATGGATCCTATCATATGTCTGTATTACAGCTGCCAGAAACAGACTTTACTCTACACAAAACAAAGTTTAGGCACGTAGATTGTTTTATCGATTTTGAACTTATCCAGGGTTACATATGGTACTACAATTCAGAGCTACAATCACAGTTCTGATATTCCCAATGCTAAAAATTCTTATAACTCCTTGCTGGCTCATTACCTGCATAGAGTTTGCTCTTATGAAGTCTTTAGAACATGCACTACACATTTATTCGCTATTGAAACCTAAGAAAAGCTGATACAGTTGTGTCTGTTGACAAGTTTGCCGGCTGTTGCCAATAATTATCAAGTGAATTGTGAATTCAACTAAGGACCAGTACAAGATAAGCAATCCAGGGTATTGGATTTACAAAATTCCTTTACTTTCTATCAAGGTTCTATTTCTACATAGACAATGAAATGGTGTTATCACATTATGTTTTATGTATATGTTTTACCATGCTCATTCTATAATATGAAATATTTTCATTTGTTCCCTAAAGGGATAATCCTTTCCAATAAAATCACCAGTGACTGCCATAAGATTATTTTCTGTTGGGGTTCAGCCAATCTTAAGAATGAAGTGAAGTGCTTGAGGTCACTACGACTTTATTTTTGTACAGTGGTGTTCTGACAACCCACCGTACAGGGAACTGTACCACAGATTCATTACAGCATGCCAGCAGTATGACCATCACCAGGCTTTAAGATCAGTGTCAGATGGCCATGCGTGGTCTGGGTAAAATGGTTCATGTGTTGACTGCATCTCCTGGATCAACTGACCCTAACTCACAGAATTATAGTGATTTATGCTGCTGTCAGTTCCTGCCTGACAGTGGCTCTACTGCACTGTACTCACCTCACTATGTGAGAATAGTGCAGTAGACCCACAGTCAGGCAGGAACTTACAGCAGCATAAATCACTATGATGTGAGTTTGGATCAGATGAGCCCTGGTCGAGATGTGGCTTACACATCGTCCTTTTTTCTGTACCGTACACAGCCAACTGACACAGACCATGACATATTTTAACAGTTTGCCATCAGGTGATTTTGTGGGTCCTAAGAACCTCAAGTCTACTCGTATTGATAATTATGTCACACTGTAGTCAAGATCTTCTTATTAAAATGACAATCTACAATCTACAAACACAATTTTGCAAGTGTGAGGATATTACTCTTCTGATAGATTATGTGATATCAGTAATTTTGGTCAGTCTTGCGCACTACATCCAACTCTTGGCAAAAATGAAGGTTTATGGATGGGTACAGCTAAGTATCATTACCTTTGTAATAAATTCAATCTTGTAATTATTGGAGATGTTTGTGCCAAACTAAAATGAAATTGTATGTGGATTGTGTACCTGTTCTAAAGTGCCTGTTCAATTATTCATGAATGATGTGACTAGGAAGAAGATTGTTACAATCACAAGAGGAAGGATGTTTAAGTTTGTTTGTTGCTTGATAACAGTTGAAAGGAATCAATGGATATTGCAAGCTAGGGCCTAAGAGAGATCGGCTGAATGTTATCTAGCCGGTAATGGCCCATAGGCTTATAGCTCTCTTTCATTATTTATGTTTCCAGACATCTTTGGGTAGCAGATACCCCTTGTGTATTGTAAAAAAAAGGGGTTAATGACAAAGCTAAGAAAATATTGCATCTTAAATAAAATATATCTGAAATAAAGCAGTGCAGCTGATGAGGTCCAGCAAGTGATGGATTACAGCAACCTGTCTTCTTTCAGTATATTTCAGACTCAGACTGGAATGAAAATAGCTGGTGGTCCATTTCATCTAACAGCAGTAATTTAATTATCCAGTCTACAAAGCAGCTCATCAGCATAACTGAATTGTGGCATCAAATATTCTCATTTGGTTTGCTAAATGACTGCTTGATTTTGTTTCTGAAATGGAAAAAAAAAAAAATAGATGTATTGGCTTTTTTTGTATTTCAGAAGAGTGGTTTGCTGTAAAGAGAGTGGGAAATGTTACATTGTTTGTGGTCAGGGTAAATCAAGAAGAGAATAATTGCTTTTGCTATTTTTATCCTTAATATTATGAGCCATCTGAAACCCAAGGTTCTTGTGGTGAGCTGTGTAGCAGAAGAATGTCATGGCCATTAAAGAGGATTTTTCACTGGTCCTGACATGACAATATACCTGGCAGTGTAGGGCATGATGAGTACATGTCAGTGCACTTTTTTTTTTTTTAAGATGCGCTGCTCCGTTCCCCCGCTGTGCCCCTTGTTCACTTTTACTGCCCTGTATGGTAATTGATAGCATTGGTACAGGGAGGAGGAGACGACCATGTTTCTCAGGGGGCGTATCCTTTTCCGTTTCTGTCAGCTGCCCAATTGCCACAGAGAGCGTCACAGCCAGGAAGAAAAAAAGCTCCCCTTCTCCCAGACTGTGACTCTCTCCACTGAGATTGGAAGTTCACAGCCAGGGCAAAGGAAATGCCCCTTGAGAAACACAGCCATCTCCTCCTCCCTGTACTGATGCTAGTGATTAGCATACTTTTTAGCATCAAAAGTGAACGGGGGGCACAGTGGGGGAATAGAACAGCACATCTGAACAAAAAAGCGCACTGACATCTACTCATCATGCCCTACACTGCCAGGTACTTATATTGTAATGTCAGGACCAGTGTTACGCTTCGGTGTGGGAGGGAAACACCACACCGAGCATAGGAGGGAAGGGGGAAACAGGGAATCAGGCCTCAGAACTAGGGAAGGAAGATGGAGACCTCCTAGTAAAAACCCTAACCAAAATTCTGACTGACTACCAGTATGAACAGACCCCAAAGGTAGGTGAGTTCATACGCAGGAATGCCTAGAGTCTTATCTAGCCCTAAAGGACCCTGGTACTAATGGCAGGGACGAGACTACCTGTTCCTCCAAAAGGAAGGACGAACAGGAGTCTAATTTAGGCCTAATACAAATAATAGGGAAATGCAACACACAGAACCCAAACAAAATGCAAAAAGGAAAGGAAAGACTTAACTTCAAAGAGGCTATGGAAGCACCAGGAACTCAGCCGAGATCCAACCACCAACAATCCACAGGCACAGAAGCTATAAACCACACAGCATAGTGGGAGAAGCAACTATAAATAAGGAAGGTTAAATTACCACATAAGCAACACCTGGAGGCAAGGGATGTGGCCATTACCAGAAACAACACAGACACCTATTGATCCACAAGGAAAACCTGTCAGATCAAACCACGTGTTGCCAGTCTCACAGATTTCCTTCCACTCACTGTTGCCGGGACGTCCGTATGTCTCGTTAAGTCCGTGACAATCAGTGAAAGATGCTCTTTAACACTCCGCTGGTAACTTCAAGGTGATACACTGTTTAGGTGTGTTTGGTACGCCGCTTCTTTTGTGCCTTATCTATATGGATGAAGAAACAAAGAAATTTTAGAAAACTCTTGGAGTTCAAAACTGTACGAGTACTTGCAATTTATGGATACCAGTTTTGAGCTTCAACTTATAAGGGTCTGGGTTGTTCAAGGCCTCAGCACAAGGCAAATAGATACAAAGGGGCACAGTTATTAAGGCCGGCGTTTTAGACGCCAGACTTAATAAAGCCCTAAGCTGCCGGTGGTTCTTCTTATATCTTTGGCGGATCCTCTGCCAGTTCTAAATGTAAGACAGCTTAATAGCTGTCTCACATTTAGACCTTTTTCTACACCTAAAACAGGCCTAATATGCCTAATATAAGTGTATTTCAGAATAATAAATGACCCCCAAGGTATCAAGGTTAGAAAAAGTATGCAAGATTTATAATTATTGAATATAGATGAGTATCTTTTTGTAAGGACAGTTTCCTTATGAAAGATGAGCTTTAAGGAGAGTTTTTGTTATCAAGTCTCCCCCTCACCCCACAAAAAAAATCCTGTCTGACAAACTTTACAAATTTTACCCATCAAACTGAAAGTCATGCCTAAACAATTTGACAAAAGAAACAATATACATTCAAGTGATATGGAAATTATTGTTATATTGTTAGTCACCTGTCCAGGATCAAATACCATTGTGCTGCCTTGCTCCTCCGCTGTGGCTGGCTCAGCTCCTTCTTCTTGGATTGCTGCCTGATGATTCAGGAATAGTAACCTGCATCCTGATACTCTGGCCTCTTAAATCTACATCAGCTTTGCTATATTGTGCTCCACAGCTTTAACTCTGTATCCACTATACGACAGTATATTGGTCAACTTCAACTCAACTAAATCAATTCTGCTATACTGGCCACCCTCAACTCTCCCACATCACTCATCTATTACAGTCTACAGTACATGGTATCAACTCTGCTCCTTTACTGAAAGTGGCTCTGTCACCAGGATCAACCCTATTAAATCAGACATACTGGCTGGGAGGGCTGATTAAAAACAATCCTTTCTTTTGTCTGTACATTAAACAGCTGCAGATAAATCTGCGTTTTTATGCATATGACCAATTCGAGCACTCAGAGGTGGGGGTCAATATTCTGAGCACTGCTATGTAACACCCGCTGAGCTCTGCCCACGCCCCTCTCCCCTTGACTGACAGGGCTAGACATCAGGCTGAGGGCAGAGCTGTGCCCAAGCTTATGCATATCTACTGTATATATGTGAATTATACACACTCTGTACTACAGTTTCACCACACTGAGGTCTGCTCAGAAAGCTGACGTACATATCACTGCTGTATTCACAGGCAGAATGTATGATTGTAAAGACACCTGTGCTGTGAATTTATACAAAACCACAGATCCCTATGTGGTAATGCTATAGCTTAGTGGTATAGTGCTCTACCTTGAACATAGATATTCCTAGTTCAAGTCCCAGAAGAGGTATAAGTTTTTTTTTTTTTTATTTAAAACCATATCAAAATCTTATACTATAATAAATAATAATATAATAACAATAATAATAATAAGGCCTTACTATATTGAGAATGTGTTTTTTTTCTAAAAACCTGTTACTGCTTTATTCATAATCAATAAACTAAACGGTCAGAAAACCTGGACAAAATCCCTTTAGGGGTCTCTAATTAACAGTGTCTTAATATAAAAATATATCTTTATTGGTTCTTGTTTAAAACTGAAAAGTGAAAAAGAAAAAATGTATCTAAAAATATCAGTAACAGTGGGACCAATTTAATTAGTAGCTACTAGTGGTTTCTAGTCGCAACTAAGGGACTTGTGGTATCTGAACTATAATACAGTCACCCGCAGGTGCACTATTAGTATAGATGATTGAGGTTACATAGTGTCAATGATTGGCACACTACTGCAATTAACAGGGGCATGTTAGATACTACTGTGTGCTGCAGCCTGAATTAGGTGTCTGTGGGAGTTGGGTGTTGTCTTTATCACAGTGAAAGGTGCCACATCCTTTAACAGTTTATCTATGTGTGGCCTAAAATTTGGTTACAGGCCACACAGAGCCTTGAAGTTTTATAGTCTCCAGTATAAAGTGTCAACTCAGCTACAGCTCTCCGACCCTGCTGTACCAGTCTTCCTGCTCTGCTGAATTGGTGCCATGGGGCTCAACATCTGCTTTCCTAGACAAGGATCTCAGCAGACCCAACTCACCAGGTGACAGCATAACCATTGCCTTACATCATTAGAAGAAAATACGGTTTACCTTACTTATATGAGACATTCTACTAAAGTAAAAGTATAAAGTAAATGTGTGTCTGTCACACATGCTTAGAATCCTCTTTACTGAGTTTTTCTTAACCTTAATATATTTGAGTCAGTAACACCAGCTATTCACTTAGAGAGGACCTTTCATCGGGACAAAAAATGTGAACTAAGTATGCTGACATGTAGCGCGGCGCCAGGGATCTCCCTGCACTTATTATGATCCATGGGGGCCGCTCAGTTCGCCCGGTATAGGCTCCAGTATCTTCTGTGACTTTATAATACTAGGCGGAGCCTAGTATCACTTGGTTATACTAGGCGTATCCCAGGCTGTAGCGCTGGCCAATCACAGCGCACAGCTCACAGCCTGGGAGTTTTTTTTCTCACAGGCTGTGAGCTGAGTGCTGCGATTAGCCAGTGCTACAGACTGGGATATGCCTAGTATAACCAAGTGATACTAGGCTCCGCCTAGTATGACCAAGTCACAGAAGATACCGGAGCCTATACCGGGCGAACGGAGTGGCGCCCAGGGATAATAGTAAGTGCAGGGAGATCCCTGGGCGCCGCGCTACATGTCAGCATACTTAGTTCATATTTTTTGCCCCGATGAAAGGTCCTCTTTAAAGGGGTCATACCACAAAAAACTAAAACTTTTTCTACATTTTTAAAACCAGCACTGGGATCTGAATACTTTTGCGATTGCATGTAATTGAAAATTATGTATAGCCACTGAGTTATTTATGTCACGAACCTGCAGGTGTGAACCCACTGTGCCACGCGTTCTACGTCCTCTAAGGGAGTTGTCTAAGTGAACTCCTTGTTTTTCAGAGTACCCCTGATGGTGGGGATAGGCTTTCCTGAGAGGAACACCAGGTTGCTACCTCTTAAGAAGGATTGGCACACAAAGCAGCTAGTCCAGGTAGACCAGGAGGTACCAGAGGTACAGACGTAGTCAGCAGGCCGAGTTGTAACCAGGAGCAACAGCGCAGGACCAAAGGATGAGGCAGAGGATAAGTCAAACAAGCAATAGGTCAGGGCAGGTGGCACAGGTACAGGTCAGGCAGTCCGGGTCGGCAAAAGGAGAGTCAAGGCAAGCAGGCTGGGATCAAACAGGTAGCGGAGTCCAGAAACACAAGCACGGGTCAGGTACACAGGAACACAAGCAGAGAAATCAGCAACCTTTGCAAGATACTAGGACCTTGACACTCAGGCATCTAGGAAGGGGGCTGAGCCACTTAAATTATCTAACCCATAAAGCACAGGAAGTGATGCGCACCAGCCCTTAAGGAAGTGCTGCAGGGAAGAAACAGCAAGCATGCTGTGGCCGGGGCTGAAAGGAATCTGTGGAGCGGATCCCAGAACAAACAGTACCTGCAAGGACAGAGTCCAGGACTGCAGCAGTGAATGGGGAAGCTGAGGCAGCAGAACACCGTTGAACACGGCGCCCAGGACCATGGCGGTAAGTAGGAAAACAGCGGCGCACAGCAGCTGCTGTTACAATTTAATAAAGTGTATCTGTACAGTGCCTTCTGCTGTTTGTTAATTTTCCTTTTTCCTGTAAATCTCACTGAGGTTGCACATGCTCAGTTTAAATCTTCAGCTGCCACCAGTTGTCTCTTCTGTTAGAAGCTGCAGCAGAAAGAACACATCCCTGAGCTTCCAGCATGAAATAAATCTACCAGAACAATTGGAGCAATGAACGTGGAGATCTTTGGATCCATGTAGCCAGTGGCGTAGCGTGGGTTGCCAGCACCCGGGGCAAGCCAAGGGGGGCAACCTGTGGCCACGTCCCTTTTTACAGATAATGTATTAGATATCAGTTTGCGCCATACGCAACACCACATATAACACAGTAATAACTCTCTGAGTACAGATAATGTAGTAGATGGGTGTGAGTCCCCAGATTTCAGAGCATGCACAGTGTGACCTGAAGTCTGGGGCCAGGCTGGTACAGTGTGGGACAAATTCTATATCCACCCTCCCATCACTACAGAACATACAGGGAAATACAGCGCCCCATACTTATTACATTCAGTGATGTCTCCTTTGATGTAGATGTTCTCTTTCCTCATTTTCTCCTTTCAGATCTTCAGACTAGACCACCATTTTTCAGCCATTTCTAGTCTCTGCAGTTTGACAAAAAAATCTTTGTTTACTACTTTTCCATCATCCTCCCATCTTCTCGACAAATCATACTACCACCCCTAATACTGTGCCACTGTGCTACCAAATATTATGCTGCAGAAACAGATAAAATCTCTGCCTTGGAAGGCAGGACTCGTAGCTTCAGCGCCAGGAAGAAGATGCAGAGCTGCAGCCTGACAGAAGAGCATCCTCCCCAGCTCACCCAGAGGAGTCACCACACACCCTGCAGGTACAACACACACTACCTGCTGGACTATCAGGACATGTGAGGAGACAGGAGCTTCCACTACTACTTCAGCCACTATCGCTGACTCTGCGCTTCTGCTGGGAGCTGGATGACTTCTGTCCCACGGCGCACTCCTCTGCTCCCGACTTCCGGCCTGCACAGCGCTGATCACAGTGCGGTAAGCAGTCTGCCTGGCCGTGCATCAAAAGAAAACCAGCCACCACCCTAGCCCTGCTACTTGCCCGCATGAGGGCTAAGTTACCTGCACAAACTACTTGCCCGGCGCCCGAAACTACATATCCCGGGCGATATGAATTCCACACCCCTGCTAGTAGCTATAGCCAGTAATATTATCACACTCCATGAATACATCCAGGCCCCTCTTGAACTCTTTTAGTGAACTCACCATCAACACCTCCTCAGTCAGAGAGTTCCATAGTCTTACTGGTCTTACCGTAAAGAATCCTTTTCTATGTTTGTGTACAAACCTTCTTTCCTCCAGGCACAGAGGATCAGGCCCGGCTCTACCATAAGGCAGACCAAGCGGCTGCCTTAGGGCGCACCCGACGCAGAGAAGAAGTGGGCGGAAAAATGAACCTTTTTTTCAAATGAATCAATTCACTTGCATGCGAGTACTCCTAGCCTAGTCCAAGTAGTTCTTGCGTCGCAGCGGCGATGGGCACCCGCCCCAGCCTGCGCTGCATGCGTGTGTGCCGTGCGTGCGGCCCGGGTGGCAGCTCTCACTCACAGAGCAGCACGTGAGTGAGCACGGCCGGTCACAGGGTCAGGGGGTGTGACTGGCGCGGCGAGTGGTGCCGCAGCCCACGGCAGCGGGCAGCAGCAAGGACTGAAGGGAGCTGGTGGTGACTCATGCTGTCATGAGTCTGTGAGTCACACACAGCCTGACTGCCGACTGGAGTGGTAGGTGAGCGCACACATGCAGAGCAGAGTGCATAATGTTTATTAACTTACACAACATAAATAGGGGGGGGAGGTATTGTCTGTAGTCTGGGCCAGTGGCAGTGCCATGGAGGGGGAGAAATGTGCCATGGGGGGGGGGAATGTGACACAATAGGGGGTCATGGGGGTGATGTAAAAAGGAGGTGGATAAATGTGATATTGTGGGGGATAAATGTGACATTGTGGGGGATAAATGTGACATGGAGGGGGAGAAATGTGACATGGGGGGGGAAATGTGACATGGGGGGCATGATGGCTGACATGGGGGCATGATGGCTGATATGGTGGCATGATGACTGACATGGGGGGCTGATGGCTGACATGGCGGGCTGACATAGGGGGGCTGATGGCTGACATGGCGGGCTGATGAATGGGGGCTGGGTGTTAGGGGGGTGCCAAACTGTAGCTTCGCTTGTGTTGGCAAAAATCCTTGCACCGGCCCTGCAGAGGATGTCCCCTTGTCGTAGTCACATTCCTGGGGATAAATAGATGATGGGGGAGATCTCTGTACTGACCCCTGATATATTTATACATAGTAATTAAATCTCCCCTCCCCTTTTTTCTAAAGTTAATAACCCTAATTTTGATAATCTTTCAGGGTATTGTAGTTCCCTCATTCCAGTTATTACTTTAGTTGCCCTCCTCTGAACCCTGTCCAGCTCTGCTATGTCTGCCTTGTTAACAGGAAACCAGAACTGTTCACAGTACTCCATGTGTGGTCTGACCAGTGATTTGTAAAGTGGTAGAACTATGTTCTCATCATGGGCATATAAGCCCTTTTTGATGCAACCCATTATCTTATTGGCCTTGGCAGCAGCTGCCTGACACTGGTTTTTGCAGTTTAGTTTGCTATTCACTAAAACTCCTAGGTCCTTTTCCATGTCAGTGTTACCGAGTGTTTTACTATTGTGGGGAATTGCTCTGGTAGACAGGCTTGCGGACGCAGTATAGAGGCAAGGTACACAGTTCTCTGGGTAAAGCAGAAGTGTTTTATTTACACTCGGCAACACAAAAACAGTCTTGGTGCTTCTTCACACAAGGCAAAACAGAAACAGTCTTAGTGCTTGTTCACACGAGGCAAAACACAAGGCAAAAACATCAGTCCCACAGCAAGGTCACCTGAGTGGTCGGTGTTAGTTCACACCTGGCAGTTAGCTCGGCCACTCAAAGTTTCCACCAGAGGCTTCTAGGTAGACTGCACGCCTGTTTGCAGACTCTTGCTCTCAGCCCTGAGAGCTCCACAGTAACACCAGCGGCTTCCAGGATAATCACCTCACACCTGCTGAGGTGGCTGCCTTTTAAAGGCCCGGAAAAAGTCTGGCCTGGACCGTGGGGAATAGTCTCCCACCCAGCACTTGACTATTCCCAATAAGAGCCGGCCCGGATCGGCTTTGTAGCCATACTAAATATCAATGTGTCAAACAGCACTAGCTGCTGCTGACACACAAAAAAAAAAACGGCTCTTATCTCACCGAGGCCAGGAACCTCGGTGACACGTACCTTCTGTCGACGACGGAACCTTGCGCACTCTTACACTATTTAGTATGTACGGGTGACTTGCCTTATTCCTTCCCATGTTCATAACCTTACATTTGTCAGTGTTAAACCTCATCTGCCACTTCTCTGCCCAAGCCTTCAATCTATCCAGAATTATCTGTAGCAGTATACTGTCCTCTTCCGTGTCAATTACTTTACATAGTTTAAGTTTATTTTACTGTGCAAGCCTTCTACAAGATCATAATTAAACATATTGAAGAGGATAGGGCCCAGTACTGACCCCTGAGGTACCCCACTATTGACAGTTGCCTAATCTGAGTGTGTACCTTTAATAACCACCCTCTGTTTTCTATCTCTCAACCAGTTACTTACCCACATGCAGACATTTTCTCCCAGTCTGAGCATTCTCATTTTATATACTAACATTTTATGCGGTATTATACTTTTTACCATTTATATAATTGAAGAACATTTTAGGATTATTTTTGCTCTCTTTTGCCATTAATCTCTTGGTCTCTTGTTTTTTACATATTCCATTTTTTTCCTTCTGTGCTTCATCGCTACCTTCCTGTTTTAATTATTTAAATGCTTTCTTTTTGTCATTTATCCACATTGGTTTCTTCTTGTTCATTAACCTTTTATTCCCATAAGGTATGTACCTCTCACAATTAGATTTTAAGATGCTTTTAAAAATATCCCATTTTGTGGCTGTTTCTTAATTTTTGAGGACTTTGTCCCAGTTAGTTAGGCCTATGTCCTCTCTTAGTTGGATAAATTTAGCTTTTTTGAAGTTTGGTATTTTTGTTTCTCCCTGAAGAAACACTCTTTTGAATGATAACTGGAAGGTTATTACTTTATGGTCACTATTTCCCAGGTGTCCCCCAACCTGCACATCTGTTGTTTCCCTAAGGTCTATTGGTTAATTCTAAGTCCAGTATGGCCGTCCCTCTAGTCGGGTCCTGAACCAGTTGGGAAAGGTAATTGTCTTTGGTTATTGCCAATAACCTGTTTTCCTTTATGAGATGTACAGGTTTCAGTTTCCCAGTCTATATCTGGGTAGTTGAAGTCCCCCATAATAACCACCTCATTATGATTTGCGGCCTCGTCTATCTCGTTTAGTAATAGATTTTCTGTGGACTTTGGTATATTAGGTGGTTTATAATACACTCCTATTAGTAATTTATTATTGTTTTTGCCTCCATGTATTTCTACCCACAGTGACTCCACATGTTCATGTCCCTCACTTATATCTTCTCAGATTGTGGGCTTTAGACAGTATTTACATAAAGGCAGACCCCTCCCCCTCTCCGATTTTGGCAATCCTTTCTAAACAGACTGTAACCCTGTACACTAACTGCCCAGTCATAGCTATCATCCAGCCATGTCTCAGTTATTCCCACTATGTCATAGTCTTCCTCACACATCACTAATTCCAGTTCCCCAGTTTTATTAGTCAGGCTTCTGGCATTAGTATACATACATTTAAGAGGTTTATGTATATTTTTACCCTACACCTTTCCTTCTGAATTGTTCTATTCCCTCCTTCCATTCCTCCCCCAGTCCCACTACCTTGCCTCTGGTCTCTATCTGCACTATCTTCCCATGATATAATGTAATTACCCTCCCTCCCAGTTCCTAGTTTAAACACTCCTCCAACCTTCTAGCCATCTCCTCCCCCAACAGAGCTGCCCCTTCCCCATTGAGGTGCAGCCCATCTCTACGATAGAGCCTGTAGCCGTCAGAGAATTCAGCCCAGTTCTCCAGGAACCCAAACCTATCCTTCCTACACCAGTTCTTGAGACACTTGTTAACCTCCCTAATCTCCCACTGCCTTTCTTGTGTGGCTCGTGGTACAGGCAGTATTTCGGAAAATACTACCTTTGAGGTCCTTGCCCTAAGCTTTTTAACTAAATCCCTAAAATCATTTTCAAGGATGCTCTGCCTACCTCTAACATTGTCATTGGTTCCGATATGGACCATGACCGCTGGATCTTCTCCAGCCATCCCAGTAATCTGTCACCCGATCCGCGATGTGTCGAACTCGAGCGCCAGGAAGACAACACACTGTTCGTCAATCCCAGTCTTTGTGACAGATCGTCCTATCTGTACCCTTAATAATTGAGTCTCCCACTATTAGCAGCTGTCTGGCCTGCCCTGCTCTCCTGGTTCCCTGCTTACTGGAGACTACATTCCCCTGACTGGCAGATGAAGTGTTCGGCTGTAGCAGTGCTCTCTCTGAACTGTCATCCCCCTTATCTGCCAACTTTGCAAAAATGTTGTGGTGTGTCAGATCAAGGCTAGCCTCCTCTTCCCTCTACCCCGCTTTCTAACTGTTATCCAGCTAGCTACCTCACTTTCCCTAGCCTCCTCGCTACCACCCTCCCCCACATCTACCCCATAAAGTATGTGCTCAGTGAGCAGCAAACTCTTTGCCAAATTGTCTCCGTGTTGAAACTCGCCCGGTTAGATACTCAATGTGCGATTCCAAACTGTCAATTTGCTTACATTTTGAACAAATATATGCACCCTCAAATGGCTGTTCCAGGACTGCATACATTAGACAAGATGTGCACTGGACTGCGTTGTCAATAAAGGAACACATACTAAACGGGGATTACTTAAGAAAAGAGAAAAATACAATATAATGCAGTTATAAGAAACGGATTTACGGCATTCCCCCACTCCAGTACCTGAATCTGAAGTCACTTAATCTAAAGTCACATACGTAATACAAACACACACTGGAAATCAAACACGCGAATGCTCACAAACTTGCGTTATTTGCCTGCTTGTATAAATGGAGCTCTCAAAACAGCATGCTTTTTCCCCCCTCTGGATTCAAAACTTGCCTTGTGCTAGTAAAAAGTGCCCCCATAGTGCCCTCCAATAATGTGCCAGTATGAAATGCCATCATAGCTGCCCCCACTATGCCCCCCAATAATGTGCTAGTAAGAGGTGCCCCCATAGATTCCCCCCAATAATGTGCCAGGAAGAAGTGCCCCCCATAGATGCCCCCCAATAATGTGCCAGTAAGAAGTGCCCCCCATAGATACCCCCAATCATGTGCCAGTAAGAAGTGCCCCCCCATAGATGTCCCCCAATCATGTGCCAGTAACAAGTGCCCCCACAGCGCTACTCTCCTGTATTGTACCATATAAAAAAAATAAACACATATACTTACCTCCATTAGGCTGGCAGTAATGCGATGCAGGCCTCTTCTGGCCTGTGTCCTGTGCTGTACGGCTCAGGCAGCGCGATGACGTCACTGGCCTCTGATAGGCTGCAGGCCAAGTGCCTGCAGCCTATCAGAGGAACGGGGAAGGGAGACGTCTCTCCCCTGCTCCGCAGCATCCATCTGTATCGCTGTCCTGAGGACGGCGATACAGATGACTTTGGAGATGAGCGCATCCACAATGGAAGCGCTCATCTCCCTGTGCCCTGCCGCCGCCCGCCACTTGCGGCCCTGCTGGCGCCCCCTGCGATTTTGCACCCAGGGCAATGCCCCCCACGCTACTCCACTGAATGTAGCGTACAGGGCTGTTTCTAGCTTTGTTAGAGCCACACTTGTCATGTGCTATATGATGTCTAATTTTCCTTTTTTACATCAATCATGGCAAAACCCTTTAAATATTAATTTAGTAAAGAAATTGCACTTTTATTCACTTGTGCAATGTCAGTGTCTATACTAAAACTTTTTTAAGCTTGATGAAGGTCCTTGTAAAGGAGCTAAATCCTTGCTATAATGAATAATAGTTAAAGGCTATTGACCCCTTTTACATGGAAAAATGACTTGCATGCGTGAGTGGTTATCTTGAGTAATAAAAAGAGTTGCACAAAGTTTCGGGCTGCAATATTAATTTCTGCATTAATTTTCAGATCCCCAAAAATACAGTTTGCATCCTGCTCCTAGTTCCAAGCATTTCTCTTGTGAGCATGTCCCCCAGTAATATATGCTTGATCTGTATCTCCAGGATGCTGCTGCTTTCATCCCCTCAAACTGCCTTATGTATGCTTTCCTATCCATCTACAGCCGGTGTGCCCTTCTTGGATTCTCTCCCTTCTCTTTACACACTTCTACCTTAGAAAACCCATCTGTTGCTATCTCTTAGTAAGAGAAGGGAGGGGGAGAGCAGAGAGAGAGAGCAATTAAAAATAGGAGTAGAGCTCTGACATAGTTGTGTCAAACTTAGAAGCACCAGCAGCAAGGTGAAGAACTTTCGTAAACTGTGTAAAGGCAAAATGATAGGAAATTTTAAATGAAGACTATTTAGAAAGTTTTTCAATTAGGCAGCAAATGAACAATAAAAAAAAAAATTGGATGGAAAGGTGGTAATTATGTCCATTTGGTCCTAGTAACATAGTAACATAGTACATAAGGCCGAAAAAAGACATCTGTCCATCCAGTTTGGCCTGTCATCCTGCTAGTTGATCCAGAGGAAAGAAGTACTCCCTGGATCAACGGCCCATCTCTAGTAGCTATAGCCTGTAATATTATTACACTCTAGGAATACATCCAGGCCACTCATGCATTCCTTTATTGTACTCACCATCACCACCTCCTCAGGCAGAGAGCTCCATAGTCTCACTGCTCTTACCGTGAAGAATCCTCTTCTATGCTTGTGTACCAACCTTCTTTCCTCCAGATGCAGAGGATGTCCCCTTGTCACAGTCACAGTCCTGGGGATAAATAGATGATGGGAGAGATCTCTGTACTGACCCCTGATATATTTATACATAGTTATTAGATCTCCCCTCAGTCGTCTTTTTTCTAAAGTGAATAACCCTAATTTTGATAACCTTTCAGGGTACTGTAGATGCCCCAGTCCAGTTATTACTTTAGTTGCCCTCCTCTGTACCCTCTTCAGCTCTGCTATGTCTGCCTTGTTCACAGGAGCCCAGAACTGTACGCAGTACTCCATGTGTGGTCTGACTAGCGATTTATAAAGTGGTAGGACTATGTTCTCATCACGGGCATCTATGCCCCTTTTGATGCAACCCATTATCTTATTGGCCTTGGCGACAGCTGCCTGACACTGGTTTTTGCAGCTTAGTTTGCTGTTTATTAAAATGCCTAGATCCTTTTCCATGTCAGTGTTACCGAGTGTTTTACCATTTAGTATTGTGGGGAATTGCTCTGGTAGACAGGCTTGCGGACGCAGTATAGAGGCAAGGTATACAGTTCGCTGGGTAAAGCAGAAGTGTTTTATTCACACTCGGCAAAACAGAAACAGTCTTTAGTGCTTGTTCACACAAGGCAAAACAGAAACAGTCTTTAGTGCTTGTTCACACAAGGTAAAACACCCGGCAAAAACATAAGTCCCACAGCAAGGTCACCTGAGTGGTCGGTGTTAGTTCACACCTGGCAGTTAGGTCGGCCACACAAAGCTTCCACCAGCGGCTTCCAGGTAGTCTGCACGCCTGTTTGCAGACTCTGCCTCAGCCCTGAGAGCTCCACAGCCACACCAGCAGCTTCCAGGATAATCACCTCCCACCTGCTGAGGTGGCTGCCTTTAAAGGCCCGAAAGTCCGGCCTGGACCGTGGGGAATAGTCTCCCACCCAGCACTTGACTATTCCCAATAAGAGCCGGCCCGGATCGGCTTTGTAGCCATACTAAATATCACGTGTCAAGCAGCACTAGCTGCTGCTGACACAAAAATCCGGCTCTTATCTCACCGAGGCCAGGAACCTCGGTGACACGCACTTCCGCCGACGAACGCGAACCTTGCGCCCTCTTACATACCCCCCTTTGTTCAACCCTGAGGGGGTGAACACACATGAGACAGTGGACGCGGGACAGGGCATCCGCGTTACCCTGCAAGCGGCCTGCCCTGGTGTCTCTACTGAGAACTTGAAGTTCTGTAAGAGATAGGAACCACCTGGTGACCCGAGCATTCCTCTCCTTGGCCTGGCTCATCCACTTGAGAGGGGAATGGTCGGTCACCAGACGGAACTTCCTCCCTAACAAGTAGTAGCGGAGAGACTCGAGTGCCCACTTGATAGCCAGGCACTCCTCTCCACTATACTATACCTGGTCTCGGCTGGGTTGAGCTTACGGCTCAGGAAGACAACGGGATGTTCTTCGCCGTTGACTTCCTGAGACAGTACAGCGCCGAGGCCTACCTCCGAGGCATCCGCCGTCTGTACTATGAACTCCCTGTTGAAGTCGGGTGTCACCAAAACCGGGACCCACACAGGGCCGACTTCAATGCAGAGAAAGCCTCTTCTGCCTTCTCACCCAGTGAACCTTTCCGGGACTTCCGTCCCTTCAACAGGTCTGTCAACGGTGCTGCTATCGTGGCAAAGTGGGGCACAAACCTCATGTAGTACCCTACAATCCCCAGGAACGATTTTACCTGCCTGGTGGTGACCGGTCGGGGCCAGTTACGTATTGGCCTCTATCTTATTTACCTGAGGTTTGATGAGTCTCGCCCCAATGACATACCCCAGATACTTGGTCTCTTCTAACCCAATGGCACACTTCTTTGGATTAGCGGTTAGTCCAGCTTTTCCTAAGGGCATCCATCACCGCCTGTACTTTGGGCAAATGGCTTTCCCAGTCGGTGCTGTGGATGACTACATCATCTAAGTAGGCCGAGGCGCACCGACGATGAGGTCGCAGCACAATGTCCATTAACCTTTGGAAAGTGGCAGGGGCGCCATGCAGGCCAAAGGGTAATACCTTGTAATGATACAGGCCCCGCGGGGTAACAAAAGCAGTTTTTCCTTAGCCGACTCGCTATGGGTACCTGCCAGTACCCTTTAGTGAGGTCTAGCACAGAAAAATAACGGGCTTGCCCTAAATTCTCAACAACAGCCTCGTCTACCCGGGGCATGGGATAACGCATCAAACTTGGACACTTCATTTAACTTATGAAAATCGCTGCAGAACCGCAACGTCCCATCCGGCTTGGGTATTAGGACTATGGGACTTGCCCATTCACTTTCTCGCGACTCCTCAATGACATCAAGCTTCAACATTAATTGCACTTCCTCCGCAGATGGCCTGGTCGCCGAGCCTCGGGTACCCGGTATGGTTTTTTTAACCGGATCTTGGCCTGAGGCTCAGTGACGATGTCATGTTGGATGAGGGAAGTGCGGCCAGGGAGGTCCGAGAACACATCCTGTTCCGACTGATGAACTCCCTTACTTCCTGAACTTGTTTGGAAGACAGGCTGTCTGCAATTTTTACCGTGGTTACTGCTTCACAGGCCTCAAACTGTGGGGCTGGACCCTTTTCACCTAGAAGCCCTGGACGGGGCTGTGGTCGATCGGCCGTGTCCCTATCTTTCCACGGCTTTAGTAATTCACGTGGTACACCTGCTCGGCTTGCGCTCGCCTGGCTGGTGTACTTTGTAATTTACTTCCCTACCATCTCGATTACCTCATGGGGCCCTGCCACCTAGCTAGGAACTTGCTGTCAAGGGTGGGTACCAGAACCAAAACCCGATCTCCGGATTGAAGTCCCGCACCCGAGCCTGACGATTATACACCCTACTCTGGGCTTGTTGCGCTGCCTCCATATGCTCCCGGACCAGCGGCAACACTCCTTTCCATCCGCGTCCTGCATCTGGGTGACATACTCAATGACACTTTTGTGGGGGACAGGCTGTTGTTCCCATGCTTCCTTGGCGATGTCCAACAGGCCCCGAGGGTGTCGGCTATAAGCAGTTCGAAGGGCGAGAACCCAGTAGAGGCCTAGGGCACCTCTCGCACTGCGTAACATGAGATAGGGCAGAAGCAGGTCCCAGTCCCTCCCATCTCTAGACACCACCCTTTTTAACATATTTTTTAACGTTTGGTTAAACTTCTCGACGAGACCATCCGCTTGCGGATGGTAAACGGACGTCCGCAACTGTTTAATACGCAGCAACTTACACAGTTCCCTCATAACCTTGGACATAAAAGGGGTCCCTTGGTCTGTCAGAACCTCCTTAGGCAGGCTCCACCCGGGAAAACATTTCCATTAACTCCTTAGCTATGAGCTTAGCTGATGTATGTCGCAGGGGCACCGCCTCCGGATACCGAGTGGCGTAATCGAGAACGACCAGAATGTGTTGGTGGCCCCTAGCGGACTTCTGGTATGGGCCCTATTAGATCCATAGCAGCTTATTCGCTCAAACGGTACCTCTATGATTGGTAGAGGTACCAGAGGACTACGGAAATGTGGCTGGGGGCTATTTACCTGGACAGGTTGGACAGGACTTACAATAATTTTCACCTCTTGAAAACACTGGGCCAATAAAACCGCTGCAGTATGCGGTCCTGGGTTTTCTGCCATCCCAAGTGTCCCCAAAAACATGTTGGTGGGCAAGCTCCATGACAAGCTTGCGGTACGCCGTGGGCACCACCAACTGTTCAATATTCTCACCTGGATTTGGTCTCACCCGATACAACATTTCCTGGTGAACAACAAAACGGGAAGCATTAACTCCGCCCCAGGTTTTTGGGGTTTACCATCAATTACCACAACGTTCTCCCAGGCCCTGGCTAGGGTTTGGTCCCGTGTTGTGCGGTCCCAAAATTTTCTCCGGAGACGTTGAGGTCTGCCAACTCCGGTCCCGGTGGCAAGCCTCCACGCCTCCCACCATTACACTTAGTGGGGTTGTCTCCTCTATCACAGAATTAGTGGTCACCCCTACCGCTGGTGTCTCTGCTTCGGGGTCCTCAGGTTCGGGACCCGACATTTTTCTTCCCCACAAGTAGGCAACCTGTTCCTCCACAAAGACCAGAACAGGAAAGTCCTCCCCAATATTGCGGCATAAGGGAGCCGCCTCCCACCTCCCACGACATGTGGCACCCTTTCCACCCACCGTCAGGGTAACCTTAGTAGTGGATACTCCCGGCGATCCCCATGTATACAGACAATGGTAAGGGTTCGCCCTTCTGGGAGTTTTTCTGTTACCAACGACTCATGGACCAGAGTTACCAGGCTCCCAGAGTCCAGCAGGGCCTGCACGAGTGTCCATTAACCATGATGTCACACATCGAGGGGTGTCCGCAGGCCAGCAGGGGGTCAGCTATATACACTGGTTGGGCAAAAGAGAGGATCGCGAGCGAACCCGCAGTCCATGGGCCCGGATGCCCTAGGCAGCTGGCGCCACATGTCCCCAGTCCTGACAATGCCAACACCTGACCCCGCAGCCTCCCTCCTCCCCAGGGTATTCCTCCCACGGACTGGAGATACACTCCTCCTTATGAGGTAGGATCCCTTTCCAGGATCCCGGTCGGCAACTGGGGCTGACGTGACTTCAGTAGTACAGCAGAGTCCTTCAACAAATCCTGAGTGGCCATATACCTCTCCACCAGGCTAACCAGTTGTTCCAGGTTGCCTGATCGCCTTGTCCCACCCAGCGCTGTATGGCTTCTCGGAAGGGTACGCACAAACCTGTCGCACCACGAACTTTTCAACCATCTGAGAAGGGCTCAACAGTTCAGGCTGGAGCCATTTTTTACTAGGTGAAGTAAGTCATAGGCTTGTGACCGGACGGGTCGGGACTCTGAAAACACCCACTGACACACTCTGTGCGCCGCACATAGGTGTTTACTCCCAACCTGGCCAACACTCTCACCTTTAGCCTCTCATGGTCCTTTGCCTCCTCACAGCTGAGGTCCAAAATAGGCCTTTGTGCGTCCCCCACCAGAAAAGGCGCCACCACCTCAGCCCATTGCTCCAATGGCAGCCTCTCTCTTGCCAGGCGGTTCTTTCAAACACCATCAGGAATGCCTCTATATCAGTCTTCTGGACCCATTTTCCTGAGGGCAGATCGGACTTTGTCCCTGGCGTTAGACACAGTCGGGGCTGTCGTGGTTGCAACTCCTGGCTGGGACATTCGCACCGACTCCTGCAAGGCTATCAGCTGCTGCATTAGGAGATTGTTCGCCTGCTGCTGTGCACACATAGCCTCCTCATGTCTTTTTTTGCTGTAGCTCATTAGCCTGTTGCTGCTGTAAAATAGCTGATTGGTCTCCCCTGCTGCACGTTAGCCTCCATGAGAGCTTTCACAGCAGCCTCCATGTTGCCAGAAACCACAAAAGTTGCAGGCCTGATATATGGACATGCAGTCCAACACAGCAAAAACAAAAACTTTCGGCGTTCACGCCAGCCTCACTGCGCATGCCCGCATCCGACACCAAATGTGGGGAATTGCTCTGGTAGACAGGCTTATGACGCAGTATAGAGGCAAGGTATACAGTTCTGCTGGGTAAAGCAGAAGTGTTTTATTCACACTCGGCAAAACAGAAACAGTCTTTAGTGCTTGTTCACACAAGGCAAAACAGAAACAGTCTTTAGTGCTTGTTCACACAAGGTAAAACACCCGGCAAAAACATAAGTCCCACAGCAAGGTCACCTGAGTGGTCGGGTGTTAGTTCACACCTGGCAGTTAGGTCGGCCACGCAAAGTTTCCACCAGCGGCTTCCAGGTAGTCTGCACGCCTGTTTGCAGACTCTTGCTCTCAGCCCTGAGAGCTCCACAGCCACACCAGCAGCTTCAGGATAATCACCTCCCACCTGCTGAGGTGGCTGCCTTAAAGGCCCGGAAAAGTCCGGCCTGGACCGTGGGGAATAGTCTCCCACCCAGCACTCTGACTATTCCCAATAAGAGCCGGCCCGGATCGGCTTTGTAGCCATACTTAAATATCAATGTGTCAAGCAGCACTAGCTGCTGCTGACCACAAAAATCCGGTTCTTATCTCACCGGCGCCAGAACCTCGGTGACACGTACTTCCGTCGACGACGGAACCTTGCGCCCTCTTACAGTATGTACTGGTGACTTGCATTATTCCTAGTTATGTGCATAACTTACATTTGTCAGTGTTAAACCTCATCTGCCACTTCTCTGCCCAAGCCTCCAATCTATCCAGATCCCTCTGTAGCAGTATATTGTCCTCTTCAGTGTTAATTACTTTACACAGTTTAGTGTCATCTGCAAAATTGATATTTTACTATGCAAGCCTTCTACAAGATCATTAATAAATATATTGAAAAGAATAGGCCCAGTACTGACCCCTGAGGTACTCCCACTATTGACAGTTGCCCAATCTGAGTATCTACTGTTAATAACCACCCTCTGTTTTCTGTCACTCAGCCAGTTACTTACCCACTTACAGACATTTTCTCCCAGTCCGAGCATCCTCATTTTATATATACTAACCTTTTATGTGGTACAGTATTAAATGCTTTTGAGAAGTCCAGATATCGCACATCCATTGATTGCGTCAAAGTCGTCTAGAACTTACCTTCTCATAGAAACTGGATTAAATTCGTTTGGCATGACCGATTCCTCATGAAGCCATGCTGATATGGCGTTATTTGCTTATTTCTGTTGAGATCCTCTAAGATAGCATCTCTCCACAAGACCAGAACAGGGGAAAGTCCTCCCCAATATTGCGGCATAAGGGAGCCGTCTCTCCACTCCCACGACATGTGGCACCTCTTTCCCACCCACCGTCAGGGTAACCTTAGTAGTGGGATACTCCCGGCGATCCCCATGTATACAGAACAATGGTAAGGGTTCGCCCTTCTGGGAGTTTTTCTGTTACCAACGACTCATGGACCAGAGTTACCAGGCTCCCAGAGTCCAGCAGGGCCTGCACGGAGTGTCCATTAACCATGATGTCACACATCGGAGGGGTGTCCGCGGCCAGCAGGGGTCAGCTATATACACTGGTTGGGCAAAAGAGAGGACCGCGAGCGAACCCGCAGTCCATGGGTTCGGATGCCCTAGGGCAGTTGGCGGCCACATGTCCCCAGTCCTGACAATGCCAACACCTGACCCCCGCAGCCTCCCTCCTCCCCAGGGTATTCCTCCCACGGACTGGAGATACACTCCCTCCTTATGAGGTAGGATCCCTTTCCAGGATCCCGGGTCGGCAACTGGGGCTGACGTGACTTCAGTAGTACAGCAGAGTCCTTCAACAAATCCTGAGTGGCCATATACCTCTCCACCAGGCTAACCAGTTGTTCCAGGTTGCCTGGATCGCCTTGTCCCACCCAGCGCTGTATGGCTCTCGGAAGGGTACGCACAAACCTGTCGACCACGACCCTTTCAACCATCTGAGAAGGGCTCAACAGTTCAGGCTGGAGCCATTTTTTACTAGGTGAAGTAAGTCATAGGCTTGTGACCGGACGGGTCGGGACTCGGAAAACACCCACTGACACACTCTGTGCGCTCGCACATAGGTGTTTACTCCCAACCTGGCCAACACCTCACCTTTTAGCCTCTCATAGTCCTTTGCCTCCTCACAGCTGAGGTCAAAATAGGCCTTTTGTGCGTCCCCCACCAGAAAAGGCGCCACCACCTCAGCCCATTGCTCCAATGGCAGCCTCCTCTTGCTCAGGCGGTTCTTTCAAACACCATCAGGAATGCCTCTATATCGTCTTCTGGACCCATTTTCCTGAGGGCAGATCGGACTTTGTCCCTGGCGTTAGACACAGTCGGGCTGTCGTGGTTGCAACTCCTGGCTGGGACGTTCGCACCGACTCCTGCAAGGCTATCAGCTGCTGCATTAGGAGATTGTTCGTCTGCTGCTGTGCACACATAGCCTCCTCATGTCTTTTTTTGCTGTAGCTCATTAGCCTGTTGCTGCTGTAAAAGTAGCTGATTGGTCTCCTCTGCTGCACGTTAGCCTCCATGAGAGCTTTCACAGCAGCCTCCATGTTGCCAGAAACCACAAAAGTTGCAGGCCTGATATATGACATGCAGTCCAACACAGCAAAAACAAAAACTTTCGGCGTTCACGCCAGCCTCACTGCGCATGCCCGCATCCGACACCAAATGTGGGGAATTGCTCTGGTAGACAGGCTTGCGGACGCAGTATAGAGGCAAGGTATACAGTTCGCTGGGTAAAGCAGAAGTGTTTTATTCACACTCGGCAAAACAGAAACAGTCTTTAGTGCTTGTTCACACAAGGCAAAACAGAAACAGTCTTTAGTGCTTGTTCACACAAGGTAAAACACCCGGCAAAAACATAAGTCCCACAGCAAGGTCACCTGAGTGGTCGGTGTTAGTTCACACCTGGCAGTTAGGTCGGCCACACAAAGTTTCCACCAGCGGCTTCCAGGTAGTCTGCACGCCTGTTTGCAGACTCTTGCTCTCAGCCCTGAGAGCTCCACAGCCACACCAGCAGCTTCCAGGATAATCACCTCCCACCTGCTGAGGTGGCTGCCTTTAAAGGCCCGGAAAAGTCCGGCCTGGACCGTGGGAATAGTCTCCCACCCAGCACTTGACTATTCCCAATAAGAGCCGGCCCGGATCGGCTTTGTAGCCATACTAAATATCAATGTGTCAAGCAGCACTAGCTGCTGCTGACACAAAAAATCCGGCTCTTATCTCACCGAGGCCAGGAACCTCGGTGACACGTACCTTCCGTCGACGACGGAACCTTGCGCCCTCTTACAGTATGTACTGGTGACTTGCATTATTCCTAGTTATGTGCATAACTTTACATTTGTCAGTGTTAAACCTCATCTGCCACTTCTCTGCCCAAGCCTCCAATCTATCCAGATCCCTCTGTAGCAGTATATTGTCCTCTTCAGTGTTAATTACTTTACACAGTTTAGTGTCATCTGCAAAAATTGATATTTTACTATGCAAGCCTTCTACAAGATCATTAATAAATATATTGAAAAGAATAGGGCCCAGTACTGACCCCTGAGGTACCCCACTATTGACAGTTGCCCAATCTGAGTATCTACCGTTAATAACCACCCTCTGTTTTCTGTCACTCAGCCAGTTACTTACCCACTTACAGACATTTTCTCCCAGTCCGAGCATCCTCATTTTATATACTAACCTTTTATGTGGTACAGTATTAAATGCTTTTGAGAAGTCCAGATATACGACATCCATTGATTCGCCGCTGTCAAGTCTAGAACTTACCTTCTCATAGAAACTGATTAAATTCGTTTGGCATGACCGATTCCTCATGAAGCCATGCTGATATGGCGTTATTTGCTTATTTCTGTTGAGATCCTCTAAGATAGCATCTCTCAGAAAACCTTCAAACAGTATCCCCACAACAGATGTTAAACTTAGCGGCCTATAGTTTCCGTGCTCTGTTTTTGGACCCTATTTGAATATTGGCACCACATTTGCTATGCGCCAATCCTGTGGGACATTCCCTGTCAGTATAGAGTTCGAAAATATCAGAAATAAGGGTCTGGCTATGACATTACTTAATTCCCTTAGGATACGGGGGTGTATGCCATCCGGTCCTGGCGATTTGTCTATTTTAATCTTTTTAAGTCGCTGTTGTACTTCTTCTTGGGTCAGACAGGACACTTTTAATGGGGGATTTATTTTTACATTCAGCATTTCATCTGACAGTTTATTTTCCTCAGTGAATACATTGGAGAAAAAAATATTTAACAGCTTTGGTTTCTCCTCGTCGCTCTCTGCAACTCTCCCTTCATTACTCTTTAAAGGGCCAACACCTTCAGATTTATACTTTTTAACATTTATATAATTGAAGAAAATTTTAGGGTTAGTTTTACTCACTTTGGCAATTAATCTCTTGGTCTCTAGTTTGGCTGCTTTTATTTGTTTTTTACATGTTCTATTTTTTTCCTTATAGTTTTTCAGTGCTTCCTCGCTACCCTCCTGTTTTAGTGATGTATATGCTTTCTTTTTGTCATTTATTGCTTTCTTAACATTTCTATTTATCCACATTGGTTTCTTTTAGTTCCCTAACCTTTTATTCCCATATGGTATTTACCTCTCACAATGAGAATTTAGGATGCTTTTAAAGATCTCCCATTTTGTGGCTGTTTTTTTGTTTTTGAGGACTTTGTCCCAGTTAGTTAGGCCTATGGCCTCACTTAGTTGGCTAACTTTAGCTTTTTTGAAGTTTGGTATTTTTGTTCCTCCTTGTAGAAATGCTCTTTTGAATGATATTTGGAAGGTTATTACTTTATGGTCACTATTTCCCAAGTGTCCCCCAATTTGCACATCTGTTGTACTGTCAGGTCTATTGGTTAATACTAAGTCCAGTATGGCCGTCTCTCTAGTCAGGTCCTGAACCAGTTGGGAAATATAATTGTCTTTGGTTATTGCCAAGAACCTGTTTCCTTTATGCGATGTACAGCTTTCAGTTTCCCAGTCTATATCTGGGTAGTTGAAGTCCCCCATAATAACGACTTCATTATGATTTGCGGCCTTGTCTATCTCATTTAGTAATAGATTTTCTGTAGACTCTGGTATATTAGGTGGTTTATAGTAAACTCCTATTAGTAATTTATTGTTGTTTTTGGCTCCATGTATCTCTACCCACAGTGACTCCACATGTTCATGTCCCTCACTTATATCTTCTCGGACTGTGGGCTTTAGATAGGACTTTACATAAAGGCAGACAAACACACACTTAATCAAACACGCGCCGCTCAAACTCGCGTTATATGTCTACTTTAAATAGAGTTCTCACAACCAGCCTGTTTTTTTCCCTCTGGATTCAAAGGGCTGAGCTACCCTCAGCTGACTTTTTATAGTCTCCTAATTGGACAACCACACCCTAATTACTCACCTGTGCAACCCCTGGAGAAAGAAAAAAATAATGTTATCACAGAACAATGAAGCTTGTAGCAGAATCAATTCCCAGTGTTCAATACAGTCAAATACAGCCACTAATTAATGTCCACAAATAATTTAGCTCTTACTTAATCTTAAGTCACACACTTATAAAAACACACACAAACTCGCATTATATGTCTGCTTTAAATGGAGTTCTCACAACCAGCCTGTTTTTTTTCCTCTGCAATTATATTATAATAGGTGATTATTACACTTTCTAGTTATGGTAGGTAACCCCTTAGTGACCAGCCTGTTTTAGGCCTTACTGACCAAGCATTTTTCTTCCTTTTTTCATCAACGCGTTCCAAGAGCTATAACTTTTTTATTTTTTTATATAGCTTTATGAGGGCTTGTTTTTTGAGGGACAAGTTAAATTTTTTATGGGCACCATTTTGGGGTACACAAAACTTTATGATTCATTTTTATTAACTCTTTCTGGGAGGGAGATGGGAAAAACAGCAATACTGCCACTGCGTTTTTACGTTATAAATTTTACGGCGTTAATTTTTCATTATAAATAACATAATATGTTTATTCTCTGGGTCACTACAATCACAGCGATACCAAATACATGTCGGTTTTTTCTGTTTTACTACTTTTTTCACAATGAAACCCCTTTTTTTAAAAGAAAAAAATGGTTTGCATTGCCGCTTCCCAAGACGCATAACGTTTTTATTTTTATTTCTATGGTGTTGTGTGAGGGCTTGATTTTTGCGGAACGATTTGTATTTTTCATTGGTATCATTTTGGAGTAAATTGCTTTTTTTGATCGCTTGTTATTACGGTGGCAACTAAGAATAAATGAGCAATTCTGTCTTTTTTTCTTTTACGCCATTCACTCTAGGGGATAATTTATGTGATATTTATGTAGTCCGGGTCGTTTTGGATGCAGCAATACCAAACATATGGGAGAGATTTTTTTAGCAATTTTTTTCATTGAAAAGCGTATTTTCAATGGAAAAAAAGAGTAATTTTTTTAATAGAATTTTTTTATTTAATAAATGTTCTTTTTTTTCTTTTTTTTACCACTTAATAGTCCCACAAGGGGACTATAATAGACAGTATTTTGATTGCTTTTAAAATGCAATGCACTATCCCCATTGTGCATTGCATTTTAATGGCAATGCTATTCTAACATTGACCAGCAGGCTGTGCCAGAGAGGCGCAGCCTGCTGGAAATTACTAAAGGCTGGTCAGACCCCTGCCAGCCTTCACACTCATCAGCACCCCGCGATCGCATTTGCATGGTGCCGATGGGAGACAGAAGGAGTCTGCTCCTTCTGTCAGCACTTTACATGCGGCAGGCGCCATTGCCCGCGACATGTAAAGTGTTAAACAGCCCAATCGGCACTCCTGCCGGTCCGAGCTGTTAGAGTAGGGCCGCGGCTCTCATGTGAGAGCTGGGTCCCCGCTGCACGGGGAAACCATGCAACGCTTAGACTGGGCTACCATAAAAAAGCAGCGGCCCAGGCTAAGACCCTTTAGTGACCGCTGTAAAAACACGTATGGGTGGTCAGTAATAGTTCACTTCGAGAATTTGCGAAGATTTATAATATAGTGCTATTATATTTGCATTTGCGGATATTCTACATTTTTTTCATTTGAACGCATGATCCCTTCCTGCTTCTTGCTTGAGGGCCAATGAGAAGGCTGCAATGTCTTTGTCTGAGCTTAGCAACATCCCTAGCAACCAATAGGAAAGTTGCCTACCCCTTACTATGTAAGAACCTCACCAGCAGCTATTTTCTGAAGTTTTTTGCAGTTCTGAAAGAGACAGCAATGCTTTGCTGTGTCACATTACATTAGATAGTTAGTTAGCTCATAAATATAATACAGATAGTTAGTGGGAGATAGTCAGTTTAGGTTAGATTGTGATATAAAAGAAGAAGAAATCGGCGGCTACACCTAATATTGGCAAATGGTGGAAAGGTGCTCACCCAAAGTAACTTCACCCAAAAGTACATAATCAAAAATGTGTAGATAAAACAGCAGGGGGCACACTTAACATGAGGGAGCACACCATACCACCAAAATCAAATAATGCCTTTAATGATATCTTAAAATGAATAATAAAACAAAAAATAACAGTCTGTGGACCTTGACGTACGCCTGATGCGCCTAATTAGACCCAACAGTACAATCAGAGGCTAAATAAGCTGGTCCATGAATCAAGCCACCATGAAGATGAATATTAAGTAATAGTCACAGATTCCATTGTATATACGTGACTGCACTGATGCTACTCCGCAGGGTGCCTGCATGCACATATAGTAGCAATATAGACAGTATAAAGTTCCAGTTGCTGGTAGTTCATTCAAAGATCCCTGTCCATGTGCCGATTCCACAAATGTTGCCCAGGGCGATTGCTGTTAAGCGCAGTAAGGTCCCTTTCACACGGGCGAGTTTTCCGCGCGGGTGCAATGCGTGAGGAGGACGCATTGCACCCGCACTGAATCCGGACCCATTCATTTCTATGGGGCTGTGCACATGAGCGGTGATTTTCGCGCATCACTTCTGCGTTGCGTGAAAATCGCAGCATGCTCTATATTGTGCGTTTTTCACGCAACGCAGGCCCCATAGAAGTGAATGGGGCTGCGGGAAAATCGCAAGCATCTGCAAGCAAGTGCGGATGCAGTGCGATTTTCCCGCATGGTTGCTTAGCAACGGGACCAGATCTTTATTATTGGACCATGTGATGTGATGTCATCACAGTTCCTTTAGTTGTTAGCTGATGCTGGGAAAGAGAGGACAGATCGCAACTACGCGATCAAGTGGCTAAGGTAAGTTAACGTTTATTATTTTTAACCCCTTCCTCTTCATTTTACTATGCATTCCTTATTAAGAATGCTATTATTTCCCCTTATAACCATGTTATAAGGGAAAATAATAAATTCTCCGGAATACCCGAAACCGGACTTCAGTGATGAAGTCCAGCTTCGGGTCTGGGTACCAAACATGGCGATTTTTCTCACGCGCGTGCAAAACACATTACAAACGTTTACACCCCTCGCAGAAAAATCATGCATATTCCCGCAACGCACCCGCCTCTTATGAAAGAGGCCTAAGGCTGCATTCACACGGGCGAGTTTTGCATGATGTGAACGCATTGCACCCGCACTGAATCCTGACCCATTCATTTCAATGGGTCTGTGTACATGAGCGTTTTTTTTCACGCATCACTTGTGCGTTGCGTGAAAATCGCAGCATGTTCTATATTCTGCGTTAGAAGTGAATGGGGCTGCATTAAAAACGCATTGCATCCGCAAGCAAGTGCGGGTGCGTTGTGTTTTTGACTGATGGTTGCTAGGAGATGTTGTTTGTAAACCTTCAGTTTTTTATCACGTGCGTGAAAAACGCATCAAAACGCATTGCACCCGCGTGGAAAAAACTGAACAACTGAACGCAATCGCAGGCAAAACTGAATGGCTTTGCCTGGGAAATCGCACAGTTTTCACTGAACGCATCCGCACCTAATCGGACATGCTCGTGTGAACCCAGGCTAATAGTTAAAAATCAAGAGAACTCCACAGAGTCCCTCAAAGAGATGATATAATCAATACAGGTACTTGTTGGTACTTAATAATTCTTCAGTTCGGTGTATACAGGGTATCTCCACGTTTCCCCACTGTTGAACTGTTGATATTACATTAATGACAGTTCTGATGGTACAACATCTCTCCGGACACCACATAAATCATCCGCCTTACCTCTTGTCCTGAAGCTGTGCAGAGGCGCGACCGCTGTGTAGTGCCTCCTTACACCAGCAGCGTCCCACAAGGTGTGCGGGCCTATGCGCGGCATCCCACGTGACCCCAGGAGGAAGAGGAGCTTTCTCTCCACGGAAGGCAGTGTGGGTCCTAGTGTCCGGACGTACCAAATGCTTCTCAGCGTCCGGCTAAACTAATTGCAGAGAAGGAGAAGAACAGGCCTTAATTCTTCTTGCGCTTGTAAAAACTTGTATTATAATTGTTGGTTGGCACAATATTATCAATCCCAAACGAGTTTCGGGGGTCTTCCGCTGATTTTGGCAATGAAGAAAATAATTGCGGAATTCTCAAATTTGCGAATTTATGACTAATATTCGCCCAAATATTTGTGAAATATCGCGAATCCAAATATTTCCCCTGCCGCTCATCACTAGTCACTAAGGGGTTAAAGTGTAATATTGCAGTTGCACATGAGTCATAATGTGCTTTTACCGTAATCTACTGGCAACTCCAACCTAAGTTATAGGGTAATAAAATTCTTTGTCTTTGAAAAGCATGTGTCAGGCAATTCAAAATAAGTGCAATATTAAATACTTGCTAAGGCTTATGTCTTCAGAATAACCATTACTCCTATCATAAGATGTTTTCACGTGAAGTAACCCACCATTTCTGTTCAACCTTATCTATTTTTTGCTACACTTTAATTTTCTTAGGCCATAAAGACAGCAATCAAAGTGACGTATTAAAAAGACTCTTTGTGGATAATTTGTGAGCCGAAACTAAGTATCTGTTGAGCTGTAATAAGCATGCTGCATTGCGTTACCATGGGGATAGCTAGCATGCTGGGAATGATTTCAGCATGATGGGGAGCCTATTGACGTGATCTGTGATCATTCCTCGGGAGTCATTGTGTACTATTAATTTCAAAGCTGGAATATTACAGTCAGAGATTTACTGAGCACTTTTTGAAAAAAACATATGTTGAGGTTTCATTAATACAAGAATTCGATTTAGCGCTAAGATGTGGTGGTAGCCATTTGCTGGGAATTATATGATCGTCACTTTTCAGCATGCTGTGAAGAATATATATTGGTTTCTATATTTTTTTATTTTTTTTTTTAGATTTTTGTACATGATTTTATATATATATATATATATATATATATATATACACACTGAAATGAAGACCAGCACTCCCTGAATATAATTTTCTTGTTGCTTTATTGGTCACATATACAGTTAGTGACTAGTGTTGAGCAAACCTGAACTGTATAGTTCGGGTTTGTACCGAATTTTGGGGTGTTCGGGACACGGACCTGGACCCGAACATTTACGTAAAAGTTAGGGTTCGGCGATTTCTATGGCGCATTTTGAAAGTCTGCAAAGCAGCCAATCGACAAGTGTTGTACTACTTGCCCAAAGAGGCCATCACAGCCATGCCTACTATTGGCATGGCTGTGATTGGCCAAGTGCAGTATGTGACCCAGCCTCTATTTAAGCTGGAGTCACGTAGCGCCACCGGTCACTCTGCTCTGATTAGTGTAGGGATAGGATGTAGCTGCTGCGAGGGTGAGATTAGACTCGTTAAAAACACTTAATAAAGTGATCGATCTACAGCTGTGAATCATTCAACTTCTGTTAGCTCAATGCTCACTGGTTTTTAGGATGCCCAGAGCTGCGGCCATTTTGTGATCTTTTGGTGCACCAGCACATGTTTTGAGCTGCCACCAAGTTCAACATACATTTTTGGGTTCAATAGTAGGCTTTATTTTGCCATATCCTACATAAGGGGTTGTGCTTATTGTCACATCTTGAAACACAGGATAGAAATTGCTATATTTTATTGAGGGGTGAAATTCAATTGCCAAAAGACTAATCTCCTAAATCAGTGGTTTCAGCTGTTGCTGGACAAGTGTAATACTATCCGTCAAAGGATAGATTTTTTTTTCTGGGGTGATATTCAATTACCAAAATACCAATCCCCTAAATCTGGGGTTCCAGCTGTGGCTGTCCAAGAGTAATACTGTCCGTCAATGGATAGATTTTTTTCTGGGGTGAAATTCAATTGCCAAAATACCAATCCCCTAAATCTGGTGTTCCAGCTGTGGCTGGACAAGTGTAATACTGTCCGTCAAAGGATATATTTTTTTTCTGGGGTAAAATTCATTTGCCAAAATACAAATCCCCTAAATCTGGGGTTCTGGCTGTGGCTGGCCAAGTGTAATACTGTCCGTCAAAGGATAGATTTTTTTCTGGGGTGAAATTCTATTGCCAAAATACCAATCCCCTAAATCAGTGGTTTCCCCTGTTGCTGGCCAAGTGTAATACTGTCCGTCAAAGGATAGATTTTTTTTCTGGGGTGAAATTCAATTGCAAAAATACCAATCCCCTAAATCTGTGGATCCAGCTGTGGCTGGCCAAGTGTAATACTGTCCGTCAAAGGATAGATTTTTTGGGGGGGTGAAATTCAATTTGAGAAAATAGCAATCCCCTAAAACTGGTGTTCCAGCTGGGCTGGCTAAGTTTAATACTGTCAGAAAAAGGATAGATTATTTCCTGGGGTGAAATTCAATTGCCAAAATATCAATCCCTACAATAAGTGGTTTCAGATGTTGCTGGCCAAGTGGCCAAGTGTAATACTGTCCGTCAAAGGATAGATTTTTTTTCTGGGTGAAATTCAATTGCCAAAATACTAATCCCCTAAATCTGGGGTTGCAGCTGTGGCTGTCCAAGTGTAATACTGTACGTAAAAGGATAGATTTTTTTCTGGGGTGAAATTCAATTGCCAAAATACCAATCCCCTAAATCTGTGGATCCAGCTGTGGCTGGCCAAGTGTAATACTGTCCGTCGAAGGACAGATTTTTTGGGGGGGTGAAATTCAATTTGAGAAAATAGCAATCCCCGAAATCTGGTGTTCCAGCTGGGCTGGCTAAGTTTAATACTGTCAGAAAAAGGATAGATTATTTCCTGGGGTGAAATTCAATTGCCAAAATATCAATCCCCACAATAAGTGGTTTCAGATGTTGCTGGCCAAGTGGCCAAGTGTAATACTGTCCGTCAAAGGATAGATTTTTTTTCTGGGTGAAATTAAATTGCCAAAATACCAATCCCCTAAATCTGGGGTTGCAGCTGTGGCTGTCCAAGTGTAATACTGTCCGTAAAAGGATAGATTTTTTTCTGGGGTGAAATTCAATTGCCAAAATACCAATCCCCTAAATCTGGGGTTCGAGCTTTGGCTGGCCAAGTGTAATACTGTCCATCAAAGGATAGATTTTTTTCTGGGGTGAAATTCAATTGCTAAAATACCAATCCCCTAAATCAGTGGTTTCAGCTGTTGCTGGCCAAGTGTAATACTGTCCGTCAAAGGATAGATTTTTTTTCTGGGGAGAAATTCAATTGACAAAATACCAATCCCCTAAATCTGGGGTTCCAGCTGTGGCTGTACAAGTGAAATACTGTCCGTAAAAGGATAGATTTTTTTCTGGGGTGAAATTCAATTGCCAAAATACCAATCCCCTCAATCAGTGGTTTCAGCTGTTGCTGGCTAAGTTTAATACTGTCCGTCAAAGGATATATTTTTTTTCTGGGGTGAAATTCAATTGCCAAAATACCAATCCCCTCAATCTGGGGTTCCAGCTGTGGCTGTCCAAGTGTAATACTGTCCGTCAAAGGATAGATGTTTTTTCTTGAGTGAAATTCAGTTGCCAAAATACTAATTCCCTAAATCTGCTGTTCCAGCTGTGGCTGGCCAAGTGTTATACTGTCCATCAAAGGATAGACTTTTTTCTGGGGTGATATTTAATTGCCAAAATTCCAATCCCCTAAATCTGGTGCTGCAGCTGTGGCTCTCTAAGTGTTATACTGTCCATCAAAGGATAGATTTTTTTTCTGGTTTGAAATTCAATTGCCAAAATACCAATTCCCTAAATCTGGGGTTCCAGCTCTGGCTGGCCAAGTTTAATACTGTCCGTCAAAGGATAGATTTTTTTTCTGGGGTGAAATTCAATTGCCAAAATATCAATCCCCTAAATCTGTGGTTCCAGCTGTGGCTGGCCAAGTATATTACTGTCCGAAAAAGGATAGATTATTTTCTGGGGTGAAATTCAAATGCCAAAATACCAATCCCCTCAATCAGTGGTTTCAGCTGTTGCTGGCTAAGTTTAATACTGTCCGTCAAAGGATATATTTTTTTTCTGGAGTGAAATTCAATTGCCAAAATACCAATCCCCTCAATCTGGGATTCCAGCTGTGGCTGTCCAAGTGTAATACTGTCCGTCAAAGGATAGATGTTTTTTCTTGAGTGAAATTCAATTGCCAAAATACCAATTCCCTAAATCTGCTGTTCCAGCTGTGGCTGGCCAAGTGTTATACTGTCCATCAAAGGGTAGACTTTTTTCTGGGGTGATATTCAATTGCCAAAATACCAATCCCCTAAATCTGGTGTTGCAGCTGTGGCTCTCCAAGTGTTATACTGTCCATCAAAGGATAGATTTTTTTTCTGGTTTGAAATTCGATTGCCAAAATAACAATTCCCGAAATCAGTGGTTTAAACTGTGTCTGTCCAAGTGTAATACTATGAGTCAAAGGATAAATTTTTGTCTGGGGTGAAATTCAATTGCCAAAATACCAATCGTATAAATCTGGGGATCAAGCTATGGCTGGCCAAGTGTAATACTGTCCGAAAAAGGATAGATTTTTTTCTGGGGTGAAATTCAATTGCCAAAATACCAATCCCCTAAATCAGTGGTTTCAACTGTGGCTGTCCAAGTTTAATACTGTTCGACAACGGATAGTTTTTTTTTCTGGGGTGAAATTCAATTGATAAAATACAAATCACCAAAATCTTATGTTCCAGCTGTGGCTGGCCAAGTGTAACACTGTCCATCAAAGGATAGATAATTTGCTGGGGTGAAATTCAATTGCCAAAATACCAATCCCATAAATCTGGGGGTCCAGCTGTGGCTGGCCAAGTGTAATACTGTCCGAAAAAGGATAGATTTTTTTTCTGGGGTGAAATTCAATAGCCAAAATACAAATCTACTAAATCTGGGGTTCCAGCTGTGGCTAGCCAATTGTAATACTGTCCATCAAAAGATAGATTTGTTTCTAGAGTAAAATTCAATTGCCAAAATACCAATCCCCTAAATCTGGTGTTGCAGCTGTGGCTGGCCAAGTGTAAAACTGTCCGTCAAAGGATAGATTTTTTTTCTGGGGAGAAATTCAATTGCCAAAATACCAATCCCCTAAATCTGGGGTTCCAGCTTTGTCTGGCCAAGTATAATACTGTCTGTCAAAGGATTGATTTTTTTAAGGAGTGAAATTCAATTGCCAAAATACCAATCCCATAAATCTGGGGTTCCAGCAGTGGCTAGCCAATTGTAATACTGTCCATTAAAGGATAGAATTTTTTATAGAGTAAAATTCAATTGCCAAAATACCAATCCCCTATATCTGGTGTTACAGCTGTGGCTGGCCAAGTGTTATACTGTCTGAAAAAGGATAGATTTTTTTTCTGGGGTGAAATTCAATTGCCAAAATTCCAATTCCCTTAAATCTGGTGTTCCAGCTGTGGTTTTCCAAGTGTAATACTTTTCCAAAAATTTTTGATTTTTTTCTGGGGTGAAATTCAATTGCCAAAATACCAATCCCCTAAATCTGGGGTTCCAGCTGTGGCTGGCCAAGTTTTATACTGTCTGTCAAAGGATAGATTTTTTTTCTCGGGTGAAATTCAATTACCACAATAACAATCCACTAAATCAGTGGTTCCAGCTGTGACTGTCAAAGTGTAATACTGTCCGTAAAAGGATAGATTTTTTTCTGGGGTGAAATTGAATTGCCAAAATACCATTCCCCTAAATCTGGTGTTCCAGCTGTGGCTGGCTAAGTTTAATACTGTCCGTAAAAGGATAGATTTCTTTCTGGGTTGAAATTCAATTGCCAAAATACCAATCCCCTAAATCTGGCGTTCGAGCTGTGACTGGCCAAGTGTAATACACTCCATCAAATGATAGACTTTATTCTGGAGTCAAATTCAATTGACAAAATACCAATCCCCTAAATCTGGTGTTCCAGCTATGGCTGGCTGAGTTCAATACTGTCCGTCAAAGGATAGTTTTTTTTCTGGGGTGAAATTCAATTACGACAATAAAATTTCCCTAAATCAGTGGTTTCAGCTGTTGCTGGCCAAGTGCAATACTGTACGTCAAAGGATAAAAAAATTTCTGGGGTGAAATTCGATTACCACAATAAAATTCCCATAAATCAGTGGTTTCAGCTGTGGCTGTCCAAGTGTAATTCTGTCTGTCAAAGGATCGACTTTTATCTGGGGTGAAATTCAATTGCCAAAATACCAATCCCCTAAATCAGTGGTTTCAGCTGTTTCTGGCCAAGTGCAATACTGTCCGTCAAAAGATAGATTTTTTTTCTGGGGTGAAATTCAATTGCCAAAATACCAATCCCCTAAATCTGGGGTTCCAGCTGTGGCTGGCCAAGTGTAATGCAGTCCATCAAAGGATCGACTTTTTTCTGGGGTGAAATTTAATTGACAAAATACCATTCCCCTAAATCTGGTGTTCCAGCTGTGGCTGGCTAAGTTTAATACTGTCCTTCAAAGGATAGATTTTTTTCTCGGGTGAAATTCAATTACCAAAATACCAATCCCCTATATTTGGTGTTCCAGCCGTTGCTGGCCAATTTTAATTCTGTTCATCAAAGGATAGATTTTTTTTTGGGTGTGAAATTAATTTGCCAAAATGCCTATCCCCTAAATCTGGTGTTCCAACTGTGGCTGGCCAAGTGTAATACTGTCCGTCAAAGGACAGATTTTTTTCTGGGGTGAAATTCAATTGCCAAAATACCAATCCCCTAAATCAGTGGTTTCAGCTGTTTCTGGCCAAGTGCAATACTGTCCGTCAAAAGATAGATTTTTTTTCTGGGGTGAAATTCAATTGCCAAAATACCAATCCCTTAAATCTGGTGTTCCAGCTGTGGCTGTCCAAGTGTAATACAGTCCATCAAAGGATAGACTTTTTTCTGGGGTGAAATTTAATTGACAAAATACCAATCCCCGAAATCTGGTGTTCCAGCTGTGGTTGGCTAAGTTTAATACTGTCTGTCAAAGGATAGATTTTTTCTAGTGTGAAATTCAATTACGACAATAAAATTCCCCTAAATCAGTGGTTTCAGCTGTTGCTGGCCAATTGTAATACTGTACGTCAAAGGATAGATTTTTTTCTAGGGTGAAATTTGATTGCCAAAATACCAATCCATTTAATCAGGTGTTCCAGCTGTGGCTGTCCAAGTGTAATTCTGTCCGTCAAAGTATAGATTTTTTTGAGGGGTGAACTTCATTTGCCTAAATACCAATCCCCTAAATTAGTGGTTTCAGCTGTTGCTGGTCAAGTGTAATACTGTCCGTCAAAGTATAGATCTTTTTTTCTGGGGTTAAATTCAATTGCCAAAATACCAATCCCCTAAATCTGGGGTTTCAGCTGTAGCTGTCCAAGTTTAATAATGTCCGTCAAAGGATAGATTTTTTTGATGGGGTGAAATTCAATTGCCAAAATACCAATCCCCTGAATCTGTGGATCCAGCTGTGGCTGGCCAAGTGTAATACTGTCCGTCGAAGCATAGACTTTTTTGGGGGGTGAAATTCAATTTGAGATAACAGCAATCCCCGAAATCTGGTGTTCCAGCTGGGCTGGCTAAGTTTAATACTGTCAGAAAAAGGATAGATTATTTCCTGGGGTGAAATTCAATTGCCAAAATATCAATCCCCACAATAAGTGGTTTCAGATGTTGCTGGACAAGTGGCCAAGTGTAATACTGTCCGTCAAAGGATAGATTTTTTTTCTGGGTGAAATTCAATTGCCAAAATACCAATCCCCTAAATCTGGGGTTGCAGCTGTGGCTGTCCAAGTGTAATACTGTCCGTAAAAGGATAGATTTTTTTCTGGGGTGAAATTCAATTGCCAAAATACCAATCCCCTAAATCAGTGGTTTCAGCTGTTGCTGGCCAAGTGCAATACTGTCCGTCAAAAGATAGATTTTTTTTCTGGGGTGAAATTCAATTGCCAAAATACCAATCCCTTAAATCTGGTGTTCCAGCTGTGGCTGTCCAAGTGTAATACAGTCCATCAAAGGATAGACATTTTTCTGGGGTGAAATTTAATTGACAAAATACCAATCCCCGAAATCTGGTGTTCCAGCTGTGGTTGGCTAAGTTTAATACTGTCCGTCAAAGGATAGATTTTTTTCTAGTGTGAAATTCAATTACGACAATAAAATTCCCCTAAATCAGTGGTTTCAGCTGTTGCTGGCCAATTGTAATACTGTACGTCAAAGGATAGATTTTTTTCTAGTGTGAAATTTGATTGCCAAAATAACAATCCGTTTAATCTGGTGTTCCAGCTGTGGCTGTCCAAGCGTAATTCTGTCCGTCAAAGTATAGATTTTTTTGGGGGGTGAACTTCATTTGCCTAAATACCAATCCCCTAAATTAGTGGTTTCAGCTGTTGCTGGCCAAGTGTAATACTGTCCGTCAAAGTATAGATCTTTTTTTCTGGGGTTAAATTCAATTGCCAAAATACCAATCCCCTAAATCTGGGGTTTCAGCTGTAGCTGTCCAAGTGTAATACTGTCCGTCAAAGGATAGATTTTTTTGATGGGGTGAAATTCAATTGCCAAAATACCAATCCCTAAATCTGTGGTTTCAGCTGTTGCTGGCCAAGTGTAATACTGTCCGTCAAAGGATAGATTTTTTGCTGGGGTGAAATTCAATTGCCAAAATACTCAATCCCTAAATCTGTGGTTCCAGCTGTGGCTGGCCAAGTGTAATACTGTCCGTCGAAGCATAGACTTTTTTGGGGGGTGAAATTCAATTTGAGATAACAGCAATCCCCGAAATCTGGTGTTCCAGCTGGGTTGGCTAAGTTTAATACTGTCAGAAAAAGGATAGATTATTTCCTGGGGTGAAATTCAATTGCCAAAATATCAATCCCCACAATAAGTGGTTTCAGATGTTGCTGGCCAAGTGGCCAAGTGTAATACTGTCCGTCAAAGGATAGATTTTTTTTCTGGGTGAAATTCAATTGCCAAAATACCAATCCCCTAAATCTGGGGTTGCAGCTGTGGCTGTCCAAGTGTAATTCTGTCCGTAAAAGGATAGATTTTTTTCTGGGGTAAAATTCAATTGCCAAAATACCAATCCCCTAAATCTGGGGTTCGAGCTTTGGCTGGCCAAGTGTGATACTGTCCATCAAAGGATAGATTTTTTTCTTGGGTGAAATTCAATTGCTAAAATACCAATCCCCTAAATCAGTGGTTTCAGCTGTTGCTGGCCAAGTGCAATACTGTCCGTCAAAAGATAGATTTTTTTTCTGGGGTGAAATTCAATTGCCAAAATACCAATCCCTTAAATCTGGTGTTCCAGCTGTGGCTGTCCAAGTGTAATACAGTCCATCAAAGGATAGACTTTTTTCTGGGGTGAAATTTAATTGACAAAATACCAATCCCCGAAATCTGGTGTTCCAGCTGTGGTTGGCTAAGTTTAATACTGTCCGTCAAAGGATAGATTTTTTTCTAGTGTGAAATTCAATTACGACAATAAAATTCCCCTAAATCAGTGGTTTCAGCTGTTGCTGGCCAATTGTAATACTGTACGTCAAAGGATAGATTTTTTTCTAGGGTGAAATTTGATTGCCAATATACCAATCCCTTTAATCTGGTGTTCCAGCTGTGGCTGTCCAAGTGAAATTCTGTCCGTCAAAGTATAGATTTTTTTGGGGGGTGAACTTCATTTGCCAGTAAATACCAATCACCTAAATTAATGGTTCCAGCTGTGGCTGGCCAAGTGTAATACTGATCGTCAAAGGATAGATTTTTTTGATGGTGTGAAATTCAATTGCCAAAATACCAATCCCCTAAATCTGGTGTTCCAACTGTGGCTGGGTAAGTTTAATACAGTCCTTCAAAGGATAGATTTTTTTCGGGGTGAAATTCAATTGCCAAAATACCAATCCCCTATATTTTGTGTTCCAGCTGTTGCTGGCCAAGTGAAATTCTGTTCGTCAAAGGATAGATTTTTTTCTGGGGTGAAATTTAATTGCCAAAATACAAATCCCTTAAATATGGTGTTCCAGCTGTGGCTTTCCAAGTGTAATTCTGTCCTTCAAAGTATAATTTTTTTTTGGGTGTTAAATTAATTTTCCAAAATACCAATCCCCTAAATCTGGGGTTTCAGCTGTAGCTGTCCAAGTGTAATACTGTCCGTAAAGGATAGATTTTTTTGATGGGGTGAAATTCATTTGCCAAAATACCAATCCCCTAAATTAGTGTTTTCAGCTGTTGCTGGCCAAGTGATATACTGTCCGTCAAAGGATAGATTTTTTTTCTGTGGTGAAATTCAATTGCCAAAATACCAATCCCTTAAATCTGGGGTTCCAGCTATGGCTAGCCAAGTGTCATACTGTCCATCAAACGATAGATTTTTTTAAGGTGTGAAATTAAATTGCCAAAATACCAATCCCCTAAATCTGGGGTTCCAGCTGTGGCTGTCCAAGTGTAATACTTTTCGTCAAAGGATAGATTTTTTTCTAGGGTGAAAATCAATTGCCACAATACAAATCCACTAAATCATTGGTTTCAGCTGTTGCTGGCCAAATGTAAAACTGTTCGTCAAAGGATAGATTTTTTTCTAGGGTGAAATTTTATTGCCAAAATACCAATCCCTTAAATCTGGTGTTCCAGCTCTGGCTGTCCAAGTGTAATTCTGTCCGTCAAAGTATAGATTTTTTTTGGGCGTGAAATTAATTTGCCTAAATACCAATCCCCTAAATCTAGTGTTCCAGCTGTGGCTGTCCAAGTGTAATTCTGTCCATTAAAGTATATATATTTTTGGGGGGTAAAATTCAAGTGCCAAAATGCCAATCCCCTAAATCTGGGGTTCCAGCTGTGGCTGGCCAAGTGTAATACAGTACATCAAAGGATCGACTTTTTTCTGGGGTGAAATACAATTGACAAAATACCATTCCCCTAAATCTGGTGTTCCAACTGTGGCTGGGTAAGTTTAATACAGTCCTTCAAAGGATAGATTTTTTTCGGGGTGAAATTCAATTGCCAAAATACCAATCCCCTATATTTTGTGTTCCAGCTGTTGCTGGCCAAGTGAAATTCTGTTCGTCAAAGGATAGATTTTTTTCTGGGGTGAAATTTAATTGCCAAAATACAAATCCCTTAAATATGGTGTTCCAGCTGTGGCTTTCCAAGTGTAATTCTGTCCTTCAAAGTATAATTTTTTTTTGGGTGTTAAATTAATTTTCCAAATTACCAATCCCCTAAATCTGGGGTTTCAGCTGTTGCTGGCCAAGTGTAATACTGTCCGTAACAGGATAGATTTGTTTATGGGGTGAAATTCAATTGCCAAAATACCAATCCCCTAAATCTGGGTTTCCAGCTGTTGCTGTCCAAGTGTAATACTGTCCGTCAATGGATAGATTTTTTTTCTGGGGTGAAATTCAATTGCAAAATCCCAATCCCCTATATTTGGTGTTCCAGCTGTTTCTGGCCAAGTGTAATACTGTACGTCAAAGGATAGATTTTTTTCTGGAGTGAAATCTAATTGCCAAAATACCAATCCCTTTATTTTGGTGTTTCTGCTGTGGCTGTCCAAGTGTAATACTGTCCGTTCAAGGGATAGATTTTTTTCTAGGCTAAAATTCAATTGCCACAATACAAATCCCCTAAATCATTGGTTTCAGCTGTTGCTGGCCAAGTGTAATACTGTTCGTCAAAGGATAAAAAAAAATTCTAGGGTGAAATTTAATTGCCAAAATACCAATCCCCTAAATCTTGTGTTCCAGCTGTGGCTGTCCAAGTGTAATTCTGTCCGTCAAAGTATAGATTTTTTTGGGTGTGAAATTAATTTGCCTAAATACCAATTCCCAAAATCTTGTGTTCCAGCTGTGGCTGTCCAAGTGTAATTCTGTCCATTAAAGTATAGATTTTTTTGGGGGGTGAAATTCAATTGCCAAAATACCAATCCCCTAAATCTGGGGATCCAGTTGTGGCTGTCCAAGTGTAATACTGTCCATCAAAGGATAGATTTTTTTCCTGGGGTGAAATTCAATTGGCAAAATACCAATCCCCAAAATCTGGTGTTCCAGCTGTGGCTGGCCAAGTATAATACTGTCTGTCAAAGGATAGATTTATTTCTGGGGTGAAATTCAATTGCCAAAATACCAATCCTCTAAATCAGAGGTTTTAGCTGTTGCTGGCCAAGGGTAATACTGTCTGTCAATGGATAGATTATTTTCTGGGTTGAAATTCAATTGCCAAAATACCAATCACCTAAATCAGTGGTTTCAGCTGTTGCTGGCCATGTGTAATACTGTCCGTCAAAGGATAGAGTTTTTTTTCTGGGGTGAAATTCAATTGCCAAAATACCAATTCCCTAAATCTGGGTTTCCAGCTGTTGCTGTCCCAGTGTAATACTGTCCGTCAAAGGATAGATTTTTTTTCTGGGGTGAAATTCAATTTCCAAAATCCCAATCCCCTATATTTGGTGTTCCAGCTGTGGCTGTCCAAGTGTAATTCTGTCCGTCAAAGTATAGATTATTTTGAGGAGTGAAATTCATTTGCCTTAATACCAATCCCCTAAATCAGTGGTTTCAGCTGTTGCTGGCCAATTGTAATACTGTTTGTTAAAGGATAGATTTTTTTCTGGGGTGAAATTCAATTGCCAAAATACCAATCCCATAAATCGGTGGTTTCAGCTGTTTCTGGCCAAGTTTAATACTGTCTGTCAAAGGATAGATTTTTTTCTGGGGTGAAATTCAATTGCCAAAATACCAATCCACTAAATCTGGTGTTCCAGCTGTGGCTTTCTAAGTGTAATTCTGTCTGTCAAAGTGCAGATTTTCTTGGGGGGGATGATATTTATTTGCCAAAATACCAATCCCCTAAATCTGGGTTTCCAGCTGTTGCTGGCCAAGTGTAATACTGTCCGTCAATGGATAGATTTTTTTTCTGGGGTGAAATTCAATTGCAAAATCCCAATCCCCTATATTTGGTGTTCCAGCTGTTTCTGGCCAAGTGTAATACTGTATGTCAAAGGATAGATTTTTTTCTGGAGTGAAATCTAATTGCCAAAATACCAATCCCTTTATTTTGGTGTTTCTGCTGTGGCTGTCCAAGTGTAATACTGTCCGTCAAAGGATAGATTTTTTTCTAGGCTAAAATTCAATTGCCACAATACAAATCCCCTAAATCATTGGTTTCAGCTGTTGCTGGCCAAGTGTAATACTGTTCGTCAAAGGATCAAAAAAATTTCTAGGGTGAAATTTAATTGCCAAAATACCAATCCCTTAAATCTGGTGTTCCAGCTGTGGCTGTCCAAGTGTAATTCTGTCCGTCAAAGTATAGATTTTTTTTGGGTGTGAAATTAATTTGCCTAAATACCAATCCCCTAAATCTTGTGTTCCACCTGTGGCTATCCAAGTGTAATTCTGTCCATTAAAGTATAGATTTTTTTGGGGGGGTGAAATTCAATTGCCAAAATACCAATCCCCTAAATCTGGGGATCCAGTTGTGGCTGTCCAAGTGTAATACTGTCCGTCAAAGGATAGATTTTTTTCCTGGGGTGAAATTCAATTGCCAAAATACCAATCCCCAAAATCTGGTGTTCCAGCTGTGGCTGGCCAAGTATAATACTGTCTGTCAAAGGATAGATTTATTTCTGGGGTGAAATTCAATTGCCAAAATACCAATCCTCTAAATCAGAGCTTTTAGCTGTTGCTGGCCAAGGGTAATACTGTCTGTCAATGGATAGATTATTTTCTGGGTTGAAATTCAATTGCCAAAATACCAATCACCTAAATCAGTGGTTTCAGCTGTTGCTGGCCATGTGTAATACTGTCCGTCAAAGGATAGAGTTTTTTTCTGGGGTGAAATTCAATTGCCAAAATACCAATTCCCAAAATCTGGGTTTCCAGCTGTTGCTGTCCCAGTGTAATACTGTCCGTCAAAGGATAGATTTTTTTTCTGGGGTGAAATTCAATTTCCAAAATCCCATTCCCCTATATTTGGTGTTCCAGCTGTGGCTGTCCAAGTGTAATTCTGTCCGTCAAAGTATAGATTATTTTGGGGAGTGAAATTCATTTGCCTTAATACCAATCCCCTAAATCAGTGGTTTCAGCTGTTGCTGGCCAATTGTAATACTGTTTGTCAAAGGATAGATTTTTTTCTGGGGTGAAATTCAATTGCCAAAATACCAATCCCATAAATCGGTGGTTTCAGCTGTTTCTGGCCAAGTTTAATACTGTCAGTCAAAGGATAGATTTTTTTCTGGGGTGAAATTCAATTGCCAAAATACCAATCCACTAAATCTGGTGTTCCAGCTGTGGCTTTCTAAGTGTAATTCTGTCTGTCAAAGTGCAGATTTTCTTGGGGGGGATGATATTTATTTGCCTAAATACCAATCCCCTAAATCTGGTGTTCCAGCTGTTGCTGGCCAAGTGTAATACTGTCCGTCAAAGGATAGATTTTTTTCTGCAGTGAAATTCAATTGCCAAAATACCAATGCCCTAAATCACTGGTTTCAGCTGTTGCTGGCCAAGGGTAATACTGTCTGTCAATGGATAGATTATTTTCTGGGTTGAAATTCAATTGCCAAAATACCCATTCCCTAAATCTGGGTTTCCAGCTGTTGCTGTCCCAGTGTAATACTGTCCGTCAAAGGATAGATTTTTTTTCTGGGGTGAAATTCAATTTCCAAAATCCCAATCCCCTATATTTGGTGTTCCAGCTGTGGCTGTCCAAGTGTAATTCTGTCCGTCAAATTATAGATTATTTTGAGGAGTGAAATTCATTTGCCTTAATACCAATCCCCTAAATCAGTGGTTTCAGCTGTTGCTGGCCAATTGTAATACTGTTTGTTAAAGGATAGATTTTTTTCTGGGGTGAAATTCAATTGCCAAAATACCAATCCCATAAATCGGTGGTTTCAGCTGTTTCTGGCCAAGTTTAATACTTTCTGTCAAAGGATAGATTTTTTTCTGGGGTGAAATTCAATTGCCAAAATACCAATCCACTAAATCTGGTGTTCCAGCTGTGGCTTTCTAAGTGTAATTCTGTCTGTCAAAGTACAGATTTTCTTGGGGGGGATGATATTTATTTGCCTAAATACCAATCCCCTAAATCTGGTGTTCCAGCTGTTGCTGGCCAAGTGTAATACTGTCCGTCAAAGGATAGATTTTTTCTGCAGTGAAATTCAATTGCCAACATACCAATGCCCTAAATCACTGGTTTCAGCTGTTGCTGGCCAAGTGTAATACTGTCCGTCAAAGGATAGATTTTTTTCCTGGGGTGAAATTCAATTGCCAAAATACCAATCCCCTATATTTGGTGTTCCAGCTGTGGCTGGCCAAGTATAATACTGTCTGTCAAAGGATAGATTTATTTCTGGGGTGAAATTCAATTGCCAAAATACCAATTCTCTAAATCAGAGGTTTTAGCTGTTGCTGGCCAAGGGTAATACTGTCTGTCAATGGAAAGATTATTTTCTGGGTTGAAATTCAATTGCCAAAATACCAATCACCTAAATCAGTGGTTTCAGCTGTTGCTGGCCAAGTGTAATACTGTCCGTCAAAGGATAGAGTTTTTTCTGGGGTGAAATTCAATTGCCAAAATACCAATTCCCTAAATCTGGGTTTCCAGCTGTTGCTGTCCCAGTGTAATACTGTCCGTCAAAGGATAGATTTTTTTCTGGGGTGAAATTCAATTTCCAAAATCCCAATCCCCTATATTTGGTGTTCCAGCTGTGGCTGTCCAAGTGTAATTCTGTCCGTCAAAGTATAGATTATTTTGGGGAGTGAAATTCATTTGCCTTAATACCAATCCCCTAAATCAGTGGTTTCAGCTGTTGCTGGCCAAGTGTAATACTGTTTGTCAAAGAAATGATTTTTTTCTGGGGTGAAATTCAATTGCCAAAATACCAATCCCATAAATCGGTGGTTTCAGCTGTTTCTGGCCAAGTTTAATACTGTCTGTCAAAGGATAGATTTTTTTCTGGGGTGAAATTCAATTGCCAAAATACCAATCCACTAAATCTGGTGTTCCAGCTGTGGATTTCTAAGTGTAATTCTGTCTGTCAAAATACAGATTTTCTTGGGGGGGGGGGGATGAAATTTATTTGCCTAAATACCAATCCACTAAATCTGGTGTTCCAGCTGTTGCTGGACAAGTGTAATAATGTCCGTCAAAGGATAGATTTTTTTCTGCAGTGAAATTCAATTGCCAAAATACCAATGCCCTAAATCTGGTTTCAGCTGTTGCTGGCCAAGTGTAATACTGTCCGTCAAAGGATAGATTTTTTTTCTGGGGTGAAATTTAATTGCAAAATCCCAATCCCCTATATTTGGTGTTCCAGCTGTTTCTGGCCAAGTGTAATACTGTACGTCAAAGGATAGATTTTTTTCTGGAGTTAAATCTAATTGCCAAAATACCAATCCCCTATATTTTGGTGTTTCTGCTGTGGCTGTCCAAGTGTAATACTGTCCGTCAAAGGATAGATTTTTTTCTAGGCTAAAATTCAATTGCCACAATACAAATACCCTAAATCATTGGTTTCAGCTGTTGCTGGCCAAGTGTAATACTGTTCGTCAAAGGATAAAAAATTTCTAGGGTGAAATTTAATTGCCAAAATACCAATCCCTTAAATCTGGTGTTCCAGCTGTGGCTGTCCAAGTGTAATTCTGTCCGTCAAAGTATAGATTTTTTTGGGTGTGAAATTAATTTGCCTAAATACCAATCCCCTAAATCTTGTGTTCCAGCTGTGGCTGTCCAAGTGTAATTCTGTCCATTAAAGTATAGATTTTTTGGGGGTGAAATTCAATTGCCAAAATACCAATCCCCTAAATCTGGTGTTCCAGCTGTGGCTGGCCAAGTATAATACTGTCTGTCAAAGGATAGATTTATTTCTGGGGTGAAATTCAATTGCCAAAATACCAATCCTCTAAATCAGAGGTTTTAGCTGTTGCTGGCCAAGGGTAATACTGTCTGTCAATGGATAGATTATTTTCTGGGTTGAAATTCAATTGCCAAAATACCCATTCCCTAAATCTGGGTTTCCAGCTGTTGCTGTCCCAGTGTAATACTGTCCGTCAAAGGATAGATTTTTTCTGGGGTGAAATTCAATTTCCAAAATCCCAATCCCCTATATTTGGTGTTCCAGCTGTGGCTGTCCAAGTGTAATTCTGTCCGTCAAAGTATAGATTATTTTGGGGAGTGAAATTCATTTGCCTTAATACCAATCCCCTAAATCAGTGGTTTCAGCTGTTGCTGGCCAATTGTAATACTGTTTGTCAAAGGATAGATTTTTTCTGGGGTGAAATTCAATTGCCAAAATACCAATCCCATAAATCGGTGGTTTCAGCTGTTTCTGGCCAAGTTTAATACTGTCAGTCAAAGGATAGATTTTTTCTGGGGTGAAATTCAATTGCCAAAATACCAATCCACTAAATCTGGTGTTCCAGCTGTGGCTTTCTAAGTGTAATTCTGTCTGTCAAAGTACAGATTTTTCTTGGGGGATGATATTTATTTGCCTAAATACCAATCCCTAAATCTGGTGTTCCAGCTGTTGCTGGCCAAGTGTAATACTGTCCGTCAAAGGATAGATTTTTTTCTGCAGTGAAATTCAATTGCCAAAATACCAATGCCCTAAATCACTGGTTTCAGCTGTTGCTGGCCAAGTGTAATACTGTCCGTCAATGGATAGATTTTTTTCTGGGGTGAAATTCAATTGCAAAATCCCAATCCCCTATATTTGGTGTTCCAGCTGTTTCTGGCCAAGTGTAATACTGTACGTCAAAGGATAGATTTTTTCTGGAGTGAAATCTAATTGCCAAAATACCAATCCCTTTATTTTGGTGTTTCTGCTGTGGCTGTCCAAGTGTAATACTGTCCGTCAAAGGATAGATTTTTTCTAGGCTAAAATTCAATTGCCACAATACAAATACCCTAAATCATTGGTTTCAGCTGTTGCTGGCCAAGTGTAATACTGTTCGTCAAAGGATAAAAAATTTCTAGGGTGAAATTTAATTGCCAAAATACCAATCCCTTAAATCTGGTGTTCCAGCTGTGGCTGTCCAAGTGTAATTCTGTCCGTCAAAGTATAGATTTTTTTTGGGTGTGAAATTAATTTGCCTAAATACCAATCCCCTAAATCTTGTGTTCCAGCTGTGGCTGTCCAAGTGTAATTCTGTCCATTAAAGTATAGATTTTTTTGGGGGGTGAAATTCAATTGCCAAAATACCAATCCCCTAAATCTGGTGTTCCAGCTGTGGCTGGCCAAGTATAATACTGTCTGTCAAAGGATAGATTTATTTCTGGGGTGAAATTCAATTGCCAAAATACCAATCCTCTAAATCAGAGGTTTTAGCTGTTGCTGGCCAAGGGTAATACTGTCTGTCAATGGATAGATTATTTTCTGGGGTGAAATTCAATTGCCAAAATACCAATTCCCTAAATCTGGGTTTCCAGCTGTTGCTGTCCCAGTGTAATACTGTCCGTCAAAGGATAGATTTTTTTTCTGGGGTGAAATTCAATTTCCAAAATCCCAATCCCCTATATTTGGTGTTCCAGCTGTGGCTGTCCAAGTGTAATTCTGTCCGTCAAAGTATAGATTATTTTGGGGAGTGATATTCATTTGCCTTAATACCAATCCCCTAAATCAGTGGTTTCAGCTGTTGCTGGCCAATTGTAATACTGTTTGTCAAAGGATAGATTTTTTTCTGGGGTGAAATTCAATTGCCAAAATACCAATCCCATAAATCGGTGGTTTCAGCTGTTTCTGGCCAAGTTTAATACTGTCAGTCAAAGGATAGATTTTTTTCTGGGGTGAAATTCAATTGCCAAAATACCAATCCACTAAATCTGGTGTTCCAGCTGTGGCTTTCTAAGTGTAATTCTGTCTGTCAAAGTACAGATTTTTCTTGGGGGATGATATTTATTTGCCTAAATACCAATCCCCTAAATCTGGTGTTCCAGCTGTTGCTGGCCAAGTGTAATACTGTCCGTCAAAGGATAGATTTTTTTCTGCAGTGAAATTCAATTGCCAAAATACCAATGCCCTAAATCACTGGTTTCAGCTGTTGCTGGCCAAGTGTAATACTGTCCGTCAATGGATAGATTTTTTTCTGGGGTGAAATTCAATTGCAAAATCCCAATCCCCTATATTTGGTGTTCCAGCTGTTTCTGGCCAAGTGTAATACTGTACGTCAAAGGATAGATTTTTTCTGGAGTGAAATCTAATTGCCAAAATACCAATCCCTTTATTTTGGTGTTTCTGCTGTGGCTGTCCAAGTGTAATACTGTCCGTCAAAGGATAGATTTTTTCTAGGCTAAAATTCAATTGCCACAATACAAATACCCTAAATCATTGGTTTCAGCTGTTGCTGGCCAAGTGTAATACTGTTCGTCAAAGGATAAAAAATTTCTAGGGTGAAATTTAATTGCCAAAATACCAATCCCTTAAATCTGGTGTTCCAGCTGTGGCTGTCCAAGTGTAATTCTGTCCGTCAAAGTATAGATTTTTTTGGGTGTGAAATTAATTTGCCTAAATACCAATCCCTAAATCTTGTGTTCCAGCTGTGGCTGTCCAAGTGTAATTCTGTCCATTAAAGTATAGATTTTTTTGGGGTGAAATTCAATTGCCAAAATACCAATCCCCTAAATCTGGTGTTCCAGCTGTGGCTGGCCAAGTATAATACTGTCTGTCAAAGGATAGATTTATTTCTGGGGTGAAATTCAATTGCCAAAATACCAATCCTCTAAATCAGAGGTTTTAGCTGTTGCTGGCCAAGGGTAATACTGTCTGTCAATGGATAGATTATTTTCTGGGTTGAAATTCAATTGCCAAAATACCAATCCCTAAATCTGTGGTTTCCAGCTGTTGCTGTCCCAGTGTAATACTGTCCGTCAAAGGATAGATTTTTTTCTGGGGTGAAATTCAATTTCCAAAATCCCAATCCCCTATATTTGGTGTTCCAGCTGTGGCTGTCCAAGTGTAATTCTGTCCGTCAAAGTATAGATTATTTTGGGGAGTGAAATTCATTTGCCTTAATACCAATCCCCTAAATCAGTGGTTTCAGCTGTTGCTGGCCAATTGTAATACTGTTTGTCAAAGGATAGATTTTTTTCTGGGGTGAAATTTAATTGCTATAATACCAATCCCCTAAATCACTGGGTTCAGCTGTTGCTGGCCAAGTGTAATACTGTCCGTCAATGGATAGATTTTTTTTTCTGGGGTGAAATTCAATTGCAAAATCCCAATCCCCTATATTTGGTGTTCCAGCTGTTTCTGGCCAAGTGTAATACTGTACGTCAAAGGATAGATTTTTTTCTGGAGTGAAATCTAATTGCCAAAATACCAATCCCTTTATTTTGGTGTTTCTGCTGTGGCTGTCCAAGTGTAATACTGTCCGTCAAAGGATAGATTTTTTTCTAGGCTAAAATTCAATTGCCACAATACAAATACCCTAAATCATTGGTTTCAGCTGTTGCTGGCCAAGTGTAATACTGTTCGTCAAAGGATAAAAAAAATTTCTAGGGTGAAATTTAATTGCCACAATACAAATCCCCTAAATCATTGGTGTTCCGCTGTTGCTGGCCAAGTGTAATACTGTTCGTCAAAGTATAGATTTTTTTTGGGTGTGAAATTAATTTGCCTAAATACCAATCCCCTAAATCTTGTGTTCCAGCAGTGGCTGTCCAAGTGTAATTCTGTCCATTAAAGTATAGATTTTTTTTGGGTGTGAAATTAATTTGCCTAAATACCAATCCCCTAAATCTGGGGATCCAGTTGTGGCTGTCCAAGTGTAATACTGTCCATCAAAGGATAGATTTTTTTCCTGGGGTGAAATTCAATTGGCAAAATACCAATCCCCAAAATCTGGTGTTCCAGCTGTGGCTGGCCAAGTATAATACTGTCTGTCAAAGGATAGATTTATTTCTGGGGTGAAATTCAATTGCCAAAATACCAATCCTCTAAATCAGAGGTTTTAGCTGTTGCTGGCCAAGGGTAATACTGTCTGTCAATGGATAGATTATTTTCTGGGTTGAAATTCAATTGCCAAAATTCCAATTCCCTAAATCTGGGTTTCCAGCTGTTGCTGTCCCAGTGTAATACTGTCCGTCAAAGGATAGATTTTTTTTCTGGGGTGAAATTCAATTTCCAAAATCCCAATCCCCTATATTTGGTGTTCCAGCTGTGGCTGTCCAAGTGTAATTCTGTCCGTCAAAGTATAGATTATTTTGGGGAGTGAAATTCATTTGCCTTAATACCAATCCCCTAAATCAGTGGTTTCAGCTGTTTCTGGCCAAGTTTAATACTGTCTGTCAAAGGATAGATTTTTTTCTGGGGTGAAATTCAATTGCCAAAATACCAATCCCATAAATCAGTGGTTTCAGCTGTTTCTGGCCAAGTTTAATACTGTCTGTCAAAGGATAGATTTTTTTCTGGGGTGAAATTCAATTGCCAAAATACCAATCCACTAAATCTGGTGTTCCAGCTGTGGCTTTCTAAGTGTAATTCTGTCTGTCAAAGTACAGATTTTCTTGGGGGGGATGAAATTTATTTGCCTAAATACCAATCCCCTAAATCTGGTGTTCCAGCTGTTGCTGGCCAAGTGTAATACTGTCCGTCAAAGGATAGATTTTTTTCTGCAGTGAAATTCAATTGCCAAAATACCAATGCCCTAAATCACTGTTTTCAGCTGTTGCTGGCCAAGTGTAATACTGTCCGTCAATGGATAGATTTTTTTTCTGGGGTGAAATTCAATTGCAAAATCCCAATCCCCTATATTTGGTGTTCCAGCTGTTGCTGGCCAAGTGTAATACTGTCCGTCAATGGATAGATTTTTTTTCTGGAGTGAAATCTAATTGCCAAAATACCAATCCCTTTATTTTGGTGTTTCTGCTGTGGCTGTCCTAGTGTAATACTGTCCGTCAAAGGATAGATTTTTTTCTAGGCTAAAATTCAATTGCCACAATACAAATACCCTAAATCATTGGTTTCAGCTGTTGCTGGCCAAGTGTAATACTGTTCGTCAAAGGATAAAAAAAATTTCTAGGGTGAAATGTAATTGCCAAAATACCAATCCCTTAAATCTGGTGTTCCAGCTGTGGCTGTCCAAGTGTAATTCTGTCCGTCAAAGTATAGATTTTTTTGGGTGTGAAATTAATTTGCCTAAATACCAATCCCCTAAATCTTGTGTTCCAGCTGTGGCTGTCCAAGTGTAATTCTGTCCATTAAAGTATAGATTTTTTTTTTTGGGGGGGGTGAAATTCAATTGCCAAAATACCAATCCCCTAAATCTGGGGATCCAGTTGTGGCTGTCCAAGTGTAATACTGTCCGTCAAAGGATAGATTTTTTTCCTGGGGTGAAATTCAATTGCCAAAATACCAATCCCCAAAATCTGGTGTTCCAGCTGTGGCTGGCCAAGTATAATACTGTCTGTCAAAGGATAGATTTATTTCTGGGGTGAAATTCAATTGCCAAAATACCAATTCTCTAAATCAGAGGTTTTAGCTGTTGCTGGCCAAGGGTAATACTGTCTGTCAATGGAAAGATTATTTTCTGGGTTGAAATTCAATTGCCAAAATACCAATCACCTAAATCTGTGGTTTCAGCTGTTGCTGGCCCATGTGTAATACTGTCCGTCAAAGGATAGATTTTTTCTGGGGTGAAATTCAATTGCCAAAATACCAATCCCTAAATCTGGTGTTCCAGCTGTGGCTGTCCAAGTGTAATTCTGTCCGTCAAAGTATAGATTATTTTGGGAGTGAAATTCATTTGCCTAAATACCAATCCCTAAATCTGGTGTTCCAGCTGTTGCTGGCCAAGTGTAATACTGTCCGTCAAAGGATAGATTTTTTCTGGGGTGAAATTCAATTGCCAAAATACCAATCCCATAAATCTGGTGGTTTCAGCTGTTGCTGGCCAAGTGTAATACTGTCCGTCAAAGGATAGATTTTTTTCCTGCAGTGAAATTCAATTGCCAAAATACCAATCCCCAAAATCTGGTGTTCCAGCTGTGGCTGGCCAAGTATAATACTGTCTGTCAAAGGATAGATTTATTTCTGGGGTGAAATTCAATTGCCAAAATACCAATTCTCTAAATCAGAGGTTTTAGCTGTTGCTGGCCAAGGGTAATACTGTCTGTCAATGGAAAGATTATTTTCTGGGTTGAAATTCAATTGCCAAAATACCAATCACCTAAATCAGTGGTTTCAGCTGTTGCTGGCCATGTGTAATACTGTCCGTCAAAGGATAGAGTTTTTTCTGGGGTGAAATTCAATTGCCAAAATACCAATTCCCTAAATCTGGGTTTCCAGCTGTTGCTGGCCAAGTGTAATACTGTCCGTCAAAGGATAGATTTTTTCTGCAGTGAAATTCAATTGCCAAAATACCAATGCCCTAAATCACTGGTTTCAGCTGTTGCTGGCCAAGTGTAATACTGTCTGTCAAAGGATAAATTTTTTTTCTGGGGTGAAATTTAATTGCTATAATACCAATCCCCTAAATCTGGGTTTCCATCTGTTGCTGTCCAAGTGTAATACTGTCCGTCAATGGATAGATTTTTTTTTCTGGGGTGAAATTCAATTGCAAAATCCCAATCCCCTATATTTGGTGTTCCAGCTGTTTCTGGCCAAGTGTAATACTGTACGTCAAAGGATAGATTTTTTTCTGGAGTGAAATCTAATTGCCAAAATACCAATCCCTTTATTTTGGTGTTTCTGCTGTGGCTGTCCAAGTGTAATACTGTCCGTCAAAGGATAGATTTTTTTCTAGGCTAAAATTAAATTGCCACAATACAAATCCCCTAAATCATTGGTTTCAGCTGTTGCTGGCCAAGTGTAATACTGTTCGTCAAAGGATAAAAAAAAATTCTAGGGTGAAATTTAATTGCCATAATACCAATCCCTTAAATCTGGTGTTCCAGCTGTGGCTGTCCAAGTGTAATTCTGTCCGTCAAAGTATAGATTTTTTTCTGGGGTGAAATTCAATTGCCAAAATACCAATCCCCTAAATCTGGTGTTCCAGCTATGGCTGGCCAAGTGTAATACTGTCCGTCAAAGGATAGATTTTTTTCTGGGATGAAATTCATTTGCCAAAATGCCAATCCCCTAAAGCAGTGGTTTCATCTGTTGCTGGCCAAGTGTAATACAGTCCATCAAAGGATAGATCTTTTTTGATGGGGTGAAATTCAATTGCCAAAATACCAATCCCCTAAATCTGGTGTTCCAGCTGTGTCTGGCAAAGTGTAATACTGTCCGTAAAAGGATAGATTTTTTTCTGCGGTGAAATTCAATTACCAAAATACCAATCCCCTAAATCTGGGGTTCCAGCTGTGGCTGGCCAAGTGTAATACTGTCCGTCAAAGGATAGATTTTTTTCGGGGGTGAAATTCAATTGCCAAAATACTAATCCCCTAAATCTGGTGTTCCAGCTGTGGCTGTCAAAGTGTAATTCTGTCCGTCAAAGGATATATGTTTTTTTCTGGGGTGAAATTCAATTGCCAAAATACCAATCCTCTAAATCTGGCATTCCAGCTGTGGCTGGCCAAGTGTAATACTGGCCGTCAAAGGATAGATTTTTTTCTGTGGTTAAATAAAATCCATGAAATAGAAATCCTAAACATCTGTGCTTTCCGCTGTTCCTCTCCAAGTGTAATTCTGTCTGTAATAGGGTATATTACACTCAGCTTGTCAGCGTCTAAATACAAGGCCTTAAAAAGAAAAGAAAAGAAATCCTCTATATTTGCCCTTGCTGCTGTGCATCTCCAAGTGTATTTCTGTCCGTAAAATGGTATATTACACTAAGTGTCTAAATACAAGGGCTAAAAAGCTAAATACTCTATATTTGCACATGCTACTGTGCATCTTCAATTTTAATTCTGTCCGTAAAAGGATACTTTTCAGCCAGGGCCTAAATACTAGGCCTAAAATTGATATTCCCATGAATCTGTGGTTTCTGCTATGCCTGCATTAGTGTAATACGGTACATAAATAGATAGCTAGATAGTGTTAGGTGCCTTTAAAAAAAGGCCTTAATTTGAACTCTATGCATTGGGCCAAATAAGTTTTTCCTTATTGTTGTGAACTGTAACAATGAGGAAAACATCTAATAAGGGACGCGGACTTGGTCGTGGTGGTGTTAGTGGACCCTCTGGTGCTGGGAGAGGACATGGCCGTTCTGCCACAGCTACATGTCCTAGTCAACCAACTACCTCAGGTCTCAGTAGCCGCCAGAAAATACTGCGATATTTGGTCAGGCCTAATGCCGTTCTATGGATGGCAAGGCCTGAGCAAGTACAGGTGCTAGTCGATTGGGTGGCCGACAGTGGATCCAGCAGGTTCACATTATCTCCCACCCAGTCTTCTGCAGAAAGTGCACAGGTGGCGCCTGAAAACCAAGCCCATCAGTCTGTCACATCACCCCCATTCATACCAGGGAACCTGTCTGAGCCTCAAGTTATGCAGCAGCTTCTTATGCTGTTTAAAGAATGCTGGCAGGGTTTCCCAAGGGCATCCATCTAGCCCTTCCCCAGCGGGGGAAGACATAGAATGCACTGATGCACAAATACTTATGTTTCCTGATGAGGACATGGGAATACCACCTCAGCAGAGTCAGCACGTCTCTGATGATGACGAAACACAGGTGCCAACTGCTGCGTCTTTCTGCAGTGTGCAGACTGAACAGGAGGTCAGGGAGGAAGACTGTGTGGAAGACGATGCAGGGGACGATGAGGTCCTAGACCCCACATGGAATGAAGGTCGTGCCACAGAGTTTAATAGTTCAGAGGAAGAGGCAGTGGTGAGACCGAGCCAACAGCGTAGCAAAAGAGGGAGCAGGGTGCAAAAACAGAACAGCCATCGCCAAGAAAGTTCGCCTGCTACTGGCCATCGCCACCAGGGACCGAGCACACCAAAGGCAGCTTCAAGGAGTTTCCTGGCATGGCACTTCGACACACAATGTGCTGACGACAAGACCCGAGTGGTTTGCATGCTGTGCCATTAGAGCCTGAAGCAAGGCATTAACGTTCTCAACCTTAGCACAACCTGCATGACCAGAGATTTACATGCAAGACATGGCCTGCAGTGGAGTAAGCACCTTCAAAATCAAGTAAGGGCTCAGGCCCCTCCTTCTCCCTCTTCTGCTGCTGCCTCGGCCTCTTCCTCCGCCTCTGGAGGAACGTTGGCACCTGCCGCCCAGCAAAAAGAGGATTCGCAACCAACACCACCACCTCAGTCACCAAGCATTTCCACCATGTCACACGGCAGTGTTCAGCTCTCCATCTCACAAACCTTGGAGAGAAAGCGTAAATTCCCACCTAGCCACCCTCTATCCCTGGCCCTGAATGCCAGCATTTCTAAACTACTAACCTTTGAAATGCTGTCATTCAGGCTGGTGCACACGGACAGCTTCAAACAGCTGATGGCGGTGGCTGTCTCACAGTATGTCGTTCCCAGCCGCCACAACTTCTCCAAAAGAGCCTTGCCTTCCCTGCACAACCAAGTATCGGATAAAATCAAGTGTGCACTGCGCAACGCCATCTGTGGCAAGGTCCACCTAACCACAGATAGGTAGACCAGTAAGCTCGGCCAGGGATGCTATATCTCCCTAACTGCACACTGGGTAAATGTAGGGGCGGCTGGGCCCTAGGCGGAGAGCTGTTTGGCGTACGTCCTTTCGCCGCCAAGGATCGCAGGGCATCATTCTTTGCCTCCTGTTGCCTCCTCCTACTCGGCTTCCTCCTCCTCTTCTTCCACCTTCTCATATGGTCAGACACAGACCTTCACCATCAACTTCAGAACAGCCCGTTTTAAATATCAGCAGGCCGTTCTGAAACTCATGTGTTTGGGGGGAGAGGCCCCACACCACGCAGGAGTTGTGGCGGGGTATAGAACAACAGACCGACGAGTGGTTGCTGCCTCCAGCCCGGTCTGGTGGTGTGCGATAATGGGCGAAATCTCGTTGCAGCTCTGGGACTAGCCGGTTTGATGCACATCCCTTGCCAGGCGCATGAGCTGAATTTGGTGGTGCAGAAATTCATTCACAACTATCCCGACATGTCAGAGCTGCTGTATAAAGTGTATAAGCGTTCTTATCCTGCCGCTGCTCGCCTGTCTACGCTACAGCGTAACTTCGGCCTTCCCGCTCACCGCCTCATATGCGATGTGCCCACCAGCTGGAACTCCATCTTGCAAATGCTGGAGAGACTGTGCAAGCAGCAGCAGGCCATAGTGGAGTTTCAGCTGCAGCACGCATGGGTGAGTCGCACTGTGGAACAGCACCACTTCACCACCAATGACTGGGCCTCCATGCGAGACCTGTGTGCCCTGTTGCGCTGTTTCGAGTACTCCACCAACCTTGCCAGTGGCGATGACGCCGTTATCAGCGTTACAATACCACTTCTATGTCTCCTTGAGAAAACACTTAGGGCTATGATGGAAGAGGATGTGGCCCAGGAGGAGGAGGAGGAAGAGGGGTCATTTCTAACACTTTCAGGCCAGTCTTTTAGAAGTGGCTCAGAGGGAGGTCTTTTGCAACAGCAGAGGCCAGGTACAAATTTGGCCAGCCAGGGCCCACTACTGGAGGACGAGGAGGACGAGGATGAGGAGGAGGTGGAGGAGGATGAGGATGAAGCATGTTCACAGCGCAGCTCGGGCCGATCACTGGTGCGTGGCTGGGGGAAATGGAGGATGATGACGATACGCCTCCAGCTTGTCCTTACCTCTGGGCAGCCTGGCACACATGAGTGACTACATGCTGCAGTGCCTGTGCAACGACAGCAGAGTTGCCCACATTTTAATGTGTGCTGACTACTGGGTGGCCACCCTGCTGGATCCCCGGTACAAAGACAACGTGCCCAACTTAATTTCCACGCTGGAGCGTGATAGGAAAATGCACGAGTACAAACGCACGCTGGTAGACGCGCTCCTGAGAGCATTCCCAACTGACACGGGGGGACAAGTGGAAGTACAAGGCGAAGGCAGAGGAGGAGCAAGAGGTCGCCAACACAGCTGTGTCACGGCCAGCTCCTCTAAAGGCAGGGTTATCATGGCCGAAATGTGGAAACGTTTTGTCACAGCGCCACAGCTAACTGCACCACCAGCTGATAGGGAACGTGTTAGCAGGAGGCAGCATTTCAACATCATGGTGGAACAGTACGTGTGCACACGCCTCCACGTACTGACTGAGGGTTCGGCCCCATTCAACTTCTGTGTCTCCAAATTGTCCACATGGCCAGAGCTAGCCTTTTATGCCTTGGAGGTGCTGGCCTGCCCTGCGGCTAGTGTATTGTCTGAACGTGTATTTATCACGGCAGGGGGCATCATTACAGACAAACGCAGCCGCCTGTCCACAGCCAACGTGGACAAGCTGCCGTTCATAAAAAATGAACCAGGCATGGATCCCACCGAACCTGTCTATCCCTTGTGCAGAATAGACATTTATTATAGCCCTCAACGATACATTCTTGTACTCCAGGGCACTTCTTTATTGAATCCTCTTTTTTTTTATTGTACCATTATTTTGGGGGCAACACCAAGTTGAATGAACCTCTCCTCTGTCTGGGTGCCAGGGGCCTACATTTCTGCTAATCGCCTGCTGCTTTGGTGCATGACATTAACCTCCTTTTTCTGTCAAATGACCTCTCCTCTGTCTGGGTGTCATGTCAGGGCCTAAATAACTGAAAGTGGCCTGTTCCATTGGTGGGTAACATGATGCCTGTTTTGCTGCTATGGAACCTCTCTCCTCTGTCTGGGTGCTTGGGGTTAAATTACTGAAAGTGGCCTGTTTCATTGGTGGGTAACATGATGCCTGTCTTACTGCTATGGGACCTCTCTTCCCTGTCTGGGTGCTGGGGCCTAAATAACTGAAAGTGGCCTGTTCCGTTGGTGGGTAACATGATACCTGTTTTGCTGCTATGGGACCTCTCTCCTCTGTCTGTGTGCTGGGGCTTAAATTACTGAAAGTGGACTGTTCTAATGGTGGGTAACATGATGCCTCTTTTGCTGCTATGGGACCTTTCTCCTCTGTCTGGGTGCCAGGGGTCTATGTTTCAGATAATCGCCTGTTGCTTTGGTGGGTGACATTATCCTCTTTTTGATGTCGAATAACCTCTACTCTTTCTGGGTGTCAGGGGCCTATATGTCTTTTAATCATTTGTTGTCTTGGTGGGAGATATTAAACTCTTTTTACTGTCAAATGACTGCCCCATTGTGTGGGTGTCAGGGGCCTATATGTTGTTTAATCATTTGTTGCTTTGTTGGGTGAAATTTTCCGCTTTATACTGTCAAATGACCTCTACATTGTCTGGTTGTCAGGGGCCTTTATTTTGTTTCATCGCCTGCTGTATTGGTGGGAGACATTAACCTCTTTTTACTGTCAAATGACCGCCCCATTGTCTGATTGTCAGGGGCCTATATTTCGTTTCATCGCCTGCTGCATTGGTGGGAGATATTAAACTCTTTATACTGTCAAATGACCTCTATATTGTCTGGTTGTCAGGGGCCTATATTTTGTTTATTCGCTTGCTGCATTGGTGGGAGACTTTCAAATATTTTTACTGTCAAATGACTGCCCCATTGTGTGGGTGTCAGGGGCTTATATTTTGTTTAATTGCTTGCTGTCTTGGTGGGAGACATTAAACTCTTTTTACTGTCAAATGACCTCTCCTCTGTCTGGGTGTCAGCGGCCTACATAAATGATAATGGCCTGTTCCATTGCAGGTTGACCTAAGGCCTGTGTTGCTGGTACGGGACCACTCTCCTCTTTGCGGGTGCCATGGTCCTCCTGTATTAGTAAATGAGGCCTGTGGCACTGCTGGGTGAAATAAATACTGATTTGGCATGATTGTAACTCTCCTCTTTGTGGGTGCCATGGGTCTGAATCTGTGAATGAGGCCTGTGGCATTGCTGGGTGAAATCAATACTGTCTTGGTGTGATTTTAACTCTCCTCTTTGTGGGTCCCGTGGGCCTGAATGTTTGAATAAGGCCTGTGGCCCTCCAGGCAGACATGATTACTTCTTGGCTGTGATGACAACTTCAACTCCCATGTATGGTTGCCATTGGCCTGAGAACTTTGTGAGTTCGGGTACCCGGACCCGAACCCAAACTTTGCTGGAAAAGTTTGGGTTCGAGTTCGGTGTCCGGTCATTTAATAAAGCTTTTGAAAGGCTGCAGGGCAGCCAATCAACAAGCTTTTCATTTCAATAGTTTTTATTGAATTTATGAAATTGGAAAAACAAAAGGAAATTAACAGAAAGCCTCGAGCATTCCCCATTGGCAAATAATAATGTGTAACAAACATACATTCTTCAATACAAGAAATCAGTGTTCAATATAAATACTATAAATGCCTTCTGTCAGCGAGAATATTCCTGAGTTGAATTAAGTGGCTGCCCATGTCTGATGTTCGAAGCCAATGGCTAAATATTCGAGCTTCTATGGTCTGAGCTCTGATGAGTCCCCTTGACCTACACTTATGACATTCCCGGGCCAATTCTAGAAAGGCCAGTTCCCAACTATCCTATGCAATTCCTAAAATTGGGTACTGTATGCGGATTCTGACCATGGTTTCCAATTTTGGAGGAACTTATCGTACCTATCCCCTCCCATTGCTATAATTCTCTCCTAGGAATATGTGGTGTTTAACGTACCTATCAATTCAGATATATCTCGAATATCTTGGGATTTCCACTTACGCAACAGTAATAGTTTCGCTGTTACACAGAAGATACAGTGAATGGCCCTCAGACGGACAGGTAGAGCATCAATTCCAATTAGTAACAGGACCATTTGCGGCAACCAAGCTATCCCATGTGGTATGATTTTGGCCAATAATTCTTTGCAGTTTGACCAATACTTGTATCTTAGGGCATTGCCACAATATATGAAATAGGGTACCCCTACTTCCGCATCCCCTCCAACATCTGTCAGAAACCAAGTCATACATGATTGCCAGTTTGTCCGGCGTATAGTACCATCTTAAAACAGTTTTAATCGCGGATTCTACATGAGATACGCACTTCAGGTGTTTGTGTATCATTCTGAGGGCCTGCAGCCATTCCTGTTCAGAAATAGACAAATTCATGTCTTTCTCCCACGCCACCATCAAATGTGAGCGTTTGAATGACCCAGGATGGAGAATGTTGTTATAGAGGGATTTTAAGCCTTTCAGAGCACTCGTGAGATATAGCTTCGCCAATCCATCCATTTTTACTCCAGATGGCTTCAGGTCTTGTAATAAATGTCGGAGTTGGAGATATTTGAAAAACTCCCGGCTAGGTATAGAAAATTTGTCCCTGATACACTGGAATGGCTGCAGTACACCTTGCAACATCAAGTCCCCCACTTTATGTATGCCTACTGATGCCCAATGTGACCAGTCCGTTTGGGGAAGTAGTGTTCGAAGCACTGAAAAGGGGAGGGATGCGATTGTGGGGGAGCGTCCGTGTCATCGGCGGGGGTCCGACACCCGGCACCCCCGCCGATCAGCTGTTTGAAGAGAAGGCGAGCGCCGTGCCAGCGCTGCCTCCTCTTCATTGTTTACCTACTCGCCGTTGCATCTGCAGCGGTGAGCAGGTGTAATTACACCCAAGCCGTACCATTCATTTCAATGGGACGGCTCGTTCCTATACAAGTGTATACTACAGAGCCATCCCATTGAAATGAATGGAACGGCTTGGGTGTAATTACACCTGCTCACCGCTGCAGATGCAACGGCGAGTAGGTAAACAATGAAGAGGAGGCAGCGCTGGCACGGCGCTCGCCTTCTCTTCAAACAGCTGATCGGCGGGGGTGCCGGGTGTCGGACCCCCGCCGATCTGATATTGATGACCTATCCTGAGGATAGGTCATCAATAAATATAACTTGGACAACCCCATTAATGCTATCCAAACGCCAGTCAAATTTCCAAGTGTTGCGAAGATTCACCACCTGATGTTCCGGCATGTGGATAGGGAGGGCTTGAGTCTTTGAGGCATTAAGATGGTAATATGAGAGATCACCATAGATAGAAATTTGGGTTATAACCTCCTTCAAGGATTCCATGGGGTTGATCAGGGTCAGACACACGTCATCTGCATACAAAGAGATGACATGAGAGCACCCACCTATGTTAACCCCTGCTATACGGGGGTTTTGTCTGATCGCCTGAGCCAGTGGTTCCATAGCTATAATAAATATGAGGGGTGAGAGAGGACAGCCCTGTCTAGTCCCGTTTGTAAGCTCAAAAACCTCCGACAAGGCTCCGTTCACATACGTTCTGGCCGTGGGGTTGCTATAAAGTGCCTTAATGGCTGTGAGCATGTGTCCTGTTATCCCCATTCTTTCAAGTACCGAAAAGGCAAATGTCCAACGGAGCCTGTCAAAGGCCTTTTCTGCGTCCAGTGCTAGAGCCAATGTGGGGATCTTATTTTTTTGGACATGATGTAGGATCCCTAGGAGTCGTCTTGTGTTGTAATAAGTCTGCCGGGTTGGTACGAATCCCGTTTGGTCTACCAGTATAATTGAAGGGAGAATTTTAGCTAGACGAGTGGACAGTAATTTCGCGTCGATTTTTACATCCTGGTTAAGCAGGGATATAGGTCTAAAATTTTGAGGCCTGTCCAGTTCTTTAGCCGGTTTGGGAAGCGTTATTATTAGAGCTTGTAGATTCTCAACTGGCAAGGATCCCTGGGACATAGCTGTTTGACAAAAGTCTTTTAAAAAAGGGCTGATGATCTGTTTGATCTCCTTATAATAGTGGCTGGCAAAGCCGTCAGGGCCGGGCGCTTTGTCTCTCGGGAGAGAGCTGCTTCTCCACATGTATGTTTGGGGGGAGTCAACCGTTTCTGAGATTGACAATGTGATAGCAGCATGGTCAGACCACTTGATAGTTTCCAGAGAAGAGGCTTGGGCGTGTAGAAGAAGTGCTCTGTCCACGAGAAACATGTCTAATCTGGAGTACACATTGTGAACTCCAGAGTGAAATGTGTAGTCTCTCTCTGAAGCGTGTTGTACACGCCAAACATCATAAAGTTCCTCTCTCCAGAAATTATCAGCTAGGGAGGGGGTGGCCCTTGTCGCGGGTGAGGAGGTATCAACTGATGGGTCCGACATTAAGTTAAAATCACCACAAACTACTAATTTCCCCTTGTTGTTTTTTCTTGACCAGTTTCAACAATTTGTGGAGAAAATGCAATTGGCCTTGATTAGGAGCATATAAAGATACTATCGTAAATAACACATTGTTCAGGGTACAGATCAGTATGACATATCTCCCCATAGGGTCCACATAGTCATTTATATGGGTAAAAGCAACTGTGTTTTTAATTGCTAACATGACTCCCCTGGACTTAGAATGGAAATGTGACTGAAATATGTGGGGAAAAAGTGGATGCTTCAATCTAAATGCATCCCGATGAAGCATGTGTGTCTCCTGAATTCCCAAAATATCATATTTCAACAATTTGGCTTCCCTCCACAAATGTGATCTACGCACAGGACTGTTTAAGCCATTGGCATTCAGACTAGCAAAGGTTATTACCATTATATATCAGAATGAACAGCGTTTGCATAGTAGTAGGTAATAAGAGAGATATCATACACAATACAGAAAGATAATAATATAACAATTCGCCCCGTCGATAAGGGTGGGGCAATTGTGATTCTAAACACAAGAGATTATTTAGAAGAGTGTGAGAGACAATTAAAGGACGAAGCTACATATAGGAAAGTAAAATCTGATCCCACAGAAGAATTCTACAAACAATTGCAGAGTTACTGCAAAAAAGGCAAAATTTTCATATTGATTATTTGTTTGTATTGAATATCTACCGACTAGATAGTTGGATGGATGTTCCTTTAAGAAAAGCAGAGGAGTAAGAAAGACACACCCAATATCCAAATTAGGGTGGATTTGAAAATCTCCAATAAGAGACTGGGATCAATTAGGGATACATATATAAAATATTACCCTCTCACTACTGTTACCACTGAGGAAGGGACAGTTGCATGTCCCGAAACGCGTCTGGATCTTGAACAGTAGTGAGAGCTGAAGCCTAAGGACCAATACCGCATAGAAGCCGCACTTTGAAAAAGCGCTGCTTTGTTAAAATCTATGCTAGTAGCTCTATTGAAGCGGAGCTGAGTCAATCGGCATTGGAAGCACGCGTCACGTGGGACGCCACGGTGTATGACGCGGAGGACCACGTGGGACGCCGCGACAGGTCCTGGAAGAACGAGAGTATAAGCGCATGAGCGGCCGGCGGTGATCTAAGGAGCGGTAAAGTACCGTATGCTTAAGAAATTGATTTCAACTGTGCAATTCAGCATAGGACCGTTTATACGATATCGCACAACTTATTGGAACTATTGCATATAATATTAAGTGAAACCCTATGATTTAAGCATCAACATTGGGTTCCGAGGTTGTGGACGGTCCAATTATTACCATCAACTGCACCCAGCAAGTGGATTGGAAATATACCTAGTGTGCATTGGGACTTATTAAGTTGGTCCATCTACGGTTTTTACGGTTTTCACCTCTGCATACTATATTTATCCGTGTATTTTTATGCATTTTTGTGATTCATACTATGCATTTTATTAAATAAATATTATTATTTTATTTTCTGATCGTTGGCCTAGGTAATGAATGCCCCTCTATAAATTTATCAATTGTACACTTTTTTTGGGTCAGCGGGTAGACCTTGAGGAGTGAACCATTTTCGTGTTGTTGGACAGGTGTGCCACCACCTTCTTCTTTTAGTAATATCATACACAAGCCGTCTCCCAGCGAGGACACCTGTGTATTTTAAGCATAGGCAGCACTAGCATGTACAGGCATAATAAGAACTAGTAACGATCGAAACCTCCAGAAACATAGGAGGCCAGGTATCAGGAACATAACAGTGAATAACATACTGAGCCTGATAAGGCTCTATACTAATTGTAGGGCAAATGTCCTGTCCGTAACCTAGGACAGCAAGGCAAATTTTTGGGCAATAGAACCCTCACCAACATATAGCACCTGACTGGCGAGGTATACTCGCCTTTGTAACATTTGTGCTCAGCGGACTCTTGACCAGTCCTTTCGGATCCTAGCAGGAGGCTCACGGATTGTTTCTTCAGTGGTGGAGACAGGTACCTTCCAGCTTTGCAGGAGCTCCAGTCCCTCTTCCAGCTTTATGACCACGTGGAGGGTTCCGCCATGATGAATCAGCAGACGTACAGGGAAGCCCCACCGGTACGGATTTTCTGCGCTTCTGAGGGCCGACGTAACTGGTAACAAGGCTCTTCTCAGTCGCAGAATAGTTGCAGACAAGTCAGCAAATACAGTTGTGTTCAAAATTATTGAACCCCCGATGCTGTAAAGGGTTTTAGAGAATTTAGTGCACATTTGTAATTGTGTTCAGAATGAAATCTTACAAGGACTTTTTAAAGAACCAAATGCAACTAAAATGACATCAATTGTTTTTTAATACAGTATTAAATGTTTTTTTTTTGTGATTTCTTCATTGACACAATTATTCAACCCCTTAAAGACCACCATTCTTAAGAACAGAGGTTCATTCAAGTGTTTTCGATCAGGTATTGAAAACACCTCTGGATGTCAAGGAGCAGCATAATAAGCACCAATTAAGCAGATTTAAAATGACTGTGATACTCAGCTCCTTCTATACATTTACTGGTGTGTTTACAAACATGGTGAAGTCAAGAGAATGTTCCAGGAAGACAAGAGAAGAGGTGATTTCTCTTCACAGGAAGGGCAATGGCTATAAGAAGATTGCAAAGATGTAAACATACCAAGAGACACCATAGGAAGCATCATTCGCAAATTCAAGTCAAAGGGCACTGTTGAAACGCTACCTGGTCGTGGCAGAAAGAAGATGCTGACTTCGACTGCTGTGTGCTACCTGAAGCGCAAAGTGGAGAAAAGTCCCCGTGTGACTGCTGAGGAACTGAAAAAAGATTTGTCAGATGTGGGTACTGAAGTTTCAGCTCAGACAATAAGGCGCACACTGTGTAATGAAGGCCTCCATGCCAGAACTCCCAGGCGCACCCCCTTGCTGTCTCCAAAGAATAAGAAGAGTCGACTGCAGTATGCCAAAAGTCATGTGGACAAACCACAAAAGTTTTGGGATAGTGTTCTGTGGACTGATGAAACAAAATTAGAACTGTTTGGGCCCATGGATGTTTGGAGGAGGAAGAACAAGGCCTATGAAGAAAAGAACACCTTGCCTACTGTGAAGCATGGTGGGGGGTCAATCATGCTTTGGGGCTGTTTTGCTTCTACAGGTACAGGGAAGCTTCAGCGTGTCCAAGGTACCATGAATTCTCTTCAGTACCAGGAGATATTGGATGAAAATGTGATGCAGTCCGTCACAAACCTGAGGCTTGGGAGACGTTGGACCTTTCAACAGGACAATGATCCCAAGCATACCTCCAAGTCCACTAGAGCATGGTTGCAGATTAAAGGCTGGACCATTTTGAAGTGGCCATCGCAGTCACCAGACTTAAATCCGATTGAGAACCTCTGGTGGGACTTAAAGAAAGCAGTTGCAGCGCGCAAGCCTAAGAATGTGACTGAACTGGAGGCTTTTGCCCATGAAGAATGGGCGAAGATACCTGTAGATCGCTGCAAGGCACTTGTGTCAAGCTATGCTTCACGTTTAAAAGCTGTTATAACTGGAAAAGGATGTTGTACTAAGTACTAAGATTGAATGTCACTTGGGGGTTGAATAAAATTGATAATGATGTGAGCACAGAAAAGACATTTGTGGTTATTTCATTATAAATGTTATGTTATATTTGTCTGACTTACAAGTGGCTCTTTGATTTAATTGTAAACAAGATGACTGAAATGATCAAAATCAATGTCAAACTGGCCAAAACATTAAATTTCAGTGGGGGTTGAATAATTTTGAACACAACTGTATGAGAATCCCGTGGAAAGGCGCAGGGAGGCCTCCATGTTTCCTCGCAGATGCCAGCGATTTTAAAGAAATGCACTCTGGCTAACACATCTCGCAGTACTGAATCATTCAGATGGCGAGGGCGCGGTACACGGTGCGCTCTGTCAATTTCTAAATCTTTATCATGACAGTCCGGTAATACCGCTTTCAGAAGAGACCGCACGTACTCAGGGATGTCTTTGGGAGACACCGATTCTGGTATCCCCCTCAGCTTTATATTATTACGCCTGCTCCTATCCTCAAGATCCGCCATCTTGGCCTTGATGATTTCGACCTCCGCCTCTAGTTCAGAGTGCGCGTCGATTAATGCATTATGTGAAGCAGCAAAGTCTCCAAATTTCTTTTCTAGGTGGTCCGTCCGGGCCCCTAGATCATCAATATCTGAGCGCAGAGGAGCTATAATGGATTTTATGTCCAACAACATGGAGCGCCGTTGCAAAATAAGCATGTCCCTCATGGCTGTATCTGTGAGAGCGGTGTTGGATACCGCTAATGCTCGCAGCTCTGATTCCCCATCTTCATCTGGGGTTGTTTGGATAGGCTTATTGGCCCCTTGTGGAGATGTAATCGCTGCCCCCAAGTTGGTCTATGACCATGAGATGCCCCGGTGGCCTGAGGGGAGCTCCCCTGGTGTGCTGCTGGGCGATGTAACGCTGCTCACCTGGCCCCTCATATCTTTTAGGCCCGCCGATTTCTTCGGGCCCCTGCCTGCGTCTCCATCTCCATCCTCCAGATCCAGCTGGGAGTGGAGCGCCGAATCTGACAGCGATCTCCGCAGGTTTGTAGCGGGGGAGGCCAGCAGCAGGTCTGCGTCCGCCGCGCGCTTTCCGGGAGGGAGCGCTTCACTTCCGGCGCCATCTTGGATTTCTCCAGCGTCTCTGGAGAAGTAGAATTTTGTAAGCTTGGGCTGTTTGGCCACCTTCTTTCTTCGGCCCGTCATGGATTCTCCTCCTTCAGCAGAGGTGGCAGGGTCTTTCCAGAAAAAAACGCTGAGTTCTTTTTTTATCGCTTTTGTCAGTGCTGGCACGGGAGCTCAGGCTCTACACACCCATCCGCCTAGGCAGCCAGACCACGCCCCCCAATCAACAAGCTTTTAGGCTGTGGGCACTTAGAAGCCATCACTGCCATGCCTAGTAATGGCATGGCTCTGATTCGCCAGTGCATCATGTGACCCAGCCTCTATACAAGCTGGATCACGTGTAGCACCGCCCATCAGCTCTGAGTAGTGCAGGGACAGGAAGCAGGCAGCTGAAGTGAGGGAGAGTGTTAGGAATCCTGCTATTTGTTTTGTGGGTGACCTATTATGATTTTTTGTGGGTGCTATACACCAGCTTTGCACCCATGACACAGAAATATAATAATAAATCTGGCTTTTAATTCTGTGGGTGACCTATAGCGCAATTAATAAAGTTAATCTGACTGTTAGTTCGGCCGGTAACATATACCCATTTTTGGACTGAGATACATGTGCACTGCATATATGACAGGGAAATTAATATAGTTAATCTGTCTGTTAGTTTGGTGGTTGACCTCAAAGAATGAAGAGAGCATCAACTAAGGGACGTGGCCCTGGTCATGGTGCTGCTGGTGGAGCTCCTGTTGCAGGGAGAGGACATGGTCAAGCTGTGCCAGCTACACGCCCAAATGAAACACCTTCCTCAGGTGCACGTAGGCAACATAACGTTCAGTGTCATTTTGTAGGGCCCTGAATACCGGTGTACGAATGGTGAGGCCAGAACAAGTAGAGGCGGAAGTACATTCGATGGCTGACCCTGCCTCCAGTTCCTTCACATTGTCTCCAACCCGGTCCCCTGCTGAAACCGCAGAATTGGCACCTGCAGCCAATGGGCATCTGTCTTTCACCTCACCCCTTGCAAATCAGCCAAGATGTCTGAGCCCCAAGTCATGCAGCAGTCTTTTATGCTTTTTGATGCTGGCGGGGTTTCCGTGGGCCATCCACCTAGCCCTACCCCAGAAGTGGAAGAGATTGAGTGCACTGATGCCCAACCACTTATGTTTCAGGATTTGGAAATGGGAGGACCATCGCAGCACGTCTTTGATGATGACGAAACACAGGTGCCAACTGCTGCGGCTTTCTGCCGTGTGCAGACCAGCAAGGAGAGCAGGGGTGAAGAGTGGGTGAAAGATGATGAGGTCCTAGACCCCACATGGAATCAAGGTCATGCGAATGACGTGTGCAGTTCGGAGGAAGAGGTGGTGGTCACACAGCGCCAGCCGCACAGCAAAAGAGCAAGAAGGGTGCAAAAGCAGAGTGGCCATCCCCTAGCCAGTATGTCTGCTACTGCCCACCGCACCCAGGGACTGAGCACACCAAAGCCAGCTCCAAGGAGTTCCCTGGAGTGACAGTTCTTCAGACAATGGGCTGACGATAGGCCGGGAGTGGTTTGCACACTGTGCAATCAGAGCCTGAAGCGAAGCATAAATGTTCGAAACCTGAGCACCACCTGCATGACCAGGCTTCTAAATGTAAAGCATGAGCTGCAGTGGAGTACACATCTTAAAAACCACAAAAGATCTCAGGCTCCTCTTGCTTCCTCTTCTGCTGCAGTCTTGGCCCCTTTCTCCTCCTCTGGAGTGACAGTGGCATCTGCCACCCCGCAAACAGAGGATGTGGCAGCAACACCACCACCTCCACCACCGTCACCCAGCATGTCCACACTGTCCCATTGAAGCATTCAGCTGTCCATCCCCCAAACATTGGAGAGAAAGAGAAAATATCCCCCTACCCACCCGCGATCCCTGGCCCTGAATGCCAGCATTTCAAAATTCCTGGCCATTTAAATGCTGTCATTCCGTCTGGTGGAGACAGAGACTTTTAAAAACCTTATGGCAGTGGCTGTCCCACAGTGCATGGTTCCCAGCCGCTACTACTTTTGCAGGCGAGCAATGCCTGCCCTGCACAACCAAGTGGAGGACAAAATCAGGTGTGCACTGTGCAATGCCATCTGTGGCAGGGTCCACATAACTACCGATATGTGGACCAGTAAGCACAGGCAGGGACGTTATATCTCCCTAACTGCACACTGGGTAAATGCAGTGGCAGCTGGACCTGAGGCGGATAGCAGTTTGGTTCATGTCCTACCGCCAACAAAGGATTGCAGGACATTTCTTGTTGCTTCCTCCCCCTACTCCGCTTCCTCCTCTACCGCCTCCTCATCCAGTCAGCGTAACACCTTCACCACCAACTTTAGCACAGCCAGGGGGAAACAACAGCAGGCTGTTTTGAAAATCATCTGTTACCCCTATAAAAATTACCTCGATATGTCAGAGCTGCTGCAGAAAGTGTGGGCCGTTTGTGCGCGCTTTCGGTGTTCTCATCCTGCTGCTGCTCGCCTGTCTGCGCTGCAGAGTAATTTCGGCATCCCCGCTCGCTGCCTCATATGCAACGTACCCACAAGGTGGAACTCCACCTTGCACATGCTGGAGAGACTGTGCGAGCAGCAGTAGGCGATAGTGGAGTTTCAGCTGCAGCACGCATGCGTGAGTCGCTCTGCGAAACAGCACCATTTCATCACCAACGAGTGGGCCTCTATGCGGGACGTGTGTGCCGTGTTACGCTGTTTCGAGTACTTCACCAACATGGCCAGTGTCGATGAAGCAGTCCTCAGCGTTACTATACCAATTCTATGTCTCCTTGAAAAAACACTTTGGGTGATGATGGAAGAGGATGTGGCACAGGAGGAAGAGGAGGAGAAAGAGGGATCATTTCGAGTATAAGCGCACGCTGGTAGACGCCCTGCTGATGGCATTTACACCTGACAGTGGGGGCTCAGTGGAAGAACAAGCAAAGGCAGAGGAGGAGGAGGAGGAAGAAGTCACCAACGCAGCTGGGGCACCACCAGCACCTCAGATGGGAGGGTTAGCATGACCAAAATGTGGAAAATCTTTGTCAGCATGCCACAACAACCAGCACCACCAGCTTAAATGGAACATCTAAGCAATAGGCAGCATTTCAGCAACATGGTGGAACAGTACGTGTGCACATGCCTACACGTACTGACTGATGGGTCTGCCTCGTTCAACTTGGCCTGAGCTTGCCCTTTACGCCTTGGAGGTGCTGGCCTGCCCTGCAGCGTGTATATTGTCCGAACATGTGTTTAGCACAGCAGGAGGGGTAATCACAGACAAGCGCAGCAGCCTGTTCATAGCCAACGTGCACAAGCTCACATTCGTTAAAATGAACCAGGCATGGATCCCACAGGACTTGTCCGTACCTTGTGCTGAGTAGACAAGTATACTGGCTGCACCCAGCCATTGTTATACTCCAGCGCACTTTCTCTTTGCATTCTCATTTTTATTTCCCAATGTTTTGGGTTCTTCCCAAATTTAAAAAAATAATTAAAATAAATAAAAGGGAAAAAAATAAAATAAAAACAGTGTTGGCTACCTCCTCCACCTACAGCACCACGTCCACCACCTCCTCAAGCTCCTACTCCACTTTGATCTTCGCCTCCTAGTTCAAGATTATTATTGTTATTTTTCTCTATTCTAGTAACATAGTAACATAGTATATTAGGCTGAAAAAAGACATTTGTCCATCCAGTTCGACCTGTTTCCTGCAAGTTGATCCAGAGGAAGGCAAAAAACCCCTGTGAGGTAGAGCCAATTTTCCCCACTTAAGGGGAAAAAATTCCTTCCCGACTCCAATCAGGCAGTCAGAACAACTCCCTGGATCAACGACCTATCTCTAGTAGCTATAGCCTGAAATATTATTACGCTCCAGAAATACATCCAGGCCCCTCTTGAATTCCTTTATTGTACTCACCATCACCACCTCCTCAGGCAGAGAGTTCCATAGTCTCACTGCTCTTACCGTGAATAACCCTTTTCTATGTTTGTGTACAAACCTTCTTTCCTCTAGACGCAGAGGATGTCCCCTCGTCACAGTCACAGTCCTGGGGATAAATAGATGATGGGAGAGATCTCTGTACTGACCCCTGATATATTTATACATAGTTATTAGATCTCCCCTCAGTCGTCTTTTTTCTAAAGTGAATAACCCTAATTTTGATACCCTTTCAGGGTACTGTAGTAGCCCCCCTCTGAACCCTCTCTAGCTCTGCTATGTCTGCCTTGTTCACAGGAGCCCAGAACTGTACACAGTACTCCATGTGTGGTCTGACTAGTGATTTATAAAGTGGTAAGACTATATTTTCATCACGGGCATCTATGCCCCTTTTGATGCAACCCATTATCTTATGTGCCTTACCAGCAGCTGCCTGACACTGGTTTTTACAGCTTAGTTTGTTATTTATTAAAATTCCTAGATCCTTTTCCATGTCAGTGTTACTGAGTGTTTTACCATTTAGTATGTACGGGTGACTTGCATTATTCCTTCACATGTGCATAACTTTACATTTGTCAGTGTAAAACCTCATCTGGCATTTCTCTGCCCAAGCCCCTAATCTATCCAGATCCCTCTGTAGCAGAAAACTGTCCTCTTCAGTGTTAACTACTTTACACAGTTTAGTGTCATCTGCAAAAATTGATATTTTACTGTGCAAGCCTTCTACAAGATCATTAATAAATATATTGAAGAGAATAGGGCCCAATACTGACCCCTGAGGTACCCCACTAGTTACAGTGACCCAATCTGAGTATCTACCGTTAATAACCACCCTCTGTTTTCTGTCACTTAGCCAGTTACTTACCCACATACAGACATTTTCTCCCAGTCCGAGCATCCTCATTTTATATACTAACCTTTTATGTGGTACGGTGTCAAATGCTTTGGAGAAGTCCAGATATACGACCCCCATTGATTCGCCGCTGTCAAGTCTAGAACTTACCTCCTCATAGAAGCTGATTAAATTCGTTTGGCATGACCGATCCCTCATGAAGCCATGCTGATATGGCGTTATTTGCTTATTTTCATTGAGATACTCCAAAATAGCATCTCTTAGAAACCCTTCAAACAGTTTACCAACAATAGATGTTAAACTTCCCGGCCTATAATTTCCAGGCTCTGTTTTTGGACCCTTTTTGAATATTGGCACCACATTTGCTATACGCCAGTCTGGTGGAACATTCCCTGTCAGTATGGAGTCCGTGAATATCAAAAATAAGGGTCTGGCTAGGACATCACTAAATTTCCTTAGGATACGGGGGTGTATGCCATCCGGCCCTGGCGATTTGTCTATTTTAATCTTTTTAAGTCGCTGCTGTACTTCTTCCTGGGTCAGACAGGGCACTTTTAAAGGGGAATTTACTTTTACATTTTGCATTTCATCTGACAGTTTATTTTCCTCAGTGAAAACAGTGGAGAAGAAATATGTTATTCTATGTTATTTTAAGTCATTTCCCTATCCACATTTGTTTGCAGGGCAACTGTCCTGCTCTTACTTTCATTTTGCTTCCTTTTGCAGCCCTCTAGCCCTTACTACAACTATTTTACAGCCATTTTAGTGCACCAAAGCTTAGGTCCCTATTGACTTCAATAGGGTTCGGGTTCGAGTTTGGGTCAAGTTCGGGTCCAAAACCTAAACTTTAACCCGAAGTTCGGCCAAACCCGGCGAACTTGAACATCCACTGGTCCGCTCATCCCTAATCTTAGGTAATTCTATTTGGGAGAATTTTCAGAGCAAGAGAGAGAAAGAAGGAATGCACAAAAGCATAAATAAAATGTAACATAAAGGAACAAAAGGAAAATATCAATGTTTGTGTTTGTATCAACAGGGTGCCTTCACAAGCTGCAGAGTTTATTGTAGAAAATTCTCTGTCATAGCAAAATTGTTCAATTCACCTGAAATCCTTGTGGTTCCTTCCCACTAAAACAACTTTATTCAAATAAATGGAACTGATTTTCTCCAGCAAAAACTGCCATGTGTGAAGGGTCCCTTGAGATAATTCATTTCCTGTGACACAAAAGACAAACCTGGAAAATCTATTCTGTGATGAGTAAAACTTCTCAAGCAGCATTTTAGGGAGGCTGCATCAGGATTTATTCTCACTTTTTGTTTTGTTTAAAAATGAAGAGGTTGTGCAAAAATGGAAGGGGGGTGGTGGGGGGGGGGGGTCGTCAAACTCCTCAACCCTACCTAACTTGTAAAGGGAAGATGACTTACCTGCTTCCTGGCTCCGACTCCCTGTTCCTTCTCCAGGCCCGGCTCCATCGATGTCAACAGCCAGTTTGACATCACCGCAGGCAATCACAGACCACTGTGGTGTCCGGCTTCCCTTGTGTCATGTGACCATTTGTGGCACTTTGGACACTGACATGGCTTGTGAATGGCTGTTGTGATGTGAACCCAGATGTTGACATCGATGGAGCCCAGTGGAGCAGCACAGGCCTGGAGGAGGAGGAGCGCCTGAGCTGGGAAGCAGGTAAATCATCTTTCCTTTGCAGGTCCAGCAGAATGTGGGGGTTTGCTAACCCCCCATTCTTGCACAACTACTTTAACCCCTTCACGACATCTGCCGTACATGTACGGTGAATGGCAGGTCTCAGGAGCGGAGAGAGCACCATAGCTAGCAGGTGCCTGCTGTTTCATACAGCAGACACCCACGCCTAATGCAAATTGTCGACATTTTACCCTGCTGATGCAATGGTCAAATGTGACCACAGCATCTGAGAGACCAGAAACAAGGAAGCGCATGCTTCAGGGGCATAAACCCCTCCCCCCAGTGGAGATCGGGTAAGGCTTTCCATGTTACTAATGAGCCTGAGCCTGTACTAGGCTTCCAGGCTCATTACTTGTATATTACAATTCAGCCCAGCAAGTGGCAGCACTGATAGCTATTTCTGTAAAGGATAATGGAGAAAATTCCATTACTCTATATAAATTGCAATCTGATGATTGAATGTTGTGGCCCACTTGGAGACCTAAAAAAAAAGTAAAAAACAAAGTTTATAAAAATAAAAAATATAAAAATGCTCCCCTTTCCTCAAAATCAAAATACTTAAACAATAACAAAAGATCAACTTTATTGCCACATGTGAAAAGTCTGTACTATTAAAATATTAAAAAACATTCCATATGGTCAATGGAGTAACGTAAAGATTTACATCCCAAAAAATATGGAATAAAAAGTGATCAAAAAGTGGTATGTGGTATCAACATAATCATACTAACCTGGGGAATGAAGAGCACAAGTCAGTTTTACCACATAGTGAACGCCATAAAAACAAAACCCATAAAACTGTGGCAGAGTTGTGTTTTTTTTCCAATTCCACCCCATTTAGAATTTTTTTCCAGCTTCCCACTACATTCTATGCAATTTTAACTGGTGCCATTAGAAAGTACAAATTGGTTTGTAAAAAACAAGTCCTCATATGGCTATGTGATCGAAACATTTAAAAAGTTATCGCTCAGGGAAAGCAGGGAGAGAAAAACAAAAATGCAAAATCGCTGCATCAGGAAGGGGTTAAAGAAACATCTGGATGCCACTAAAGATGCTTCTGGGAATGCATCAAAATACTAGCTGTCAAATTAGCCTAAGTGTATGGCCACGTGTTCAGGTTTCTTGATGCAGTTCTGGAAGGCCAAATCAGAAGTGGATCATACATGGAGAGAAGTATAAGGCCCTTTGCAGACGAGCTGGGAAGTCAGGCCGGGAGCTCCGTTGCGGATTCGCTCCGGGAGAAACGCTCGTCTGCAAGGGGCCTAAGGGGTAAATATGACTTCTCCGACTTTTAGAATTCACTTCTGGTTTTCGCTATGAAAACTACATCAAGAAACCCGAACATGTGGCTACACTCTTAGGTCTCAAGCACACGGCCGTTCCGTGCATTGCGGACCGTAATTTGCAGTCCCCAATGCACAGGCAATATCCGTGCGGTTGCCACACAGACGGATCCAGACCCATTCAACTTTAATAGGTCCGTGATCCGTCATGTTCTATTTTTTTGATATGCGGAGGCATGACGAGAAACTCCACGGAAGCACTCCATAGTGCTTCCGTGGGGTCCGGTGCCTCTACAGCGTACGTTTCGGATTGCAGACCCATTAAAGTAAAAGGGTCCACAATAGTAATGCGGTGCAAAAACGGCTGCAATATGGGCCCGAACACTTTGGACAATTGCTTTATTGCCTTTGGGCAATTCCTCAAACACACAGGCATTTCCAGGGATTGTTCTAAGGCCCCTTTCACACGAGTGTGATTTCCGCGTGGGTGCAATGCGTGAGGTAAACGCATTGCACCAGCACTGATAGCTCTTTCCAATTTGAGGTGGTTATGAGATGGTCATACAATGAGGCATCAGACCTCCACCGGTAAATTTTCCCCTTCAGTGAATAGTCCTTCCTCCAGCTGGGAGATAATAACAATCCAGAACTCAATCTTAGACAGTTAAGATCTGAAGTCTTTATTTCATAGTACATGTATTTATAGGACATTGGGGGTGGGAGTACCAACTTGAGTTCAGCAGATGACAGGTTAATTTAGGGAAGTCGGTAAACAATACTGGTATCTGCCATATACAATACATGAAAGGGTATTTTACATATTACAATGGTAGTCTAGATGCTAACAAGTTAAACTCGTTACAGCCAGGGCTGGGACAAGGTCCACCACCAACAGAGGCTGAGCTGCCCAAGTGCGCCCCCCCTCCCCCCCTCCAACTTGTGGATGACACTGCTATGGGGGATCTGTGATGAATGATACTGTTATTGGGGAATCTGTGGATGACACATTTGTGTCATCCACAGATCCCCCCTCCCCATAACAGGGTCCATGTAGGAATGACCCCCAATACAAGGGGTGAGGCTGTGGGGTTGTATCTGCTTTTTTGATGACAGCGCCAGCGGGGCCCGTGCAGTGACTGTATTCTACTACACCCCCCTCCCCCCACACACACTGTATATAATCTTAACTATACAACTGTAGTGATTTGCTACAGTTATATAGTTAATAAGATTATATCCAGTGAGCGGGGGGGATGGGGGGGGGGTAGTAGAATACAGTCACTGCACGGGCCCTGCTGTCATTATGAAATAGCATATGTGACCCCCACCTCTTTTATTGGTGGTCATTCAGTAAATTAACCCTGTTTTGGGGGGGAGGGGGGGTGTCTGTGGGACAAATATGTGTCATCCACAGATTCTCCCCATAACAGGGTTCATTTAGTGATTGACCACCCAAATTGTGGTGACCCAATACATGGGAGTTGCATCTGCAGAGCTTTTGTATAATGCCACCCCTCACTGTAGTGTCTCCCACACAGTAATGTCCGCCACACTGCCCCCCGCACAGTAATGTCTGCCACACTGCCCCCCACACAGTAATGTCCGCCACACTGCCCCCCACACAGTAATGTCCGCCACACTGCCCCCCACACAGTAATGTCCGCCACACGCCCCCACACAGTAATGTCCGCCACACTGCCCCCCACACAGTAATGTCCGCCACACTGCCCCCCACACAGTAATGTCCGCCACACTGCCCCCCACACAGTAATGTCCGCCACACTGCCCCCACACAGTAATGTCAGCCACACTGCCCCCCACACAGTAATGTCAGCCACACTGCCCCCACACAGTAATGTCCCCACACCCCCTCAACCACACAGCAGTGCCCCCACATAGTAATTTGTCATGCCCCCCTCTTGTCATGCTTTTTCTGCCCCGTCATTCTCCCCCATCTTTTCATGCTCTTTTTACCCCCCCATGTTGTCATGCTCTTTCTGCCCCCCATGTTGTCACAGACCTAATGAAAGGGGGCCCGGCATTTTCACTGTACTTAATGCCGGGCCCCGTCAGAGCGCTCCTCTCACCTCCATTATGGTCACTTCTCCAGGCTTCCAGGATCAGGCCCCAGCGCTGCCTCGCATTAAGCAGGTGGGCGGAGCCTAACAGAGGTCCATTAGGCTCCACCCACCTGCTTACTCTGTTTCTAGTTAGAGCCAGAGGCAGCGGGGCCTGATGCTGGGGGCCTGAAGCAGCATAATGGAGGTGAGAGGAGCGCTCTGACAGGGCCTGGCTCAGGGAATGACAGGAGGGAGCGCTGAGCGGTTCCCCCCTGTCAGTCCCTCTCCCTCTCGCCGGCCCCTGCCTGCGCCCTGAGGCTGGAGCGCCCTGAGGCTGGAGCCTCCCCAGCCTCTGTGTCGGCCCGGCCCTGGTTACAGCTTGCTGTCATGTACATGAGGATCCTGCTATCCATTGTATTTCCAAGTGATAACTGTGTGTCATGTATTGTAGTCTCAATGTCTGCTGGGGTGGGCTCGCATACAGGAATTAAGAGCCCTCTGGGGGATGTGTTCTTTGAGGAAATGACCTGTCTTGTAACAAGTGGCAGTGCCTGATAGAAATATATATCTAATAGCAAGGTTAAAAATCCCTTTCAAGCACTGAATCAGGACCCATTCATTTCTATGGGGCTGTGTACATGAGCGGTGATTTTTCCGCATCACTTTTGTGTTGCATGAAAATCACAACATGTTCTATATTCTGCGTTTTTCACGCAACGCAGGCCCCATAGAAGTGAATGGAGCTGCGGGAAAATAGCAAGCATCTCCAAGCAAGTGCGGATGCTGTGATATTTTCCGGCATGGTTGCTAGGAGACGATCGGAATGGGGCCCCGAACATAGTTATAAAGGAAAATAATAGCATTCTCAATAGAGAATGCAAAGTAAAAAGGGCAATAGAGGGTTAAAAATAATAAAAATACAAACTCACCTACTCCATTTGATCGCGTAGCTGCCGGTCTCCTGTTCTGTCTTCAGCCGGGCGGGGGGTGAAGGACCTTTAGTGACGTCACTGGGTCACATGGTCCAATCACCTGCTTCCATCACCTGCAGCTATATGTGATGAAAGCGTTTAGTGGCGTGTTCAGTAGAAAAAGAAAACTATATACACAGTTCACTTCTGCAGCTATATGTGGTGAAAGCATTCAGTGGCGTATTTCATTACAAAAAGAAAAATATATACGCAGTTCACTTCTGCAGTTATTTGTGGTGAAAGTGTTTTGTGACATATTTCAGTATAAAAAGAAAAACATATACACACTTCACTGGTGCATTTATTTGTGGCAAATGCACTTACTGGCCTAATTCAGTACAAAAATAAAAATATATTCTCAGCTCACTTCTGCATGTCACGGTGGGGAGTGGGGGAAGCCACCCACCGTGCAATGTCTGCGGCCGCTAGGCCGGAATGCAGGGATAAGGGAACCTCCTAAAGCGTCCCTCTACTGGCCCTGGTCTCCTACTACATGAGCCACCTCAGAAGGTAAGGAGGCTCATGCCCACGAACCTGGGGCCCTGACATCCCTGTATCGCCCTAAGATGGAATGAGGGCAGAGACCACCTGCTCATCCAGGACAAAGGATGAGCAGACGTCTCCAGAGGCCCCACAGCAGCCGGGAACCAGACAGTGTACGCCCGCACGACAGGTAAGTAACAGAGTAAACCACATACACAAAGACCACACTTACCTGCCGCACTGGAGAAGCCGAACCAGCACCAGGACCTCCTGGACCCCCATGTGGACACCAGATGCATGGGGGAGATCCTGGCGGGACAGCACACCATCTGGTTAAGCTATACCCCTCCGGGTAAGAAAGCCCCTTCCGGAGAACACACTGAAACACATACCTCCACGCAAACCCACACCAAAACATACACCAGGTGGGGGAAGGGCAAACAGATGCACACAGGAGGGAAAACCATATACAACAATCAATATGAATGAACAATATAACAAATAAGGGTGGCTGACACAGACATAACATTCTGCCAGGGAGCAGAGCTCCTACACAGACAGACAAGACCAAACTAACCTCAGGCTGGGTCAGCAGGTGGAAGCAGGTGATTGGACCATGTGACCCAGTGACGTCACGGAAGGTCCTTCACCCCCTTCCCGGCTAAATACAGAGCAGGAGACTGGTAACCGGCTGCTACGCGATCAAATGGAGGGGGTAAGTTTATGTTTTTATTATTTTTAACCCTCTAGTGCCCTTTTTACTTTGCATTCTCTATTGAGAATGCTATTATTTTCCTTTATAACTATGTTATAAGGGAAAATAATAAAGATCGGGTACGCATCCCGATCGTCTCCTAGCAACCATGCGGGAAAATCGCACCGCATTCGCACTTGCTTGCGGATGCTTGCGATTTTCCCGCAGCCCCATTCACTTCCCAGCCCCATTCACCCCCATGAAAATCTTTTGTGACGTATTTCTGTGGAAAAACAAATTTTATTCAGCGTTCAGTGCTGCAGTAATATGTGGTAAAATCTTTATTGAAGTATTTCAGTCAAAAAACAAAGTTAATTCAGTGTTCAGCGCTGCGGTTATATGTGGTAAAATCTTTATTGAAGTATTTCGGTCGAAAAACTAAATTTATTCACCGGTCAGCACTGCGGGTATATGCGGTAAAATCTTTAGTGATGTACTGTATCTTCATGAACTTCACGACTCTTCCAGGCTCAAAGCTATCTTGACGCTTTGTCTTCTCATTGTCTGTAGCTACTAGAAGCCTGTTTATGCCAGGCAGGTTCCCCCAGAAGTATATTAGGGCTCTTTCACACTTGCATTTTTGTTTTCCGGCATAGAGTTCCGTCGTCGGGGCTCTATGCCGGAAAAATCCTGATCAGTTTTATCCCCATGCATTCTGAATGGAGTTCAGGACCGGAACGTTTCTTGGCCGGAGAAAATACCACAGCATGCTGCGCTTTTTGCTCCGGCCAAAAATCCTGAACACTTGCCGCAAGGTTGGATCCGGAATTAATGCCCATTGAAAGGCATTATTCCGGATCCGGCCTTAAGCTAAACGTCGTTTCGACGCATCGCCGGATCCGACGTTTAGCTTTTTCTCAATGGTTACCATGGCAGCCAGGACGCTAAAGTTTAATAGCGTCCTGGCTGCCATAGTAACACTGAAAGCATTTTGAAGACTGATCAGTCTTCAAATGCTTTCAGTTCACTTGCGTTGTTACGGATCCAGCGGGCATTTCCGGCGACGGAAGTGCACGCCGGATCCTAACAACGCAAGTGTGAAAGAGGCCTTAGTCGATTGTCATTGTGCCATTCTGTGGCTTCCTCATGCTGCTGCCACCTCCACACTCTGTGATTGTGCCATTCTGTGGCTTCCTCATGCTGTTGCCACCTCCAGACTCTGTCATTGTGAAAATCTGTGGCCTCCTCCTGCTGCTGCCTCCTCCACACTCTGTTACTGTGTCATTCTGTGGCTTCCTCATGCTGCTGCAAACTCCAGACTCTGTCATTGTGCCACTCTGTTGCCTTCTCCTGATGCTACTGCCACCTCCACACTTTGTCATTGTGCCATTCTGCGGTCTTCTCATGCTGCTGCCACCTCCATACTCTGTCATTGTGCCACTCTGTGGCCTCCTCCTGATGCTGCTGCTGCTGCTGCCGACACCTCCAGGCTCTGTAATTGTGCCACTCTGTGGCCTATTCATGCTGCTGCCACCTCTAGACTCTGTCATTTTGCAACTCTGTGGCCTCCTCCTGATGCTGCTGCTGCCAACACCTCCAGACTATGTCATTGTGCCACTCTGTGGCCTACTCATGCTGCTGCCAGCTCCAGACTCTGTCATTATGCCCCTCAGTGGCCTTCTCCTGCTGCTGCCGCCACCTACAGACTCTTTCGTCATTGGGCCACTCTGTGGTCTCCTCATGCTGCTTCCACCTCAACACTATGTCATACGCCTTCCCCACTTCATGACTGGTCCACTATTCTGGCTTTCGGCCTGGCTGACATAATTATTTATTTAACACTTCTTCTGATCTGTCAGAAGGAAGTAAAAATGAGACGCACAATGGATCCTGTCTGTGCAGCAGCTTTGAGGCCTGTATGGTCCTATCAGAATTTGCTAATGATTTGGTAGCCAAAAGCAGGAGTTTGTACAAAACACAGAAGACATGCAAATTTTCCATACACGTGTCATCTCTGTTCTAGACCCACTCCTGTATTTTTTGGCATTAGCAATACTGGTGGATTATTGAGCAAATGCTGACCGAGTAAAGGCATATGCTCCACAGACAGGATCCATTTTCTATGGGTTATTGCTCTGAAGGATCAGAGAATGGGGAAAATTAATCAGTGACATCAACACAAACTTACTGCTGACACCCTCTCTACTCTGTCAGGGGGGCTCTACTTGTATAAGCGTTTAATAGAACAGGTTCTGTAGGCATCAATGTGGAATCAGCTGACGAGGGTGTAAACGGAGTGCGCTTCTTCTTGACGCTAACATCTACCTGTAAGGCTGAGTTGATACTTGAGTTATTTGGTCAGTTTTGAACACATGACTGCCCAAATAAGTGAAGTATGCAGCGATTCTAACAGCAACCCGTGTCATCTGCATGCCATACTGACTCACAGTATTATTTCACTACAACAGCAGACTCCCTGTGCGTGTTACTGCAAGGCACAGTGTTCTACACCCCTATAAAGGCTCTCTGTAGCCCGTAAATAGCCGTTTTAACGCGATGTGCTGCAAATAAATTTAGATCGAAGCACATTTTTCCGAAAAAATCGGCGAACAGGCCGAATTGAATTTTTAAAAAATTCACTCACCTCTATTCACGCGCCTTCTTTCATGCATTGGCAAAATGCACTAAAAGACTCCTGAAAACTATGTTTTACACATTTACTCCGTCTAATAAGTGTTATTTTCTTCAAGGTTTTGCTTTATCATCAGCAGTAAAAGAAAATCAATGAACGCTTGTTACTGATGATTTAAGCTCTAAGTGCCACATTGACTCTAGTTCCTGGTTGTTTGGAACAATTTGCAATATTACTTTAGCAACTGGGTTTCAAATAGCTGCAACCTACATATAATTATTTCAGTGCAATGTAAAAGTGGATATATTTCTAGCCATGAACACATCCAAAAATTAAGACTATAATTGAAGCTAGTAAAATCCAAAGTTAGTTTAAGCTCCATTCAGTTTCATCACATTGAATTGCCAAGTGGTACTCTTTGTAAATATCCAGTATCAAACCTAGTGTTCAGCAGCCATTAGAGATGTTTTCCTTGTAACTGTGGCAGGTAGGTCTCATACAGTATATGGACGCATCATCGTGCAGGCAACTAACAGTCCTAGCTAATCGCTAGCTAAACCAAAAGAAAATCATACAGCAGCCTTCAGTAAAGGAAAAAAAAAAACTGTGTGCCCCTGCAGGAGCTGTGTCCCAATGACTCTAGTGGAACAAAAGACTGACATGGAGGTAGTGCCAATAAAGTAGTGGAGAAAAAAAAAGGTTCTTTTAAGCCATGTTGTGGCAGTGCAAACACATGCTTTTGAATCACTTCTGTTAGCTGTAGAATGATTGTGTGTCACTATCAGGCTCAGTCTTCACTGATTTGGTCAGTTACGGGTTCAAAACACAGAACAGGTGCAGATCTTTTCATGATATCTTATCTGAGATTACGATTGGCTGACGATATGCGTTATATATATTGTGATATATTATTTTCTATATTGGGGGGAGGGGGGGTTGCACCACATTTTGTAGAGACAGATCCTCTAAGTCCATGCAGTTGTGTTTTTTTAGGTCTCTTTACCCAGAAATAAGAAAGGACAACCTAGATGGCAATTAATATATTGTGAAATGGCCATACTCTCTTAAACTTTCATAAAAAGTCAGACTTCAGGGAGTAATTTTCAGTGAAATTGGTGTGGCTGGTTGTTACCCTCTATTTAGAGACTATTGGTGCACAATCTAGTCTGATTCATCAGGCACCGATGTGTGGAAATCTTGGCTGATCCACTCCTGATTCATTAGCCCAGGGGATTTTGGATCTGGGGTGACAGGGTGCAGTCCAAGTATGCCATCGCCTGCTGGTTCAGGTTATGCTCCATGTCCTGCTGCTGGCTGGTTTCTTCAGTAGGAGAGTGAAGAAAAGTGCTCATCAGAGACTCAAGACTCAATTTGCTGCTGATGGAGCTGGTGCTGCTCCTAACCCCCTCCCCCCATCCTCCAGCAGTCATGACAGTAGAGCGTGAGCGTAGAAGGTCTCCCTGGTCAGACCTTTGTGAAGATGGGCAATGGCACACCTAGGCAGCGACCAACTGACTATATGCACTGAACAAAAATATAAATGCAACACTTTGCGTTTTGCTTCCATTTTGCATGAGCTGAACTGAAATGTCTGAAACATTTTCTACATACACAAAAGACCCATTACTCTCAAATATTGTTCACAAATCTGTCTAAATCTGTGTTAGTGAGCACTTCTCCTTTGCCGACATTATCCATCCCACCTCACAGGCGTGGCATATCAAGGTGCTGATTAGACAGCATGAATATTGCACAGGTGTGCTTTAGACTGCCCACAATAAAAGGCCACTCTGAAATGTGCAGTTTAATCACACAGCCCAATGCCAAAGATGGCGCAACGTTTGAGGGAGCGTGCAATTGGCATGCTGACTAAAGGAATGTCTACCAGAGCTGTTTCCCATGCAATGAATGTTCATTTCTCTACCATAAGCCGTCTCCAAAGGCGTTTCAGAGAATTTGGCAGTACATTTAACCGGCCTCACAGGTGCATTTTTTATGGCATTTTGAATGCACAGAGATTGTGACGAGATCCTGAGGCCCATTGTTGCGCCATTCATCCACAATCATCACCTCATGTTGCAGCATGATAATGCACGGCCCTATATTGCAAGGATCTGTACACAATTCCTGGAAGCTTAAAAACATCCCAGTTCTTGCATGGCCAGCATACTCACCGGACATGTCACCCATTGAGCATGTTTGGGATGCTCTGGATCGGCGTATACAACAGCATGTTCGAGTTCCTGCCTATATTCAGCAACTTCGCACAGCTATTGAAGAGAAGTGGACCAACATTCCACAGGCCACAATCAACAACCTAATCAACTCTAAGCGACGGAGATGTGTTGCACTGCGTGAGGCAAATGGTGGCCATACCAGATACTGACTGATTTTCTGTCCCCCCCCTCTCCCAGTAAGGCAAAACTGTACACATTTCAGAGTGGCCTTTTATTGTGGGCAGACTAAGGCACACCTGTGGGATGGATTATCTCGGCAAAGGAGAAGTGCTCACTAACAGATGTAGACAGATTTGTGAACAATATTTGAGAGTAATGGGTCTTTTGTGTATGTAGAAAATATTTCAGATCTTTGAGTTCAGCTCATACAAAATGGGAGCAAAACCAAAAGTGTTGCTTTTATAGTTTTGTTCAGTGTAGGATGTCTCGATAGTAGTTGAGTTTTTATCCCTCTCAGAATGTGTAAAACAGGCCCCTATTTTGGCCCGGTAGCGAGTGTCTAATATCGTGTAAAGCCAGTAGTCATCTCTCTGTGATAATGTGGCTGTCTTTACGCAAGCAACTCAGCATGCATCTGGCCATTTGTGCAAGGGAATCAGAGGGACTCCCTGCCTACATCTCCACGGCATACTGCCACAGTCTGCCGGGGTCATCTAACTTGTCTTCCTCATCACCCTCCAGCCTCTCCTGAACCTCCTGCTCCACTTCTGTCACTTGTGCAGATAACCTACCTACAGTTGTGTTCAAAATTATTCAACCCCCACTGAAATTGAGTGTTTTGGCCAGTTTGACATCGATTTTGATCATTTCAGTCATCTTGTTTACAATTAAATCAAAGAGGCACTTGTAAGTCAGACAAATATAACATAACATTTATAATGAAATAACCACAAATGTCTTTTCTGTGCTCATATCATTATCAGTTTTATTCAACCCCCAATTGACATTTGATCTTAGTACTTAGTACAACATCCTTTTCCAGTTATAACAGCTTTTAAACGTGAAGCATAGCTTGACACAAGTGTCTTGCAGCGATCTACGGGTATCTTCGCCCATTCTTCATGGGCAAAAGCCTCCAGTTCAGTCATATTCTTAGGCTTGCGCGCTGCAACTGCTTTCTTTAAGTCCCACCAGAGGTTCTCAGTCTGGTGACTGCGATGGCCACTTCAAAATGTTCCAGCCTTTAATCTGCAACCATGCTCTAGTGGACTTGGAGGTATGCTTGGGATCATTGTCCTGTTGAAAGGTCCAACGTCTCCCAAGCCTCAGGTTTGTGACCGACTGCATCACATTTTCATCCAATATCTCTTGGTACTGAAGAGAATTCATGGTACCTTGCACACGCTGAAGCTTCCCTGTACCTGTAGAAGCAAAACAGCCCCAAAGCATGATTGACCCCCCCGCCATGCTTCACAGTAGGCAAGGTGTTCTTTTCTTCATAGGCCTTGTTCATCCTCCTCCAAACATAGCGTTGATCCATGGGCCTAAACAGTTCTAATTTTGTTTCATCAGTCCACAGAACACTATCCCAAAGCTTTTGTGGTTTGTCCACATGACTTTTGGCATACTGCAGTCGACTCTTCTTATTCTTTGGAGACAGCAAGGGGGTGCGCCTGGGAGTTCTGGCATGGAGGCCTTCATTATGCAGTGTGCGCCTTATTGTCTGAGCTGAAACTTCAGTACCCGCATCTGACAAATCTTTTTTCAGTTCCATCCTCAGCAGTCACACGGGGACTTTTCTCCACTTTGCGCTTCAGGTAGCGCACAGCAGTCGAAGTCAGCATCTTCTTTCTGCCACGACTAGGTAGCGTTTCAAATGTACCCTTTGCCTTGAATTTGCAAATGATGCTTCCTATGGTGTCTCTTGGTATGTTTAACATCTTTGCAATCTTCTTATAGCCATTGCCCTTCCTGTGAAGAGAAATCACCTCATCTCTTGTCTTCCTGGACCACTCTCTTGACTTCACCATGTTTGTAAACACACCAGTAAATGTCTAGAACAGGCATGCTCAACCTGCGGCCCTCCAGCTGTTGCAAAACTACAACTCCCAGCATGCCTGAACAGCCTACACCTATCAGCCTACAGCAGGGCATGGTGGGAGTTGTAGTTTTACAACAGCTGGAGGGCCGCAGGTTGAGCATCCCTGGTCTAGAAGGAGCTGAGTATCACAGTCATTTTAAATCTGCTTAATTGGTGCTTATTATGCTTGATTTCTGCACCTTGACATCCACAGGTGTTTTCAATACCTGATCGAAAACACTTGAATGAACCTCTGTTCTTAAGGCCTCTTTCACACGGGCGTTGCGGGTGCACTCCGTCAAACAGTGCGGTGCGCTGCGGAATCGCCGCGATTTTTCCCTGCGAGTGCAAAGCGCTGTCATGCGTTTTGCACGCCGAGAGAAAAATCGGCACTTTGGTACCCAGACTCGAACCTGCACTTCTTCACAGAAGTGCATGTTCGAGTCCAAATGATCTCGCTGGTATTATTTCACATTATAACATAGTTATAATGTGAAATAATACCCTTGGCCATCTTCCTAATGTTGAACCCGGTGCTGAATGGGTTAAAAATAATAAACTAATCATAACTTACCTGGTCCCTTTGATCGCGAAGCACGGCATCCTCTCCGTTAGCTAGCTACTAGGTAAAGGACCTGTGATGATGTCACAGCATCACATGGCCCAATCACATGCTCCATCACCATAGTGATGGAGCATGTGATTGAGGCCATGTGATGTGACGTCATCACAGGTCCTTCAGATCATAGATGCTGCAGGAAAGAGAGGACAGATCGCGACTACGCGATCAAGTGGCTAAGGTAAGTTAACTTTTATTATTTTTAACCCCTTCCTCATCATTTAACAATGCATTCTTTATTAAGAATGCAATTATTTCCCTTATAACCATGTTATAAGGGGAAATAATAGAGATTGGGTCCCGTTGCTAAGCAACAATGCGGGAAAATCGCAACGCATCCGCACTTGGTTGCGGATGCTTGCGATTTTCCCGCAGCCCCATTCACTTCTATGGGGCCTGCGTTGCGTGAAAAACGCAGAATATAGAACATGCTGCGATTTTCACGCAACGCAGAAGTGATGCGTGAAAATCACCGCTCATGTGCACAGCCCCATAGAAATGAATGGGTCCGGATTCAGTGCGGGTGCAATGCGTCCTCCTCACGCATTGCACCCGCGCGGAAAACTCGCCCGTGTGAAAGGGGCCTAAGAGTGGTAGTCTTTAAGGGGTTGAATAATTGTGTCAATGAAGAAATAAAAAAAAAACCATTTAATCCTGTATTACAAAAACAATTGATGTCATTTTAGTTGCATTTGGTTCTTTAAAAAGTCCTTGTAAGATTTCATTCTGAACACATTTACACAATTACAAATGTACACTACCCTTTACAGCATTGGGGGTTGAATAATTTTGAACACAACTCTATTTCTGTATACATTTCCTGGGCATTAATGTCCTCCTTATCTTCCTCCGCCAGTTCATTGGCGGATCCAGGGGGCAACGGGAAATTGCCCAACCCCCGAGAATCTGAGAATATAGTTTTGCTGATTCCCCCAATGCTGGCCGCAGCTAAGTTCACTAGGCTGGGGGAATCAGAGCGGAAGCAGAGCTAGGTGCACGCAGCCAGGAGGAGGGGGAGTTGTCCCATAGGGGGCGGGCAGCACGGCAGACTAGAGTTGGAACAGGAAGAAGAGCCAGCCGCCTGATTGAAGCTCCATCACCATCCCAGCCTGCATGCCTGTAGTGCTAAGCGAGGTGAGGGCAGCGGTGTGCCAAGCGCTGCTGCTTCCTATATAGTGTATAAGAATTGTCCTGCCCTGGACCTGGCTGAGAGTAAGTTATATACACATATAAAGTATGTACCCTCAACCTCAGCTCAGTTATATTACCCCCTGTAGGCCTGTATAATGTACCCTGACACCCCTCAGTTATATAACTGAGGGGTATCAGGGTACATTATACAGGGGGTAATATAACTAAGGGGTATCAGGGTACATTATACTGGAATAATAGAACTGAGTGGTATCAGGGTAAAATATACAGTGGTAATATAACTGAGGAGGGCCATCAGGGACATTATACAGGGGTAGTATAAGTTATATTACCCCTGTATAATGTCCCCTGCTACCCCTCCTTAGTTATATTACCTTATATTACCCCCTGTATAATTTATCCTGATACCTCTCAGTTATATTACCCCTGTAAAATGTCCCCTGATAACCCTCCTCAGTTATATTACCCCCTGTATAATTTACCCTGATACCCCTAAGTTATATTACCACCTGTATAATTTACCCTGATACCCCTCAGTTATATAACTGAGGGGTATCAGGGTACATTATACAGTGGTAATATAACTGAGGAGGGGTATCAGGGTACATTATACAGGGGTTATTATAACTAAGGAGGGGTATTAGGGTAAATTATACAGGGGTAATATTTACTGAGGAGGGGTATTAACCTCTTTCCGACCGCCTCACGCAGGATTGCGTCCTGCGGGCGGTCGGTCTGTTCCTCCTTGACGCGCCCGCGCGTCATCTCGCGAGAGGCGAGATTACGCGAGCGTTCACAGGATCACGTCGGGGACAATGTAAACTACAGCCTGCCAGCGCTGATCGTGCGCTGGCAGGCTGTAGAAGTTAAAAAAATGGCATATCAGATGCTGTTTTGTTAACAGCGTCTGATATGCTTGCTGATCGTTCCTTTGGTGGTCCCTTTTGCTTGGGACCACCAAAGAAACTTTTATAAGTGCACCAAATCACCACACAGACCCCCCCCCCACCCATCCACCCATCCACCCCACCCCCCCCACCCCCGTCACTGATTAACCCCTGATTAACCCCCGATCACCCCATTTCACCACCCTGACACCACCCGATCACCCCATTTCACCCCCCTGTAAGGCTCATTCAGACGTCCGTATGTGTTTTGCGGATCCATGGATCCACGGATCCGCAAAACACGGACACCAGCAATGTGCTTTCCGCATTTTGAGGTTCCGCACATTGCCAGAACTATATAGAAAATGCCTTTTCTTGTCCGCAATTGCGGACAAGAATAGGACATGCTCTATCTTTTGCGGAGCTGCGGCCAGATGTTTGGGGGCCGAAACCCGGAAGTTTGCGGCCGCAGCTCCGCAAATGCTGATGCGGCGAGCGCATAGTGTGCTCTCCGCATCACCGCCAGCCCCATTCACACTGAATGGGTCCGCATCTATTCCGCAGAATTGCGGAATAGATGCGGACATTTTTGCGGACGTGTGAATGGGGCCTTACTACTTTTTTTTTGCACATTTTTTGGCAGAGATTTATTCATCCACATTGATCGATGCGAATGAGGAAATCTGTGCCGTTTGTTTTTTGCACATTTTGGGCAGAGATTTTTCATCCACATTGATTGATGCGAATGAAAAAGTCTGTGCCGTTCATTTTTTTTTCTTTTCAGCCCAGAGACTGAACGGAAAAAAAAAATCTCATTACCCGTATGCTCAATATACGGAGAATCACAGAAACTCCTAATGCTGGCCATACGTGTAATGATTGCGGAGACCCTCAAATGCCAGGGCAGTACAAACACCTCACATGTGACCCCATTTTAGAAAGAAGACACCCCAAGGTATTCCGTGAGGGGTATGGTGAGTTCATGTAAAATATTATTTTTTGTCACAAGTTAGTGGAATATGAGACTGTAAAAAAAAAAAAAAAAATCAATTTCCGCTAACTTGTGCCAAATATTTTATTTTATTTTTTTTTATTTTTTTCTGTGAACTCGCCATACCCCTCACGGAATACCTTGGGGTGTCTTCTTTCCATAATGGGGTCAGTTGTGGGGTATTTATACTGCCCTGGCATTTTAGGGGTCCTAAAGTGTGAGAATCCAAATGCGTAAAAATGCCCTGTGAAATCCTAAAGGTACTCATTGGTTTTAGGGCCCCTTTGCGCATCTTGGCTGCAAAAAAGTGTCACTCATGTGGTATCGCCGAACTCAGGAGAAGTAGGGCAATGTGTTTTGGGGTGTATTTTTACATATACCCATACTGTGTGTGAGAAATATCACTGTAAACGACAACTTTTTAAATTTGTTTATTCAAAGTTGTCAATTTACAGAGATATTTCTCACACAAAGTATGGGTATATGTAAAAATACACCCCAAAACACATTGCCCTACTTCTCCTGAGTACGGTGATACCACATGAGTGACACTTTTTGCAGCCCGGATGCTAAAGGGGCCCAAATTCCAACGAGTACCTTTAGGTTTTATATGGCTGCTCACAATTTAGCCCCACCCAAAATGCCAGAACTGTACAAACACCCCACAAATGACCCCATTTTGGAAAGAAGACACCCCAAGGTATTCGCTGAGGGGCATAGTGAGTCCATGAAAAATTTAACTTTTTGTCAAAAGTTAGCAGAAAGGTAGACTTTATGAGAAAAAACAATAAAAAATCAATTTCCGCTAACTTGTGCCAAAAAAAAAAACTTCTATGAACTCGCCCTGCCCCTCACAGAATACCTTGGGGTGTCTTCTTTCCAATATGGGGTCACATGTGGGGTATTTATACTGCCCTGGCAATTTAGGGGCCCTAAAGCGTGAGAAGAAAAATGCGTAAAAATGCCCTCCTAAAAGGTACTCATTGGTTTTAGGGCCCCTTTGCGCATCTTGGCTGCAAAAAAGTGTCACTCATGTGGTATCGCCGTACTCAGGAGAAGTAGGGCAATGTGTTTTGGGGTGTATTTTTACATATACCCATACTTTGTGTGAGAAATATCTTTGTAAATTGACAACTTTGAATAAAAAAATGTAAAAAGTTGTCATTTACAGCAATATTTCTCTCACACAGTATGGGTATATGTAAAAATACACCTCAAAACACATTGCCCTACTTCTCCTGAGTTCGGCGATACCACATGAGTGGCACTTTTTTGCAGCCAAGGTGCGCAAAGGGGCCCTAAAACCAATGAGCACCTTTAGGATTTCACAGGCCATTTTTACGCATTTGGATTCTCACGCTTTAGGGGCCCCTAAAATGCCAGGTCAGTATAAATACCCCACATGTGACCCCATTTTGGAAAGAAGACACCCCAAGGTATTCCGTGAGGGGCATGGCGAGTTCACAGAATTTTTATTTTTTGGCACAAGTTAGCGGAAATTGATATATATATATTTTTTTTAATTTTGTTTTTTACAAAGTCTCATATTCCACTAACTTGTGACAAAAATAAAATTTTACATGAACTCACCATACCCCTCACGGAATACCTTGGGGTGTCTTCTTTCCAAAATGGGGTCACATGTGGGTATTTATACTGTCCTGGCATTTTAGGGGCCCCTAAAGCGTGAGAAGAAGTCTGGAATCCAAATGCGTAAAATGCCCTGTGAAATCTCTAAAGGTACTCATTGGTTTAGGGTCTTTAGCATTCAGGCTGCAAAAAGTGTCACACATGTGGTATTGCAGTACTCAGAGAAGTAGGGCAATGTGTTTTGGGGTGTATTTTATATATACCTATACTGTGTGTGAAAATATCTCTGTAAACGACAACTTTTAAAAATTTTTATACAAAGTTGTCAGTTTACAGAGATATTTCTCTCACCCAACATGGGTATATGTAAAAATAAACCCCAAAACACATTGCCCTACTTCTCCTGAGTACGGCGATACCACATAAGTGACACTTTTTGCAGCCTGGATGCGCAAAGGGGCCCAAATTCCAACGAGTTCCTTTAGGTTTTACATGGCGGCTCACAATTTAGCCCCGCCCAAAATGCCAGAACAGTAAACACACCCCACAAATGACCCTTTTCGGAAAGTAGACACCCTGAGGTATTCACTGAGGGGCATAGTGAGTCCGTCTGAGATTTCTTTTTTTTGCCAGAAGTTAGCAGAAATTGAAACTTTTTTTTTTTCTCAGAAAGTGTCATTTTCCGCTAACTTGTGAAAAAAATGAAATGATACATGAACTCACCATGCCCCTCCCCGAATACTTTGGGGTGTCTTCTTTCTAAAATGGTGTGATTTGGGGGGTATTTATACTTTCCTGACATTCTAGCACCTGAAGAAACATGACAGGTGCTCAGAAAGTCAGAGCTGCTTCAAAATGCAGAAATTCACTTTTTTGCACCATAGTTTGTAAACGCTATAACTTTTACCCAAACCAATAAATATACACTTATTGGACTTTTTTATCAAAGACATGTAGAACAATAAATTTAGAGAAAAATTTATATAGAAATGTAGTTTTTTTTAAAAAAAATTTACAACAGAAAGTGAAAAATGTCATTTTTGATTAATAGCAAAAAAAAGTAAAAATGTCAGCAGCAATGAAATACCACCAAATGAAAGCTCTATTAGTGAGAAGAAAAGGAGGTAAAATTAATTTGGGTGGTAAGTTGCATGACGGAGCAATAAACGGTGAAAGTAGTGTAGTGCGGAATTGTAAAAAGTGGCCTGGTCATTAAGGGTGTTTAAGCTAGGGGTGCTTAAGTGGTTAAGGTACATTATACAGGGGTAATATAACTGAGGAGGGCTATAAGGGTACATTATACAGGGGGTAATATAACTGAGGAGGGGTATCAGGGGACATTATACAGGGGTAATGTAACTGAGGAGGGCTATCAGGGGACATTATCCAGGGATAATGTAACTTATATTACCCCTGTATAATGTACCCTGATGGCCCTCCTCAACAATCTGGAAGTGCCCCTCCGGAGACCAGGCTCTGGATCCGCCACTGCGCCAGTTCAGCCCCCACAGGACTCAGGTGGCCGTGAGATGTAAGCGCAATGTCCAAGGGCCTGAGCAAACGGTAGGCGTCACACATGAGCTGCCACTGGCTAACATCAAAGCTAGACAGGGGAGTATCCCTGTCCACCTTTATCATCAAGAAATTGTTCACAGCCTTCATCTGCTCACATAGTTGGTCTAACAGGTGGAGTTTCAACATGTGAAAACATACATATGAGGTGATGCCTTTGCAGCTCAAGGAGGGCATGTTTTACATGGCAAGATGCATGCATGCACAGTTTTTTAGCCATTTTCAAATGCAGTTGGGTGGAAGACTTTAGGAACTGGGTTACAACTAGATTAAAGACATGTGCCATGCAGGGCGCATGGGTCAGCCCTCCTTGGCGCAATACCCCAATAACAGTAGAACAAGACGTTATTCACCCCAATTTGAGAATCAAGGCCTAATAGAATTGTTTATCTATTAAAAAGGGTGTACACCCCAATAACAGTTGAAGGAGACAGGTTATTCACCCAAATTTGAAAAGCAAGAAGTAATAGAATTGTTTATCTAGTAAACAAGGTGGACACCTCCAATAACAGTTGAAGGAGATAGGTTATTCAACCCAAATTTGAGAATCAAGGCATAATAAAATTGTTTATCTATTAAGCAAGAGGGTCACACCAATAACAGTTGAAGGAGACAGGTTATTCACCCAAATTTGAAAAGCAAGAAGTAATAGAATTGTTTATCTAGTAAACAAGGTGGACACCCCAATAACAGTTGAAGGAGACAGGTTATTCAAACCAATTTGAGAGTCAAGGCATAATAGAATTTTTTATCTATTAAGCAAGGTGGACACCCCAATAACAGAAGAAAAAGGCAGTTTATTCACCCCAATTTGAGAATCAAGGTGTAATAGAATTGTTTATTTATTAAACAAAGTGGACACCCCAAAAGCAAAACAAGACAGCTTATTCAACAAAATTTGAAAATCAAGGCGTAATATATATATAATTGTTTATCTATTAAACAAGGTGGGCACCCCAACAACATTAGAACAAGGCTGGTTATTCACCCTAATTTGAGAATCAAGGCCTAATGGAATCTATTAAAGGGGTTCTCCGGGTTCAGAGCTCTAAAGGGCCGACTTTAACGCTGCCCTAGCCTGTAAAACAGCCTGCAGAACCTCTGCTGCTGCAGAATCTCCTAGTATACCTCAACTGCTGCAGAACCTCATAATACACACCTCAGCAGCTGCAGAACCTCCTAATACACACCTCAGCTGCTGCAGAACATCATAATCTGATGCTGTTGGACATATAAGGCTTTGATCACATCTGTGTTGGGGCCTCAGTAACAGATCAGGTCATAAATGCTGGACACAATTTTCTAGCCTGGCATATGGAAACCCGTCAGATCTCATCATAGTCAGCGGGATCCATCAGGTGTTGTTGTCCATGAAGTGCTAGATCCGGCATTGCAGTGATTTTCGTTGTTCTGCTCCTATGACAAGGCAGAACAACGAACGTCACCAGCACATATGTGAACAAAGCCTAATACACACATCAGAAGCTGCAGAACATTATAATAGTGATAAGGGAACTACAAGTCTCATCATCACCAGTTTGTTATTATTGGAAATTAGGGGGCAACACAGGGAGAGGTAAAAATGGGGCGAACTACAGCTCCCAGCATGCCGACACTGTTATCATTGGATACAACTGAATATTACACAGAGAGAGTATACGGCCGGGTTCACATCACTGATTCGTCAGAACAGAAAAATTATCTTGAATTTCAAGCATCAGTTCTGCATATTTGGCATCCGTGGCATCCCAAAATGTAAAACTAAACGGTGATATGAACCCAGCCTAAAAAGAGAGAACTACAACTACCAGCATGTCCTAGTTGTACTAGGTGAGAGCTTTAAAAGGAAATAACTATAACCCCCAGTATGGTCAGATTTATTATGGGGCATCAGTATACATTACAGAGAGGAAGTATAAGAGGAGAGAACTATAACTCCCAGCATTACCAGACTGTACTAGGGCATAAATTCAAATTACAGTGGTCCCTCAAGATACAATGGCCTCAAGATACAATATTTTCAACATGCATTGGTCTTTTCTGACCCATCATTCAGTTATTGCTGAATGTTATATGTAAGGACTTGTTTTATCTGTCTTAGTTATCTGCTTACTTTTCTTAAATCTTCATTTTCTTTCATCTTGGATGACATTTTGAGGCTTTGGAACCGTTTACTCAAGTTACGATGGTTTCAACATACAATGGTCGTCCTGGAACCAATTAATATTGTCACTTGAGGGACCACTGTACATGGAGAGGGGTACAATAGGACAGATGAACTACAACTCCCAGCATTACCAGACTGTACTAGGGCATAAGTTGAAATTATATGTAGAGGGATACAATAGGAGAGAACTACAACTCCCAGCTTTTATAGGATGTTATATGGGCTATTCCATGACACCACTAACCTCTCCTCCAGGCACCACACAGAAGCTCCGCCCCCTTACAGCAACATCCCACAGGTCTTTCACCAGTCCTCTGCACTGGTCACATGATGATGACATCACCAAAGATCCTTTAGAGTTCTTCTGCTCTTCTATTCCTTGGCTTCCTGAACTGGTCACATAGTTGATTGCATCACTAAGGGTCCTTCTCCACTTCTTATATTCTCTTTTCACAGGTAGCTAACTATACAACTGTAATTAGTGGGCGGGGGCCTATCCCCCACGGCGGGCCCCCTCCCCCCAGGGTCCCATTAGCAGCCGCGTGGTCTGCCTCTATTGAAGGTATGCCACTGACTGCAGGTAACACTACTATATTTTCTGTACTCATATAGCCATGACTGTGTTATCTGTGGTGTTACATAGGACAGCAGGTGACATTTACTACTATATATTATCTGCACTCAGAGAGTTATCACTGTGTAAGGGTGCACACTGAGACTTTATCGCCCAAGGTCACACATGAACCTGGAGCAGGCACTGCTGCCACCCCATATTGAAGATCCGCTGGACTATTGGGTAGCCAAACTGTATTTGTGGCCACAACTATCAGAGTTTGCCCTGGAAAAGCTGTCCTGCCCGGCCAGTAGTGTGGCATCAGAGTGGGTTTTTAGTGCGGCGGAGGCCATAGTTACCCCAAAAAGAACTCACCTGTCCACCCAAAATGTGGAGAGACTGACCTTTGTGAAGATGAATCAGGCGTGGATCCATCAGGATTTCCAACCACTAATTCCTGATGCATCAGACTAGATCATCCATGGTGCCACACCAACACTTTGATACAAGAGACCATTTTTTTCTGACTACCTGCCTCAGCTACTACTTTGATGCTGCAACCCGCCTGATGCCACACATCTGATGCCAAGTGCCCCTTATTTCACACTCCTTTGTCAGCAGGTACTGGTATTGCCACCCACCACCCCACTCTGTTACCGGGTCACTTTGTGGTCTCCTGATGCAGCTGCTGCTGCCATCTCCACACTATGTCACCTTGCCACTCTGTGGTATCCTCCTGATTCTGCTGCTACTGCCATCTCCACATTATGTCACCTTGCCACTCTGTTGTCTCCTGATGCTACCACCACCTCCAAACTACAGTATGTCACCTTGCCACTCTGTGGTCTCCTCCTACTGCTGCCATATCCACACTATGTCACCTTGCCACTCTGTGGTATCCTGCTGCTGCTGCCATCTCCACATTATGTCACCTTGCCACTCTGTAGTCTCCTCATGCTGCTGCCATATCCACACTATGTCACTTTGCCACTCTGTGGTCGCCTCCTGTTGCTGCTGCCATCTCCACACTATGTCACCTTGCCACTCTGTGGTATTCTCCTGATGCTGCCACCTCCAGACTTTGTCATTGTTCCACTTTGTGGTCTCCTCATTCTGCCGCAACCTCAAGACTTGGTCAGTGTACCACTCGGTGGCCTCCTCGTACTGCCGCCACCTCCAGACTCTGTCATTGTGACACCCGGTGACCTTCTCCTAATGCTGCTGCTGCCACTACCAACAGACTCTGTCATTTGTGGCACTCGGTGGCTTCCTCATACTGCTTCCACCTCTAGACCCTGTCATTGGGCCACTCTGTGTCTCCTCATGCTGCTTTCACCTCACCACTAGTGATGAGCGGCAGGGGCAATATTCGAATTCGCGATATTTCGCAAATATTTTGGCGAATATTCGCCATATATTCTTGAATTTGCAAATTCCTGATCTTCAGGCATTATGTTCTTGATTGCAAAAATTTGCATTAAAAAAATTCGCATAAAAATGCGCATAAAAATTCGCATAGGCTGGTATTTAAAAAAAATGAAAATTCGCGATTACGAATATATTTTGAGATATTCTAAATAGTCTTGAATTCTCGAAGTGCCAATATTCGCGATTAAAATTCGCAATTCGAATATTCGTGATCAACACTACTCACCACTATGTCACAGGTCCACTCTGTTGACTTCTCATGCTGTTCCCATCCTCCCCACTTCATGACTGGTCCACTATTTTGGCTTTCGGCCTGGCTGACAACATTATTTATTTGACACTTCTTCTGATCTGTCAGAAGGAAGGAAAAAATGAGAAGCACAATGGATCCTGTCTGTGTAGCAGCTTTAAGGCCTTTATGGTCCCATCAGAATTGGCATATGATTTGGTAGCCAAAAGCAGGAGTGGGTAGAAAACACAGAAGACATGCAAATATTCCATTCCCATGTCATCTCTGTTTTAGATCCACTCTGGATTATTGATCAAATGCTGACCGAGTGAAGGTGTATGCTCCACAGACAGGATTCGTTTTTTCTGGGTAATTGTTATGACGGATCAGAGCAATGGGGAAAATTAATCAGTGACGTCAGCACAAACTTACTGCTGACACCCTCTCCACTCTGTTGGGGGGCTCTACTTTTATAAGCGTTTAATAGAACAGGTTCTGTAGACATCTATGTGGAATCAGCTGACGATGGTGTAAAAGGAGTGCGCTTCTTGACGGTAACATCTACATGTAAGGCTGAGTTGATACTTGAGTTATTTGGTCATTTTTGGCCCCGTGACCGCCCAAATAAGTGAAGTATGCAGTGATTCTAAGTGCGACGCCTGTCATCTGCATGTCATACGCACTCACAGTATTATTTCACTACCAAAGCAGACTTCCTATGCGTGTTACTGCAAGGCACAGTATTCTACACCCCTATAAAAGCTCTCAGCATCCAAGAAATGTCAGTTTTTTAACATATTTCGCCACGAATATATTCGGATTGAATCAAATTTCTCCCCAAAAATTAGGAGAACCGGCGAATCGAATTTTTGAAAAATTCGCTCATTTCTAATTGTTATTATCCAGTAATGGAGTAATAGCCAGTGATCCTATTTTACAGATTTTATTAACCTCCTCCCATGTGCACTGCCCTTGTACCAGCAAAAATATTGGTGATTAGAGATAAGTGAAGCTTTGAAAAATTAGATTCGGACGATTTGCTGAACTTTGTCAAGAAATTTGATTAGTTATGAATTAATTTGTCACAAATAGCGATAAATCTGGTATACCCAGGATCCTCTGCTTAATCATTTTCATCCCACTTGGTGGCCAAATCTCAGTGTGAAGGCTGAGAACTAGTTATGGGCGAGCATCCTCGGCCGAGTATCGGTTCGGCTCGAGCATCGCTATGCTCGGCGCTCGGCTTTACACGGCCGAGCACCACTTGTATTCGTCACATTGCTCGAGTCTCCTCCCCGCACATTTGGCGCCTTCTAACCAGCCAATGAAGGTCCAGGTAAGTAATTCCCCTCAGTGTAAGGCCATAGCAATGTTAGCTGTAAGCCTTACACTGATTGGCTGGCCGGAACACGTGATACCATTTCATATAGGAGCTGAGGTCCGGCTCATTTAGCGTCAGGGAGAGCAGACAGTAGGCAGGGACAGATAGCGTTTTGCTCTAAACTTACTGATTTCACTCCAAAAACTGTGATGAGCGGGAGGTGACATATTTAATTTCGCGATATATTTGCCATATATTTGTCAAAATCGAATATTCGTCATTATTCTATATATTGTTACACAAATTTATGTTCGCATTAAACTTAGAGCTGAGTTCCTAATGGTTGTAACTTGTATTGCTAGAATTGACGAAAATAACGAATATCAGGAATATAGCACTATATTCTCAATCTTCGTTATATTCTAGCAATACAACCATTAGGAACTCAGCTCTAAGTTTAATTCACAATGTGGACATATACTCGCATTGTGAATTCAACTTAAAGCTGGGTTCCTAATGGTTGTATTGTTAGAATATAACGAATATCACGAATATAGCACTATATTCTCAATCTTCGTTATATTCTAGCAACTGCCAACAACCATTAGGAACTCAGCTCTAAGTTGAATGCGCAATGCGATTATATGTTCGCTTATGGTTGTATTGCTAGAATATAACGAAGATTGAGAATATAGTGCTATATTCGTGAATTCGTGATATTCGTCATCTTCGTTATATTCTAGCAATACAACCATTAGGAACTCAGCTCTAAGTTGAATGCACAATGTGAGTATATGTTCACTTCGCGATTTAAACTTAGAGCTGAGTTCCTAATGGTTGTATTGCTAGAATATAACGAAGATTGAGAATATAGTGCTATATTCGTGAATTCGTGATATTCGTTATCTTCATTTTCTTTGTTATGTTGTAGCAATTCAACCATTAGGAACTCAGCTCTAAGTTTAATTCGAAATGCGAATATAAATTCGCGTAACATTCGCAATATATAGAATGACGAATATTCGATTTCGACAAATATATTGACGAATATTCAATCAAATATTTGCGAAATATATTGCGAAATCCACTCGGAAAGGAAGGGACTGAAGCACCAGCAACTTGGACAGGTGCACGTTCAGCTTCTGCGACGTTGGATGCATGCACGCATACTGTTGTCTCTTGGCAATCGCTTCAGTAATCGTTTTCTGATGGAATGACTGATGAAGAATAGGAGCAGGAGCATCTGGACCAGCAGAAGATGGGATTGACAGACAGCTCCCTTCGGCTGAGGTGGTGAAGCCTTGACTGCCTGAAACTGGGTGCGTGCCACTGGGTGATGTAGCGGTAGCTGTGGCAGGCTGGACCACCACATCCGAGCCACGGTTCTCCCAGGCCGCTTGATGGTGACGCTGCATATGTTGATGCAGGGCCACGGTGCCAACATGCGTTTCACCTTCTGCCCACATATCCTACATATGGCCATGTTGACCTCCTCCGGCGGCTTCACAAAAAACTGCCACACAACGAGTACCTTATTTTCCCCCAACACTACTCACTGGCTGACTGCTATCGGCGCTGCTTCCATGATCCCGTGCACCACACCTTTCCTGGCAAGTAGGCTGCTGCAAAGCGGGTGGTCTACCCTGTGCCCGATTGGCTCCCGACCTCCCACTGCTGCCACCCTGCTGACTCCTGGCCATGCTAGCGACTTGCTGGCTCAGCCACTGCCTGACGGGAAAGCTGACACCCTTTTCTCCTGATGATAACGAAGCCCCTTCTTCAACCGGCTCCCAAGTGCGATTGGCTTCATCATCATCGAGTAGTATCTGCACATCACTGATGTCCTACTCAACGGCGTCTGGGTCAGGAACCTGACCACTCGCAACAAAAGCTCCCGTGCCACTCTCCTCATCACTACTTGCCCGCCTAGCTTTCAACAGAAATCACAGCAACAGTGCAGTGCGTATCTAAATTTTAGCTTTTTTACTGTAATAGGCCCCTATAGCCTTTCACCAGAAATAACTGCACAAGTGACCTGAGAATATATATTTCTTGTTGGACGGAAAATGGCCACTATACGCTTTAACCAGAAAACAATTAAAGAGTGAAGTATGTATATATTTTTCTTGTAGTACTGAAATACGAGCCCATATGCTTTCAACAGAAATGACTGCAACAGTGAAATGCGTATATATTTTTCTTTTTTACTGTAATACGACCCTATACCCTTTCACCAGAAATAACTGCAGAAGTGACCCGAGAATATATATTTCTTGTTGGACGGAAAAAGGCCACTATACGCTTTAACCAGAAAACAATTAAAGAGTGAAGTGCGTATATTTTTCTTTTTTCATTAAATACACCCCTATACGGTTTCAACTGAAATCACTGCAGCACTGCAGTGCGTATATATATTTCCTTTTTTACTGTAATAGGCCCCTATACCCTTTCACCAGAAATAACTGCACAAGTGACCCGAGAATATATATTTCTTGTTGGACGGAAAAAGGACACTATACGCTTTAACCAGAAAACAATTAAAGAGTGAAGTATGTATATATTTTTCTTGTAGTACTGAAATACGAGCCCATATGCTTTCAACAGAAATGACTGCAACAGTGAAATGCGTATATATTTTTCTTTTTTACTGTAATACGACCCTATACCCTTTCACCAGAAATAACTGCAGAAGTGACCCGAGAATATATATTTCTTGTTGGACGGAAAAAGGCCACTATACGTTTTAACTAGAAAACAATTAAAGAATGAAGTGCGTATATATTTTTCTTTTTTTGAATGAAATACGCCCTATACAGTTTCAACAGAAATCACTGCAACACTGCAGTGCGTATATACAGTATATTTGTCTTTTTTTACTGTAATAGGCCCCTATACCCTTTCACCAGAAATAACTGCACAAGTGACTCTAGAAAATATATTTCTTGTTGGACGGAAAAAGGCCACTATACGCTTTAACCAGAAAACAATTAAAGAGTGAAGTGCGTATATTTTTATTTTTTCATTAAATACGCCCCTAGACGGTTTCAACAGAAATCACTGCAGCACTGCAGTGCGTATATATATATTTTTTCTTTTTTAATAGAATAGGCCCCTATACCCTTTCACCAGAAATAACTGCACAAGTGACCCTAGAATATATATTTCTTGTTGGACGGAAAAAGGCCACTATACGCTTTAACCAGAAAACAATTAAAGAGTGGAGTGCGTATATATTTTTTTGCAGTAAAATACAAAATACGACCATATATGCTTTCACCAGAAATGACTGCAAACGTGCAGTGCGTTTATATTTTTCGTGTATTACTGAAATACCGCCCTACATTCTTTCACCAGAAATGACTGCAAATGATTTATCGTTAATAACAACAAAAGTGACCTGCGTATATATTTATCTTTTTCCACAGATAAAAGCCACTAAAGGCTCTTCAACATAGCACTTGCACCCCAATAACTAATTGCTGGAATGACAGAGTGTTTCCCTGCACTTGTAAATCGCTTTTTTTCACAATGAGGATTTTCCTATGATTCTCCCTAGCATCTGCACACATCTCTCCCTGCCTGTGAAATCATTCCTCTCACTATCCTTTCCCTTCACTTGTAAATCGCTTTTTATCACAATGAGGATTTTCCTATGACTGTCCCTAGCATCTGCACATGTCTCTCCCTGCCTGTGAAATGATTCCTCTCACTATCCTTTCCCTGTACTAGTGAATCGCTTCTTTCCTTTTTTTAACAATCAGTTTTGCGTACACTCTCCCTAGCGCCTGCATACATGTCTGCCCCTGAACAAAGTACGATACTGAATGGCAGAATCTAAGATGGCCGCCGTATTTATAGGGATGTGACATCACCGGGCTGGCTGGTTGGCTGTATGCAAGGCATTATGGGTGATTCCGCCTTCCCAGAGTTCCTTGCCCCATGTCCTCACACATGTAGCCGCCATTGTAGCCGCTATGTTAGGAAAAGTTACGATTCGTTACCACGATGCGTGAGGAAATTCGCATTCATTGTGAATAGAAATTTTCCTGAAATTCTAAACAAATTCCACTTAGTGAGTTTTGATTCGCTCATCTCTAATAAATTCTCATCTCTGTTAAACAAGGTTGAAACCACAATAACGGTTATATTACACAGCATATTCAAGCCAATTTGAGAATAAAGGCATAATAGAGTTGCTCATATTAAACAAGGTGGACACCACAATAATAGTTATATTGCACAGGTTATTAACCTCAATCTAGGAATAAATGCGTAATAGAATTGCTTATCTATTAAACATGGTGGGCCTTGACAGCAGCTGCCTGACACTGGTTTCTACAGTTAGTTTGTTGTCCACTAAAATTCCTAAGTCCTTTTCCATGTCAGGGTTACCCATTGTTTTACCATTTAGTATGTACTGGTGACATGTACTTTAGTGTTGAGCGAGCATGCTCAGCCGAACACCAGTTTTCAGAATTCCATGTGTGCTCGAGCGCGATGCTCAAGTCTCCTCCCCGCACATTTGTTGGCTGCTATGCAGCCAATAAACATGCAGGTAAGTACTGCCACTTGCTGTAATGCTGTAGCCATACAGGGAGTGCAGAATTATTAGGCAAATGAGTATTTTGACCACATCATCCTCTTTATGCATGTTGTCTTACTCCAAGCTGTATAGGCTCGAAAGCCTACTACCAATTAAGCATATTAGGTGATGTGCATCTCTGTAATGAGAAGGGGTGTGGTCTAATGACATCAACACCCTATATCAGGTGTGCATCATTATTAGGCAACTTCCTTTCCTTTGGCAAAATGGGTCAAAAGAAGGACTTGACAGGCTCAGAAAAGTCATAAATAGTGAGATATCTTGCAGAGGGATGCAGCACTCTTAAAATTGCAAAGCTTCTGAAACGTGATCATCGAACAATCAAGCGTTTCATTCAAAATAGTCAACAGGGTCGCAAGAAGCGTGTGGAAAAACCAAGGCGCAAAATAACTGCCCATGAACTGAGAAAAGTCAAGCGTGCAGCTGCCAAGATGCCACTTGCCACCAGTTTGGCCATATTTCAGAGCTGCAACATCACTGGAGTGCCCAAAATCACAAGGTGTGCAATACTCAGAGACATGGCCAAGGTAAGAAAGGCTGAAAGACGACCACCACTGAACAAGACACACAAGCTGAAACGTCAAGACTGGGCCAAGAAATATCTCAAGACTGATTTTTCTAAGGTTTTATGGACTGATGAAATGAGAGTGAGTCTTGATGGGCCAGATGGATGGGCCCGTGGCTGGATTGGTAAAGGGCAGAGAGCTCCAGTCCGACTCAGATGCCAGCAAGGTGGAGGTGGAGTACTGGTTTGGGCTGGTATCATCAAAGATGAGCTTGTGGGGCCTTTTCGGGTTGAGGATGGAGTCAAGCTCAACTCCCAGTCCTACTGCCAGTTTCTGGAAGACACCTTCTTCAAGCAGTGGTACAGGAAGAAGTCTGCATCCTTCAAGAAAAACATGATTTTCATGCAGGACAATGCTCCATCACACGCATCCAAGTACTCCACAGCGTGGCTGGCAAGAAAGGGTATAAAAGAAGAAAATCTAATGACATGGCCTCCTTGTTCACCTGATCTGAACCCCATTGAGAACCTGTGGTCCATCATCAAATGTGAGATTTACAAGGAGGAAAACAGTACACCTCTCTGAACAGTGTCTGGGAGGCTGTGGTTGCTGCTGCACGCAATGTTGATGGTGAACAGATCAAAACACTGACAGAATCTATGGATGGCAGGCTTTTGAGTGTCCTTGCAAAGAAAGGTGGCTATATTGGTCACTGATTTGTTTTTGTTTTGTTTTTGAATGTCAGAAATGTATATTTGTGAATGTTGAGATGTTATATTGGTTTCACTGGTAAAAATAAATAATTGAAATGGGTATATATTTGTTTTTTGTTAAGTTGCCTAATAATTATGCACAGTAATAGTCACCTGCACACAGAGATATCCCCCTAAAATAGCTAAAACTAAAAACAAACTAAAAACTACTTCCAAAAATATTCAGCTTTGATATTAATGAGTTTTTTGGGTTCATTGAGAACATGGTTGTTGTTCAATAATAAAATTAATCCTCAAAAATACAACTTGCCTAATAATTCTGCACTCCCTGTATAAAGTACCCGATGACACGTAGCTCGGCTCAGTCTTAGTCAGTGCTGTGCTGTAGAAGGGACAGATAGTGTAGGGAATTGAATTACATTTTTTTGTTAGGCGAGGTTGGTGTTAGAGACCCAAAAGTCCTTTTAAGAACCATTGTTGCGTCTGGCAGCAATATATATTTTTAGTGCAACCTGCGCTAAATTGCATGCAATTGTAGAGACCCAAAAGTCCTTTTAAGGACTATTATTGTATCTGGCAGTAATATATATTTTTTGCGCAACCTGCGCTAAATAGCGTGCAATTGTTTGACCGCTGCAAACAGCAACATTATCTGCTCTACATCTCCTGTGTAACGTGTGTGCAGCCTAAAAATATCTGTGAAATCCAGTGTATTTTTTCTGTAGACGGTGTCCGCTGCGGACAGTGACATTACGTGTGCTACATCTCCTGTATAACGTTTGCACATCCTAAAAATATCTGTGACATCCAGTGTACTTTTTCTGTAGACGCTGCGGACAGTGACATTACCTGTGCTACAACTCCTGTATAACGTTTGTGCATCCTAAAAATATCTGTGACATCCAGTGTACTTTTTCTGTAGATGCTGCAGACAGTGACATTACCTGTGCTACATCTCCTGTATAACGTTTGTGCATCCTAAAAATATCTGTGACATCCAGTGTACTTTTTCCATAGACTCTGCAGACAGTGACATTATGTGCACTATATCTCCTGTTTAACGTGTGTGCATAATAAAAATATCTGACATCCAGTGTACTTTTTCCATAGACACTGCGTACAGTGACATTATCTGAGCTTCATCTCCTGTTTAACGTGTGTGCATACTAAAAATATCTGTGACATCCAGTGTAATTTTTCCATAGATGCTGCGGACAGCGACATTATCTACGCTACATCTCCTGTTTAATGTGTGCGCATACTAAAAACATGTGACATCCAGTGTACTTTTTCCGTAGACGCTGTGGACAGCGACATTATCTGTGCTACATCTCCTGTTTAACGTGTGCGTATACAAAAAAAATTCTGTGACATACAGTGTACTTTTTCCGTAGATGCTGCAGACAGTGACATTACCTGCGCTACATCTCTGTATAACGTTTCCGCATCCCAAATATCTGTGACATTGACTGTAATTTATGCGCATACACTTAAAAAAACTGCGCTACTCTACGTGTGACATATTTGCAAGCATATATACCATTTAATATGATGAAGGTGAGCAGTAAGGGACGGGAAAGTGGGCGTGCTGCTGATGGAGCACGCAGAGGCCGTGGCCCTGGGCGCGGTGAAACTGTGCCTGCTGGCAGAGCACAAGAAACACACTCATCCATGATACCTAGCTTCATGTCCCAGTTTGCAGGGCGGACACCACTCTAGAAGTTAGACCAGTGTGGCTCGAGCATCGCTATGCACGGCATATGGCGGTATTCGGCCGAATACCACGTGTGCTCTAGCGCAATGCTCAAGTCTCCTCCCCGCACGTTTCTTGGCTGCTATGCAGCCAATTAACGTGCATTTAAGTACTGCCCTCACTGTAATGCCGTAGCCATGTTGGTTACTGGCATTACAGTGATTGGCTGGCCAGAACATGTCATCGGGTGCTAGCACGTGTTCGGCTCAGTTTTAAGGCTCATTCAGACGGCTGTATGCTGCCCGCAAAAATTCAGATCCGTTTTTTCACAGACAGTTCAGCATGTCCGCAAAAAAAACGCATTGCATTCCGTTTTTCTGCTGACCCATAGACTTCAATGCGGCCATGTCCTGATTTTCACTGACAAGTATAGGACATGTTTCATTTGTTTTGCTGAGCCATGCAGTGGAAGTAAAGAACCCATAGAAGTGAATTGGACAGCATCTAATCCACAAAAAAACTGATCCGCATTTTTACGGACAGCGTACGGCCGTCTGAATGAGCCCTTAGTCAGGGAGAGCTGTGCATAGGAAGGAACAGACAGTGTAGGGAGTGATATTGGACTATTTTTATTAGAAAAACCTTTCAGAGACCAAAAAGTCCTTTTTAGGGACTATTGTGTGTGATAGAAGCAATATATATTTGTAGAGCAACCTGCTCTAAATTGCTAAAACTTTACAGACCCAAAAGTCCTTTTAAGCACTATTGTGTGTGTCAGCAGCAATATATTTTTTTTAGCGCATCTTGTGCTAAATAGCGTCTAATAGGCTGCTGCGGACAGTTAAATTATCTGTGACATCCAGTGAACTTTTTTCGTAGACGGTGTCCACTGCGGACAGTGACATTAGTTGTGCCACATCAGCAGTGTAACTTGTGCGCTGAAAAAATTTGTCAGTGACATACAGTGTACTTTCAACAGACGGTGTCCGCTTCTGACAGTGACATTACCAATGCAACATCTCCAGTGTACCATGTACGCTGAAAAAATGTATCTGTGACATACAGTGTACTTTTTCCGTAGACGCTGCGGACAGTGAGATTACATGTGGTACCTCTCCTGTATAACGTTTCCTCATCCCAAATACCTGTGACATTCCCTGTAATTTCTTATTAGTCGCTGGTGACAGCATTGACATTATCTGCGGGATATCTCCTGTGTAACGTTTCCATATCCCAAATACCTTTTTACATTTTTTTGCGCATACACTTCCAAATCCTACGCTACTGTACGTGTGACATACTTTCAAGCATATATTACATTTAAAATGAAGAAGGCAATCAATAAGAAACGGGGAAGTGGACGTGATGCTGATGGTGCACGCAGAAGCTGTGGCCCTTGTTGCGTTAAAACGTTAAAACTGTGCCTGCTGCCAGAGAACAAGAAAAACAATCATCTACAATACCTAGCTTCATGTCCCAGTTTGCAGGGTGGCGCAGGACACCACTCTTGAAGTCAGACCAGTGCGACCAAGTGGTCGGTTGGATTGCAGCAGATAATGCTTCCAGTCGGTAAAGCACCACCCTGTCTTCCACCAAGTCCAGTCTCAGTAGCCAAGGCCATCACATATAATATTTTACAGGGTCAGCTTACCTGCAGGCCCTTCCATATAATTTTTTACAGGGTCAGCTTACCTGCAGGCCCTCACCTACAACCTTTTAGAGGGTCAGCTCACCAGCAGTACCTCACCTACAATCTTTTACAGGGTCAGCTCACCAGCAGGCCCTCACCTACAATCTTTTACATGGTTAGCTCACCTGCAGGCCCTCACATATAATGTTCTACAGGGTCAGCTCACCTGCAGGCCCTCACCTACAATCTTTTACAGGGTCAGCTCACCAGCAGGCCCTAACCTACAACCTTTTAGAGGGTCAGCTCACCAGCAGGCCCTCGCATATAATGTTTTACAGGGTCAGCTTTCCTGCAGGCCCTCACATATAATCTTTTACAGGGTCAGCTCACCTGCAGGCCCTCGCATATGATGTTTTACAGGGTCAGCTCATCTGCAGGCCATCACCTACAACCTTTTAGAGGGTCAGCTCACCAGCAGTACCTCACCTACAATCTTTTACAGGGTCAGCTCACCAGCAGACCCTCACCCCTAATGTTTTAAAGGGTCAGCTCAGCAGCAGGCCCTCGCCCCTAATGTTTTTGATGGTCAGATCAGCAGGCCCATGCTCCAAATGTTTTTAAGGGTCACCAGCAGGCCATCAATCATAATTTTTCAAGGGTGTTTATGATGCCCTCCTTTATGTGTAACAAAGGGTTTATTGGAGTCAGGGTTCCTTGTAATTTTTTTTTTTTTTTTTACCAATACACTAATATCTAGATCCAAATAGTAAATTTAAACATAACAAGAAATAAGCTACAGTTGTAATTAAACAATTAAGCTTTATTCAATTCATTAATCACTTGGCATCACACAAAAAGTTAAAATGTTTAAAAATTATGGTAGATGGTGTCAAACATATTACATTTACAGTACGAGTGCAAGTATTTACACCAGTATCTTTACAGGTTGTTACATCCAATATTGTAAATTTATACATTAATTTCACACTAAACAGCTATTATATATATATGTGCATACTCATGCTATAATGTATATTGTAGTTAATTGCTCTCACAATGGGACGCCCCTATACAAAGTACATCAAAAATAAAGTGCAAGTGCATACACGTAAGGCTAATTCTGCGCCAACACTATGAGAGCAAACACCACATCTCAATATTGCATACAATAAACTGAAGGTTTCCAGTAATTCAAAATGTAATACAAAGATACTGACCAAAGTGTAAAGTTACACTGACACCACCATGTTACACTGATGGTGGTGTCAGTGTAACTTTACACTTTATATACAAGTAAATATACAGGAAAGAATGTTTCCTAACTATTTTTCCTCTAAAATCGATTTTATCTTTGGTTTTGTGCATATTATTGTCAGTCTGGAAAAGTGGCGTACTACTCAGACAACATCGTTCCTAGCAGCCACCTGGGAATCCAAGATGCATCCAGACATCCTCCCCATGCCGTTCCTGAACCATTTCGGTGGGGTTTCCATCAATTTCTGACCTTTTTCTATGAACCAGGCACCCTCCCCTCTTGATTATGCTCGGTTCTCCCATGGACTTCCATTATACTCGGGTGCACTTGGGTGCTCGATCAACACTATTAAGCACCACCCTGTCTTCCGCAAAGTCCAGTCTCAGTAGCCAAGAGTCTGGTCAACAGAATCCTCACCCTGATCCTACTTCCTCTCACCATGGAGAGTCTTTGCAAACAAGTCATCCCACACTCGGATATTCCGAGGAGCTCTTTTCATCGCCATTCCTTAATTTGGGCTTCTCGCCAAGCCCGCTTAAAGAGGGACATGAGGAGAACTTGTGGCTTGATACCCAAACTCTTCAGCATCCACAGTCAGAAGAAGATGGTGGTGTGGAACGGCAATTAGTGTTTCACAAGGTGGATGATGATGCTGATGAGACACGGTTGCCAATAAGTCAACCGCAATTAGTGTCTCAAAAGGTTCATGATGAGGATGAGATGCAGTTGTTAATAAGTGAGGTTGTTGTTAGGTCAACAAGTCAGAAGGATGACCAGAGTGAGGAAGTGGAAGAGGAGGTGGTGGATGATGCAATCACTGATAGAGATGTCGCGAACATAAAATTTTCCGTTCGCAAATGGCGAATGCGTATTTCCATAATTGTTTGCGAACGGGCTAACCGGGCGAACCGCCATAGACTTCAATAGGCAGGCGAATTTTAAAACCCACAGGGACTCTTTCTGGCCACAATAGTGATGGAAAAGTTGTTTCAAGGGGACTAACACCTGGACTGTGGCATGCTGGAGGGGGATCCATGGCAAAACTCCCATGGAAAATTACGTAGTTGACGCAGAGTCGGGTTTTAATCCATAAAGGGCATAAATCACCTAACATTCCTAAATTGTTTTGAATAACGTGCTTTAAAACATCCAGTGTGTGTATACGATCAGGTATGATGTTGTATCGATCAGGTAGTGTAAGGGTTACGCCCGCTTCACAGTGACAGACCAAACTCTGACAGACCAAACTCCCCGTTTAATGCACTGCAAACAACTGCAAACAGTCCATTTGCACAACCGCAAACTCCCCATTTGCACAAGGTTGGATACCAAGCTAGCCATGTCCCGTTCCTTGTCCTCACTGTTGTCATTGAAGGTCTCTTCCTCCACCCAGCCACGTACAACACCAAGAGTCCCCAAAAGGTGACAACAAACCCCCTGAGACGCCTGCTGGGGTTGGTCTTCTACCTCCTCAAAGCCACCTTCCTCCTCTAACTCCTCTTCTTGAGACTCCTCTCTCTGTGTTGCCGCAGGTCCAGCAATCGGCGACGACAAGGCTGCTTCTGGTGGTGATGGTGACCAGAACTCTTCCTCTTCATGCTCATCTATGGCCTGATCCAGCATTCTTCACAGGGCACGCTCCAGAAAAAACGCATATGGGATGAGGTCGATGATGTTGCCTTGGGTTTGACTGACCAGGTTTGTCACCTCCGCAAAAGGATGCATGAGCCTACAGCCATTGTGCATGAGCATTCAGTAACGCTGCCCAAAAATACACAGCTCCGCAGAGGCTGTCCTCTTTTTTTTAAATGAAAAAAATCTGTTCTTACCAGTTTAATCTCTGTTTTGTCCCCTATCAGGGGCCGGTGTATGGAATAGATTTTAGGAATCGGGAGATGGAAAAAGATGGTTGGTCGGTCCTCTTCTTTCCAATCTGGGGCACTGCGCATGCGCCGTGCAATGTACTGTCCCACCCTATATGAGTGGTGTGTTAAGTAGTACTATTTCTATCAGTTTAATCCCTGATACGTGCCTAATCAGGGGACGTGTATCGAACAGATTTTAGAAACTGGGAGATCAAAAAAGATGATTGGTCGGTGCTCTTACTTCCAATTTGGGGCACTGCGTGTGCGCCGCGCAATGTACTGTGCCACCAATACAAATAGTGTGAACTGCTATTCTTACCATTTTATTCTTTGTTAAGTCCCCTATCAGAGGACGTGCATTGAATTGAATCCTTGCATGGGGAGATAGAGAAAAAAGCTTGCTCTGTCCGCTTCCTTCTAATTTTGGGCACTTGCAAAGGAATTTGCCACCAATGCAACTAGTGTTAACTAAGTACTATTCCTATCAGTTTGATCTCCGTTTTGTCCCTTATCAGGGACAGGGCTGGTTTAGTGAATAGATTTTTGGAACCGGGAGATGGAAAAAGACCCATGCTTGGTCCGCTTAGTTTGAATTTTAGGTCACTGCGCGTGCGCTGTGCAGTATACTTTGACACCCTATATGAGTGGTGGGCAGTGGGCACAGTACAGTCTGTGGGCCTGACACACACTGGCAGGCAACTGCAGTTATATTAAAGGGTAAAAATGTAATGACTTTTTTATCTGCAAGGTACTGTGCCACCCTATATGAGTGGTGGGCAGTGGGCACAGTACAGTCTGTGGGCCTGGCACACACTGGCAGGCAACTGCAATTATATTAGGGGGTAAAAATTAAACGACTTTTTTATCTGCAAGGTACTGTGCCACCCTATATGAGTGGTGGGCAGTGGGCACAGTACAGTCTGTGGGTGTGACACACACTGGCAGGCAACTGCAATTATATTAAAGGGTAAAAATTAAATTACTTTTTTATCTGCAAGGTACTGTGGCACCCGATATGAGTGGTGGGCACTGGCAGTGGGCACAGTACAGTCTGTGGGCCTGACACACACTGGCAGGCGACTGCAATTATTTTAAAGGGTCAAAATTTTATGACTTTTTTATCTGAAAAGTACTGTGCCACCCTATATGAGTGAGGGGCACACAGTACAGTCTGTGGGCCTGACACACACTGGCAGGCGACTGCAATTATATTAAAGGGTCAAAATTTTATGACTTTTTTATCTGAAAAGTACTGTGCCACCCTATATGAGTGAGGGGCACACAGTACAGTCTGTGGGCCTGCGGCCTCTCACACACGGGCAGTCAACTGCAATATATATATAGAAAAAATAAATAAAAGCAGACTGATGTACCAGCCCTAAAAAGGGATTTTTAGGGTGCTGTCAGGACGCTGTCCTTACAGCAGATGAGTCTTTGAGGACTGGAGTGGACACAGAACACTGGCCTAGCTAACGCTTTCCCTATTAATTCAGCAGCAGCAGCACTCTCCCTGCTCTAACTAAGGCCCCATTCACACGTCCGCAATGTTCGTCTGCACCCGTTACGCAAATTTGCGGAACGGGTGCGGACCCATTAATTTTGAATGGGGATGTGATGGATGCAGAGAGCACACACTGTGCTCTCCGCATCCGCATTTGTGCCGCCGATCTTCCAGCCGGCTGCTCCGTAATAATATAGAGCATGTCCTATTCTTGCCCGCAATTGTGGACAAATATAGGCATCTCTATGGGGCTCGCGGCAAGGTGTGTCGCGGATCCGCAATTTGTGGATCCCCAACACACTACGGACGTGTGAATTGGGCCTTACACTGCAGCTTCAGAATGAATCTAAGATGGATGCTGTCCTTGCTTTTTGATAGGAGGTGGGAGGGTCTGGGAGGGAGGGTATGCTGATTGGCTGGAATGTGTCTGCTGACTGTGAGGTACAGGGTCAAAGTTTGCTCAATGATGACGTATAGGGGGCGGACCGAACATCGCATATGTTCGCACGCTGCGGCGAACATGTGATGTTCGCCGGCGAATATTTCGGGACATCTCTAATCACTGACCCAACCTGGGAAAATGGCAAGCCGAGCGAGGACAACAGTACAGAGGGGGAAGGATCTGCAGCACCGCAGCAGGCTGGAAGAGGCAGTGGGGTGGCAAATGGGAGAAGGCGGGCCACATCAAACAGGCCCGCAACTGTTCACCGGAGATCCCCCTTACGGAAATCTCCTTTGCCAAAGGGTAGGTGTTCCACAGTCTAGTGCTTTTGTTATGAAAGTGCGGACGATAAAAGAATTGTCATTTGCAACCTGTGCCGTACCAAAATGAGCAGGGGCTTGAACACTAGCAACCTCACCACCAGCATGATCCGCCACATGGTATCAAAGCACCCTAATAGGTGGGCCGAATGCCTGGGTCCACAATCCGTGTCTGCGGGTCACACCAGTGCCTCCTCTACCCCTGTGTAACGTGCTGGCCAATCCCCTGTCCACGACTCAGGCCCGGATGCATCCCGCCCTGCACCTTGACTTTCGGAAGCACCATCAGCTAGCACATCCACTTCTGTGTCCCAGGGCAGTGTACAGATGTCCATACCCCAGGCATTTGAACGAAAGCGCAAATATCCAGCCACCCACCCACAGGCCATAGCACTAAATGTGCACCTTTCCAAATTGCTGGCCCTGGAAATGTTGCCATTTAGGCTTGTGGACACTGAGGTTTTACGCAGCCTGATGGCGGCTGCCGTCCATCATTACTCAGTCCCCAGCCGCTACTATTTTGCCCGGTGTGCCGTCCCCTCCGTAGACTAGAATGTGTCCAGTAACGTCACCCGTGCCCTGACCAATGCAGTTATTGGGAAAGTCCACTTAACGACTGACACATGAACAAGTGCATGTGGCCAGGGACGCTACATTTCCCTGACGGCACACTGGGTGAACGTTATGGAGGCCGGGAGCAAGTCGTACCATGGGATGGCACATGAGATTGCGTGCCCTACTTTCATCAGGATTTCCACCACCACCTACATTAGTGGCTGCAACGCCCTCTTCTCCTCCTCCACCCCCTCCTCCACTTCCACCTCTGAATTCTCATCTTGCAGCACTAGTCAGTCATTAGTCAGTAGCTGGAAACAGGGTAGCACTGTGCCACCCTATATGAGTGGTGGGCAGTGGGCACAGTACAGTCTGTGGGCGTGACACACACTGGCAGGCAACTGCAATTATATTAAAGGGTAAAAATTAAATTACTTTCTTATCTGCAAGGTACTGTGGCACCCAATATGAGTGGTGAGCACTGGCAGTGGGCACAGTACAGTCTGTGGGCCTGACACACACTGGCAGGCGACTGCAATTATATTAAAGGGTCAAAATTTTATGACTTTTTTATCTGAAAAGTACTGTGCCACCCTATATGAGTGAGGGGCACACAGTACAGTCTGTGGGCCTGCGGCCTGTCACACATGGGCAGTCAACTGCAATATATATATAGAAAAAATAAATAAAAGCAGACTGATGTACCAGCCCTAAAAAGGGCTTTTTAGGGTGCTGTCAGGACGCTGTCCTTACAGCAGATGAGTCTTTGAGGACTGGAGTGGACACAGAACACTGGCCTAGCTAACGCTTTCCCTATTAATTCAGCAGCAGCAGCACTCTCCCTGCTCTAACTAAGGCCCCATTCACACGTCCGCAATGTTCGTCTGCACCTGTTACGCAAATTTGCGGAACGGGTGCGGACCCATTAATTTTGAATGGGGATGTGATGGATGCAGAGAGCACACACTGTGCTCTCCGCATTTGTGCCGCCGATCTTCCGGCCGGCTGCTCCGTAATAATATAGAGCATGTCCTATTCTTGCCCGCAATTGTGGACAAATATAGGCATCTCTATGGGGCTCGCGGCAAGGTGTGTCGCGGATCCGCAATTTGTGGATCCCCAACACACTACGGATGTGTGAATTGGGCCTTACACTGCAGCTTCAGAATGAATCTAAGATGGATGCTGTCCTTGCTTTTTGATAGGAGGTGGGAGGGTCTGGGAGGGAGGGTATGCTGATTGGCTGGAATGTGTCTGCTGACTGTGAGGTACAGGGTCAAAGTTTGCTCAATGATGACGTATAGGGGGTGGACCGAACATCGCATATGTTCGCACGCTGCGGCGAACATGTGATGTTCGCCGGCGAATATTTCGGGACATCTCTAATCACTGACCCAACCTGGGAAAATGGCAAGCTGAGCGAGGACAACAGTACAGAGGGGGAAGGATCTGCAGCACCGCAGCAGGCTGGAAGAGGCAGTGGGGTGGCAAATGGGAGAAGGCGGGCCACATCAAACAGGCCCCCAACTGTTCACCGGAGATCCCCCTTACGGAAATCTCCTTTGCCAAAGGGTAGGTGTTCCACAGTCTAGTGCTTTTGTTATGAAAGTGCGGACGATAAAAGAATTGTCATTTGCAACCTGTGCCGTACCAAAATGAGCAGGGGCTTGAACACTAGCAACCTCACCACCAGCATGATCCGCCACATGGTATCAAAGCACCCTAATAGGTGGGCCAAATGCCTGGGTCCACAATCCGTGTCTGCGGGTCACACCAGTGCCTCCTCTACCCCTGTGTAACGTGCTGGCCAATCCCCTGTCCACGACTCAGGCCCGGATGCATCCCGCCCTGCACCTTGACTTTCGGAAGCACCATCAGCTAGCACATCCACTTCTGTGTCCCAGGGCAGTGTACAGATGTCCATACCCCAGGCATTTGAACGAAAGCGCAAATATCCAGCCACCCACCCACAGGCCATAGCACTAAATGTGCACCTTTCCAAATTGCTGGCCCTGGAAATGTTGCCATTTAGGCTTGTGGACACTGAGGTTTTACGCAGCCTGATGGCGGCTGCCGTTCATCATTACTCAGTCCCCAGCCGCTACTATTTTGCACGGTGTGCCGTCCCCTCCGTAGACTAGAATGTGTCCAGTAACGTTACCCGTGCCCTGACCAATGCAGTTATTGGGAAAGTCCACTTAACGACTGACACATGAACAAGTGCATGTGGCCAGGGACGCTACATTTCCCTGACGGCACACTGGGTGAACGTTGTGGAGGCCGGGAGCGAGTCGTACCATGGGATGGCACATGAGATTGCGTGCCCTACTTTCATCAGGATTTCCACCACCACCTACATTAGTGGCTGCAACGCCCTCTTCTCCTCCTCCACCCCTCCTCCACTTCCACCTCTGAATTCTCATCTTGCAGCACTAGTCAGTCATTAGTCAGTAGCTGGAAACAGGGTAGCACTGCAGTGGGGAAGCGGCAACAGGCCATGCTGAAACTTATTTGCTTAGGCAACAAACAGCACACTACAGCAGAGCTGTGGCAGGGTATAAGGGACCAAACTGAGCTGTGGCTCTCGACACTCAACCTACAACCAGGCATAGTTGTGTCTGGTAATGGCCGTAACTCGTGGCAGCTTTGGAACTCGGCAAGCTCACACACATACCATGCCTAGCCCACATGTTAAACTTAGTGGTTCAGCGGTTTCTCAAAACCTACCCCAATTTTCCTGAGCTACTGGTGAAGGGGCACCACATGTGTGCCCATTTCAGAAAGTCATCTACAGCTGCCGACGGTCTGGCAACGCTGCTGCAGTGCTTGTATTTGCCAGCTAACCGACTGTTGTGCGATGTGAGCACACACTGGAATTCCACATTACAAATGTTGGCCAGGCTTTGTGAGCAGCAGATGGCAGTAGTGAAATACCAGCTGCAACATGGTCTTGAAGACCCTCACCCCTAATGTTTTACATGGTCAGATGAGCAGCAGGCCCCGCCCCTAATGTTTTAGAGGGTCACCAGCCGGCCATCAATCATAATTTTTCAAGGGTGTGTATGATGCCTGCCTTTATGTGTAATAAAGGGTATATTGGAGTGCAGGTTCCTTGTAATTTTTGGCAGCCCTTTCACTTAGTGCACAGGCTTTATGAGTGTAGGAGTCCCACTACATGAACTTTTGTACCACAATGTGAATGAGGCCCTCCTTTATGTGCTATACAGGTTGTTTTGTAGGTTGTATTGAAAGTCGATGTATAACAAAACAGATTATGTATGAATGGCACAGCAAGTGAGCAAAATAAACATGGTGATATATTAGACCGCCTGTTAAGACTGAGTCTGACGCAAAGTAAATATATATAAAGAGATTAAAGGGATTCTGTCATGGCATTTGACCCTATAGAGCTGCGGACATGCACGGCTAGATCGCCGCTAGCATGTCCGCAATATAGCAGTAGAATAGCTCTGGGTGCTTTTATTCTCTTTAAAAAATGATTTTATCAATATGCAAATTAACCCGGGAAGGTGCCCATGGGGTGGTACTAACCTCCTTGGTGCCCAACCATGCCCCCATGTGAAGGAGCCCAGCATCGCCTGCGTCCGCCGAATCTCCTCTTTGCTTCAGTGAGATCGCCGTAAATCTCGAGATTTACGGCGATCTCACTGAAGCAAGGAGAGCGGAAAAACGAATGACACACAATAGGCCTCGCAGAGCTATAGTGATGGAATGCAGCAGCTGAGCCAAGAGACCCCAGATCCAAGGAGGTCAAAACGAAGACAATGGAAAAAGTGGGCTACAGCAGCATGTCCAAAACTAATTTTCTTTATTCAAAACTCCATAGCAAATTGTACAGAAAATGCAACGTTTCGGCTAGGTATAGCCTTTGTCAAGCTTGACAAAGCTACCACAGAAGATATTAGTCAAACTGCAGCCGACCCTTAAAGTGGCAGAACGGCAAAAGCAAGATAGTCAGAGAGAGCGCCAACCCTCCTAGGTTCCCTAGAGAGAGAAGGAGATGCATGGTGGGAGGCCAAAGTCCAGAGCCAGAGTGCCCACATGGCTATCCATGAAGAGGCCACGTATTGCAGCCAGCTAGTTTTCCGCTACTAGGCCAAAAGCCTGCAGCAGCGTATACAAGCCAGCGCATCACAAGCATCACAAGTCAATTGCAAATTAGAGCATCGTACCCTAACTTCAGAATCGCATCTATATCAAGAGCAGCTGATTGAGCAAGTTCAAGCAAGAAAAGGATAAGTCTCCTTTAAGACTGACATTTGTTCCAGCAACCTTCAGGTTGCAGTATCCAGCTCTTCAGAAAAAGGTCAGAGCTTTCCTTTTATTACTTATCATTGCACATAGGCATTGGCATAAAGAGACATTTTCGTGTTTAGGAATAAAAGACTTTAAAGTAAAACAAAGGACAGTTTGTAGTACACTGAATCTAAAGTATTTAAAGTGAAAGTCATTTATTGCCTGCATTTATTGCTATTACATTTAAAGTGAAAGCCATTTATTTCTGCATTTATCAATATTGCATATAAAGCGAATGGTCTTTTGTTATTTGTATTGATTGTTATAGCATTTAAAGTCAAAATGTCTGAGCCTGGTATTACCATGCCACTGTTAGAGGATGCCAAGATAGATAGGGTAGAAGGTGAAGAGCAAGAGAACCTGTCTGAGCCAGAAGAGTCTGATGCAGCATTAGTCTTGCCTCAAACAAATATAGCCCAAACAAATGAACTAAGACGTTCATCACGTGCCAGAAAACCAACCCCAAAATGCTGGAAATTTTGGAGCAAGAAGCAGCACTGAAAGAGAAAAAGTTTGCCTGAATGTATGATAAGTGAAAATTATACATTAAAGACATTCGTAGAAAGCTAAAGCAAGAAAGTTTAAAAGGGAACTTGAGTGATATGGTAGAAACAGTAGAAGTATCTAAATCAGAGCTTATGGCAGCATATGTCAACCTGCAATCGTTTATGATGCCTTTCAAGGATATTGTAAGGAATATGGACACATGTACTGCGGTCACTAAAGACTTAGTAAAGCTCATGAGAGAACTATCTGCAGCAAACTATGATGAAGTTAAAGCAAGAAGGAGAATGAACGAGTTTTTTTATGAGAGACTATGCTAGGTCCATAGGTGGTACCACAATCTCAAGTGGGACTTCCTTCTCTTTCAGAAGTGAGCAGCGCCAACTGATAGCTGAAAGGGATGCGCAGCGCTATCAAATAGAAGTCGAAATGGAGGCACAGCGCCAACAGATGAAAAGTTTGGAAAGGCAGAAAGAAGCTAAGATCATGGAAGCCAGACTCAGAGTACATGGAGAGGATATGAAGCAGAGTAGTCTTAGGTTCAATTATGTACTAAGTGAAGAAACAGGCTCCTATTTTCCTCCATACGCCCAGGAGAATGGAAGGAAATTTCTAGCATTTAGTGAGAAAATAAACGATTATCCTTCAATCCCTGCTCAGAAAGACAAAGAGAGGCTTAGTCCAGTGTTAGGAAAAAGGTACGTGAACTTACCTTCTATCTCTAACGGAAAAAATTAAGAAGGGGACTCATCTAATTCAGAACTAAGTGAGAAAATTGAATCGGGTGATTCTATTCCTAGATGTCACTGCAATGGTCAGGAAAATTTTACAACTATTGTCCCAGCAAGACAACAGAGAACAGTCCTCACTAGACTTCCCGTTCCGGAACCTACTGTATTTTCAGGAGACGTACTAAAGTTCATAGAGTGGAGGGCATGTTTTGTAATGATCATTGAGCATCATTGCTTCAGTTCAGTTGACAAGTTGTTCTACCTTCAGAGATATGTTGGTGGGGAAGCAAAGGAAGTTCTTGAAGGTAACTTCTATAGAAAATACAAAGAAGCCTACAAGCAAGCTTGGAAAAAAATAAATGCAAGATATGGACATCCTTTCTTAGTACAAAGAGCTTTTAGACGGAAATTGAATAACTGGCCTAAAATAGGTCCTAAAGAATACTTCAGACTCCAAAAGTATGGTGACTTCCTGCAAGCATGCAGCAATGCTATCCCACATGTTCAAGAACTAGAAGTACTGAACGACTATCTAGAAAACAACAGTATGCTAGCTAAGCTACCTAAAGAAGTTGCTTGTACATGGAATCACCATGTGACTGAACAGTTAGATCTAAACAAGAACTTCCCAAGTTTTAAAGAGTTCTCTAAGTTCATCAATATGGAAGCATGGATAGCATGTAATCCAGTAACAGCATCTTACGTCTTAAAATCCAAAAGCAACTAGCTTTGCAACCAACGCAGCAGCTAAAGGTCTAGATACCTACGTGAACAAGTTCAAAGTTACTACTGGGATCAGTAGAGAGACATAACCGACAAATCTTCAGACTACCTTCAAATGCATGTTCTGTGGAGAGAATCACTCCATACACAAGTGCCAACAATTGAAGGAGAAGTCCCCAGAAGAAAAGAAAATATTTGTACTTGATAACCAACTGTGTTTCAGATGTCTAAGGGGCCATGTTACTAAGGAGTATGAGAAAAAGGCCACATGCAGCATTTGCAAAGGACGCCATCATACACCACTACATGAAGAACGTCCAAAGAAAGATAAATCCTCAATACCTAAAGATACTGAGGAAGAAAAGAAAGTATCGGTATTCTTCTTCAGAGTGAAGAAAGGTAAAAGCAACAGCACATCAATGGTTGTACCAGTGTGCATTTCAATCCTAAAAGGCCCAGCACCGCCTGCGCCCGCCGAATCTCCTCCTTGCTTCAGTGAGATCGCCGTAAATCTCGAGATTTACGGCGATCTCACTGAAGCAAGGAGAGTAGAAATACAAAGGGCAAGAGCAGCACACAATAGGCCTCGCAGAGCTATAGCGATGGAATGCAGCAGGCAAGCCAAGAGACCCCAGATCCAAGGCTTGACAAAGGCTATACCTAGCCGAAACGTTGCATTTTCTGTACACTTTGCTATAGAGTTTTGAGTAAAAGAAGATTTGTTTTGGACATGCTGCTGTAGCCCACTTTTTCCACTGAAGCAAGGAGGAGATTCGGCAGACTCAGGCAAAAGATAAATCCTCAATACCTAAAAATACTGAGGAAGAAAGGAAAGTATCGATATTCTTCTTCAGAGTGAAGAAAAGTAAAAGCAACAGCACATCAATGGTTGTACCAGTGTGCATTTCAAATCCTAAAAGGAGGAACAAGAAGGTATACGCCTATGCGTAGAGTGACGTCACCTTCATTGATGATGAAATCTGCAAGAAATTAAAAGTGGCTACAGATCCAGTGAAGCTCAAACTCACCACAATGACGGGAAGAGACACATTAGTGAACAATCAAAGGGTCAAAGGACTGAGAGTTAGAGGACTTTATTCAAACTTCACATTAGATATACCTCCAGCTTATCTTATACAAAAGATGATATACCTCTAGATCGAGATCGCATACCTACCTGTGAAATAGCCAATAAATGGGAGCACCTATCTGTTATATCTCATGAAATGTCATGAAATGAGTTTGGTGTTGGACTATTGATGGGTTACGATAGTCCTGAAGCCTTGGTACCACAAAAAGGTAATTAAAGGAGAAAAGGGTGAACTCTACGCTGTTCAAACTCATATAGGATGGGGTGTTGTTGGAGGAAAACAGCAGATTGCAAACTCAAGACAGATGATAGGATTGTGTCATCGGATATCTGTCCAAGAGTTACCAACCGTAAGTCCAGTGAAAGTAATCAAGATCCTTGAATCTGATTTTGAAGACATAAGTTCTAAAGAAAAGAGTTTATCCCAAGAAGACATAAAGTTCGTACACACACTAGAAGAAAGCATTCAGCAGAATCAACAAGATCATATTGAAATGCCCTTACCCTTTGGGAAACGACCTCATCTGCTAAATAACAGAGATCTTGCCCTAGCAAGATTCAAATGTTTGAAGAAAAGGATGGAAAGAGATCCCAAATTCAAGAAGGATTATTTGAAATTCATGGAAAGCATCCGCGAAGAAAGACATGCAGAGAAAGTTGATAGTCAGCCTAAAGAAGGAGAAGTGTGGTACATCCCACATAAGGGAGTTACCACTCAAGAAAACAAGATAAGATTAGAGTAGTATTTGATTGCTCAGCAAAATACGATGGTGTTGCATTGAATGATCATCTATTAAAAGGACAAGATCTTACAAACACTCAGCTTGGAGTACTCTGTATATTCAGAAAGTATCAAGCAGCAGTCATGTGTGACGTTGAAAAGATGTTCCATCAGTTTCATGTAAAGAATGAAGCTAGAGACTTCATAAGGTTCCTATGGTGGGAGGACGGAGATGCAGATACAGAGCCAGCAGAATACAGAATGAAAGTACACATGTTTGGAGCAGTATCGTCTCCAGGTTGTGCCAAATATGGTATGAAGTACCTGGCCAATCAGAATAAAAAGGATTGCCAATAAGCAGCAAATTTTCTTAAGAAAAACTTTTATGTAGATGATGGTCTTTTACATCTAGAGTCCATGGAATCTGCAATCAAACTAGTGAAAGAAAGCCAAGAGTTATGTGCAAGAGGAAACCTACGCCTTCACAAATTAATCTCAAACAACAGAGAAGTACTGGAATCTATCAGTGACTCTAAATGTGCATCAACAATGAAGAATATAGATCTCAATTATGATCATCTTGGATTGGCATGGAATTTAGAGAATGACAATTTCTTCTTTGAAGTATCTACAGAAGAGAAAGTTGCAACTAGACGTACCATTCTTTCCGCAGTGGATTCTATATTTGATCCATTGGGATTCTTGGCCCCAGTAATCCTCAGATCAAGAGAAATACAGCAAAAATGATGCAGACAGAAGTTAGAATGGGATGAACCCATAGCTGACAATTTGAGGCTAAGGTGGGAAAGTTGGATAAGAAACTTGCAAAACTTGAGAGAAGTTCGGATACCCGGATGTTTTGTACCTCATGATTTTGGAAAGTACAAGAAAATAGAACTTCATCACTTTTCAGATGCCAGTAGTCATGGTTATGGCCATTGCTCCTACATCAGAGTGACAAGAGAAGGAAAAATACACTGTGCCCTGGTTATGGGGAAGGCCAGATTTGCTCCTACCAGTATTCAGACAATACCAAGACTTCAACTGACAGCAGCCATAGTTTTAGCATCAGTAAGCAAGTTTCTGAGAGAAGAATTGGAATTAAAAATAGATGAGGAATATTTTTGGACAGACTCACAAGTTGTCATATGATACATAAAGAATGGTTCACAGGTCCAGAGTTCCTTTGGGAAAAGGAAATCATGCCCAGTAAAGGTTATACAGAATTGTCTATGTGTGATCCAGAAGTAAAGGATGTACAAACATTCAGCACTGCAGCCAAGTGTCAAGAAGACATACTTGAAAGACTAGCCAGATCTTCAAAATGGAATACGGTCATAAATGTAGTAACTCGAATTCAACGTTTGGCACAGGGAATCAGAAAGAAGAAATCATTGAATGTAGAAGATAGAATAAAAGCTGAAGTAGCAGTCATAAGACTCGTTCAACAGAGATTCTACAGTAAAGAGTTGAAGAGACTTAGTCTTGAACCTAGAAGGCTTCCAAACAACCACCCATTGTACAAGCTTAATCTTGTTATGCAGGATGGTATACTGAAGGTGGCAGGGAGATTGGAAAATGCATCATTACCTAGCAAAGTTAAGAATCCAGCAATACTACCCAAAAATTCTACCTTCACAAGATCGATTATTGATCACTACCACAACAAATCCTTGCACCAGGGAAGAACCTTTACCCAAAGATGTTTAAGAGAAGGTTGTTACTGGATAGTGAAGGGAAGCAAAGTTATAGCAAAATATATAAGTAAATGTGTAGTCTGTAGAAAGACACATGGACCCACCGAAGAACAAAGCATGGCAGATTTACCGGCAGATCGTGTAAACCCATCACCACCATTTCTTTATAGCGGAATGTATAGTTTTGGCCCATTCATCACCAAGCAGAACCGCAAGGAGTACAAGAGAGATGAACTAATATATATATGTCTAAGTTCCAGAGCGATTCACCTGGAAATGTTAGATTAGAAGATATGTCAACTGATGCATTCATTAACACCTTAAGATATTTCATAGCCATTAGAGATACTGTCAGAGAGCTTAGCGAAGAATGAATTGAGGAAAGCTTAAAAAGAGATTGATAAAGAAAGAGTAACTGAATATTTGTTAGAGAAACAGTGTGATTTTCACATGAATGCGCCAAATGCAAGCCATACAGGAGGAGTTTGGGAAAGAAAAATCAGAACTGTAAGAAATGTGTTAAGTTTAGTGTTGAAACGGAATGCCGGAAGAATGGATGATGCTTCACTTAGAACCCTATTCTATGAAGTAATGTCAATTGTTAAAAGTCTTCCAATTACAGTTGACAACATCAACGACTCAACAAGTTTGGACTCTTTAACTCCCAATGAGAGATGAGCGAATTTTTAAAAAATTCGATTCGCCCGCTTCGACAAATTATCCGGAAAAATTTGCTTCGATCCGAATTTATTCGCGGAAAATCGCATTGCAAAACAACTATTTCCAGGCTACAGAGAGCCTTTATAGGGTGTAGAACACTGTGCCTTGCAGTAACACGCATAGGGAGTCTGCTGTGGTAGTGAAATAATACTGTGAGTCAGTATGACATGCAGATGACAGGGGTCGCTCTTAGAATCACTGCATACTTCACTTATTTGGGCAGTCATGGGGTCAAAACTGACCAAATAACTCAAGTATCAACTCAGCCTTACAGGTAGATGTCCTTTTACACCCTCGTCAGCTGATTACACATAGATGTCTACAGAACCTGTTCTATTAAACGCTTATACAAGTAGAGCCCCCTGACGGAGTGGAGAGGTCGTCAGCAGTAAGTTTGTGTTGACGTCACTGATTATTTTGCCCTTCCTCTGATCCATCAGAACAATAACCCCCAAAAAACGATCCTGTCTGTGGCGCATACGCCTTCACTCGGTCAGCATTTGCTCAATAATCCATCAGTATTGCTAATGCCCAAAAAAACAGGAGTGGATCCAAAACAGAGATGACACATGAATGGAATATTTGTATGTCTCTTGTGTTTTGTACCCACTCCTGCTTTTGGCTACCAAATCATAAGCCAATTCTGATGGGCCCTTACAGGCCTTAAAGCTGCTACACAGACAGAATCCGTTGTGCGTTTCATTTTTCCTTCCTTCTAACAGATCAGAAGAAAGGTCAAATAAATGATGATGTCAGCCAGGCCGTAAGCCAAAATAGTCGGCCAGTCATGAAGTGGGGAGGGTGGGAACAGCATGAGAAGTCCACACAGTGGACCTTTGACATAGTGGTAAGGAAGAAGCAGCAGGAGGAGACCAAAGAGTGGCCCAATGACAGGGTCTGGAGGTGGAAGCAGTATGAGGGGACCACAGAGCGGCACAATGAAAGAGTCTGGAGGTGGCGGCAGGAGCAGCAGCATCAAGAGGAGGCAACAGAGTGGCACAATGACCGAGTGTGGAGGTGGCAGCAGCATGAGGAAGCTACAGAATGACACAATGGCAGAGTCTGGAGATGGCAGCAGAATCAGGAGGCCACCGAGTGGCACAATGACGAGTCTGGAGGTGGCAGCAGCATCAGGATACCACAGAGTGGCAAGGTGACATAGTGTGGAGATGGCAGCAGCAGGATCAGGAGACCACAAAATGGCAAGGTCACATAATGTGGAGATGGCAGCAGCAGTAAGAGACCACAAAATGGCAAGGTGACATAGTGTGGAGATGGCGGCAGCAGCATCAGGATACCACAGAGAGTCAAGGTGACATAGTGTGGAGATGGCAGCAGCAGCATCAAGATACCACACAGAGGCAAGGTGACATAGTGTGGAGATGACAGCAGAAGCAGCATTAGGATACCACAGAGAGGCAAGGTGACAGTGCGGAGATGGCAGCAGCATCAGGAGACCACAAAATGGCAAGGTGATATAGTGGGGAGATGGCAGCAGCAGCATCAGAATACCATAGAGTGTCAAGTTAACATTTTGGATGGACAGGCGAGTTCCCCTTAGGGTCACTATGGCCCGCCGCACTAAACACCCTCTCTGATGCCACACTACTGGCTGGGCAGGACAGCTTGTTCATGGCAAACTCGGCCAGTTGCAGCCACAAATCCAGTTTGGCTGCCCTGTAGTCCAGTGGATCTTCAATGTGGGTTGGCAGGGTGCTGTCCAAGTATGCCACCACCTGCTGGTTCAGGTCCTGCTCCAGGTCTACCTGCTGCTGGTGAGTAGTTTCTTCAATATGCGGGTGAAGAAAGCTACTCATCAGCGACTGTAGACTCAGGCTGCTGCTGATGGTGCTGGTACTGCTCCTGCCACTCCACCCCTTCTCAGCAGCCATGGCAGTGGAACGTGAGCGCAGAGGATGTCCTCCCTCTCAGTGGGTGTAAAAAAGGCCCCCATTCTGGACCTGTAGCAAGGGTCCAACAAGGTAGAGAGCCAGATGTCATTCCTCTGCCGAATGGTGACTCACGCAAGCGCGTGAGCATACAGTGGGCCATTTGTGCAAGTGACTCAGAGGGACTCCCTGCCTCCATCTCCACTGCATACTGCCACGGTGTGTCTGATTCCTCTGTCTCATCTTCCTCATTGCCCTGCAGCTCCTCTGGCTGCTCCTCCTCTCCTGTCAGCTGAGTAGAAAAACACCCATTTGGCTACACATTGCCGGGGCTCCAATGTTCTCCTCCCCCTCCTCCTCCTCTTCCAGTTCAGCCCCCACAGGGCTCATGTGGCCTTGAGATCGAGGTGCCATGTCTCCAGTTCCCTGAACAGCCATTGTTACCACGATCTGTTCCAGGACATGAAGCAGTGGAATAACGTCTTTCATCCCGTAGTCCTGCCGACTAACAAATAACATGCCGTTCTCAAAGGGCCTGAGCAAAAGACAGGTGTCACGCATAAGCTGCCACTGCCTGACATCAAAGTTACACAGGGGAGTACTCCTATCCACTTGCATCATCAAGAAATCCTTGATGGCCTTTCTCAGTTCATGTAATCGGTCCAACATATGGAGGGTGGAATTCTAACGAGTGGAAACGTCGCATATCAGCCTATGTTGGGGGATGCCGTTCTGCCGCTGCAACTCAAGGAAAGTGTGCTTTGCGGTGTACGAGTGGCTGAAGTGCATGCAAACTTTTCTGGCCATTTTTAGGTTGTCTTGCAGATGGGTGGAAGACTTCAAGAACTGCTTGACAACCAGATTGAACACGTGTGCCATGCAGGGCGCATGGCTCAGACTTCCTTGATGCAGCGCCGACACAATGTTCTTCCCGTTGTCGGTCAGCATGGTTCCGATTTTCAGTGGTCGTGGAGAAAGCCAGGATTCAATTTCTTCATGACTCACACCGCGCAGTTCCTCCCCTGAGTCACTTTCACTTGGTTCACCCAGGGAAACGATGAGCAGAACAGTGTGACACCATCGTGCCCTGCACATGTGGTATGCTGGCGGGGCACTGTGACTTGTCCCTGCTGTGGAGGTTGAGGACATGGTGGAGGATGAGGAGGCAGAGGCGGACATTGTCGCTGGACCAACGGTCCGTGGAGGCGGAAGCGGCGTGACCTGGCCAATTTGCTGGTGTGGCTCTGCAGGATCCACATTAACCCAGTGAGCCATAAATGACTTGTACTGTCCCTGACCGTAGTTACAGTTCCACATGTCGGCTGTGTGCCGTGCACTTTGGCAGGCACTGACAGGCTCAAGGACTGGCCCACCTTCTGTTCTACATATTTGTGTAGGACTGCTACTGCCATTTTCACAAGGAAATGATGGCTTGAGACTCTCCACCTCGGCTCGGCAAAAGCCATCAGTTCTTTGAAAGGTGCAGAGTCCACCACTTTGAAAGGGAGGGATTGCAGCACAAGCAACTTGGACAGCAGCACATTCAGCTTCTGCGCTGTATGTTGGCAATCAGTTCGGTGATCCATTGCTGATGGAATGACTGACGAAGAGTAGGAGGAGCAGGAGCATCTAGACCAGCAGAATATGGGAATGACTGACAGCTCCCTTCGGCTGAGGTAGTGGAGCCTTGACTGCCTGAAACCCAGTGCGTGCCACAGGGTGATGCAGGGGTTGCTGCGGCAGGCTGGTCCACCACATTGCAGCCACTGTTCTCCTAGGCCACTGTATAGAGACGCTGCAATACACCCTGGCCATGCTTTACCTTCAGCCCACAGATTCTACATATGGCCACGTTCACCTCCTCTGGCGCTTTGAAAAAAACTGCCACACCACCGAGTAGGTGATTTTCCCCCCAACAGTCCGCACTGACTGACTGCTACCGCCACTGCCTCCATGAACCCCTGCACAACTACTTCCTGGACAGGTTGGCTGCTGCGAAGCAGGTGGTCTACCCCGGGCATGTTTGTTTCCCGACCTCCCACTGCTTACACCCTGCTGACTCCAGGCCATGCTACCACCTTGCTGGCTCCGCTGCCTCATGGGCGAGCTGCCACTCTCGTCTTCTGATGATGATGAAGTCCCTTCTGCACCCGGCACCCCAGTGCGATCGGCTTAATCATCATCGAGTAGTGTCTGCGCATCACTGATGTCCTCCTCAACGGCTTCTGGGTCAGGAGCCTGACTACTAGCAACGCTACCACCAATGCCACTCTCCTTATCACTACTTGCCCGCCTAGCAGAGGAAGCGGCGGATGTTTCCTCCTCGTCTTGGCTGGGCAGTAGCTGCTAACTCACTGAAAAGTGTAGCTGAGCCTACAGCATATACTACTTCTCGCGGTGAGGGAACAGAAAAAGACATAGGCAGGTTGAGGACAGGTGAGGGCACAGAGCCCTCTCCCGGGCCATGCCAACAAAGGGTTGTGTCTGATGAACCCACCGACTGTTGGCTGGTGGTGTCTGATGTCACTTGGGATGAAGTGGGTGACCGAGTTAACCAATCAAGAACCGTTGGGTTGCTGGTCACGACACGACCGCTAGATGACGCTGGGAGCTCAGGCCTCTCGCTGCGACTCCTGCTGCCATGTCCCCTTACTCTGCTGCTACCTCTGCCTGTGCCAGAAACATTAAGGCCTCTGACACTCCTCTGTGCATGGCCTGGCACTTTTCCTTCAGACATACTTTTAGCTGAACAAAATAAATTAAAAGAAAATTAAAACACCCCTAAAAGCTTCTTTTTTTTACTGAAATAGGCCACTAAAAGCTTTCACCACAAATAACGGCAACAGTGAACTGCATATATATTTTTCTTGTAGTACAGAAATACGTCAGTAAACGCTTTTAACCCCAAATAACTGAAGAAGTGAACTGCGTATATATTTTTCTTTTTGTAATGAAATAGGCCACAAAACGCTTTTACCGCAAATAACGGCAACAGTAAATTGAGTATATATTTTTTTTGTAGTACAGAAATACCTCACTAAATGCTTTGAGCCCCAAATAACTGCAGAAGTGAAATGCATATATATTTTTCTTTTTATAATGAATTATGCCACTAAACGCTTTTACCACAAATAACGGCAACAGTGAACTGCATATATATTTTTCTTGTAGTACGGAAATACGTCAGTAAACGCTTTTAACCCCAAATAACTGCAGAAGTGAACTGCGTATATATTTTTCTTTTTGTAATGAAATAGGCCACAACACGCTTTTACCGCAAATAACGGCAACAGTAAATTGAGTATATATTTTTCTTGTAGTACAGAAATACCTCACTAAATGCTTTAAGCCCCAAATAACTGCAGAAGTTAAAAGTGTATATATTTTCCTTTTTATAATGAAATAGGCCACAAAACGCTTTTACCCAAATAACGGCAACAGTGAACTGCGTATATATTTTTCTTGTAGTACAGAAATACCTCACTAAATGCTTTTAGCCCCAAATAACTGCAGAAGTGAAATGCGTATATATTTTTCTTTTTATAATGAAATAGGCCACAAAACGCTTTTACCCAAATAACGGCAACAGTGAACTGCGTATATATTTTTCTTGCAGTACAGAAATACCTCACTAAATGCTTTTAGCCCCAAATAACGGCAGAAGTGAACTGAGTATATTCTTTTCTTGTAGTACAGAAATATATCACTAAATGCTCTCAGCGCATATAGCTGCGGAAGTGAACTGCGTATATATTTTTAAATTTATAATATAGTAGGCCACTAAATGCTTTAACTGCAAATAATGGCAGCAGTGAACTGCATATATATTTTTCTTGTAGGACATCACTAAACACTCTCAGCACACATAGCTGCAGAAGTGAACTGCGTATATATTTTTCTTTTTGTAATGAACTAGGCCACTAAACGCTTTTACTGCAAATAATAGGAACAGTGAACTGCGTATATATTTTTCTTGTACTACAGAAATACCTCATTAAATGCTTTTAACCCCAAATAAAAGCAGAAGTGAACTGAGTATATATTCTTCTTGTAGTACAGAAATACATCACTAAGCGCTCTCAGCACACATAGCTGCAGAAGTGAACTTCGTATATATTTTTATTTTTGTAATGAAGTAGGCCACTAAACGCTTTTACTGCAAATAATGGCAACAGTGAACTGCGTATATATTTTTCTTGTAGTACAGAAATACCTCACTAAATGCTTTTAACTCTAAATAACGGCAGAAGTGAACTGCGTATATATATTTTTCTTGTAGTACAGAAATATGTCACTAAACGCTCTCAGCACATATAGCTGCAGAAGTGAACTGTGTATATATTTTTCTTTTTATAATGAAGTAGGCCAGTAAACTCTTTTACCGCAAATAACGGCAACAGTGAACTGTGTATAAAGGATTTTCAACATAACACTTGCACCCCAAGTACAAATTGCTGGAATGACATAGCTGTATAATGGCTATTTGGATCCCCAAATTATCTTTCCCTGCACTTTTATATCGTTTTTTCAGTTGTTTTTTTCATAATTAGCTTTTTCCAATCGCTGTGCCTTCTCATGTCTGTCCCTGCACTCAGAATGCTGGAAAATGGCAAAATCTAAAATGGCTGCAGTATATTTAGAGCTGTGACATCACAGGGATGGCTGGCTGCTGATTGGCTGCATGCATTCATGTCCATCTTGGTGATCCCGCCTTCCCAGAGTTCCTTGCCCCATGTCCTCAGTCCTTACACTTTAGGAAATTTGCATTCATTACAAATCAAATTTTTGCTGAAATTCGGATTTAATTCCACTTCGTCTGATTTGATTTGCTCATCTCTACTCCGAACCGTCTACTTCACCTTAAGTCTGATGATATACAGCCACCACCTGGCAAGTTTATCAAAGAGGATTTATATGCTAAAAGGAGATGGCGAAGGGTTCAATATCTATCAGAACAGTTTTGGAGTAGATGGAGGAAAGTGTACTTAGCCAATCTTCTGCTAAGAAGTAAATGGCAAACACCCAGAAGAAATGTCCAAGTTGGTGACATAGTGTTAGTGTTCCATAGTGTTCCATTCAATGGAAATAAGCTAAAGTTCTAGAAGTTCAAAAGGATGAAGACAGACTAGTAAGAAGAGTGTTGTTACAAATAGGAGACTCAAAGCTTGACAAGAAAGGAAAATGTCTCACCAGTCCACTCAAGTTTGAACATCCTATGCAGAAGTTAATTGTTCTGCATGAAAGTGATAAAAGACACTTAAAAAGTTGAGAACCTGATGGAAAATTCCCTGAATTCATGTTTAAGTCCTACTATTGAGAACATAGAATTATAGGTAATTTAGGTGGGAGTGTAGCTGGCCAGCTAAGACCTGTCTTAGGTTGCTAATATGGCTTACATGTTTATATAGCTAGACTGGCCGATAATTTTAATACAGTTCCTATTTTTATATATTAGAGATATAAAGAGAGTTATTTACAGTGACTTAATGTTCTGGATGTCATATAACAGTTATATATCAGTATAGACCACAGAAGAGGAGCTGAACAGTCACCTCCAGTCAGAGCAGTGTTTTATGTGAACAACAAGAGGCCAAATAGGTATAGAAGGCTAGATGATATTCATTCATTGTTAAAACTGTGATCAGAACTGTATACTGAGACCAGTTGTGTATGTTTACTTCCACCAAACTGCGCAAATCCTATCGCAAACCGAACAAACTGCTTATCAGAACATTATCCGTTTAATAAAACTATTAGTTAAATCTCAGATATGCCTCTTAGAGCGATTATAAAGTGCTTAAATAACTTACAGATACTAAAGAGAGAAATATATCCACCATTTATGTTGAATGACAATATTGAATAGTTAAACCACCATTTTGTGATACTTTATGCAACACATGTTTGTACATGGACTATCTGCTGCGGAGGTGGCAGTTTTATATATGGAAGAAAAGTTAAAGTTAATAAAGAAGTTATTTAAAGCATTTGGTGTGCTCTTTAAGCCTGCTGTTTCCATAGAACGGCACTAGAAGAATTAGCTCAAAGGAAACCAGACTGTCGCATAGTAACAGACAGTCTGGTTGGACTAAAAAGTTAGAGATATCAAATTCTTCTAATGCCACAACGTAAAAGGCACTTCATAGTGCTGCGCCTGTCACAGTCCCTGCACTCCGCTGCTGCTTGTCCCCATGCATGGATGAAAACATCTGGTGTTTGGGGGGGAGGGCAGCCAATGGCAGGCGGTGACGGGGACGAGCCTCCCTAGCATTGAGGGTGATGCTAGGGAGGCTCGTTCCTTTCACCACCAGGTAAGTAGAATCAGTGTGAGGGGCCCGGGCATATGGGGAGGCATTTCTATGCTCGGATAACCCCTTTAAGTATGAATGGCGCAGCAGGTGAACAAGATAAATGTGGCAATATCTTAGACCGCCTGTGCAGACTGAGTCTGACGAACAGTAAGTCTTTGTACATCAGAACAGATTAAGTATGAATGGCACAGTTGGTGAACAAGATGAACAGGGTGATTACACTGCAGTCTCAAAAAACACTCCTTATGATCTCCCTGAACTTTCCCTACACTGTCCCTGCACTCTCCCTCTCCAGTATTCTTTTTTTAATTGTTTGTAGCAACACTGTCCCTAGTGCATTCACGCTTGTGACGTCTCTCCCTAAGCTCTGCTCACAGTGAAATGGCAGAGATCGCATGGGATGAAGCCTTCATAGGGCTGTGACATCACAGGGGATAGCTATCTGCGGATTTGCTGGCTACACGGCATTTTAGGTGATCTCCCCAGCTTCTTACTTTCAATTTGTAAGACATGTAGCCCTCATTTTAGGAAAAGAAAACTATTTGTTACCATGAACCGCAAGGAAATTCGGATTTGTTTCAAATCTAATTATTCCAAAACTTCGGATCAAATTCCACTTCGGATGCTTCGATTTCGCTCAACACTATTCATATTACCACAAAGCAACCTACTTTAATCCAGTTTTCACTGCATTACAACTATCATCATGTACAGCTAGCTTAGAATACAGTGTTCAACATTTACTGTCTTATTTCAAGAAATTTGGATAGACTTCTGCATTATCCTCCTAAGCCAGTGAATACCGGTCTGGACAGTCAAATTTGTCTTTATTAAGCTGAGGTGACACTATGCTTCTTTTTTATCCATCTGTTAACCCAGCAGTAAATCAGACTCATCCTTCTTGAGATCAGTACATGGTGCTCATGATAGAACTTGTGCCATTACTGAAAAAGCAGATAAATGCCAGGAACTATTGATCTCTTAGCTGTGACTAGGACTCTGGCAGGAGTGCTGCAATAAATAAATTAACCGTGAACTCTCTAAAGCACGGGGAAGTCAACCTAGAGGCTATGGAACTATTATAATATTGGATGAAAAGTTTGTTTAACACGTTACAAAGTGGGTTTCAAACTGTAACAGAGGCAGACTGGCAATAGAACCTACAGTAAAGATTCCCATTGGGCCAATCAATGCATAACAAGCTGCCCTGGCTGTCGGCATCCTCCTCACTTCTTAACTAAAATGAATACAGTAATAGACCTTCCAGGTTTGGTGCATAAGGACCTGAGTTCATAAGTGTCATGTTGATAAAGGGGTTATCCCATGACTACAATAAAAACTGAAAATCAGACATCATATGACAATCTCCTTTTAACAAAGCTAGAACCAGCCCTGTACCTCACATGGATCCAGATATCATTGCTCAGCTAGATTTATATCAAGCTGGCAGCTCAAGGAGAGTGTCTTCTGTGCTGCAGCTTAGGGGACGTGTCCATGCTCTCCCTATCACAACTGAGGAGGCAATTGAGGAGGAAACTGAGCATGTGTGGCCATCTTAGTAAGCCGGAGAAAGAAATAAGAAAAAACAAACTAACAGCAGATGCCGCTACACATATACATTTTATTGAATAAAACAGTGGTTATGCTAAATTTCTAATTACATGCAATTACAAAAGCATTAAGATCCAGATGCTGATTTGAAAACTGTAGAATATTTTTCATAGGGCATCCCCTTTAAGTATGTGGTAGTTGCAATGCAAAGGCAGAGCTAATATGGACAACCATTGACAAGCCTTACTGTGTTTGCCCAGCCTCCCTCCTATTCTGTAGTTCCCATGCCATGTGTTGTGTGACCTCAGGGATGCATCAACTGCTTGGTGTAGTAGTACATACTGTATAATACATATATACTGTATGGTCAGGTGAGTGAGTCAAATACAGAGACAAGTCCACACTGTACACTCACCTGACTCGCCAGCATCTTGACACCATCTGAGGGAAAAGCAAAGGTATGGCTACAGTGGATCTGCTGTGGATTTTCAGCAGCAGAAAATCTGCAATGTATCTGGCAGTTTTGAGGTGAATTTAGGTGTAGAAGTGCTGCAGATTTTAAATGACAATGTAATTTAAAATCTGTACCTTATACTAACTTATCTGCAGAGTTGATTGAACAAACTTTCCACAGTGTGTGAATGGGATTTCTAAAAATCTTGTCCACCTTGCTGCTACTCTGTACGACTACCATTGCATGTTTGCCAACCAGCATTGTAATCAAGCTTGTCTTATCATGTTGGCCAGGCCTTTTGCTAATTTGGACCCACCAATAACATGGGCCAGCTTTAGCAATCCACCCCCGACCGTAACACACAAACACACTATTGGTCCATAATACATACAATATAGTCCCTAATTTTTAAAGTGCATTCTGGGAGGCATGAATGGGCGAGCTCTTTGCACCTATTCACATGGTGCAGTACTGCGTGGTGGCCATTGTTGCCTGCACGCCGTGCTGGTGGAGTGGTGGGGCACAGAGCCATGGCGGTCTTGCTGCACAGTGGGGGCACCGTGTGGTGCCTGGGTTCTTCCCCCTGCTAGTGTGGTGCTGTGGTGTCCGTGGTCATCACGCGCAGTGCTGCGCCATAGTTAGAGTAGTTTCTCACTTGAGAGAGGCAACCTTGTCGTGGTAATTGAGCCTATACGATTTGATCAAACTGTGTACCAATGCCTCATGTTTATCCAGTGCATATTGTGACATGAATTATAAATTGTGCTGAGAAGCCTGTGTGAATATGGTGATTAACAGTTGTTATATCAAAAGCATAGTGTTTGAGGAGGTGCGACCAAGATTCACTCTTTACGTTTGCGTATTCTGATGAAAGGCTAGAGTTAAGGCTGGATTAGACAGGCCAATGGAGCGGTAGATTGTCGGGAAGCATTCCTTCCAAACAGTCGGCTGCTCGCTCAGAGAGGGAGACCTCCGCATTATCTGGATGATTATTGGTTTGTCTAAATTCACCTTTAGAGGACAGTTGAACTTTGAATGTCATCACATTGCAAAGTTACAGACATCTGTAAGGTACACCTCATTCGGTATCTATAACCTAAATATTGTAAGTGCTTCTAACAATACACTTGTAGGTGATCACATCTTTTATGCAGCACTGTGTAAACAGGGGTGTGCAGTCTGAAAATAATGAACCTATATGGGGATGAGCAATCGCAGTGGAGATCACTAATCCCCTTACAGGATAATTGCTGCGTATACTGTAATAGCAGCTCTACCTCACATCAAGAATTAGGCACCTAATTGGGAATGAACGGTACATTCCCAATATTTGCTTGTGAATCAGCCCCTGTAAAAGGGGCCTTAGAAGTGGGGCTCAACCATCCCTCAGATAAGCTTGTGGAAACACTGCTGGTACCTAATCGAAAGCCTGTAATCATCAAACTAAAGATGTTCGTAACTTAATGGCCACATCAGAAATGTACACAGACTACAATACTTTGTTCCATATTTATCAACATATTTGTACTATTTTCTGATGCATTTTACTCCAGAATTGTGGTGTGGAATCTACGTATTAAACATTTGTGGCAGAAATTTAAGGCATTTGAGCCATAATTAAAATGTTGTGAAAGTGGAGGGAAAAGTGGGAGTAGGTTGCTGCGTGGCCAGGATTTAGACAGATTTACGAATCATGATTTTTAAATGTTGCAAAATGTTTGCACAATCTCACTGTAATGGGTGGCTGGCATACATTTCTAAGAAATACCCCTAAACAGTAAGACATTTTGATAAAGTTGTCTTACTGTAAATTGTTGAAGCACAACTAACTTAATAAATACCATGGCTCCTGTGGCACATGTCTGCAAGTTCCCCTGGTTATGCCCCTGCAGTAACACTGTGATCTTTTGTAATATGCTGTAAAGGGAGATATTGATTATTAATATTTAGGATAATACCAATAATTAATATTCATAAGTAGGTGTGAGTCGTCTATTGATGACTCCGCCTATTTATACCTTAAATAAAAACTACCTGATTGCACTTACTGTACACTGAACTATATGCATCTTATTGCTACAATAAAAGACTATACACTGTATGTTATGAACAAATAAATAATCATTACACAATACAAATACAGTCTATTACGCTATATCTATCTATCTATCTATCTATCTATCTATATATATATATATATATATATATATATATATATATCAATGGTTATAAATATATATACATAAAGACGCACACACCATAGTACAGTAATAACAGTGTAGGAGGTACCAAGGGGTAAATACAATGCACTGCTGTAGGGGTACAGGAGGCAGGACAACAGGGCAAGGGTTAACAGAGAATTGGCACTGCAAGGATCAGGGCAATGCAGTACAGGGAGTATGGGCTGGGGTCTTCAGGGGTTAATGCAGCAGGGATATGGGACAGCAGGGGTTAGATTAGTGGGTATGTGGGACAGGAATTAGTGGCCATAGGTAGCAGGGAATGCAGGGCAGGATATGAAGGAGGGTGAATGCAGGACAGTAATTAAAGGGTTAATGCAGAGGGAAAAGCATTGGTGGTATAGGGTTAATGATACTTATTCTTCCAGGGGTGCTCGTCTCAAGAGGATTGTTCGTTCTTCTACGGGATGATCCTCTTGTCCTGGCTGCATGGCTCAATCTCCCTCCCTCCCTCCTTCCTCTGCTTGGAGTCGGGCTCTCTCTGCTCTGGCTCAGCGCAGCCTGCAAGTGCTGCCTGCGCTCTTCTTTCCTCCTTTCTGGGGGTGCCGGTCGGATCTTCTCTCCTGCACAGCACAGCGCTCTGTCCTTGAGCTCTGCCTGCACTTTCTTCCGGGCAGTGAGGGGGTGCGGGGGTTAACTGCCTTAGCGCAGCGCCGCCGGGGTATTAAAACCCAGCAGAGCTCGTCCACGTGGGCCTATAGGTATATATATACAGTGTATATATATATATATATATATATATATATAATGTAGAGAAGTAACAGCACTCCACAAAGTGGAAAAAGGAACTCCTTTATTCACCTGAACAGGAAGGAAGGAGTTCCTTTTTTCCACTTTTATTGGAGTGCTGTTCGCTTTTTCTGCATTATTTTGGGGTAAGATACTTATACCTTGGAACGTGCACCCAGCAATACATTTTCTCTTTTTGACCAGTGCCGTCATTTTTCTTTCATATATATATATATATATATATATATATATATGATAAACTTGGGGCACAATGATATAAGTATATATGTATATATATACACAGACATTTCTATATATACATAGATACACACAAGCACATAAATGGGCACCTATAAGCCCACATATATACCCATATACTGGGCCCACATACAGGGGACCCATATATACATGGCCATACAAGGGGCAAATATATATAAATATTTATATGTATATAGACACATACATATAAATATATACCAATGTTCCCCTTCCCTCTACAATGCTTTCCAATGTTTATGTAATATACATTATAATGATCTAAATGTAATTGCAATATAACACCTTTTGGCTGGTTTGATTGCTTTACACAGTAGAATATAAGTTAACCGCTAAGGTCAAATTAGATTTGAGATAGTGATTTATTTTAGTAAAGACATTTATTACTTTGGAGAACAATACATTTGGTATCTCCTGCTGGAATATATGCTGAAATACCTAGTAAGTTTTTGTGATAAGCCTGATGAAGATCATAAGCCTGAATAAACTATTTCATGGAGCAGGCAAATTACTTCATTTCTTCATGTCATCATTTGAATAAATTGAAATGGCTCAGCATTTTCAGAAGTTTGATAAAATGTGTGCTCTCTACAATCAGTTACTGCATATTATTTACTATATGATATATTTTGACTTATTGAACAAAGTGTATCATTTATCCTACTAACCTAAAAATCAAATATGGGGATTGATATTATAAAATGTATTTCATTGGGAGCTGCTTCAGGGGCTACTGTCAGGAATATTTTCAGTCAAACCACTATTCACTGCTGTGCTAGGAAAGTTGCTATATTCAGCCCCAGAGCTAAGTGGGGATTTAAGACTGCTGATTCCTGACTGACTTGTGATTTTGTGTGTAGTGTATCAGGACACTATCCTGTGTGATATCCTCTTTACTCTCCTGGTAACTGACTTATTCCTGCTTATATTGACTCTCCTGGTAATTGACCTTGGTTTGAGTTTGGATGAACCCCTCACTTTCTGCATTGACCATGTCTGTCTCTCCTGGTTTTGGCAAAATAAATGTGGAGCCCCAGTTATGGGTCTACAATAGTGATGAGCGGGAGGTGCCATATTCGATTTCGACGAAATTCGCGAATATTCGCTAGAATATTCGTCTCATATTCGTCGAAATCGAATATTCGTTATTATTCTAGTTATCGCGATTATTCTGCGATTTAAATAATCGTATTGCGATTCTTTATTTTTTTTAACAAGGCAACTTGCCGATATTGGTTTGATATCTAGAATTAGCGAAGATGATGAATATGACGAATGTATTCGTCATTTTCCTCAAAACGAAGATAACAAAATAATCTCCATCTTCGTTTTAGCTCCATATTCGTCGACTTCGCTAATTTTTGCAGTGGACTAAATAAACGGCAGGTAAATTTGCTATGCGATAATATTACATTGCCTTTTTTTTTTTAAATAGAATAATACTATTCTATTTATTTTTTAAAAGGCAAAGTAATATTATCGCATTAGATTCGCTATATGATAATATTACTTTGCCCTTTTTAAATAAATAGAATAGCATTATTCTAGTTAAAAAGGCAAAGTAATATTATCGCATTAAATCTCGATATGCGATAAGTTATCTAGAATTAACGAAGATGACGAATATAGCCCTATATTCTCCATATTCGTTAAATCTAATAGGAAAGTTCACTCTAAGTTAGAAGCGCAATGCAATTAAATATTTTCGCATTGCGATTCCAACCTAGAGCTGTGTTCAAAGTTTAAAAATAAATTACAATACTTACCACGAATTGACGAATCATCAAGGAATAATCGCGTATGCACGCGATCATGTGACAATCGTGTCACGTGACGTTTTACTTTCGGCTTCGCGACTGGTGCTGACTTTTGAAAAATCGAATCGAGATCAGATCGAGATGGGGCGAAATTGTTCATCGAAGAGGAGGAAGATTATATAATCAATGTAAGTATAGTAACATGTTTAATGTTTATTACATCACATGATTGTATTACATATTGCACGCATATCTGATTCTGAACATTATTTTTAACACTTTATCTACAGAAAAATATTTATGTGTAGATCTACTGTTGTAAAATATTCGAGTATTTGAATATTTACCAGGATACGATTTTTTTTTTTTTATTTCCCTTCCTTCCTTCCTTTTTTTTTCTTTTTGGTTTCCTAAAGCAATATATTACTTGTTGTGTAGACCCCATACACATACAATCCCAGTGCAAACAGATCTTAGAAGTAAATTTAAAAAATTAAAAATAGTATACTAAAAATGTTGATTATATGTTTGCATCTTTATCCTGCAGACAATGTTGGAGAAGGGTTACGGCCTGACCCGCAAGCATGCGGAGAAGACCGCCATAATCCTGTCCCTCCAGAAGGAGATGGAGGAGAGGTTTGGCCACATGCCAGTAAAGGAGGCCATCCAAAAAAGTGGTGCGACCTCAAGAGGCACCACCCAGAGCGCATCAGAGAGCGGAGTGCTGTACTGTGCCCAGGTACATTGCTTACATGACTTTTATATATCTCTCTACACCTCTATGTAATGTATCTAGTCAGTGATGCTCTAATCCGTACAGATGGAGCTGGGTTAACAGTGTTAACACACAAACTCTTAATAGGAATTTCATAACTCATCGCGTTATCTATAAACAAAAGCCATTGTAAAAAAAAGCTAAACGCATCTAGTTTACATAACATGGCTCATAAAGCATGTGTGTTAACTCTACTACATCCGTATTTCATCCCTTACAGCCCCCAGTACATGTACGGTGCAACAGAACGTCACTTAATGCCCAGCACCCTACATGTACATCGCTATGATCAGGCGGGCGCATGACCTTAATTCAGCGGCAGGGGTACGGCCGTTACTGATGTACTGGACACAGGCTGCATTCTCCCGCATATATCACAGATACTGGCACATCAACTCCTGCACGGCCACGATTAGCGCTGACCTTGGCACATGCGCGTTATTGGTAACTTAGGCCGGTTTTACCATCTGTAACACAGGTTTTAAGAATGTCAGTTCCCTACAAAATGAGGCAAATCAACCATTGGATTGCAGATGCCTCCATATAGAAATGTATGGATCTTTTACATTTTTATGATTCTTGAGTTGTTTGTTTACATTTTTAACAATTTGTGATTATTACAGGTAAAACCGTCCCCTCTGTCCGCCACCGCAAAAGAAAAGCGGAGGACATTGAGGTGTCCACGGAGGAGGAGGAGACGGAGGAACAGCCAGGACCCTCCACCTCACAGCGGCCCATCCACCACCGGAAGTGGTGACAATGGAGGAGGCGAGTGCTGACCTCAATATTGTGGAGGTCGAGGTTGAGGAGGAGGCTGGACCGTCCCAGCCACCAGAATCGCCCCCACATCCTGAAGAGGAGGAGGAAGAGGTCGTATACACGCCTCACCAGGAGGGTAAATATGTGCACACACCAATATAAATCGGTACACAAAACATATTCAAAAATATCACACGATCCCTGAACAATAGCAGACCTTAGTTAACATGGCTGCCCGTTTAGCTAAGCAGGTTTTGCACCTCATTTCCAAAGCGATTATGCCTGGGGACGGTTTTTTGTTGGTCTGCAATAGTACGTCCCTGTTAAGGGAGCACCCAGGAATTTTGTATAGTGGGGTCGGAATAAAAAAAGCTACGGCAATTGTTATCAGCCCCTCCTACATATTATAGGCCACTCCCAACAAACAATGTACAGCTGAAATTATATTGTTGAGGATGAAGGTAAGAGTCTTACCCTCATCCTACATAGACGCACTTTACTCAGTATTCAGGGCCCCGACATAAAGCTCCTGTACTTACACTCACACTGTCCCCTAGAATAGCGAAAGAGGAGTGGAGGAGGAGAAGCTGCGCGATTTTAACGGAGTGTAGGTCCGGGTGGGGGTACAGAGAGCTCCTCCGCTCTCCTCCCTCCCCAGATCCTAGTAATCATGCTCCCTTCAGCCCCCCAGTAGCAGTAGTAAAGCTCATCATAATGTAGTAGTAATACTTTTCCTTATAATATAACAATAAATCAAATAACCCTGCTTAGTGCCCACAGTTCAGCTAATGTCCCCATAATGTATGCCAGTATAAAATACCCCTATATAGTGCCCCAGTAAATGACCCCATAGTTCTCCACTGCCCAATAGTGCCCCCAAATAATGTTCCTATAGTGCCACCAGATGCCCCATATTAATTAATTTGCCCCATACTGCCATCCATTTATTTGCTGGGCTTCTACCAGCAAATAGGCCTGAAGCCTATAGTGGTGATAGGCGGCGGGGCAGTGAACGATGCGCTCCCGTGCCCGCTGCAGCCTAATTAGAACCAGGGCCGTGCCGCCTATGGCGGTCGATAGCGGCCCTGGAGGATAAAAAAAAAAACAATTTAATGGTTCTAGGGGTCCAGACCTGTTGACCACCCCTTGGGTGCGCCACTGTCCCTGTGCATCAAGTCATGTCCCACTATGACGTACTATTGTGGGCTGGCCGTTAAGTGGTTAAATTGCCAACAATGAGGGGAAAACAGAAACTACAGTAATAGAAAACAATATAATTGCAACCAAACTCTGTAAACTACCAAAAAGTATTAACAAACCAAATAACATTATGCCATACCCGAACTCTCACAAAGTAAACCAAAATATTAGTAACATAAAAATCTATAGCTACTGAGTTAAGATTTAAATAGGCGGTTTTTAAACTCATACTCCACACTAAGCACTAATTGTCTTGTAACCTGAATTGCAGTAATTGTTTGTTTATTTATTTATTTTTACAGTTGTGAACAAGTGTGTCCGCCTAAATGGCCAGGATGGAGCGGGAGTACAGGAGAGAGATGGAGGAGTTGGCCAAGCAGCAGCGGCGGCTGTTTCGAAAGATGCAGGAGATGGATAGGAGGCATCTCCGTGAAATGGCCAAGATGAGGGAGCTGCTGGCCCGGCTAAAAAAATTGCCATAGAGGCCTATTGTACTTATTTTTTCTATAATGTTATTTATAAATAGTTTATTAACCGTTATAACTTGTGCTTTCGCTTTTTCTAATGTTATGTTACGGTGTAATTTTATAACTTAGTTGTAAGGCCTCTTCAGTCTAGGGTCAGACTAACCTGGATCAGGACAGACAGAAGTAGGCACACGGTAACACTGTAGTATAAGGCCCACACATAACTCAGCAGTGTCAGGACATGCAGAAGCAAGTATTGTTAACGGTGAAGTATGAAGCCCACACCATCTGCTGTTAGACGTAATCCAGCGTGTGTGCGGTGCTGATCATGTATGGGTGGGAAGAGCGGTGGTACACCCTCATCCTCCTCCATCACCTCCAAAAGCTTCCTGCATTGCCTTCCCCAAGATGTCCCACTCACAGTCGCTGTCTAACAAGAGCAGGGAGGATTCCAGGGGGGTTGGTCCTGCAGTTGCTGCTGCTCAGAGCCGGGCCAGAGGACTCTGTGGCACAGTATTGTGCCACTAGAGCCACAACTGCCTCGCCACCCTGAGAGGTATCGGCGGGGCGGCTGCTAAGAGCCAAAAAATCAATGAGTTGTATGATCAAGAAATACACACCCGCACTGACCGTCCCTTTATTTTTGATCTCCATAGTAACCGCCCATTTAACAGCGCCCATATGTTTAATAGTGGCCCCTGCCCCCCATGCATGTAGCAGTGTAGTTGTGGCATTATCTGACTCAATATTTTAGGAGTCTCAGGACATGCAAAGTGGCAAAACCTTGGATGAGTTGTTATGGTAACCAGTCCAGGAGTAGGACCCACGAGCTTCTAGTGGCTGACATGTGACCGTGTAAATGGCAGTTGCCAGCCTTGTATTGACTGTAATGGATGTCATTTTTGGGAATAGCGCTGAAACGGTACGTCCTAGAGAGCAGAGACCCCCGCAAGTATTGATTCCATGTACTAAGGGATGTGTACACCAAGTATCGTTGAAATCGATGGTTGCATGTTTGAGTATTTGTGGAACATACACAGATGCATACATACATATATACATTATTTTACATACATACAGTATATATCTATATCTATATCCACATACTGGATGTTTTTCCCTTTTCACACCATTCTTTGTAAACCCTAGAAATGGTTGTGCGTGAAAATCCTAGTAACTGAGCAGATTGTGAAATACTCAGACCGGCCCTTCTGGCACCAACAACCATGCCACGCTCAAAATTGCTTAAATCACCTTTCTTTCCCATTCTGATTTCAGGAGATTGTCTGGACCAGGACCACACCCCTAAATGCATTGAAGCAACTGCCATGTGATTGGTTGACTAGATAATTGCATTAATGAGAAATAGAACAGGTGTTCCTAATAATTCTTTAGGTTAGTGTATATATATGAATAACGCCAGGGCGTAGCTATATGGGGTGCAGAGGTAGCAGTTGCTAACGGGCCCAGGAGCCTGAGGGGGCCCAAAGACCCTTGTGCCGCATAAGAAGACACTGGTATTACGCTGGGTTCACACTTGGGTGTTTTACAGTGCGTTGAAATGCGCTGTAAAACGCTCAACAGGTGAAAAACCATGTTTCCCTATGGGCATGGTTCTCACCTGAGCGTTTTACAGCGCGTTTGAAAGAGCTGTAAAACACTCTACGCCCAAAGAAGTACAGGATCTTCTTTGGGGCGTAGCGTGCGCGTCCCCATAGGGATATATAACGCAGCAGCGGCCGACGCGCAATTTTACTTTAATTTTCGCAATGCGAAAATAGAAGTAAAGATCACACGTCGTATCGCGCGAAGCGGACGCGCTGGTGTGAACCCAGCGTTATAGAAAGTGCATGCTGGTCAAGTTACACCTCTGGCCAGGGCGTAACTATAGGGGAAGCGGCTGATTTGGTGCCCAAACTCAGTAGGGGCCCACCCAGGTATTGTCAGGGCCCTCTCAACAGTATTATACAATGATATTATATACAGAAACAATGTACGAAATGGACGGAGGAGCTTCCGGGTCTCATCGCAGAGAGCGATCGTGACTAGCCAAAGGAAAGGGGTTGCATGGGAGGAGTGGGTTGTGTAGAAGTTTGTGGGGGTAGTTGTGGGGGTAGGAGGGCCCATTCAAAATTTGCTGTGGGGCCCAGTCCTTCTCATTACGCCACTGAATAACGCTATACTCTACATATTCGCTCTCAGTCAAAAAGCTGGAAAGGAATCATGTGTGGTCACACTCTGGCCAAATCAAATAAAAAATAAAAATTACGACTATTCTAAAATCGAAATATATATCATTATATTCAACATAATGCTAATGCTATATATTTTCAGAATATTCAGGAATATTCTATGACACGAAAAAATGCACAAGGAAAGATGCCTATAGACAGCTAAGTTTGTATTCGCAATGAAAGAATATAGAAAAAGTGGCAAAGTAATATTATCGCATATGCGAATAAAACTTGGTCTCTATAGTCAACTTTCCTATTATGTGGCTTATCGAATATGGAGAATATAGCACTAAGTTTTTGTTCGCAAATGCGATAATATTATCGAATATGGAGAATAGTATTAGGATCATATGCGATAATATTACTTTTTTTAATAAATATAGTATAATTATTATACTTGATAATCATTATAATTATTTTATTTATTTAAAAAAAGTGGCAATTTGGCAAGTAATATAATCGCATAGCGAATTAAACAAAGCTGTAGTCAGTCAACTTTCCTATTTGATTGCTAGAATTAGCTAAGTGAATAGGGTTGCTGAAACGAAGATGTAAAATACTTCGTTATCTTCGTTTGAGGAATATGACGTAATACATTCGTCATATTCGCTATTCGCTAATTCTACCAAGCCAACATAAGTTCCTTGCTCATGAAGCGTCCTCATCATCATGGGAACATCTCCATATACTAAAATGTACTGTCGGATTTGAGGAATTACGTTGAAATCGCAATGCGATTAATTCAAGTTATATTAATCGCATTGCGATTTCAACTTAGAGCTGGGTTTATAATGGGTCAGCTTGCTAGAATGAACGAGTTAACGAATATGGAATATAGCAGCACTGCTAAGTTGAATTCGCAATGCGATTAATTTAACTTAAAGTAATCGCATTGCGATTTCAACTTAGCACTGCTAGTGCCACTGCTATATTCCATATTCGTGTTAATTCTAGCCTATGTAAGATAGCAGTGCTAAGTTGAAATCGCAATGCGATTACTTCAAGTTAAATTAATCGCATTGCGAATTCAACTTAGCAGTGCTGCTATATTCCATATTCGTTAACTTTGTTCATTCTAGCAAGCTGACCCATTATAAACCCAGCTCTAAGTTGAAATCGCAATGCGATTAATATAACTTGAATTAATCGCATTGCGATTTCAACGTAATTCCTCAAACCGACAGTACATTTTAGTATATGGAGACGTTCCCATGGATGGGGACGCTCCATGAGCACGGAAGTCTGCAGAAGCGGCAATGGGCACTGACTAGAGCAGCCAGGAAGCCAGGAATCCTCAGGACAGGTAAGAACTACTGTTGGGAAGAGGGAAAGAAAAAAATATAACTAAAAAAAAAAAAAAAAAAAAACGAATATTCGAAATAGCGAATTTATAGCGCTATATTCGAAATATTTGCGAATTAGCGAAGTGCCGATATTCACTAAAAAAATTCGCTATTCGAATATTCGCGCTCAACACTATTCTACAACACAATGAAAGCCAGATATCCCTCAAAGGAAGAAAAACCGAGCAAAGGGGTGTCTTCATTACAGAGATCACCAAATCCACCATATTAAGTGGCCCCTATGTCAAGATCCCGCTTTTTTACAAGCTTTAAGGATGTGACAGGGAAAACCTAAGCCAGGTATCCATCCACAGACAGCTGTTTCGGGGTGTTGCCCCTCATCAGCGTGGAATAGGATTCTGGCTAACCGGGAGCAATGCCTTGGAGACTACTCAAACACAACAATAGCTGATCTCAGGGAGACCAGCTACAAAAAACACCGCAGAGCCTCACTGAAGAGTCTCAACACAGCAATCCGAAGTGCAAAGCTCCCTGGGAAACAGGAATATGCAAAATAAATGTGGAGCCCCAGTTATGGGTCTACAACACAATGAAAGCCAGATATCCCTCAAAGGAAGGAAAACCGAGCAAAGGGGTGTCCCAATTACAGAGATCACCAAATCCACCATATTAAGTGGCCCCTATGTCAAGATCCCGCTTATTACAAGCTTTAAGGATGTGACGGGGAAAACCTAAGCCAGGTATCCATCCACAGACAGCTGTTTCGGGGTGTTGCCCCTCATCAGTGTGGAGTAGGATTCTGGCTAACCGGGAGCAATGCCTCGGAGACTACTCAAACACAACAATAGCTGATCTCAGGGAGACCAGCTACAAAAAACACCACGGAGCCTCACTTAAGAGTCTCAACACAGCAATCCGAGATCAGCTATTGTTGTGTTTGAGTAGTCTCCGAGGCATTGCTCCCAGTTAGCCAGAATCCTGCTCCACACTGATGAGGGGCAACACCCCGAAACAGCTGTCTGTGGATGTATACCTGGCTTAGGTTTTCCCCGTCACATCCTTAAAGCTTGTAAAAAAAGCGGGATCTTGACATAGGGGCCACTTAATATGGTGGATTTGGTGATCTCTGTAATGGAGACACCCCTTTGCTCGGTTTTCCTTCCTTTGAGGGATATCTGGCTTTCATTGTGTAGTAGACCCATAACTGGGGCTCCACATTTATTTTGCATATTCCTGTTTCCCAGGGAGCTTTGCACTTCGGATTGCTGTGTTGAGAATCTTAAGTGAGGCTCTGCGGTGTTTTTTGTAGCTGGTCTCCCTGAGATCAGCTATTGTTGTGTTTGAGTAGTCTCCTGGTTTTGACTGTACTTGCTGACTTTGTATCTCCCTAGTTTTTCTGGAAGGTCTGCCACATAACCTGGGAGGGACTCAGGAAAGCAGTGCAGACATACCTTTTGTGCACTTTTCGAATCAGTAGTAGTGTTGATCGTGAATATTCTAATCGTGAAATTTTATTGCGAATATCGGCACTTCAAGAATTCATGAAGCTCTAGAATACAGTGCTATATCTTCCTAATCACAAATATTTTAGAATTTTTTCCATCAGTACCCTCATTGCTTTTTGCTTGTGGGCCAATGAGAAGTCTGAGCTTAGCAACATCCCTAGAAACCAATAAGAAAGTTGCCTAACCCTTACTATATAGGAAACTCCCCTTTTGCAGTTCTGAGAGAGAGCAGTGTCATTGCTGTGCTCTGTGCTTTGCTTAGTCATCTAGATCCTTATTCAATTACATTAGATAGTTAGTTAGCTCATATATATAATACAGATAGTTAGTGGGAGATAGTCAGTGTAGGTTAGATAGTGATATAGTGTAGCTGGTTCCAGTGCAGGGCGTAGCTGGTTCCAGTGCAGGGTGTTAGGTAGTGTTATAGGAATTACTGTGCTGTGATAGGGAGTAGTGTCTTTGTCTTTCGTCTTTTAAAAAAGAACTCTGCCCCGGCTCTGAGCAGCAGCATGAAGCATAATGTAAAATTACTTAAGTGATCAGGAGTTCTTCCTCACAATCCCGAAAGTTGCTGCCAACCATTTTCTACAGTCTCAGGAAACTTCTAGCAGCTTGAAAAATGTAGCAAAAGTGAGCCACTCCTGTATTGCGCACGCAATACGCGTATATTACATTGCTGACTTTTGCAATCAAGAAAATAATGAATGGTGATCACGAATTCTAGAATGTGCACATTTATGGCGAATATTAGGCCAAAAAGTTGTGAAATATCACAAAAACTAATATTGCCTATGCTGCTCATCACTATCGAGGAGTAGTGTGTATATGATTTTATATTCTGCCAGATTCTCCACTTGCAAGCACTCACTCAGGTCCCTCTCTATTAAATGCTCTCTGCTTTAAGCTGCTTCACAGCCCCTTCCCACTGCTCTGAGTGACAGCTGTGGTCAGGAGAGATAGCTGTCGGTCAAAAGAGCATTCAAGCAACAGCTATTGAAGATCTATTGGCATGTTTACTGGCAAATAGTGACAGTTTATATGGTTTGTATACTTTAGAATGCCCATTTTAAATACTCTTTTAAGGAATCTGAGGAAAGGTTGATGGCTGGTGTGATGAACAGCTAAAACGAGATTCACTTGCTCTGGAGGACCATTAGTTACAGGACAGTCTATTGATTTTAATGACAACTCTGTAATCATGCAGGTGAATTGAACCCTTGCTGTCAAGATCCCACACAGATTACAGTTGATTGTAGAGGATCCTGGCAGTGGAGAACCTTGCTTTTCCTTAGAGGACCCTTCTAACAAAAAGAGATTGTCCAAAACTCTATCATCCTACGTATGCAGTGTGCTGGTAGCCCACTGCTTAAAGGGTAAAAATGTTGTTTTATATTTGTGAATGCATTCCCTATCTTCAGGCAAGGGGGTTAACCAGCCCACTTAGTTATAGTTGCTAGGCGGGCTGTACCACCCTCCACATAGGAGGGAGTAGACTAAGGAGTAGGAGCAGTATACAGTAAGACAGTGAAGGGAATAGTAGCAGGCAGCACAGACTTGAGGAACAATCAGCCAGTGTTAGAGACAGAAGTTAAAAAAGCCTCTGAGGAAGCCAAAGAGACATATTGGAGCAAACTAATTTTTAGAGGATGTGTGAGCACAAAAGACTGTGGGGAGAACATGTGTGGAACTTCTGGTCTCCCCACAACAAAGTTGCCCAGGGGATGAAAGGCTGTGGGTCCCTAGACATACTTTGAAGGCAAACTGTGGATTTGTTAAGGAGTAGGACTACACCCCGCACTGGGAAATTTGTTGTGCCGCATTATTGAGTATAGAATTAAAGTGAGGAAAAGTGTAACTGAGAAGGGAGCAGCGAGAGAAGTTTGGCATCACTATGTCTTGATACTTGCGTTTGAGATGAATGTACAGAAGCAGGAATGGTTGACTAGGTCTCTTTATAATCTTTACAACCCGCGAAACTGAAAGAAGTATAGAAATTGCAAAACTGTAAGATCTACCTGACCATGCAAAGTCTGAACTGTGACAACTGCTTTGAGTACTTGTACACCATGCCACCATTACCTCCAGTAAAGAACAGGTATCTGTTTGCACTGACACCAGCCTAATCCTTGTGTGCACCAACACCTGTATTACTACAATATCACATTTCCATGCAATGCACTGGGATCCTCCCTTGCACCCCACAATACACCACCTACATCACAGCATCCTGAACCATCACCAGGCAGAAGAACTCCAAAAACAGGGTGTGCCAAAAAATAAGAAAGTTTTACCCTTCCTACCACTGCATGACACAGGGCCCAGTGTGAGGACTGCCACTGTGAGTAACTACCACCTCCATCATTGCTACCATCACTCCTGTCCACTGCCCTACTTCCTTCCTGGGCTTGTTGCATGCATGTGTATGTGTGTCAGATGCATGAAGTCTGTCTGTGCATTGTACACTTGCATGCACAGCTGTTCTATGCATTTCTTCCGATTCTTGTACTTTAATTTTGCTTTCTGGCTTCTGTTAAGCACTATTTATATAAAAAGATGACAAAGCACTGTTCTCCATTATTGATGGATATAAAACTTCATGCTGTGAACTGTATATTCAAATATACATTAATTTTATCACAAATAGTGGAATGAAATCAGTCAGAAAATGTGATTGAAACACTTTTCAGTTTCCAAAAATGATGAAAGGACTGTGAAATTCAATATGAATGTTAGAATCTTACGTCACCATGTCCTTCCTTAACCCTATACAGGGCCATCTTCCCAACTCTTTACCATGGGCGAATCTCTCTTATAATTTCCCCCAAATAATAAACCAAACCTGGGATATTTCAAGAAGAAATCTGCTATATCAACTTGGCAATTGCTGCATTGTTAACTATTTACATAACATCTACAGTCGTGGCCAAAAGTTTTGAGAATTACAGTTGTGTTCAAAATTATTCAACCCCCAATGCTGTAAAGGGTTTTAGGGAATTTAGTGTACATTTGTAATTGTGTTCAGAATGAAATCTTTCAGGACTTTTTAAAGAACCAAATGCAACTAAAATGACATCAATTGTTTTCCAAATACGGTATTAAATGTTTTTTTTTGTGATTTCTTCATTGACACAATTATTCAACCCCTTAAAAACTACCACTCTTAAGAACAGAGGTTCATTCAAGTGTTTTCGATCAGGTATTGAAAACACCTCTGGATGTCAAGGAGCAGCAATCAAGCATAATAAGCATCAATTAGGCAGATTTAAAATGACTGTGATACTCAGCTCCTTCTAGACATTTACTGGTGTGTTTACAGACATGGTGAAGTCAAGAGAATGGTCCAGGAAGACAAGAGAAGAGGTGATTTCTCTTCACAGGAAGGGCAATGGCTATAAGAAGATTGCAAAGATGTTAAACATACCAAGAGACACCATAGGAAGCATCATTCGCAAATTCAAGGCAAAGGGCACTGTTGAAACGCTACCTGGTCGTGGCAGAAAGAAGATGCTGACTTCGACTGCTGTGCGCTACCTGAAGCACAAAGTGGAGAAAAGTCCCCGTGTGACTGCTGAGGAACTGAAAAAGATTTGTCAGATGCGGGTACTGAAGTTTCAGGCTCAGACAATAAGGCGCACACTGCGTAATGAAGGCCTCCATGCCAGAACTCCCAGGCGCACCCCTTGCTGTCTCCAAAGAATAAGAAGAGTCGACTGCAGTATGCCAAAAGTCATGTGGACAAACCACAAAAGTTTTGGGATAGTGTTCTGTGGACTGATGAAACAAAATTAGAACTGTTTGGGCCCATGGATCAACGCTATGTTTGGAGGAGGAAGAACAAGGCCTATGAAGAAAAGAACACCTTGCCTACTGTGAAGCATGGCGGGGGTCAATCATGCTTTGGGGCTGTTTTGCTTCTACAGGTACAGGGAAGCTTCAGCGTGTGCAAGGTACCATGAATTCTCTTCAGTACCAGGAGATATTGGATGAAAATGTGATGCAGTCCGTCACAAACCTGAGGCTTGGGAGACGTTGACCTTTCAACAGGACAATGATCCCAAGCATACCTCCAAGTCCACTAGAGCATGGTTGCAGATTAAAGGCTGGAACATTTTGAAGTGGCCATTGCAGTCACCAGACTTAAATCCGATTGAGAACCTCTGGTGGGACTTAAAGAAAGCAGTTGCAGCGCACAAGCCTAAGAATGTGACTGAACTGGAGGCTTTTGCCCATGAAGAATGGGCGAAGATACCCGTAGATCGCTGCAAGACACTTGTGTCAAGCTATGCTTCACGTTTAAAAGCTGTTATAACTGGAAAAGGATGTTGTACTAAGTACTAAGATCGAATGTCACTTGGGGGTTGAATAAAACTGATAATGATGTGAGCACAGAAAAGAAGTTTGTGGTTATTTCATTATAAATGTTATGTTATATTTGTCTGACTTACAAGTGCCTCTTTGATTTAATTGTAAACAAGATGACTGAAATGATCAAAATAAATGTCAAACTGGCCAAAACACTCAATTTCAGTGGGGGTTGAATAATTTTGAACACAACTGGACATAAATATTGGAATTTGGAAAAGTTGCTGCTTAAGTTTTTATAAAAGCAATTTGCATATACTCCAGAATGTTATAAAGAGTGATCAGATGCATTGCATAGTCCTTCTTTGCCATGAAAATTAACTTAATCCCAAAAATACCTTTCCACTGCATTTTATTGCTGTCATTAAAGGAGCTGCTGAGATCATTTCAGTAATCGTCTTGTTAACTCAGGTGAGAATGTTGATGAGCACAAGGGTGGAGATCATTATGTCAGGCTGAATGGGTTAAAATGGCAGACTTGACATGTTAAAAGGAGGGTGATGCTTGAAATCATTGTTCTTACATTGTTAACCATGGTGACCTGCAAAGAAATGCGTGCAGCCATCATTACGTTGCATAAAAATGGCTTCACAGGCAAGAATATTGTGGCTACTAAGATTGCACCTCAATCAACAATTTATAGGATCATCAAGAACTTCAAGGAAAGAGGTTCAATTCTTCTTAAGAAGGCTTCAGGGCGTCCAAAAAAGTAAAGCATCCTGAGATCATCCATGTGTGGGGTTTCCTTCTCATCCAAGGGAGTCGGCTCACTCACACTTTTGCCCCAAAACACAGCCATGAATAAAGAATGGTACCAAAACACCCTTCAACAGCAACTTCTTCCAACAATACAACAACAGTTTGGTGAAGAACAATGCATTTTCCAGCACGATGGAGCACTGTGCCATAAGGCAAAAGTGATAACTAAGTGGCTCGGGGACCAAAATGTTGACATTTTGGGTCCATGGCCTGGAAACTCCCCAGATCTAAATCCCATTGAGAACTTGTGGTCAATCCTCAAGAGGCGGGTGGACAAACAAAAACCCACTAATTCTGACAAACTCCAAGAAGTGATTATGAAAGAATGGGTTGCTATCAGTCAGGAATTGGCCCAGAAGTGGATTGACAACATGTCCAGTCGAATTGCAAAGGTCCTGAAAAAGGTCCTGTCATGTAATTGTCGATAAAAGCCTTTGAAACGTATGAAGTGCGTGTAATTATATTTCAGTACATCACAGAAACAACTGAAACAAAGATCTAAAAGCAGTTTTGCAGAAAACTTTGTTAAAACTAATATTTGTGTCATTCTCAAAACTTTTGGCCACGACTGTATATTTATAACTTTGCTATCTGGAGCCAATATTCAAACTCAGGAAAATGAGAAATAAAGTATGCTTCATTTGTTATTAAAGAGAACCTGCCAGCTTCCATATGTTGCCCTCACTGAGGGCAGCATAGCATATTGACAGACCTACTGATTTCAGCGGTCTGTCCTTCCTGTGATGGACAGAGAGAGATGAATCTGATGCCGCATGCTGCCCCTACCTGCACCCAGATGGTGATTTACAGTTTTCTTTCCTATGTACAAAAGAGTCCCTTTAAGCAGTATAGGACTGGGGTGCCTAGGGTCCACCAGTTAAATGAAATCTCTGGGTCTACTGTACAAATATCACGTGTCCAGACCCACTTTCGCAAAGCCCTAAAACTGCACCAGCACGCATTTATTTTTAGTAGTAGCCTTCTGCCTAGTCTGTGCCTCCGACTATTTTGTCCTGGAGATTAAGTTGATATTTATCATTCCCACCACATCAGTTTTATAACTTTAGGGCTGGGAACACACCTAGGCGTTTCTGAATCGCGCGTATGACGCGCGTTTTACACGCGTTTTTGGATGCACGTTTTTGTCACTAAGAAACGCGCGTCATACGCGCGATTCAGTGATTCTCCCCTATGGCAACATTGTCCATAGGCGCGTTAAAACGCCCCAAAGAAGCTCATGTACTTGTTTGTGCGTATGCGTTACAGCGCGTTCAAACGCGCTGTAAAACGCCCAAATGTGAACCATGCCCATAGGGATGCATGGCTTTTCACATGTTGAGCCTGAGCGTTTTTCAGCGCGTATGAACGCGCTGAAAAACGCTCAGGTGTGTTCCCAGGGTAAAAAAGTCCCAAAATTTGAGTTTGTGGCCCTTTAAATGCCACGGTGCCTAAATCTAAGCGCCGGTGGCATTTCTTTGCTGCTTCTGCCACTTTCATGAAAAGGGAGCATGTCAAGGAGTGGTGTGGTCAGTGGGCCCGCCACATTTATCTTCTTTTACATCAGTTTTCTGGCGTAAAAGAAGAATGATCTATGCCAGCTTGGAGTAGGCATGGATTTCAGTTTAGGTGCACTTGACTGCTGGAGGATGCGTCTAATTTATGATAAGGCCCGTGCCTCGCCATAAATTAGACGCATCCTGCAGCAGTGCAGGGAATATCATAGACAGGCATGAAAAACTGGTCTATGATAAATTCCCCCCTTGTCTGTGCTTGAAACTCATCTCTGCCACCTGATGCACTTACAATAGTAAACTAGGTAGTTTGTTAAATGATCTACCCAGTTTTTTATATCATCACATAAGCTAGTTGAGATTCTGTACATTGAATATCTGTCTATAGTACAGTCAGGGATAGACTGGGAACTTAAAGTGGCCCTTGAAAAAAATTTAATAAACTCTGACAGAAGGCAGGGGAATACAAGTAGGCAGGGCCAGCAATACCATAGTGCAGCATAAAATAACGCCCCAACAGAACCAAATACCAAGGTGCAGCACAAAATACTGCCTCTGCAAAACCAAATACAACAGTGCAACACAAAATATTGCCACCCGCACCACAGTATGAAACTATGTCATCGTCCTGAGGATGGTGATACAGTAGAGTTCATGAGGGCATCTGTGGCCACTGGCCTGATGCTCCTACATAAATAAATCATGAGAGGATCAGATATTTATGCACCTGGCTGGCAGCTATGAGGACATCTTGGGTGGCCCTCTGGGCAGCGGCCCACCAGGAAATTTCCCTTTATGGTCTATGGTAAGTCCACCACTGAGTGCAGTCAGTTTACTGAGCCATGTGCCACTTGTGCAGGGAGGTTGGGGAAATAGGGGCCCACCTGGCTCAGAGGCCCACCAGGTGATTCAACTGCTTCCCTGTTGGCCAGACCCAGTCTGTCTTTAAGCCTTTAGAAAACCAAATTATATACTTTATTTTTCCTAAACCTGAGTCTAAGTTGTCAAGCAGAATGTATGTGATGTTATTCTGTTGAACTCTTATGTTTCAGTCAATATGCCCAGAAATACTCCTGGCGTTTATGCTCAACACAGCATCAACATAAGCAACTGTATGGAAACCAACTGCATACCTAGACTGAATAGTATACGCTGTTTGTGTGGGATCCACTGTTTTGAATAGTTTACTTGATTACACTTTTCAATAAAATAAAATAAAAAAGACTAAAAAAGGATGTCATTTTGCACATCAAATCCATTATATTCTATGGATATTTTCAATGTCTGTATGTGTTGGGGACATTTTCTATAATCTGAATCTGCACAATAAAAATGTGCACATAGAGTAGCCTGTTAAAATTTATTTTACCTGTAGTATTTATCATGTATAGGGATCAGCGGACCTGTAGATATTCAGATTCGGCCGAACTTCGGGTCAAAGTTCAATGGGGAGCTGAACTTTGGTGCACTAAAAAGGCTGTAAAATAGTCATAGTAAGGGCTAGAGTCCTGCAAGAGGAAGCAAAATGGGGGTAAGAGCAGGACAGTTGCCCTGCAAACAAATGTGGATAGGGAAATTACTTAAAATAACATAGAATAGAAAAAATTAAAAAATAATAATCTTGAACTAGGAGGCGGAGGTCAAAGTGGAGTAGGAAGTTGAGGAGGAGGTGGACGTGGCGGTGTAGGTGTAAGCGGCAGTATTTTTTGTAAATTTGGGAAGACCCCAAAACATTGGTAAATAGAAAGAAGAATGCAAAGAGAAAGTGTGCTGAAGTATAACAATGGCTGGGTTCAGCCGGTATACTTGTCCACTCAGCACAAGGTATGGACAAGTCCTGTGGGATCCATGCCTGGTTCATTTTAATGAACATGCTTGTCCAAGTTGGCTGTGGACAGGCGGCTGTGCTTGTCTGTGATTACCCCCCCCCCCTGCATAAGTCCGGACAATACACTTGCTGCAGGACAGGCCAGCACCTCCAAGGCGTAAAGGGCAACCTCATGCCATGTGCCCAATTTGGAGATCCAGAAGTTGAATGGGGCAGACCCATCAGTCAGTACATGTAAGCATGTGCACATGTACTGTTCCAACATGTTGCTGAAATGCTGCCTCCTGCTATGACATTCCATAGTAAGCTGGTGGTGCTGGATGTTGTGGCGTGCTGAGAAAGCTTTTCCACATTTTGGCCATGCTAAACCTCCCTTCTGAGGTGCTGGCGCTGCCCCAGCTGCGTTGGCGACTTCTTCCTCCTCCTCCTCTGCCTTCACCTTGTGCTTCCACTGAGCCCCCGCTGTCAGGTGTGAATGCCATCAGCATCGGGTCTACCAGTATGCGCTTGTACTCGCACATCTTCCGATCACACTCCAGTGACGGAATTAAGGACAGCACCTTGTCCTTGTAGCGGAATGACAGCATTTCAAAGGCCAGGAATTTTGAAATGCTGGCATTAAGGGCCAGGGATCGCAGGTGGGTAGGGGGGTACTTCCTATTCCTCTCCAGTTTTTGGGGGATGGACTGCTGAACGCTTCCATGGGACAGTGTGGACATGCTGGGTGACAGTGGTGAAGGTGGTGGTGTTGCTGCCACATCCTCTGTTTGCGGGGTGGCAGGTGCCACTGTCACTCCAGAGGGGGAGGAAGAGGCCGAGGCTGCAGCAGAAGAGGGAGCAAGAGGACCCTGAGATCTTTTGTGGTTTTTCAGGTGTGTACTCCACTGTAGCTCGTGCTTTGCATTTAGATTCCTGGTCATGCAGGTGGTGCTTGGGTTTAGAACATGTATTCCTCGATTCAGGCTCTGATTGCACAGTGTGCAAACCACTCACGTCTTGTCATCAGTAGTGATGAGCGGCATAGGCAATATTTGAATTTGCGATATTTAGTGAATTTGTGGCCAAATATTCGCCATAAATTCGCAAATTCGAGAATTTGTGATCTCCAGTCATTATTTGATTGCGAAAATCGGCAATGTAATATGTTCGCCATTATAATATTCACGAACAACACTAAGGGCTAGGCAAGTTTCCTATTGGTTGCTAGGGATGTTGCTAAGTGCCGATATTTGCGATAAATTCGCTATACATTCGATAAAACACTATTCGCGAATACGAATATATAGCACTATTAGCAAATTCTCAAAGTGGCGATATTCACAATTAAAATTCACGATTAGAATATTCGTGCTCAACACTAGTCGTCAGCACGTTGTCTGAAGAACTGCCACGCCAGGGAACTCCTTGGAGCTGGCTTTGGCGTGCTCAGTCCCTGGGTGCGGTGGGCAGTAGCGGCATACTGGCTAGGGGATGGCCACTCTGCTTTTGCACCCTGCTCCCTCTTTTGCCGTGCAGCTGGCGCTGTGTGACCACCACCTCTGCCTCTGAACTGCACATGTCACTCATATGACCTTGATTTCATCATCCTCCACATCATCTTCCACCCACTCCACCCCTGCCCTTCTTGCCGGTCTGCCCATGGCAGAAAGCTGCAGCAGTTGGCACCTGTGTTTCGTCATCATCATCAAAGACGTGCTCCGGTGGTCCTCTCATGTCCACATCCTGAAACATAAGTGGTTGGGCATCAGTGCACTTAATCTCTTCCACTTCTGGGGCAGGGCTAGGTGGATGGGCCATGGAAACCCCGCCAGCAAAGTCATAAAAAAGCATAAGAGACTGCTGCATGACTTGGTGCTCAGACTGCTTGGCTGATTTGCAAGGGGTGAGGTGAAAAACAGATGCCCATGGGCTGCAAGAGCCAACTCTGCAATTTCAGAAGAGGACCGGGTAGGAGACAATGTGAAGGAACTGGAGGCACTGTCAGCCACCAAATCTACTACCGTCTCTACCTGTTCTGGCCTCACCATTCGTACACCGGTATTCGGGCCTAGAAAATGACGCTGAACGTCCTGTCGCCTACATGCATCTGCGGAAGGTGTTTTATTTGGGCATATAGCTGGCACAGATCAACCACGTCCTCTCCCTGCAACAGGAGCTCCAGCAGCACCATGACCAGGGACACGGCCCTTATTTGATGCACTCCTCGTTCTTGAAGGTCGTGCTCCGGTGGTCCTCCCATGTCCACATCCTGAAACATAAGTGGTTGGGCATCAGTGCACTTAATCTCTTCCACTTCTGGGGCAGGGCTAGGTGGATGGACAATGGAAACCCCGCCAGCAAAGTCATAAAAAAGCATAGGAGACTGCTGCATGACTTGGCGCTCAGACTGCTTGGCTGATTTGCAAGGGGGTGAGGTGAAAAACAGATGCCCATGGGCTGCAAGAGCCAACTCTGCAATTTCAGAAGAGGACCGGGTAGGAGACAATGTGAAGGAACTGGAGGCACTGTCAGCCACCAAATCTACTACCGTCTCTACTTGTTCTGGCCTCACCATTCGTACACCGGTATTCGGGCCTAGAAAATGACGCTGAACGTCCTGTCGCCTACATGCATCTGCGGAAGGTGTTTTATTTGGACATATAGCTGGCACAGATCAACCACGTCCTCTCCCTGCAACAGGAGCTCCAGCAGCACCATGACCAGGGACACGGCCCTTATTTGATGCACTCCTCGTTCTTGAAGGTCAGCCCCTGAACTAACAGACAGATTAACTATATTAATTTCCCTGTCACGTATGCAGTGCAGGTGTACCTCCCACAAAAAATGGGAATATGGCATCCACCGAACTAACAGACGGATTAACTATATTAATTTCGCTGTCACATATGCAGTGCAGGTGTACCTCACACCAAAAATAGGAATATGTCACCAACCGAACTAACAGACAGACTAACTATATTCATTTTTCTGTCACATATGCAGTGCACATGTAACTCACACCAAAAATGGGTATATGTCACCGGCCAAACTAACTGAAGGATAAACTATATTAATTTCCCTGTCACGTATAAAGTGCACGTGTATCTCACTTTAAAAATGGGAATATGTCATCCACTGAACTAACTGACGGATTAACTATATTAATTTCCCTGTCACGTATGCAGTGCAGGTGTACCTCATACCAAAAATGAGAATATGTCACCCACCGAACTAACAGACGGATTAACTATATTAATTTCCCTGTCACATATGCAGTGCACATGTGTCTCATAGTGTTGATCGCAAATATTCTAATCATGAATTTTTATTGCGAATATCAGCAAATATTCGTAATCGCAAATATTCAATTTTTTTTTTTAATCAGTAACCTCCCTTCTTCCTTGTGGGCCAATGAGAAGGCTGCAATATCTTTGTCTGAGCTTAGCAACATCCCTAGCAACCAATAGGAAAGTTGCCTACCCCTTTACTATATAAGAAACTCCCCAGCAGCCATTTTTTGCAGTTCTGAGATAGACAGCAGTGTCATTTGCAGAATCATCTGCGTCCTAATTTAATTACATTAGATAGTCAGCTTATATATATAATACAGATAGTGGGAGAGTCAGTGTAGGTTAGATAGTGATATAGTGTAGCTGATAGGTTTCCAGTGCATGGTGTTAGGTAGTGTGATAGGAATTACTGTGCTGTGATAGGGATTAGTGTCTCTGTTAAACACAGTGCTGTGATGTCACAACAATACTTGCAATACAGTGCACCAATCAGTAATATCTACTCAGACCTAAAAATTTGAAGTTGCACGTATTACGCAAAAAAATGTGCATCATTAGTGCCGATTTGCGCAATCGCGAAAATAATGACTGAAGATCGCAAATTCTAGAATTCGCAAATTTATTGTGAATATTATGCGAAAAATTTGCGAAATATCACGAAAATGAATATTGCCTATGCCGCTAATCACTAGTGTCTCACACCAAAAATGGGTATATGTTACCAGCAGAACTAACAGTCAGATTAACTATATTAATTTCCCTGTCATGTATAAAGTGCGCGTGTATCTCACACCAAAAATGGGTATATGTCACCCACCAAACTAACAGACGGATAAACTATATTAATTTACCAGTCAAGTATGCAGTGCAGGTGTACCTCACACCAAAAATGGGTATATGTCACCCACAGAACTAACAGACAGACTAACTATATTAATTTCCCTGTCACATATGCAGTGCACATGTATCTCACACCAAAAATGGGTATATGTCACCCACCGAACTAACAGACGGATGAGCTATATTAATTTCCCTGTCCCATTGTCACGCTTCGGTGTGGGAGGGAAACACCGCAACGAGCATAGGAGGGAAGGGGGGAACAGGGAATCAGGCCTGAGAACTAGGGAAGGAAAATGAACACCTCCTAGTGAAAACCCTGAACAAAATCCTGACTGACTACCAGTATAAACAGACCCCAAAGGTAAGTGAGTTCATACGCAGGAATCCCGAGAGACCTATTAAGCCCTATAGGACCCTGGAACTAATGGCAGGGACAAGACTACCTGTTCCTCCAAAAGGAAGAACTCACAGGAGTCTCCTTCAGGCCTTATACAAACAATAGGGAAATGCAACACACAGAATCCAAACAAAATACAAAAGGGAAAGAAAAGACTTCACTTCAAAGGAGCAATGGAAGTACCAGGAACTCAGCAGAGATCCAACCACAATCTATCCAAAGGTCCAAACAGAAGCTATAAACTGCACAGCATTGTGGGAGAAGCAACTATAAATAGAGAAGGTTAAATGACACTAATAGCCACACCTGGGTAAAAAAAGGTGTTGCAAGCACCAGAAACAACAAAGACATTATTTGATCCAAACGGAAAACATGTCACATCAAACCACGTGTTGCAAGTTTCACCGATCTCCTGCCCCTAGAGATGGGCGACTCAAAGCTGACGAAGTGGAATTCGATCCGAATTTCAGGAATTATTCAATTCGCTCCGTGGTAATGAATCGCATTTTTTCCTAAAATGGCTGCTGCACATGTGAGGACATGTAGCAAGGAACTCTGGGAATGCGGAATCACCCATAATGCCATGCATGCAGCCAATCAGCAGCCAACCCAGTAATGTCAAAGCCCTATAAATACCCTTAGCCATCTTGGATTCTGCCATTTTCCAGTGTACTTAGTGCAGGGAGAGACATCAGCAGGCGCTAGAGACAGTGCTAGAAAAAACTTAATTGTGCTAAAAAAAAATATTTACAAGTGCAAGACAAGATTATTCAAGGTATAGGGAAAGGATAGTGAGGTATCATTCCGCAGAATTTAGGTTGAACAGAGTTCCATAGGGGAGGTTACAGCATGGGTAATAGGAACAATCCTATTACACCTTGCTGCACTGACTGGTCATGCAAATTGCCATTATACAGCTCTGTAATTCCAGCAAACCGTTCTTGTTATTGGGTAGCAAGTGCTGTTTAATACAGCCAATAATAGGGTTTATTACAAGGAAATATTTATACATTTTATTTGCCCTTGTGCAGTGTAGTTATATGTTCTAAAGCATTTTTTGGCTTGTATTAGTGGGAAAAAAGGGCTTATTAGCCGTTGTGTGGTGAAGTGCAAAAATTACAGCCCTTTTTGTCATGTACTGTATTATTGGCAAAAGTAAAATATATTTGCTGTTCAGCGGTGCAGTTATATGTTTTAAAGCCCTTTTTGGCGTGTATTAGTGACAAAAGAAAAATATTTTTGCCGTTCAGCGTTGTAGTTATATGTTCTAAAGCCCTTTTTGTCATGCATTAGTGGCAAAAGTAAAATATATTTTCTGTTCAGCGGTGCAGTTATATGTTCTAAAGCCCTTTTTGTCGTGTATTAGTGGCAAAAGTAAAAGATATTTGCCGTTCAGCGGTGCAGTTATATGTTCTAAAGCCTTTTATGGCGTGTATTAGTGTCAAAAGAAAAATATATCTGCCGTTCAGCGGTGTAGTTATATGTTCTAAAGTCCATTTTGTTGTGCATTAGTGGAAAAAGAAAAATATATTTGCTGTTCAGCGGTGCAGATATATGTTCTGAAGCCCTTTTTGTCGTGCATTAGTGAAAACAGAAATATATATTTGCCGTTTAGCGTTGCAGTTATATGTTATAAAGCCCTTTTTGTCGTGTAATAGTGGCAAAAAATATATATATATATATTTGCTGTTCAGCGGTGCAGTTATATGTTCTGAAGCCATTTGTGGCGTGTATTAGTGGCAAAAGAAAAATATATTTGCCGTTTAGCGGTGTGGTAATATGTTATAAAGCCCTTTTTGTCGTGCATTAGTGAAAAAAGAAATATATATTTGCCGTTCAGTGGTGCAGTTATGTTATAAAGCCATTTTTTGTGTGTATTAGTGGGAACAAAAAGGTCTTATTAGCAGTTGTGTGGTGAAGTGAGAAAATTACAGACTTTTTTTGGGTGTTTTAATTTCCTTTCCTTTTTATCTTTTTATTTGATTTAACAGTATGTCAGACAGAGAAGTGCCAGGCCCTGCACAGGGGAGTGGCAGAGGCCTAAATGTTTCTGGCGCAGGCAGAGGTCGCAGCAGAGTAATGTGCTGGGGCAGCAGGGGTCACTTTGAGAGGCCTGAGCTCCCAGTGTCAGCTAGCGGTCGTGTCTTGACCAGCAACCCAGCGGTTCTTGAATGGTTGACTCGATCTTCGACTTTGTCGCAAGTGACATCAGACACCCCCAGCCAAGACTCGGTGGGTTCGTCAGACACAACCCTTAGTTGGCATGTCCCGGGAGCAGGCCCTGTGCCCTCACCTGTCCACAACCTGCCTCTGTCTTTTTCTGCTCTCTCAGCCAGAGAAGTATCGTATGCTGTGGGCTCAGCTCCACTATACAGTGAGAACGAGCTACTAGAAGACAGTCAGCAGCTACAGGCAAGCCAAGATGTGGAGGAGACATCCGCCGCTTCCTCCCCTAAGTGGGCAAGTAGTGATGATGAGAGTGGCGTGGGAGCTGCTGTTGCATGCGGCCAGGCTCCTGACCCAGAGACCGTTGAGTAGGACATCAGTGATCAGTGCAGACAGTACTCGATGATAATGATGTAGCTGATCGCACTTGGGTGCTGGGTGAAGAAGGGGCTTCATTATCATTGGAAGAAAAGGGTGACAGCTTGCCCGTGAGTCAGCGGTGGAGCCAGCAAGTCGCTATTGTGTCCGGGAGTCAGCAGGGTGGCACCACTGGGAGGCCGGGAGCCAAACGTGCAAGGGGTAGACTACCCGCTTTGCAGGAGCCTACCTGCCTGGGAAGTAGCGGTGCACGGGTTCACAGAGGCAGGGGCAGTAGCAGTCAGTCAGTGCATAGTGTTGGGGGTAAAATCACCTACTCGGTGGTGTGGCAGTTTTTTGTTAAGCTGCAGGAGGAGGTGAACTTGGCCATATGTAGAATCTGTGGGCAAAAGGTGAAGCGTGGCGAGGGTGCCAATGTTGGCACCACGGTACCTGTGTCAACATATGCAGCATCACCATCAAGTGGCCTAGGAGCACTGTGGCTCCGATGTGGTGGTGCAGGATTCCGCAGCAACCGCTGCATCACCCAGTGGCATGCAGCCGATTTCAGGCAGTCAAGGCTCCATCACCTCAGCCGAAGGGAGCTGTCTGTCCTTACCATCATCTGCTGGTCCTGATTCTCTTACTCCTCGCCCTCCTACTTCTCATCAGTCATTCTGTAAGCAATCGATCACCGAAACGATTGCCAAGAAACAACAGTATGCGTGCACTCATCCAACGGCGCAGAAGCTGAATGTGCTCCTGTCCAAATTGCTGGTGCTGCAGTCCCTCCCTTTCCAATTGGTGGACTCTGCACCTTTCAGAGAACTGATGGCTTGTGTTGAGCCGAGGTGGAGAGTCCCAAGCTGTCATTTCTTTGCCAAAAAGGCAGTACCAGCCCTGCACACACATGCAAAACAGAAGGTGAGCCAGTCCTTGAGCCTGTCAGTGTCTGCTAAAGTTCACGGCAGTGCCGACCTGTGGAGCTATAACTACGGTCAGGGAAAATATATGTCCTGGGTGAATGTCGTTCCTGCAAAGCCACACGAGCAACTTGGCCTGGTGATGCTACTTCCGCTTCCACATTGTCAGGCCATTGATCCTGCGACAATGTCCGCCTCTGCCTCCTCATCATACACCATGTCCTCAGCCTCCACTGCAGGGACAAGTCACAGTGCCCCTCCAGCATACCGCATGTGCAGGGCACGGCAGGGCATTGTCATGCTGTTCTGCTCCTCGTTTGCCGGGGCGAATGGAGTCACACAGGAGAGGAACTGCTCCATGTCCTTCATCAAGAAATTGAATTCTGGCTTTCTCTGCGACAACAGAAAATTGGAACCATGGTGACCGACAACGGGAAGAACATGGTGTTGGCACTGCATCTAGGAGGGCTGAGCCATGTGCCCTGCATGGCACACGTGTTCAATCTGGTTGTCAAGCGGTTCCTGAAGTCTTCCACCCATCTGCAAGACATCTTAAAAATGGCCAGGAAACTTTGCATGCACTTCAGCCACTCGTACACTGCAAAGCACACCCTCCTTGAGGTGCAGCGGCAGAACTGCATACCCCAACATAGGCTGATATGCAACTTTTCCACCCATTGGAATTCCACCCTCCATATGTTGGACCGACTATACGAACAGAGAAAGGCCATAAATGATTTCTTGATGATCCAAGCGAACAGGAGTACTCCCCTGTGTAACTTTGATATCAGCCAGTGGCAGCTCATGCGTGACACCTGCTGTTTTCTCAGGCCCTTTGAGGATCAGGGTACTGGAGACGTGGCGCCTACATCTCATGAGCCCTATGGGGGCTGAACTGGAGCTGGAGCTGGAGGAGGACATTGGAGTACAAGCAATGTGTAGCAAAATTGGTCGATTTTCTACACAGGTGACAGGAGAGGAGGAGCAGGAACAGCCAGAGGAACTACAAGGCGATGAGGAAGTGGAGGCAGAGGATCCAGACACACCATGGCAGTATGCAGTGGAGATGGAGGCAGGAAGTCCCTCTGAGTCACTTTCACAAATGGCCCGCTGCATGCTTACTTGCTTGCGTAATTACTAGAGTTGAGCGCACACCTGGATGTTTGGGTTCGCTGAGTTCGGCCAAACTTCGCCGCAAATTTTGTGTTCGGGACCTGAACTTGACCTGGTTCCCAAACCCCATTAAAGTCTATGGGGACCCAAACTTTTGGGCACTAAAATGGCTGTAAAAAAGTCCTGTAAAGGGTTAGAGGGCTGCAAAAGGCAGCAAAATGTGGGTAAGTGCCCTGAAAACTAATATGGATAGGGAAATGACTTAACATAAAATAAATAAAATTTACTAATTTAATCCTGAACTAAGAGCAGGAGGTCCATATGGACTAGGAGGTTGAGGAGGCAGTGAACGTGGGATTGTAGGTGGACGTGGTGGTGTAGGTGGATTTGATGGTGTAGGTGGAAGCAGCGGTGGAGAACGTGGAGGTAGCCAACACGGTATATGTATTTATTTATTTTTTTTATTTCATTTGGGTAGACCACCAAACATTGTGGAATATATAAAATAACACAAAGAGAAAGTGTGCTGGAGTATAACAATGGCTGTGTGAGGCCAGTATACATGTCTATTCTGCACAAGGTAGAGACAAGTCTTGTGGGATCCATGCCTGGTTTATTTTATTGAACGTGAGCTTGTCCACATTGGCTGTGGACAGGCGGCTGCGCTTGTCTGTGATAACACCCCCTGCCGTGCTAAACACACGTTCAGTCAATACACTTGCTGCAGGGCAGGCCAGTACCTCCAAGGCGTAAAGGGCAAGCTCAGGTCATGTGCCCAATTTAGAGACCCAGAAGTTGAATGGGGCAGACCCATCAGTCAGTACGTGTAGGTGTGTGCACACATACTGCTCCACCATGTTTCTGAAATGCTGCCTCCTGCTAAGACGTTGCGTATCAGCTGGTGGTGCTGGTTGTTTTGGCGTGGTGACAAAGCTTTTCCACATTTTGGCCATGCTAACCCTGCCTTCTGAGGTGCTGGCAGTGCCCCAGCTGCATTGACGGCCTCTTTCTCCTCCTCTGCCTTCACCTTATGCTTCCACTGAGCCCCCGGTGTCAGTTGGGAATGCCATCAGCAGCACGTCTACCAGCTTGCGCTTGTACTCGCGCATCTTCCGATCACGCTCCAGTGAGGGCATTAAGGACGGCATGTTGTCCTTTAAACGGGGATTCAGCAGGGTGGCCACCCAGTAATCAGTACAAGTTAGAATGTGGGCAACTCGGTTGTTGTTGCGCAGGCACTGCAGCATGTAGTTGCTCATGTGTGCCAGGCTGCCCAGAGGCAAGGACAAGCTGTCCTCTGTGGGAGGTGTATCGTCTGTGAACCCACCCTCCGAGCCACTTGTGAATGACTGGCCTGATAACGGTTGAATTGATCCCTCTTGCTCCTCCTCTTCCTTCTGTGACACATCCTCCTCCATCATGGCCCGAAGTGTTTTTTTAAGGAGACATAGATGTGGGATAGTAACGCTGAGAACGGCGTCATAGGCAATGGCCTTGTTGGTGGAGTACTCAAAGCAGCGCAACAAGGCACACAGGTCTCGCATAAAGGCCCACTCAGTGGCGGTGAAGTGTTGCTGTTCCGCAGAGCGACTAGCCCGTTTGTGCTGCAGCTAAAACTCCACTATCACCTGCTGCCGCTCGCCACAGTCTCTCCAGCATGTGCAAGGTGGAGTTCCACCTTGTGGGCACGTCGTATATGAGGCGGTGAGCGGGAAGGCCAAAGTTACGCTGCATCGTAGACAGGTGAGCAGCAGCAGGGTGAGAACGCCGAAAAGCGCGCACGGATGGCCCGCACTTTCTGCAGCAGCTCTGACACATCGGGGTAGTTTTTCAGGAATCTCTGCACCACCAAATTCAGCAAATGTGCCAGGCAAGGGATGTGCGTCAAACCGGCTAGGCCTAGAGCTGCTATGAGATTTCACCTATTATCACACACCACCAGGCTGGGCTTGAGGCTCAGTGGCACCAACCACTTGTCTTTTGTTTCAGGCCAGTCCAAAGCTCCTGCGCGGGGTATTTCCTCTTTCTCTCCAATATTTGGGGGACGGACAGCTTAAGGTTTCAATGGGACAGTGTTGACATGCTGGGTGACGGTGGTGGAGGTGGTGGTGTTGCTGCCACATCCTCTGTTTGTGGGGTGGCAGATGCCACTGTCACTCCAGATGGAATGACAGCATTTTAAAGCCCAGAAATTTTGAAATGCTGGCATTCAGGGCTAGGGATCGCGGGTGGGTAGGGGGGTACTTCCTCCTTCGATCCAGTGTTTGGGAGATGGACAGCTAAACGCTTCCATGGGACACTGTGGTGGTGCTTGTTGAAGGTGACCGATGTGGTGGCGTTGGTGTCATATCCTCCGTTTGCGCGGTGGCCATTGTCTCTGTCACTCCAGAGGTGGAGGAAGAGGATGAGATTGCAGCAGAAGAGGGAGAAGGAGGAGCCAGAGACTTTTCTTGGTTTTGGAGGTGTTTACTCCACTGCAGCTCAAGTCTTGAACTTAGATGCCTGGTCATGCAGGTTGTGCTCAGGTTTAGAACGGTTATGCCTCGCTTTACACAGCGTGCAAACCACTAGTTTCTTGTCGTCTGCACATTGTGTGAAAAACTGCCACACCGGGGAACATCTTGGAGCTGTCTTTGGTGTGCTCGGTCCCTGGGTGCGGTGAGCAGTAGCAGGCGTAGTGTCTAGGGGACGGGCGCTCTGCTTCTGCACCCTGCTTCCTCTTTTGCTGTGCCGTGTCTCACAGCCTCTTTCACCGAACTGCACAGGTCACTAGCATGCCCTTCACCCCATGTAGGGTCTAGGACCTCATCGTCCTCCACATCATCTTCCACCAAGTCTTCCTCACCCCTGAGGCACCTGTGTTTTGTCATTATCAGAGACGTGCTGCGGTGGTCTTCCCATGTCCTCATCCTCAAACATAAGTTGTTGGGCATCAGTGCACTGAATCTCTTCCCCTTCAGGAGCAGGGCTAGGTGGATGGCCCAGGGAAAAAGCATGATAGTCTGCTGCATGATTTGGGGCTCAGACTGCTTGGCTGATTTGCAAGGGGGTGAGGTGCAAGATAGCTGCCCATGGCCTGAAGGTGCCAACTCTGAGCTTTCAGCAGTGGAGCCAATGTGACAATGTGAAGGTACTGGAGGCACTATCAGCCACCCAATCTACTAGCACCTGTACGTGCTCTGGCCTCACCATTCGTATAATGTCCCCTGATAACCCTCCTCAGTTATATTACTCCCTGTATAATTTACCCTGATACCCCTAAGTTATATTACCCCCTGTATAATTTACCCTGATACCCCTCAGTTATATAACTAAGGGGTATCAGGGTACATTATACAGTGGTAATATAACTGAGGAGGGGTATCAGGGTACATTATACAGGGGTTAATATAACTAAGGAGGGGTATTAGGTTAAATTATACAGGGGTAATATAACTGAGGAGGGGTATTAAGGTACATTATACAGGGGTAATATAACTGAGGAGGGCTATCGGGGTACATTATACAGGGGGTAATATACCTAAGGAGGGGTATCAGGGGACATTATACAGGGGTAATGTAACTGAGGAGGGCTATCAGGGGACATTATCCAGGGATAATGTAACTTATATTACCCCTGTATAATGTACCCTGATGGCCCTCCTCTACAATCTGGAAGTGCCCCTCCCGAGACCAGGCTCTGGATCCGCCACTGAATCAAGGCAGCAGGAGGCGGGGAGAGCAGGACTAAAGACGCCTAGGCCGCTGCCCCCTTGAATTCAAGCCTGACTTGAAGCACGGGGCAGTGGCTGAATAAAACATCAATTTTTCTATGAGCCTAAATGCTGAAAAAGTAATATGAACAGCTTTATAAGCGTTTTTTAGGTGACAGGTTCCGTTTAAATATAAAAGATTGGTTAAGGTCACAAGTTACTTTGAAAGACATGAGGAGCACAGATCCGCCAACAATCGATATTACGCCACCTAATTTACTTAATACATTTTGACAAGTCAGTTATGCAGTGCAGCAGGAACACCAACGCAGGCCGCAGGGGTACTTTATGGGCCAAAATTATGTTTTTTTTTTAAACCACTATGTCTCAGTGGAATTTACAGATTTTATTTCATTTGGAGTACACGGCAATAAAGTACTTTATGACAAAAAGAAAGGGGATTTTTTTCAAATCCAGTGAAATAGATGAATTAACAGATTATTTTTCACTATCAGATTGCCTGTGCAGGCAGAGGGTGGAATTTATTTCAACAAAATATATGTTTTCTTCAACCCCAGTGAAACAGATGAATTAACAGATTATTTTTCACTATCAGATCGCCTGTGCAGGCAGAGGGTGGAATTTATTTCAACAAAATTTATGTTTTCTTCAACCCCAGTGAAACAGATGAATTAACAGATTATTTTTGACTATCAGATTGCCTGTGCAGGCAGAGGATGGAATTTATTTTAACAAAATATATGTTTTCTTCAACCCCAGTGAAACAGATGAATGAACACATTATTTTTTACTATCAGATCACCGGTGCAGACAAAGGAAGAGATTTATTTCAGCAAAATATATGCTTTCTTCAACTCCAGTGAAACTGACAGATGCAAATTAAATTCTTTCACTAGCAGTAGTACTGAGCAGGCCACAAAATAACTTTGTGCCAAAAATAACATGTTTTTTGCACCCACAATGTCTCGGTGGAATTTACTGATTTTATTTGATTTGCAGTACAAGGCAATAAGGTACAGTACTTTATAGGAAAATAGGGGGATTTTTTTCAACCTCAGTGAAACAGATGAATTAACAGATTATTGTTCACTATCAGATTGCCTGGGCAGGCAGAGGACGGAATTTATTTCAACAAAATATATGTTTTCTTCAACCCCAGTGAAACAGATGAATTAACAGATTATTTTTCACTATCAGACTGCCTGTGCAAGCAGAGGATGGAATTTATTTCAACAAAATATATGTTTTCTTAAACCCCAGTGAAACAGATGAATTAACAGATTTTTTTACTATCAGATCGCCTGTGCAGGCAGAGGACGGAATTTATTTCAACATAATATATGCTTTCTTCAACCAAGTAAAACTGACAGATGCAAATTAAATTCTTTTACTAGCACTAGTACCGAGCAGGCCACAAAATAACTTTGTGCCAAAAATAATGTTTTTTCCACCCACAATGTCTCAGTGGAATTTACTGATTTTATTTGATTTGTAGTACAAGGCAATAAGGTACTTTATAGAAAAAAGGAGATTTTCTTCAAGTCCAGTGAAACAGATGAATTAATACATTATTTTTCACTATCATATTGCCTGTGCAGGCAGAGGACGGAATTTATTTCAACAAGATATATGCTTTCTTCAACACCAGTGAAACTGACAGATGTAAATTAAATTCTTTCACTAGCACTAGTACCGAGCAGGCCACAAATTTACTTTGTGCCAAAAATTACGTGTTTTTTCCACCCAAAATGTCTCAGTGGAATTTACTGATTTTATTTTATTTGCAGTACAAGGCAATAAGGTACTTTATAGGAGAAAAAAGAGGATTTTTTCAACCCCAGTGAAACAGATGGATTTACTGATTATTTTTCAGTATCAGATTTGCTGAGCAGGCAGAAAAGGCACTTAATGTTAAAAAAAATAAAAAATATTTCACTATCACAAATGTAGTGCACAGAGCAAATGTACTTTTTAGAACAAAAAAAAAAAAAAATGCCCAGAATCTGGATTTATAGAATTAATGACAAGGATATATGCAGCACAGAGGTACTTTACAGAACAAAATTATCACCACCAAGTCCGTAAAATCACAAACGGAGTAACAGTATTATTTTTGCCTTCCCCAGCCTGTTTAAAAATGGGAACATTTTGCCAAATGAAGTAAAAAGACTGGATTCAATTACTGTCCCTGGCACATATGCAGCTGCAAGTGCACGTCACTTGCACTAAATGGCCGCCGACACCAACCACTCACAGAAAAAAAAACTGTCACTGGCCTCATAAAAAAACACTGCCATTGCACCCACAAGAATAAAAAAGGTCGTAGATCGCTGAGTCAACACAATTCTGAAATCAGATATTATCAGCTAAGCTTGTTTCCTATTCTCTCCCTGAGAGCACCAGCAGCAACCTGTCCCTACACTAAGAGCAGCAGAGTGACGTGCGGCACTACGTGACTCCAGTTTATATGAAGGCTGGGTCACATGCTGCACTTAGCCAATCACAGCCATTCCATTAGTAGGCATGGCTGTAATGGCTTCTAAGGACAAAGTAGTTAGACTCTTGTTGATTGGCTTCCCAGCAGCTTTTCAACAAGCGCCATAAAATCCGCTGAACACCGAACCCGAACAATTACGAAAATGTTCGGGTCCGGGTGCCAAAAATCCCAAAATTCAGTAAGAGGTTCGCTCAACTCTTGTAGTGACAGCCGAATTGTTACTGTTCGGCAGAGGATGACTTCCGGCTCTCCACCTTGTTGGACCCTCGCTACCGATCCAAAATGGGAGCCTTTTTTACACCTGCTGAGAGGGAGGACAAACTGAACTACTATAGAGACATCCTATGTAGTCATTTGATGAGCAACTTTCTTCACCCGCCTAGTGAAGAAAAATACTCACCTGCAGCAGCAGCAGCAGCTAGACCTGGAGCAGAACCAGAACCAGCAGGTGATGGCATACTTGGAGTGCACCCTGCCTGCCGTCATTGAAGATCTGCTGGACTACTGGGCTGCCAAACTGGATTTGTGGTCGCAACTGGCAGAGTTTGCCTTGGAAAAGCGGTCCTCCCTGGCCAGTAGTATGGGGGGTGGGGGCCATAGTTACCCCAAGAATAATTTGCCTGTCCACCCAAAATGTGGAGAGACTGACCTTCGTCAAGATGAATCAGTCGTGAATCAGCCAGGATTTTCACCCACCATTGACTGATGCATCAGACTAGATCATCCATGGTGCCACACCAACACTTTGACAAAAGAGACCAGTTTCTTCTGGCTACTTACCTCAGCTACTCTTCTGATGCTGCCACCCGCCTGATGCCACACATCTGATGCCAAGTGTTCCTTCTTACACCCACCATCATCAGCGGGTACTGTTATTGCCACCCAACTCCCCATTCTGTCACCGGGTCACTCTGTGTTCTTCTCATGGTGCTGCCACCACCACACAATGTCACCTTGCCAGTCTGTGGTCTCCTCATGCTGCCACCTCCACACTATGTCACCTTGCCACTCTGTGGCCTCCTGATACTGCTGCCACCTCCACATTATGTCACCTTGCCACTCTGTGGTCTTCTTATGCTGCTGCCACCTCCATACTACGTCACCTTGCCACTCTGTGGCCTCCTGATGCTGCTGCTACCTCCACACTATCTCACCTTGCCACTCTGTGGTCTCCTCATACTGCTGAGACCTCCACACTATGTCATCTTGCCACTCTGTGGTCTCCTCATGCTGCTTCCACCTTCACACTATGTCACCTTGTCACTTTGTGGCCTCCTGATGCTGCTGCCACCTCCATATTATGTCACCTTGCCACTTTGTGGTCTCCTCATGCTGCTGCGACCTCCACACTATGTCACCTTGCCACTCTGTGGCCTCCTGATGATGCTGCCACCTCCACACTGTCATTGTGCCACTCTGTGGTCTCCTCATGCTACTTCCACTTCACAACTATGTCATAGGGCCACTCTGTGGACTTCTCATGCTGTTCCCAACCTGATCTTTTTCTGATCTGTCAGAAGGAAGGAAAAGTGAGACGCACAACGGATCCTGTCTGTGTAACAGCTGTAAGGCCTGTATGGTCCCATCAGAATTGGCTTATGATTTGGTAGCCAAAAGCAGGAGTGGGTACAAGACATGCAAATATTCCATTCACATGTCATCTCTGTTCTAGATCCACTTCAGTTTTTTTGGCATTAGCAATACTGATGGATTACTGACCAAATGCTGACTGAGTGACGACGGATGCTTAACAGACAGGATCAGTTTTTTGGGCATTATTGTTCTGATGGATCGGAGGAAGGGGAAAATAATCAGTGATGTCAACACAAACTTACTGCTGACACCCTCTCCACTCTGTCAGGGGGGCTCTACTTGTATAAGCGTTTAACAGGACAGGTTCTGTAGACATATATGTGGAATCAGCTGACGACGGTGTAAAAGTAGTGCGCTTCTTAGGCTGAGTTCATACTTGAGTTATTTGGTCAGTTTTGGCCCGGTGACTGCCCAACTAAGTGAAGTGTGCAGTGATTCTATGAGCAACGCCTTTCATCTGCATGTTATACTGACTCACAGTATCATTTAACTACCACAGCAGACTCCCTATGCGTGTTACAAATAGCTTTTTTTAAAGGCAATTCCCCGCGAATAAATTCGGATCGAACCAAAATTTTTTAGAAAATTCAGCGAACCGGCCAAATCGAATTTTTGAAAAATTCGCTCATCTCCAATCACCAGCTTTCCAAAACAACAGTCAAATTTTATTTTGAACCCCGTCCCTACAATAGCCGTGAGCGCCTCGGAGCCGTTATACAGGAAGAGCGGGAGGCAAGTAAATGTCTCTGATAACACCTCCAATAGATTGTCCTCTGTGTACGTCCCGCAGAACCAACTTGTCCACACAATCCAGACCTCTGTGCTTGCCTTGGTGAGTGGAGGCTTGGATGAAATCTGGATGAGCACAGCCAGTGGATTTCTATCCTTTCCTTTAAATCCAGGTAAACAGGAAAATTTGGCTTTTAGGTTCAGCTCTGAGCCCACTTATTTGGCAAGACCCTTCTGCTTCTCCGCAGCTATGTGGGCAGGCAGGTGCTTGGAAAACTCTTTCTGTCTGGTGCATGAGAAATTATACATCGGTGTCACACTGTGCAGAGTACATTGTTTTTGAAGGAGCAAAGCAGCCTCTACCGGATCAAGAGTTTCCTCCAAAGGGGTGCACTGTGGGATTTTTTTTTTAGACAAGTTTCACAATGCAGACAGTCGACGTGCAGAGGTCAAGCTGCCGGGAGTATACCTCGAGCTGTGAAAATAATGGCTCCTTCATGCCCATGACCTACTTCTGGGTGTTAACACCCCATCAGAAGGTGTTTGCATATGCTTGTGATAAATTATGTTCCCGTTCACTTACCCCTAAACAAAGATCTTGACAGACAAATGTATCATCCTTTGTCACTATCTTTCTAGGTGCCACGTCTCCAGTCCCCTAACCAGGCAGATTTACCAGCATCTGTTCCAAGACATGAAGCAGTAGATTGACATCGTTCATCCCGTAGTCCTGGCGACTGACAAATAACGTGGCCTCCTCAAAGAACCTGAGCAAACAGCAGGTGTCACGCATGAGCTGCCACTGGTTGACATCGAAGTTACACAGGGGAGTACTCCTGTCCGCTTGGATCATCAAGAAATAGTTTATGGCCTTTCTCTGTTCGTATAGTCGGTCCAAAATATGGAGGGTGGAATTCCAACGGGTTGAAACGTCGCATATCAGCCTATGTTGGGGGATGCTGTTCTGCCGCTGCACCTCAAGGAGGGTGTGTTTTGTGGTGTACTAGTGGCTGAAGTGCATGCAAAGTTTCCTGGCCATTTTTAGGATGTCTTGCGGATCGGTGGAAGACTTCAGGAACCGCTTGACAACCAGATTGAACACGTGTGCCATGCAGGGCGCATGGCTCAGCCCTCCTTGACGCAACACCGACACAATATTCCTTCTGTTGTCAGTCACCATGGTTCCAATTTTGAGTTTTTCGCAGAGAAAGCCAGGATTCAATTTCTTGATGAAGGACATGGAGCAGTTTCTCCCCTGTGTAACTCGCCCAGGCAATTGAGGTATAGAACAGTGTGACACCGCCGTGCCCTGCACATGTGGTATTCTGGAGGAGCACTGTGAATTGTCCCTGCAGTGGAGGCTGGGGACATGGTGGAGGATGAGGAGGTAGAGGCGGACATTGTTGCAGGACCAACGGCGTGAGAACTTGGAGGCGAAAGCGGCGTCTCGTGGCCAAGTAGCTGGTGTCACTGGGAAGGAACCACATTTACCCAGTGGACCATAAAGGACTTATATTGTCCTTGACCATAGTTACAAGATATCGACCAATTTTCCCAAAAAAGGCTGTATCAGAAACAAATTTCACCACTGAAAGGCTAATCAACGTAATTCGGTTCATACAAAAGAAATATAACAATCACAATTCATCACAGAACGGCTAATAGGACGTACGTATCTATCCTATTAATACACCCTGTAAATGGCTCTAGTACAATGGAACTTCACCACTGAACGGCAATTTTTATTTTTTTTTGCCACTAATACTCACCAAAAAGGGCTGCAATTTTTTCTTTTCAACACACAATGGCTAAAAAGCTCTTTTTCTTTTTCCCCACTAATGCACGCCAAAAAGAGCTTTAGAACATATCCGCAGAACGGCAAATATCTATACTAATAAAATCCCTGTTTCCCAGACGTCCATGCGTGTGTGCCGAATACTGAACTGCGCATGCGCGGCGCACAAACAATTTGGCACATATTCAATGGACACTGTTCAGATGCTGCCAGGCAGCAGGCAGCCGGTATATACAGACTTCTTAGTATATTCTAACTTGAAGCATCCCCATCACTATAGGAACGCCTCTATGTTAGAATATACTGTCGGATCTGAGTTAGATTGTGAAAACTCAGATCCAACAGTATATTCTAACACAGAGGCGTTCCCATAGTGATGGGGACGCTTTAAGTTAGAATATACTGAGAAGTCTGTAATACTGGCCCCCTGCTGCCTGGCAGCACCCGACCTCTTACAGGGGGCTGTGATCTGCACAATTAACCCCTCAGGTGCCATACCTAAGGGGTTAATTGTGGGGATCACAGCCCCCTGTAAGAGATCAGATGGTACCAGGCAGCAGGAGGCCAGACCCCCCTCCCTCCTTAGTATTAAAATCATTGGCCAGTGCAGCCTCCCCACCCCCCCTAATTAAAATCATTGGTGGCCAGTGCGGCCTCCCCCCCCTCCCCAATGCCATGGCCCATGTGTTGCCTGAGGGAGGGCCCGCTGGGAGGCGCTCCCAGCATGAAGTTAGCACGGCCACAAAACCTTTCGCTGACAGCGGTCGACAGCAGGAGGAAACGTGGAACCTGAATTGTCTCCCTCCCGTCCCCTCTCTGCTCCCTCCCCTCTCTGGCCCAGCAACAAGGTAAGCCAAAGTGGGGGAGGGATCAAAGTATTTGTATTTCCTCATGTGCTGCCAGCGTGCCTCCCTGCTCTATACCCCCTCTGCTCTCTATGCAGTAGCCCTTTCATTCACCCCCCCTCCGTGCAGCAGCCCTTTCATTCACCCCCCCCATGTGCAGCAGCCCTTTCATTCACCCCCCATGTGCAGCAGCCCGTTCATTTCCCCCTCCCCCCATGTGCAGCAGCCCTTGTATTGCCCCCTTCCCCATGTGCAGCAGCCCTCTCATTAACCCCCCCCCGTGTGCAACCCCTTCATTCACCCCCCCCCATGTGCAATCCCTTCATTCACCCCCCCCCGTGTGCAGCCCCTCATTCACCCCCTGTGTGCAGCCCCTTTATTCACGCCCCCTGTGTTAAGCCCCTTCATTAACCCCCGTGTGCAGCCCCTTCATTCACCCCCGTGTGCACCCCTTCATTCACTGCCCCCTGTGTGCAGCCCCTTCAATCGCCCCCTGTGTGCAGCCCCTTCATTCACCCCCCTGTGTGCAGCTCCTTCATTCACCCCCGTGTCCGACTCCAGTCCCTTCATTCACCCCCGTGTGCAGCCCCTTTATTTATCCCCCTTGTGTGCAGACCCTTTATTCACCCCCTCCCCCGTGTGCAGCCCATTCATTCACCCCCCCTGTTTTAACTCCAGCCCCTTCATTCACCCTTCCTGTGTGCAGTCCCTTCATTCAGCGGCTGCCTGCAGACCCTTCATTGGGGAGGGGGCGGCGGCGGGGAGGGGGACCCATGAATCAGTTTTGCAACGGAGCCCCATGGATTGTGTTTATGCCACTGATGTGCGGCATCCTATAGTAATGGCAGCGGGGCCCGGTGCACTCACTGACTAAGTCATGCGCCTGCGCCGCCTGCTTCATTCATGAAGTGGGCGGAGCAGGAGCGTCACTTAGTTAGTTACTCTGCCAGTGACCGCCCAGCCTCCTGCCTCACTATGTAGTAAGTGAAGTGGTGAAGATCGTTATTATTAGAACAGTTATTCATAGTATTTTTACTCATCTGCTATGTGTCATCTACAGATACTCCCATAACAGTGTCAGCCACAGATCCCCCCCATAACAGTGTCAGCCACAGATCCCCCCCATAACAGTGTCAGCCACAGATCCCCCATAACAGTGTCATCCACAGATCCCCCATAACAGTGTCAGCCACAGATCCCCCCCATAACAGTGTCAGCCACAGATCCCCCATAACAGTGTCAGCCACAGATCCCCCATAATATTGTGTCCTCCACAGATCCCCCATAGCAGTGTTTCCTCTACAGATCCCCTCCATAACAGTGTCAGCCACAGATCCCCATAACAGTGTCAGCCACAGATCCCCCCATAACAGTGTCATCCACAGATCCCCCCATAACAGTGTCATCCACAGATCCTCCATAACAGTGTCATCCACAGATCCTCCATAACAGTGTCAGCCACAGATCCCCTCCATAACAGTGTCAGCCACAGAGCCCCCATAACAGTGTGTCCTCCACAGATCCCCCATAACATTGTGTCCTCCACAGATCCCCCATAGCAGTGTTTCCTCTACAGATCCCCTCTATAACAGTGTCAGCCACAGATCCCCCATAACAGTGTCAGCCACAGATCCCCCATAACAGTGTCAGCCACAGATCCCCTCCATAACAGTGTCAGCCACAGATTCCCTTCATAACAGTGTGTCCTCCACAGAACTCCCATAACAGTGTGTCCTCCACAGATCCTCCCATAACAGTGTGTCCTCCACAGATCCCCCATAACAGTGTCAACCATAGATCCCCCATAACAGTGTCAACCACAGATCCCCCATAACAGTGTGTCCTCCACAGATCCCCCTTAACAATGTGTCCTCCACAGATCTCCCATGACAGTGTGTCCTCCACAGATCCCCCATAACAGTGTGTCCTCCACAGATCCCCCATAACAGTGGGTCCTCCACAGATCCCCCATAACAGTGTGTCCTCCACAGATCACCCCATAACAGTGTGATCCACAGATCCCCCCCATAACAGCGTCAGCCACAGATCCCCCCATAATAGCATCAGTCACAGATCCCCCCCATAACAGTGCCAGCCACAGATCCTCCATAACAGCGTCAGAACTAATGTGCTAGCGCCCGTTATTGTAACGGGCCTAATGTCTAGCATATATATATTTTTGCCACTAATACATGCCAAAAAAGGCTTTAGAACATATAGCTGCACCGCTGAACAGCAAATATTTATTTTTTTGCCATTATTACACGACAAAAAGGGCTTTAGAATATATAACTGCACCGCTGAACAGCAAATAGGCCCTTATTTTTTTCAAACTACAGTATACACGCCACAAAAGGCTTTAGAACGTATAACTGCACTGCTGAACGGCACATATATTTTTCTTTTGCCACTATTACACGACAAAAAGGGCTTTAAAACATATAACTGCACCGCTGAATGGCAAATAGGCCCTTATTTTTTTCAAACTACAGTATACACGCCACAAAAGGCTTTAGAACGTATAACTGCATTGCTGAACGGTACATATATTTTTCTTTTGCCACTATTACACGCCACAGAAGGCTTTAGGATATAAAACTGCACCGCTGAGTGGCAAATATATTCTACTTTTGCCACTAATACACGGCAAAAATGGCTTTAGAGCATATAATTGCACCACTGAACTGCAAATATATTTTTATTTTGCCACAATTACATGCCAAAAATGCCTTTAGAACATATAACTGCACCGCTGAACGGCAAATAGGCCCTTATTTTTTTCCACTTATACACGCCACAGAAGGCTTTAGAACATATAACTGCACCGCTGAACGGAAAATATATTTTACTTTTGCCACTAATACACGGCAAAAACGGCTTTAGAACAAATAACTGCACCGATGAACGCCAAATATATTTTACGTTTGCCACTAATACACGACAAAAAGGGCTTTAGAACATATAACTGCACCGCTGAATGGCAAATATATTTTTCTTTTGCAACTAATAGACGCCAAAAAGGGCTGTAATTTTCGCACTTCACCACACAATGGCTAATAAGTCCTTTTTTTTCATACTAATACAAGCCAAAAAAGGCTTTAGAACATATAAGTGTACTGCACAAGGGCAAATAAGACATAGAAATATTGCCTTGTAATAAATCCTGTTAATGGTGGTATCAAAAAGCACTTGCACCCTAATAACAAGAACAGTTTGCTGGAATTACAGAGCTGTATAATGGCAATTTGGATCCCCAGTCAGTGCAGCAAGGTGTAATAGGATTGTTCCTATTACAACATAAATGCTGTGGAATGATTCCTCCCTATCCTTTTCCTACACCTTGAAAAATCTTTCCCTGAACTTTTTAGAACAATTAAGTTTTTTCAAGCACTGTCCCTAGCGCCTGCTGATGTCTCTCCCTGCACTAAGTACACTGGAAAATGGCAGAATCCAAGATGGCTGATGGTATTTATAGGGCTGTGACATCACAGGGCTGGCTGGCTGCTGATTGGCTGCATGCATGGCATTATGGGTGATTCTGCCTTCCCAGAGTTCCTTGCTCCATGTCTTCACACGTGCAGCAGCCATTTTAGGAAAAAATGTGATTCGTTACCACGAGCGTGAGGAAATTCACATTCAGTTCGAATCAAATTTTTCCTGAAATTCGGATCGAATTCCACTTCGTCAACTTTGATCCGCTCATCTCTAATGTATATATGTACTGCACATGGTTCTGGGTGCTGCATTTATGTAGTGTACTTGGTTCTGGTGCTGTATTTGACTTATGGGTTTGGTTCTGGTGCTGTATTTATGTAGGGAACTTTTTTCTGATGCTGTATTTGTGTAATGAGCATTGTTCTGGTGCTGTACATAACTTATGGGCTTGGTTCTGGTGCTGTATTTGACTTATGGGCTTGGTTATGGTGCTGTATTTATGTAGTGAACTTGGCTCTGCTGCTGTATTACTGTTATGAGTATGGTTCTGGTGCTCTATTTGACTTATAAGCTTGATTATGGTACTGTATTTATGTAGTGAACTTGGTTCTGGTATTGTATTTGTGTGTTAAAAGTGCATCTGATACCATACTTTGATCTAATACTATCCATTGATATCTGTGTTTGGGCCACTGTCACAGATTCTGTCAAAAACACCGGACAAAAAAGTTCTGTATGCAAGACTTTTTTGTCCGGTAAAGAAGCAGCATCCTGAGCGGACCCCATTATAGTCATTGGAATCTGTTCAGCTCTGTTAGTTTTAGTTTTTTGCCGAATCCAGCACTTCTGGAGTTTTCATTGTTCTGCTTCTGTTAAAGAGCAGAACAATGGATAGTGATAACGCTCTTATGAAGTGAGCCTAGGAGTAAAAGCTTTTTAAGGGGGTGTACGAATAGTACTGTGTGCCTTTTTAGGGTGGCCTATCACATCCCCTGTTCTAAATCCTCTTCATATATAGCCCATTTATACTTTCTCTGAACCTGAACCTCCACCAAACTGTCCACCGCACCCATGCACTCAGAAGCACTACAGATATTGGCTGGTGACTGCCTCATGCAGCTTTATATCTACTCCCCTATTTTACCAAGATGGCTGGACCATTGAACAAAACAAGCATTTTTACCTTTACCTTCTCCTCATAGATTGTAAGATCTTGTGAGCAGGGTCCTCATTCCTCTTGTTGTAATTATTGACTTGTCTGTTGATATGTTATTTATGACTGTTTGTACATGAGCGAGGCGTAGCTAGAACTGACTGGGCCACACAGCAAATTTTTGTACGGGGCCCCTTCCCAACTTAATGGATACACTCATACAGGCACTGACCACATACGTGGACGCACTCATACAGGCACTCACCACATACATGGACGCACTCATACACGCTCTCACCACATACATGGACGCACTCATACAGGCACTCACCACATACATGGATGCACTCATACAAGCCCTCACCATATACATGGATGCACTCATACAGGCACTCACCATATATATGGACGCCCTCATACACGCACTCACCACATACATGGACGCACTCATACACGCACTCACCACATACATGGATGCACTCATACAGGCACTCACCACATATATGGACGCACTCATACACGCACTCACACATGCCATCACCACATACATGGACGCACTCATACACACACTCATACAGGCACTCACCACATATATAGACGCACTCATACACGCACTCACCACATACATGGACGCACTCTTACACACACTCACCACATACATGGACGCACTCATACAAGCAATAGTTCAAATGGCTGCAGCTCTCACCTCTACCTTTAATCCAAGAAGCACGGAAAAGATACCAGAACTGGGCCTTATGAAGTATCCAATGGAAAAATGGAATCCAGCTTCTTATGGAATAAAAAAGGTTCTTTATTGGCTCATCATATAAAATCCACCAAAGTCACAGAAAATGACATCAAAGTGACACGTTTCGGGCTACAGAATCCAGCCCTTCAATGGACACACTCATACACACAATCTCCACATACATGGACACACTTATACAGACATTTACCACATACATGGACGCACGCATACACACACTCACAACATACATGGACACACTCACATATGCACTCTCAACATACATGGACACACTCACATACGCACTCACCACATATATGGACATATATACTGTATGTATATATATATATATATATATATATATATATACACATGAACATACAAGTAGTTATACACCTATATCTACACACAGACACTTACATTTCCTGTAGACAGCTGATGTCTGATCCTGACAGGCAGCCTGGAGAAGTAGGTGCCATCACCCCTCTGTGCCATACAGGGACAACAGTGAAGCAGTGGAGGGGTTAATCAGTAATCTACTATGTGGTGTCAGAGTACAAGACACATGGGGGGGGGGGGGGGGAACGCAGGCATTGTAGAGCTCTGTGTGCTGGAGCAGCCAGTCTGCTCTACAGCCTGCTCTACAGTAGCTTCACACTGGTGGGTTGGGCTTGATCCCATAAAGTTCTGTTTTAGGCTGGCAGCTGATGTCATAGTAAGCTGCCAGCCAATAAAAAACAGAAAGCAGTACTGGCAAGTGGTGTGCCAGTACTGCGGATCCCAGCCTGAGAACGGCTATAGGAGGAGGAGAAGACGGCAATTATACTGTATCTGCTCCTCGCTGAGTAAGGACCTGCAGTGGGAGGATCTCCAGAGCTACTGCTGTAAGTGTCATCTGCTTCTATAAAGGGCAGCAGTTATGAGTAGGGACAGCCCTATATCTAATGAAATCATTCAGTATTGCTCTGGGGCCCCTTCTGAGCGCAGTCCCCAAAGCAGTTGCTTCCCCTGCTTCCCTGATAGCTACGCCACTGCATGAACCCCTGAAATGTAAAGCTTTGTGAATTATGTTGGTGCTATATAAATAAAGATTATTATTATTATCAATGGTATCCGGTGGGTATCCGGCTGCTTTCCGGTATATATGCCGTCTTTCAGACAGACAAAAAATGCTGCATGTAGTATTTTTTGTCCAGCAGATGGCCAGCATGTATGCCAGATACAGTGAATTCCGACAGTCTATTCCTCTGCAAGAACAGACTACCGAAGTTTAAAGCGCATATGTGAACCCAGGCTAAAAGTCCAAACAAAGAGCAAGTTAAAGAGAAGTAGAATACATGATGTAACTCGTAACTTGTAGAATATTCACACGTATCTCATTTTTGTATCAGCAACTTATGGTTGAATATCTAAAAGCATTCCTTCTCAGAATAAAAGATAAATGGGAGAGTGATGTGGGACAAATTTCTGATGCCCAATGGTCTAGCATATTGAAATTACGTCTTAGGGTGGGTTCACACTAGCGTTATGGTTTCAGTCATGGCTTTCCGTTATAACATGGTTATAACGGAAAATAACGAAATCCATAAAACAGAATGCAAAACGGAAGCCTTTAAGAGGCATTCCGTTTTGCTCCGTCCTAATAGAAGGCTATGGGAAAGCATAACTGATCTGTTTGGGTCCCGTTATGCAAAACGGAAAACAAAGTCCTGACTTTGTTTTTTCGTCTTGCATAACGGAAACCAGACGGATCCGTTATGTTCTCCCATAGACTTCTATTATGACGGAAAGCAAACGGAATGCCTATTAAAGGCTTCCGTTTTGCATTCTGTCATAATGTAAGTCTATGGGCAGCAAAATGGATCCGTCCTTCCGTATTATGGATTCCGTTATTTTCCGTTATAACCATGTTATAACGGAAAGCCATAACGGACTCCATAACGCTAGTGTGAACCAACCCTTAGATTGTCAGTAGGGGAAGTCGACTGTCTCAGCTCTTTTTTCTTCATAGGGTATATAAAACTGTGTGGTATGATAGATGCTCACGTTACATATGGCTTGGGAATGTGTGCAAATATGGTCCTTCTGGCAAAGAGTAGTTGATCTTAATAGAGTGTTTTTCACTGCCTTGGCCCGAGTCCCCGGCTATGCTTGTTGGGGATTCTGGAGCTGAACAATGTGGAGGAAACTGTTGAACTAGGAATTCAGAGCACTCTAGATCAAGTCTGTAAGGCGATTGCAGCCAGGTCGATAGCCCCTGAGCCTCCCACCGTTCAGAGGTTTATTTGTCAAATGAATGAGGCTATTAGGCTGGAGTATTGAGTATACCGTAAAATGATGCAGATACCATACTTTGGGGTAAATGATTAGACACCCTGGGATTACCAAATCGGGCTCTATCTGTGAGTCTCCTTGACCTGCACTGTTTCGTGGGTAATAGTTTTATTCCTCTATGCAAAATGCCATGTATATGTATGCTGGATTTGCTATCCTGATATTTTTTTTTTTTTTCATTCTTTTCTTGTTTTCCTTGAATTTATGAACAGCATGAATCTTCACCTGTAATGCCCCAGAGTGGCATTACCATCTCTGCACCCATATCTACTTGAAGCCTCAGAATCCAGGAGGAAAATTTCCTGGCCTGATTTAGAGACAGACCAGACTACCAAGTGTAGTTCAGTATACAGAAGAAGCAAAGTTATACAGCAAGCTTGTCAGTTCAGCAGAGCCAGAGAGAAACAGATGTAGCAGAGTCGAGTTTGCCTGCCAGTTTTGATGCTGAAGCCTGTTGGGACCAAGATAAAGTTTGGAGACTGTTTCTGATGAACATTTATGCAAGTAAAGCTGCTGCTGAACTTAATCTCAAGGTCTGGACTCCAGTTATTCTTTTCTATTTGTTGCTTCGGAGCCAGCGCATGGGGTCCAGCCCTATCCAGGTAGGAGCACCATGACACATATAAAGGGACCTTTTAGGCCGCACTATACCACTCGACATTTCCTACACCTGGGACGTGTGTTATATAGAGGGCCCTAGGGAGAGGCGCCCGTTTGACACCTATGGATGTCTTTTAGGATATGAGATGTAACGTGGACGTCTCCTCTTTATGTTTGTATGAAAGGTGGGGGGACGTGGATGGTTTTTAAACTGGTTGTGCTCTTAACTCCTTATTTTTTACATGTAGTTATGTATAATGTTTATGCAAAATTACTAAGAATTATCTGAATAAAAAAAAGAATATTCACATATTGTTGGTTGTTAATATGTGATAAAAACATTATGATGGTATCGCTTTATTGACTGAGCTCTACTGTACTGCTGGAGACGTAAATCAGGGTACCCATACACATTAGATGTACACCCATAGGTATTTGTGGGAGGGGTTCTTCTTGGGTTCTCCTTTTGGGTACTGAGATTTCTTTGATCATTAACATCTACCATATTCTTTTGCTTTATAAGATGCACCTTTTCCCCCAAAAGTGGGGGTAAAATGGCAGTGCGTCTTATAAAGCGAATACTAGTGAGTGCTTCCATTATGGAAGTGCACACTAGTATGCATTAGGTGCCAGGAGCGGCGAGTGAAGCACTGCGAGCGCTTCCAGTATTCACCCTCCCTGGTCTTCCTTCCTGGGGACAGCTCTGCACTGTCCTGACCCAGTACAGCATTAGGACATATTGCAAGCACTATGACCTGACGCTCCACGCAGTCAGGTGACAATCCAGCACGAGCTGTAGAAGAAATGGGAACGTTACTGCTGCTGGAGATGGAGAGGAGCTGCGGCGCAGTAGAGGTAAGAGAAGTTTTTTATTTTATTTTGATCTGAGGTCTGATGTTTCTGGCAAGGAACTCTGGGGGGTCTGACATTGAGGGCTTATCTGAGGTCTGATGGGGGTCTGACATTGAGGGCTGATATGTGGGTCTGATCCAATGTCCTGATATGGGGGTCTTATCCGATGTGCTGATGATTATGGGGGTCTGATCTAAGGATCTGATATGAGGTCTCATGAAAAAAAAATTTTTCATCTTCCTGCTCTAAAATCTGGGGTGCGTCTTATCATCGGGTGCGTCTTATAAAGTGGAAAATACGGTACCCACTGCAGCAACTATTATACAGAAATCTATACAGAAAATGTAAGAAGGAAGTGTGTATGTATAATATGGCTACTCCAATGGAATTTTATTAAAAAGAAGTTACTAAATATTTGGTGTTAACAGGTTTCTATGTATTGTTTCTATGCATCTTGCTGAGCGCAGCAAAAAAATCTCTTTAATCTTTTTATCAGTGATCTTGTGGATGGCATTGAAAGTAAAGTGTCAGTTTTTGCTGATGACACAAAACTGTGCAGGATACTTAAAACCTAGCTTATTGTCAAATATTAAAAAAAACCTAGATAAGCTGGCGGCATGGGCTAGAATGTGGCAGATGAATTTTAATGTTGATAAATGTAAAGTAATGTACCTAGGCCATAATAATCATATAGCTGCATACACATTAAATGGGATAAAACCCGGCACAACAGAACAGCAGCTGCAAATGCAAATAATATTTTATGGTGTATAAAAAGATAGATAAAAAATCATGAACCCAATGTAATATTACCTCTTTAGAAATCCATCATAAAGTCACATCTTTAATATAGGATTCAGTTTTGGGCTCCACATACTATAAAGGACATAGGAGGTCTAGAATTGGTTCAGAGATGTTGACAGAGCTAATGCAATATTTCTTAAGAAAAATGGTGTGATTTGTTACTGTATGTACATGCACTTAATGGCATTTTATGGACAACATATGGTTAACAACTTGTCATATTGTGTTAAGTTGTCGGGAGATGGACTAGGTTCGCCCACTCACGAATTAGCGTTGAGGGAGTCTAGTATGAAGCAGCCTGAAGGGAAGATGTGTCTGTTAAACCTCCTGCACAACTAGGCCCAAGTTCAGAGACCCTTAATCTCTGCCCCTACAACTTCCCAGAAAGTGGCCACATTACAAACGAACTCCAGGGAGAAAGATAGACCAGACATCTGAGATCTAGATCTCACAGCGCCAGGCATTGGATTTAGACAGCAATGTATTGTGCTCATTTATGGCAGAAAGGCTTTGCTGCTGTGGAAGGGAAAATTGCTTATGCATCCCCCACACTTTGAGATGGCTTGAGATTGTTGCTGTTGAGAGTATATTGCACTGTACATACTGTGAAACTGTGACTTTTGATGCTACTTGTACTACAATCCTATCATCAAACCTGATCATTGTCTCTGTCTTCCACCACATATATCAGCAAAGGCCCCCAATCAACACCAGAAAGGAGCCCCAATATTCGGAGAGCATTGGTTTTCTGCATGCAATCCTGCCATGCACACCACTGTTGACCTTGTGGACTATTATACAACTTGCTCTTGGCTTGTTGACCTCTCTTGGGGAGGTTAATAATGGTCTTTGATTTCCTCCATTTGTACATAGTCTGTCTTCTAAGGTGCTCAGATATCTCCTTTGTACACGGCATGTGTTATGAAGATCAGACTTTGATAGATCCCTGTTCTTTAACCCCCTTAGTGACCACCGATAAGTGTTTTTACGGCGGTCACTAAGGGGCCTTAGGCTGGTCAGCAGCTTTTTTACCGTGGCCCAGTCTAAGAGCTGCATGGGTCCCCTGAACAGCGGGGAGCAGGGACCTGGCTCTTACATGAGAGCCGCGGCCCTGCTCTAACAGACCGGACTGGCAGGAGTGCCGATCCGGGCTGTTTAACACTTAACATGCTGTGGGCAATGGCGCCCGCCGCATGTAAAGCGGTGACAGAGAGAGCAGACTCCCTCTGTCTCCCAACGGCGACCCCGCAAATGCGATAGTGGGGTGCTGTTGTGTATGAAGGCTGGCTGGGGTCTGATGTAGACCCCAGACAAGCCTTGAGTAATTTCCAGCAGCCTGCGCCTCTGTGGTGCAGCCTGCTGGTCAATGTTAGAATAGCATTGCCATTAAAATGCAATGCACTATAGGGATAGTGCATTGCATTTTAAAAGCAATCAAAATACTGTCTGTTATAGTATAAACATACTTATTAAATTAAAAAAATGCCATTAAAAGAAAAAAATGCTTTTTTTTTCATTGAAAATATGGTTTTCAATGAAAAAAAATTCAAAAATAATTCGCCATATGTTTAGTATTACCGTATCCGTAATGACCTGGACTACATAAATATCATGTAAGTTATACCCTTATACTCGGTTCAAGTGTGTGAATCTTACTAAGTATTTTAATTAAAGAGTAGGATTCATTGGGTCTAATATAAATTATTTGATGGACTTCCAATAACCAAACCCTGGAAGAAGCAGATTATGCGAAACTTGAGTTGGGCAGGAATTAACCAGGACATGAAGTTTGACTGCATATCTTTTTAGAGATGCTTTTTATTGCTATAGGTAGAATAAAATAAATTCCTTGAAGGTGTTTGTAAGGTGAGTCACCATGAGAGTGTCTTTATTTAGTAAAGCCTGTTTCATATACTTACCTGGAGTTAAAGAGACGATTAACGGGAGCTCACTGATGACCAGGCTACTTTACACTAGCGTTAATGTTTTCCGGTATTGAGATCTGTCATAGGGTCTCAATACCGGAAAAAAGAGCTTCCCTTTGTCCCCATTCATTGTCAATGGGGACAAAATGTAACTGAACAGAACCTAGCCACTATATTAAGTATCTACAGTTAGACTGATTACACCCAAAGAAACACCGATCTGGCGATTGATATTGCTTATGCATGTGGACATTTTATAACACTGGTACTCATTGTTTTGACTGTTTTTCATTACTGTTATAACTACAGTTTTCCACTTATCTATCCTTCTTCCCCCCCTACTCCCCCCTCTCCCCCCCCCTTTTCCCCCCTCTCCAACCCCTCCCATATCTCCCCTCTCCCCTTTTCCTAATTATTTTAAAACTTGAGTGTTGTGTGAAGAATTCCACTTCACATACTTATACTCATGTCTATGTTAAATGTACTCATTTACTGCGTTATTGGAAGTAGACTCAACATAGTTTATTTTCGAATAATACACTCTTTAAAATAAACAAATATTACCGAGAAAAAAAAAATGCATTCCGTTCCGTTCTCATGCCGGAGAACAAAGCGCAGCATTCCGTCCTGAGATGTTGAGCAAGACGGAACCGTCATGATCCGTTTTCTCTGACACAATAGAAAACAAATCCGTCCCCCATTGACTTTTAAAGGAGTTCATGACGGATCTGTCTTGGCTATGTTAAAGATAATACAACCGGATCCGTTCATAATGGATGCAGATGGTTGTATTATTAGTAACTGAAGCATTTTTGCTGAACCCTGCACATTTCTCCTCTGCAAACTTGCAGCTGGTTAAAGAAACTAAAATCAAATATGAGATATTGCACATAAAGGGCATCTGTCAGATGCAGATTTGTACCCTTAAAACTGGCTGACCTGTTACATGTGAGCTTGGCAGCTGAAGGCATCTGCGTTGGTATTATGTTCACATGTGCCCGCATTTCTGAAAAAAAATAATTTTCAATATATGCAAATGAGACTCTAGGAGCAATAGAGGCATTGCCCTTACTCCTAGAGTCTCAGCTCTCTTAGCTCCGTCTGCACTTTGATCGACAGGGTCAGGCGTGATGATGTCTACACTGCCTAGCCCTGCCAATCAAAGTGGAGAAGGTGTGGCAGTTGCAGAGAGAAGTGAGCCTCTAGGTGTTTTGGAAACACCCCCATTGCTTCTGCAGGTTCATGGGCATATATTAAAACATCATTTTATGAACATGGGATCAACATAGATGCCTTCAGCTGCCAATCACACATGTAACAGGTCAGCCATTCATAGGTACAAATCTGATACAGAGAAGCATTGCTAATGCTCAAAATGTACGATTCCAGAAATTTAAGTATATTACAAAAATGGTCAGCATCACTGCCCCTATACATTACAAAAATAAAATGGCAGTTACACTTTAAAGGACAAAGGCTATTTGTGTGAATTTCTCCTCTAAGTTTATTCAAGGAACAGAGAAGTGAGAAAATGATTATGATTATAAACTCTGCTAAGAATCATAATAGAAAATGATATGCTCGAAAGAACTATTAATACATTACCTATTCTACTATATTCTTATCTACAGACATATGTATGATATTACCATAAACCTATGAGTAGTGTTGGGCGCGAATATTCGAACCTCTGAACCCATGATCCCTCCCTGCTTCTTGCTTGTGGACCAATGAGAAGGCTGCAATGTCTGTGTCTGAGCTTAGCAACATCCCTATCAACCGATAGGAAAGTTGCCTACCCCTTACTATATAAGAACCTCCCCAGCAGCCGTTTTTTGCAGTTCTGAGAGAGACAGCAGTGTCATTGCTGTGCTCTATGCTTTACTGTGTCACATTACATTAGATAGTTAGTTAGCTTATATTTATAATACAGATAGTTAGTGGGAGATAGTCAGTGTAGGTTAGATTGTGATATAGTGTAGCTGTGCAGGGTGTTAGGTAGTGTGATAGGTTGTGCTGTCCATACATACATGCTACATACATAGTGCTGTAATGTCACAACAATACTTAGTGCACCAATCAGTTAGGGTCCATTCACACGTCATTATTTTTCTCTTCCAGATTTTCGTTCAGGTTTTTTTCGGATCCATGTTTCTGCAAAAACCTTCAATTTTTTACAAAAGTGCATCCGCATTCGATCCATGTTTCTGTGTTTCCACAAAAAAAAAAAGGAGGAATGGATGTTGCTAGGGTACCAAAAAAAAGATGTTTAAAACAGAGGACAGGCGCCATTTTATTGTGCTTTTGGTGTCGTCTAGAGCTGGCATTGATTTCTCCCTATTTCTCAGCGATCATCATGGCAGAAGACCTAAGGGATAACATACTACTTCACTGGATTTTTTCTCGCCAATTTAGACGGCAGTCAGAGATGCTAGACAAAGAACCGGGGAGGAAGAGGAGACGGCAGTGGGTCCATCCGATTGTCGCTCAGAGCCTTCAGAAAGGACAGTTCCATAGCTGGTATAATGATCTGCGACAGGACCCCAATAAATTCAAAAGTTATTGCCGGATGTTTATTGAAACATTTGATCACCTGCTGGTCTGTCTTCATTCTGACCTTAGTTTCATGGTCAACAGTATGAGGCGCTGCATATCTCCTGAGGTTAATTGTCACCTTGAGGTAAGTGAAATTTCCCATTTAATATCAATATTTATTTTATATTGAATATTAATATATGAAAATTAATGTTAGAAAACTTATTTTTCTTTCTTTTCTTTTTTTTTTTTAGATTCCTTGCTACAGAAAACTCATTTGCTTCATTGCATTTTGAGTTTCTCCTTGGGATCTCAAAAATCTTCGGGGTTTGTATGTCATACCTGCAAAGTTATCTGGCAGTGACTCAGAGAAGCGGTGATGCCCACCCCTAAGGCGGAAGATTAGCTTCGTATCGCCGAGGGATTTTTCCAATCAGTGCAGTTTTCTAACTGCATTGGGGCACTGGACTGTAAACACATCCGTATAAAGAAGCAACCTCACTCAGGGTCCCGGTACTTCAATTACAATTTACAAGCAATATTTTTCTGTAGTGCTGATGGCCTTGGCTGACAGTAAATACAGGTTTGTAATTGTGGATATCGGGCCTATGGAAGCACTTCAGACGCCCGCATCTTTGGTGCTTCCAGAATGGGTGAACGGCTTCAGACAAACTAGCTTGCCCTGACAGAGCCCAGTAGACTTCCCGGATCTGCAGATCCGCTGGGTCCATTTGTGATTGTGGCAGATGAAGAATTCACATTGTCACCCCACCTGATGCGGCCCTTCCCGAGATGCGATCTGGATGACTGGAAGCGCATCTTCAACTTTCGATTGACTCGCATCTGTCGGTATGTGGAGTGCGCTTTTGGAATACTGTCCACAAAGTAGAGAGTGTTCATGTCATCCATACAGATGAATCCGGACAATGCCACCCTGGTGATACAGGCCTGTGTACTCCTACACAACTTCACCAGGATTCAAGATGCCTCCACAGATGCAGAATTGAGCCTAAATATGACATCTTCTGTCATTTAAGACCTTAGCTGGCCTGGACGCCCTGGAAGTCTATGCCAGGACTCAACAAATCCCAGGCGCCAGGGTATTTGTCAGCCCGTTTTCTAAGGTGCCAGGGCGCAGGGCCGGTGCGTCCTAAACGCGGACTAGGAGTGCCGGCCCCCTTCATGCTGCAGCCGCTCGAACGCTCAATATTGAGCCTCAGGCGGCTGCAGCACTGCTCCGGGTGGCGCATCCATGAGGGCGCACCGCCCAGGCGCAGCATGAAGAGAGGGACTGACAGGAGGGACGCACTCAGCGCTCCCTCCTGTCACTCCCTCATTGTAGCGTGGCCGAACCCTGTATGGTCCGCGGGTACAGGGAGCATCTGTCTCCTGTACCTGGCCGGACTGACAGGAAGTCAGCCCTGGTCTATGCTGACTACTTCTGCCGACTGCCATCCATGGAAGATGTTGATTTCAGCTGGAATCTGGTTTTAAATTTTGCTAAAAATAAATTTTTCTTAGTTTAGTTAGATCCCCTGTTGTTAGTTTAGATTAGGGACTCACAAGAGAATGAGGACCCTTGACGTGGGCTTGCTGGCTGAGGTATTTTGTAAAATCCAATTTTTTTTTTATTTGGTGTAAATACCTTCTAATACCTAATTTCTAATTACGTCTTAAAAAGTTAAATAATATATATTTTTTATGTTAAAAACTTGTGGTCCAGTTTCAGAGCAGAATAATTTTCAAGTGTGATATGTCTGGGTTCATCTTTGAACTAGAACAACACATGACGCAATCAGACCCGCAATCCACAAATAATAAACTTCTATGCAGACAAGGTAAGTATAGAACATCAGCATTTTAAGGGGAAAGCACATGATGATTTCTTTTGTTTGTATTCAGCTAAATGCTGGTAATGCATTGTTCTGATTGAAACAATACAAGCCATCATGTTCTGTATCATTATAAGCTAATTTTTAGACTATAATATTATTATTACTTTTTTTGGTAAAATCATTTTATATTGGTGACCTACACAGATAGTAGCTCATTAATATAAAATTAAAACCCAGAAAAAAATTTGTAATCTAATTTCATACTTGCGGAAGCATGTTCCGGCAGGGGAGCAGCCAGCCGAATCTGTGCTTAAGCTATACTACTGTGCTGGTAGATTTCCGCTCCAGCCCCATTCAATATAATGGAAACGCCCCCCGAGTGAATGGGACCAGAGCAGAAATCAAAGATCATGGTGGCCTACCTTTTGAATGGATCCAGAAGGCTGATCCCCCTCAGGAAGAGCCAGACGGACCCTGCTGCCGCCATTGCTAAAGTATACAAAACCATAAATGAAAAAAAAATTATACAGACAATATTTATAATAATCAAAAATATTTATTTAACACCAAACACATAAGATTAATTAAAGGTAATAAAATCCCTTTATAAAAGGAAAAAATTTGAATTTACTTAAAGCCATACCTCATATAATTCCCTTGTAAAAGGTCCCGGGCTTTGGATTATAGGGGGTCTGGTCGATTTAATCGATAGCTGGGAGTCTCGATGTTAAGATTCTGATCACGCAGATTTTCCATTCTATGGACTATCTCAGTTGGTTCCTGCTTGCTGGCGAACAGGTAAATTAACAAGGCCAGCGCAGAGACACAACGTGTTTGTTGTTTATCAGGTACACGACCAAGACATGATGCTAGACTTCTTATTGTCCTTTCTTCTTTGGACTGATTCTGATTTTGAAATTGAAGAACCCGAGAATCTATCAGGCTTCTAACATACAAATCAGAATCAGCTGCGGGTCTTCGCCGTTGTCTGCCTGATGAACGGCAAACACGTTCTTCAGGAACAGGAGTAGTCTCCACGTTGGCCTCATTTTGTGGAGACTGCTGAATCTGGGGTTCCAGACTTTGTTGAATTTACTCGTCTGTCTGTTCTTGAGGAGCTTGAGAGGCTTCTGAATGTATTTGGGAAAGATTCCCTGCAGATTCAGCATTTGGAGTCAAATCTGAAGAGAGATTGTCCACAGTGCTAGAGGAATATTTTTTTATTATAATTATATCTAAATAGACATTAATTCAGTTACAACATTCATCTACAACACGGCGCCATCATCACTATTCTGATACTTGCCCTGTACTGGCCGGAACCAGAGCCAAGAGAGGAGTGGACGGCGGCAGGGCAGCTATGGCCTTCCTATAGGGGCTGCTGACACCCTGCTTTGGAACTTGTGTGGAACGCTGTGTCTGTATAGGTAGCCGTATGGGCCTCACATGCCCTGTGCAAAACTGGGTACACACACACGTACACAGCGCGCTTTTACTACATGGGATATTTTATTTAAAATAATACAATTTTTTTTTACCTTGTTAGCTCCATAATCGGTTTCAAAAATTCTATCTGTCGTGTATAGAAATCTGGTTTCTTCTTTAAAGAACCATCACCGCTGCGTTGTTTCAGGTTCGGTTCCCGCCGGAGTTGATCCCTGCACGAATACCATAGTTTCTTTAAATCTTTAACTGTAAAAAAAGAGACAATTAAATTGTTAAAATAAAAAAGTTATGAGACAAAATTTATATGAGACGTGCACCATCCATGCATCTGCTGCATTTAATCCAAAACCATTCAGCTAGAATGCATCCATGAGCCGTCAGAATAAAAAATAATATGCCTATGACCCTATCTGCACCTAAACCAGGTATGGCCAACCTGCGGCTCTCCAGCTGTTGCAAAACTACAACTCCCATCATGCCCAGTCTGCCTACAGCTACCAGCCTACAGCAGGGCATGGTGGGAGTTGTAGTTTCACAACAGCTGAGAGCCGCAGGTTGGCCAGTCCTGTCACGACCGCTATCCCAGCAGCGGTCGTGTCGCACCAGACGGAGGGGAAGGGGGACCCTTATCTACGGATGGGAAATAGAACGGCCACCCCTGACAAACCCTAAGCTAGCACCTGTCTGCCCTGATACCCTAGACGGGGTGTGAACCCGTGCGGCGAGCAGGATGCCTAAACCCTGAGTCACCCTCAGACTAGACTGGGGAAAGGCAGATGGGAGCACTAGTCACCATCACTAATGTCTAGGAGAACAACAGGGGAAGACAGGGGAAGACAGCAACAAACAAACAATCTCCAGCAGAGATAGACTTATCCAGTCACGAGCAGAGAAGATGATCCCAATAACGACAGTCCACGCCAGACAAGAGCTCCTCAGCAATACCGTCAAACGATCTCCTTCAAAGGTCAGAATAGCACTGGAAGTAAGGACTATATCTGGCAATGACTGCAAGTGAAACTGAAACTAATATAGTAGCTGGGAGTGGCAGACAGCACTCACCTGAGAAGAATGCCTACAAACTCCCAGTCAGGACAAAAAGGTTAACAAGGCAAAACCCGGATGACATACCCTGAACCACGGACCAAACTCACAAGCTATCGCGAGTAGCAAGTCACTGCGACCTTCTCTTCCCAGACCTATCTGGATCAGTCACAGTCGTGACAAGCCCTGACCAAAGCTATCACACACATCCTTCTGTCTAACAACTAGAAATTATGAAAGAGGCCTATATAAAACAAAATTTTTACACCAAAAATGTAAATTTTTGCTATATAATGGAGTTAATTAAGTTTTGAAAAAAATAAAATTAGACCACGGTTGCTATGCAACATGTTGTTTAATGCATTGCAGAAAGGGAATAATAAATGTATGCAAAGCAATAAAGACTAGGCCTTGCCCTTGTACAAAAAAATCTAGAACAGGCATTCTCAACCTGCGGCCCTCTAGCTGTTGCAAAACTACAACTTACATAATTCCCAGACAGCCTACAGCTATCAGCCTACAGAAGGGCAAGGTGGTAGTTGTAGTTTTACAACAACTGGAGGTCCGCAGGTTGAGCATCACTCATCTAGAAAACACAGTGATTTGGCTAGCCGATAAGTTCCGTGAAAGCGGCCTTTCTACACTATATGCTATTGAGCGGGCACACCGTGTACCCACTAGACTGCTACCCCTGGACGCCCACCCCGTCCGATCCTGGCCAAAGTCCTGCACTATAGGGACAGAGACATCATATTGAAAGCCTCTAGGAATCATCCGGATCTTGTTATTAATGGGGCTCCTGATTCCATTTTTCCTGATTATTCCTCTGATGTCCAGAAGAGGAGAGCCCGCTTTGTGGATATTAAAAGACGGCTACGTAAATTGCAAGTCCAGTATTCCATGCTCTTTCCAGCCAGGTTGCGGGTGGTGACGTTTGGATCGGCGCTGTTTTTTGAGGAACTTGAAGCTGCGCTACAGTGGTTGGACAAAAATGAACGTCAATTGAGAAATTCCACTGGTGACACTTGAATTGTCTGATTGCTATTAATATGCCTTATGTTCTTCATACAGGTGGACAGTTGTGTTATATCTGCAGTTGTTAACCTTTACCAGATGTCTTAGGCCTGGCGCTAGAGACAGCTTGAGTAAAGCGTGAGTTTTGTTCACACTCACTAGTGCTACATTGGTCCCTTGTTCTGGTTCAAGTGGGACTGTAACTTAGGCTACATTCACACGACCGTGAATGTGTCCGCGTCCGTTCCGCAATTCTGCGGAACGGGTGCGGACCCATTCACTGTCTATGGGGCCGGACGAGGTGCGGAGAGCACACTAAGTGCTCTCCGCTTCACGATTTGTGAGCTGGCCCCGAACTTCCGGTCCGCGGCTCCGCAAAAGATAGAACATGTCCTATTCTTGTCCGCAGCCTGCGGACAAGAATAGGCATTTCTATGGGGGGTGCGGCTGGGTGTATTGCGGATCCGCAATTTGCGGATCCGTAATACACTACGGTCGTGTGAATGTAGCCTTACTCTAAGACCTGTTGGGCCTGTTTTTTGTTTTTAGCCCTGGGTAACGCTGACTTTATCGCTTTTGTTATTCATGTTTTATCTTCTTCAGGATGGGTGGGGGGGGACTTCATCGGTGTTGGCCAACTGCTAGGGACCTCTGATCAAGGGTACTATCTGTCTATACATACGCCTTATCGGCTATTATATGTCTGGGAAAGTTGCAATGGGGTCGACTGTTAAAGTGATTAGCTGGAATGTGAGGGATTGTCGGACGACACTAAGCGTTCAGGTATCTTTCATTATCTAACGCGGTTCCAACCTGCGATATGCTGTTTGCAAGAAACTCACATGACCAAGCAAAAAGTGCACTTATTACGTAAAGCATGGGTGGGTTATTCCGCTCACTCCGTCTTCTCCTCATATTCCAGGGGGTCAGCATCTTAATACATAAGCATATTAGGTTTGAATGTCTGAATAAACTGATTGACCCAGAAGGCAGATATGTTTGCATCCACTGCAGAATACAGGAGTTACTTTAGTGTTGGTGTCGATTTATATTCCTCCTCCTTACTCTTCAGTGCCTGTGCATTTGGTGCTGGAGTTTTTGGCGAAATACCCGGATCTACCAGTTATAATTGTGGGGGATTTTAATAATGTTCTAAATGAAACTATGGATAGGTGTCAAGTGTCAGCGAGAACAGGTAGCAACTCTGAGACTCTGTTCAGTAGGTTACTACGGGAAGTGGGACTGATAGACGCATGGAGAGAAATGCATCCTGTAGTTAGACAGTATTTGTGTTGTTCATCTACGTATAGGTCTCTTTCACGGATCGACCTAGGTCTGGTAAATGCCCTCTTGCTTCCGCATGTTCGGAGGCCGGAGTATTTGCCCAGAACTCTGTCGGACCATTCTGTCTTCAGTGTAGAATTTTAGCTGTCTGTGAGTGCCAGACCGGGGACTAGGACCTGGCGATTTAATGCATTTTGGTTGCCACTATTAGGAAATACCTCTGATATACACAGCGCTTTGAAGGAGTATTTTCAGCACAAAGAGGGTTCAGCTTCTGTACACACGGTGTGGGAGGCTATGAAGGCCTTCCTCAGGGGAACCTTGATAAAATCCATTAGTAAAGTTAAGTCCAAATCCAAGGACAGTGACATACGGATGCATGATGATATGAAAATGCAGAGGGGCCTTCGTAGCATCCCCATCCCCAGAAAACTGTACCCGGCTAAAAATGGCGCAGGAAGACCTGAGATGTCACCTCTTGCGGGTAGCTGAGAGGAAACGTTTTTCTACAAGCAGCAGTTTTTTGCAGAGGGGAACAAGCAGGACATATGCTATCTATGATATCGAAGGCGCAGCAGGGGTCCTCATGCATTTTGGGGCTACTGAATTCTGCGGGTGTTCTACAGAGAGATACCACTGGGATTTTGAGTATTCTAGGCGAGTTCTATTCTTCTCTCTATTCCTCTAAAAGTCCTGTACAGATGTAGATATCGACAGGTTTTTGCAGGGCCTCAATCTCCCTCGTTTTTCTGAGCTTTATGCCTCAGAAGTCTACGTCCATTAATGTTCGGAGGGTCTTTGCCAGTCTACAAGTGCCAGCAGACAATATAGGTGACAGGGCTATATTCTCCTTAGACGCGGCCAAGGCCTTTGACAGCATTGAATGGCGGTTTTTGTGGCGTACCTTGACATACATGGGATTTGGTAATACATTTATAACTTGGGTCCAAGTGCTATATAGTAATCCGAAGTCAACTCTCAGAGCTAATGGGGAGGTGTCAGGGCAGTTCGATCTAAAAAGAGGAACACGTCAGGGATGTCCCCTGTCACCCCTTCTATTTGCGATCGCAATAGAGCCGTTGGCGGCAGCAATACGAAATTCCTCAGATGTTCATGGATTTTGTTATGGCACGGTACAAAATAAGGCAGCAATGTATGCTGACGATACTCTGCTTTTCTTGGGGGACACAAATTCATCCCTAGAGGCAGCTATGAATCTAATAGATAAATTTGGCCAACTATCTGGCCTACTGATAAACTGGCACAAATCTGCCTTACTGCTAGTGGATGGGCAACCTAAATCACAAGTGATAATTAATAGAAATATCCCTTGTGTGGAAACATTCAAATACCTGGGCATTAATATTTCTCCCAGACTTAGGGACTTTAAAAAATTTAACCTTGACCCTCTGCTGATCAAATTTAGGCTCAAAGTTAAGGCATGGTGCAAATTGTATCTTTCAGTGGCGGGTAGGGCGAACCTCCTCAAAATGATATTAATGCCTCAGCTTTTATATATTCTCCATAATTCCCCGGACTGGCTCCCGAAAAGGCAATTTGATAAGATCAACTCCATATTTAGAGAGCTAATCTGGAGCAAAGGCCAACCCCGAATCAAATTAGAAACGCTCCAATACCTGAAGAAAGAAGGGGTCTGGCCGTTCCAAACCCATGGCTATATTATTTGGCTGCTCAGAGTCAACATTTTAAAGGCTGGTTGGATTCTGATGGTAAGGATGTGACTAGTCAGATACTTACTGCTGGTATGGGGGCCGAGATCTCCTATTAGTTTTGGAAGGGAAGAGGCAATATGCAATATGGTTACTTTGCTTACGCGAATATACTCAAACTTTGACATTGTGTATGAATATGGAATACAGTTTCCTACTTGTATTTTATGACTTGTGATCACATATTCTGTTGCTATATATTGATTCTATTTTTCAATAAAAATGATTTGATTTAAAAAAGAAAACACAGTGATTGGCCATGTCCTGAAGCAGCATAGAAAATGTTCTAATGAGCATCCAAAATTCACTGTCACTCAAATGTACACTATCTATGCTTTTCAAGGCTATATGGCACACTTACGGACCCTATGTCTGAAGCTACACTAAAAAATTACACATTACATATTCAAATTTATATACTCACTTATTTTGTCTCTTTTAGCAATGTTTGCCGATTCCCAGGAAGATGGCAGCAATTCTTGCACAATTTCTTCCCAATTACAGTCCTTCTGCACACAGTAGTGGTACTCGTCCTTCCTAGTGTCCCACAAGGAAGGGCGCTCCTGAATCAAGATGATCAATTTGTCAACTTCATAGGTCATTTTGTTTGTCTATTTGCTCACTACACAGCACAGTACAGAGCTTTCCTTGGTACTGAAAGTACATGTCACAAGGGAAAGCCTTATTTTTTTCAATTTCTTGTAAGCGGATCCGCAAATGCGGATGACATGCGGAATAATTGCTGCATTCCGCATGTCATCCGCATTTTTTGCAGATCCATTGACTACAATGAAACAACACTGGAGAATGTTGCGCTCGTCCACAAGAAACCAGGAGCCCGGACCTCGCCCTGAACCTTGGCGCACAACAAGTCCCAGAATGAAGAGAAAAGCGGTCCAGCTTTCCTGGAAAACTTGAGGCTTTATTCAATCCCGTGCAGATAAAAACCAACGTACAGCAATGCAAGAAATCGACCGGTTTCGGATCACTATAAGTGCGGATCCTTAGTCATGTGGCACATCATGACTAAGGATCCGCACTTATAGTGATCCAAAACCGTTTTTCTTTCATCCATTGACTACAATGGGACTACGGAACGGATATGCGGACAAATAGTAGGACAAGGTATATTTTTTGCGGATCTGCATGAACGGAACCCGCGGAACGGAATGACAGATTCATTGTGCTGTCCGCATTTTTGCAGAGGCCATTGAAAATAAAAAATTTGCGGAACGGATTCGGAATACAACAACGGACGTGTAAATGGACCCTAATAATATGTAGTCAAACCTGCTAAAATGTAAAGTTGCTGGTATTGTGCCAAAATATTCACATCATTAGTGCCGATTTGCGCAATCGCGAATATATTGGAGCACTCTATCTGCATATAAAGCTTTTGTAATGTTCTGCTGTGCCAACCATCAAAAGTGACCAACGGCTGTATTGCGCTCGCAATACGTGCATATTACATTGCCGATTGTCGCAATCAAGAAAATATATGATGAATATTCTGTCAAATATTCCCAAAATACTGCAAATTTGAATATTGCCCCTGCCACTCATCACTACCTATGAGCAGTGTTAACATTTCACTTGATTGACATGTTATGAAATCCTCAGCTAAAGGGAAATGCCATAAAGACCATTTCAGATAAGTTCAGTTATTGAAGTGGCAGATGATTTTCACTACTAGGCAAAAGTCTTTCCCCTTTCTGCATATCTTTACTTTAGATATGAAAATAGATTCTCATAGACAGAAAAAGTAATTAATGGAGTTGCCTATTTTTCACAATCATTTTTTGTCACAAGGGTCACTTGACAGAAGCTGATCGCCTAAGGCTACTTTCACATCTGCGTATCTGTGTTTTCCTTTCCAGTTTTGAGATCCATCAGAGGATCTCAAAACCGGAGGAAAACGCTTCAGTTTTGTTCCCATTAATTGTCAAAGGGGACAAAATTGAACAAAACGGAAGGGAGTGCACCAGAACAGCCTGTCAGATCTGTCCTGCCGCTAGTTCACGGGTCCCCCTGGACTGCTGCTCTGTCCCCATTGACTATAATGGGGGCGGGGGCGGAGTTCCAGCGGCAGAACGGCAGTGCACGGCGAGAGGCCGCGGACTAAAAGTAGTGCATCTCAATGGGGATGGAGCAGCAGTCCGGGGACTACGTGAACTAGCGGCAGAACGGATCCGACAGGCTGTTCACCTGCTGGAACAGCCTGATGGACTCCTGCCGCTAGTTTGAAAATAGCCTTAGAAGGTATTAGAGGGTAATATTTATTCCTGCATAGTGCAAAAGCCAGCTATATATTAGTTGACAAAAACAACAAGGGGAGGGAACAAGATAACCTCAACAAATAGTAACAAAGTGCCTAGTGCAATAAATAGTAAATTGAGAACATCAGGGAATGCATAACAAAGTTATACAGAAAAGTGGGATGTAAGCAAAACTGTGAAAGTGCCTGTAAGGCCTCTTTCACACTAGCGTTGTTAGGATCCGGCGTGCACTTCCGTCGCCGGAATGCACGCCGGATCCTGCACAACGCAAGTGAACTGAAAGCATTTGAAGACTGATCAGTCTTCAAAATGCTTTCAGTGTTACTATGGCAGCCAGGACGCTATTAGCGTCCTGGTTGCCATAGTAGCAGTGGGGAGTGGGGGAGCGGCATACTTACATTCCGTGCGGCTCCCCGGGCGCTCCTGAATGACGTCAGAGCGCCCCGCGCGCATGGATCACGTGATCCGTGCGATCACGTGATCTATGCACTGGGGCGCCCTGGCGTCATCCTAGAGCGTCCCGGGAGCCGCACGGAATGTAAGTATGCTGCTCCCCGCTCCCCTACTCTTTACTATGGCAACCAGGACTTTAGCGTCCTGGCTGCCATAGTAACCATTGACAAAAGCTAAGCGTCGGTTCCGGCAATGCGCGGAAACGACGTTTATAAAGGCGGATCCAGACTAATGCCCTTCAATGGGCATTAATTCCGATCCGGCGTTGCGGCTATGTCTTCCGGATTTTGGACGGAGACAAATCCGCAGCATGCTGCGCTTTGTCAACGTCCAAAAGCGTTGACATACTGAACGGAAGACATCCTGATGCATCCTGAACGGATTTCTCTCCATTCAGGATGCATGGGGATAATCCTGATCAGTAGCTTTCCGTCCTAGAGACCCGAGGACGGATCTCTAGGACGGAAAGCTAAAACGCTAGTGTGAAAGAGGCCTCAGAACAGTAAAACAAGTGAACAAAAATGAGGAAGGCGAAAAATAAAAATCTTTTTTTTTTAAGTGAACAAATAATTAATATACACTGAACAAAAATATAAAAGCAACACTTTCAGTTTTGCTCCCATTTTGCATGAGTTGAACTCAAAGATCTGAAACGGTTTCTACATACACAAAAGACCCATTACTCTCAAATATTGTTCACAAATCTGTCTAATCTGTGTTAGTGAGCACTTCTCCTTTGCCGAGATAATCCATCCCACCTCACAGGTGTGGCATATCAAAGTGCAACATTTGAGGGAGAGTGCAATTGGCATGCTAACTGCAGAAATGTCTACCAGAGCTGTTGCCCATGCAATGAATGGTCATTTCTCTACCATAAGCTGTCTCCAAAGGCATTTTAGAGAATTTTGCAGTACATCCAACTGGCCTCACAACCGCAGACGACGTGTAACCACACCAGCCCAGGATCTCCACATCCAGCATCTTGTCTGCCATCTGCTCTGAACAGTGAAAACTGTGACTCATCCGTGAACAGAACACCTTGCCAACGTGCCAGACTCCATCGAATGTGAGCATTTGCCCACTCAAGTCGGTTATGACGACGAACTGCAGTCAGGTCCAGACTCTGATGAGGATGACGAGCATGCAAATAAGCTTCCCTGAGATGGTTTTTGACAGTTTGTGCAGAAATTCTTTGGTTATGCAAACCGATTGTTGCTGCAGCTGTCCAGGTGGCTGGTCTCAGATGATCATGGAGGTGAACATGCTGGATGTGGAGGTCCTGGGCTGTTGTGGTTACACGTCGTCTGCGGTTGTGAGGCCAGTTGGATGTACTGACAAATTCTCTGAAATGCCTTTGGAGATGGCTTATGGTAGAGAAATGAACATTTATTGCACGGGCAACAGCTATGGTAGACATTCCTGCAGTCAGCATGCCAATTGCATTTTCCTCGAACGTTGCAACATCTGTGGCATTGTGCTGTGTGATCAATGCGCATTTCAGAGTGCCCTTTTATTGTGGAAGTCTAAGGCACACCTGTGCAATATTCATGCTGTCTAATCAGCACGTTGATATGCCACACCTGTGAGGTGGGATGGATTATCTCGGCAAAGGAGAAGTGCTCACTAACACAGATTTAGACAGATTTGTGAACAATATTTGAGACTAATGGGTCTTTTGTATATGTCGAAAATGTTTCAGATCCTTGAGTTCAGCTCATGCAGAATGGGAGCAAAACCAAAAGTCTGGCGTTTATATTTTTGTTCAGTGTATTATTGAATAAAATTCATGAATTCATAATAATACAGGTCTCCACTATCTAGGGGCATATCATAAAAAGACTTATGTCTAGTTAGAAAACAAGAAGAATTCTTGATATATTATACTATGTGGAATTCTCAATGTATTTTAGATCTTCAACTAGGAGCTCTTCGTATCATTATTTTTACATATTTTGAGGCTCTTTTATTTTATCTTCCATAGACTTCTATAGGTTGGGAGTCAGGGATATCAGTTCAGATACACTGAGAGCACAGAAAGAGCACAAAATATTCCCCTAAGTAAAACAGAATAAAACATATTAAAATAATTGATTTAAAATAAAGGACTGACACACACCTTCCAAGAGTCTCATCAGACCCTACAGCACATTGCATAATCAAGAGAGAACATAGTGAATGTTCTCTCTGGATTATGCAATGTTCTGTAGGGTCTCATTTTTCTTAGGGGAATATTTTGTGCTCCTACACTATATACAATATTATATATTTGATTGTTTCGGACACAAGAGAAAGCAAGTCTCGTGGAGACGTTAACTGCTGTTGAAGATGCAGATGGAATTGCCAAGAATATAGTAGTGAATTTGGCGGGTCGTGAGTTGCCAAGGAGCTGTTTAAGTGTCCTCAGTAGTGGATTCAATTACGGTTTGCTGGAACAATTCGATCCTGCAACTTTTGAGATAGACTTGTTTAAGGGAGTTAGGAAATTAAATTTGCTCCGAATGTTTGACAATAAATCAGATTTAGTGAAACAATCTAGAGACGATATTGGACCTCTAGGTTTTAGCATGTCAGCCAACTTTGACCAGATGGAATAATCCTGTTTAGAAACTATGACAGGTATGTATAGATTTTGATAATGAATTGAGTGAGGATGACACCTAGAGAATAATATTTAAAGGTGGTATTGGTTCCACATTTAGTCTCCCTTGTCTGCTGGCGGTAGCATTGACACATTTTATCATAAAGTGTTAGTTGAAATTAGAGATGAGCGAATCGAATTTGACAAAGTGAAAAATTTGATTCGCACCGAGTCCGAATTTCCTCACGCTCGTGGTAACCAATCACATTTTTTCCTAAAATGGCTGCTGCACATGTTAGGACATGGAGCACTGAACTCTGGGAATGAGGGATCACCCACAATGCCATGTATGCAGCCAATCAGCAGCCAGCCAGCCCTGTGATGTCACAGGCCTATAAATAGCCTCAGCCATCTTGGATTCTGCCATTTTCCAGTGTACAGTGCAGGGAGAGATGTCAGCAGGCACTAGGGAAAGTGCTAGGAAAGACTTGAAAATTTTTATTTTGCTGAATAGAAGTTCAGGGAAAGAGCATTAGAAGTGTAGGTAAAGGATAGGAGCAATTATTTCAAAGTATTGAAACAGAATAGGGTCCAATAGGGAAAGTACAGCCTGGGTAATAGGAACAATCCTAATACATCTTGCTGTACTGACTAGGAATTCAAATTGCCAGTATACTACTGCGTTCAGTTTTGAAATAGATCATACCTCTATAATTCCAGCAAACTGTTCTCTTTATTGGGGTGCAAGTGCTGTGTGATACAGCCATTAACAGAGTGTATTACTAGGAAATATTTCTTTGTCTTATTAGCCTTTGTGCAGTGCAGTTATATGTTCTAAATAGTGATGAGTGAACATGCTCGGCCCAATATCTGTTCGGATCGAGCATCGCTATGCTCGGCACATGGCGGTACTCGGCCGAGTACCGCGTGTGCTCGAGTCTCGACCCCCAGGTTTCACGTGTTTTAAGCAGCCAATAAAGGTGCAGGTAAGTACTGCCTTTACTGTAATGCCAGTAGCCATGTTGGCTACTGGCATTACAGTGATTGGCTGGCCAGAAAGAGTCATCGGGTGCACAGACATAGAGAGCATCGGGGAGGAAGGGAAAGACAGAGCAGGAAGCGTTTTCAGCGATTTTAGTTAGAGAGAGCGTTTCAAAGGCCCAAAAGTCCATTTAAGGACTACTGTGTGTGTGTTTTAGATCAACAATATATTTAACAGCAGTGTCAGTGCTAAGCAACAGACTATTGATGAGTGAGCACCAAAGTGTTCGGGTGTTCGGGTACTCGGTCCGAACACATAGCGATATTCGTGCGCTCGGCCGAGCACCCGACTATAATGGAAGTCAATAGGAGACAACCAGGCACCCCCTGCTCGGATGAGGGGAGGTGCCTGGTCCATTGAAAAGGTCAGAAAGTGACAGAAACACCACTGGAATGTATCTGAAACAGCATGGGGACCATGTCTGGGTGCATCTTGGACTCCAATGTCGCAGCTGGGAACTATATTGTCCCAGTTGTCCGCCACTTTTACATAGCGACAAAATCACACCCAAAATCCTGCCATCCTGCCAAAAATAAATAATACATTTTTAGAGGTAAAATTGTTACGAAACATTCTTTCCTGGATATTCAATTGCATATACAGTGCAAATGCTGCCAAAAATTACAAGGAAGAAGCACTCCAATACAGCCTGTATATCACATAAAGGAGGGCCTCATTCACATGGTGCTACAATTGTTCAGGTACACTGCTGCACTCATAAAGCCTATGCACTAAGTGAAAGGGCTGCCAAAAATTACAAGGAACCGGCACTCCAGTACACCCTTTATTACACATAAAGAAGGGCATCATACACACCCTCGAAAAATTATCATTGATGGCCTACTGGTGACCTTCAAAAACATTTGGAGAAAGGGCGTACTGGTTACCATCTAAAACATTATAGTTTAAGGCCTGAAGGTTAGCTGACCCAATAAAAAATTGTAGTGAGGGCCTGAAGGTGAGCGAACCCCATAAAACATTTCATTGATGGCCTACAGGTGAGCAGACGGTATAAAGCATTGGAGCAGTGGGCTTGAAGTCTAGAGAACCCCATAAAACATTGCAGTAATGGCCTACAGGTGAGCAGACGGTATAAAGCATTGGAGGTGAGGGCCAGAAGCCTAGAGAACCCCATAAAACATTGCAGTGATGGGCTACAGGTGAGCAGACGGTATAAAGCATTGGAGGTGAGGGCCTGAAGCCTAGAGAACCCCATAAAACATTACAGTGATGGGCTGAGTGAACCCTACAAAACACTGTAGTGAGGGCATATATATTCCGTATGGAAGAGGAGTCGGAGGAGGAGGCGGATGAGAAAACAAGATTTAAACATATACCCTTTTTTTGCGGCGAAAAACACTGAGGGATCATTTAGGACACTGACACTGTCTGCAATGTATTTCTTCACCATCTTCCAAAATATTTCCCTCCTTGTAGCACTAGGCCGTGAATCAGGGTGAGGATGCTGGAGGGTGTCATGAAAGTGTCCCATGCCTTGGAAAGTGTTGCCCTGCCTCTGTTGGAACTACTGTGTGTTCCCCTTGTCTCCCTTCCTCGGTTGCCTAAGAAAGTACGGACTTTGGCGGCAGCATTGTCAGATGGAAAATTTTAGAGCAATCTGTCAACAAGTACCTTCTGGTATTGCACGGTTTTACTCGTCCTCTTCACCACAGGAATCAGAGATGAGAAGTTCTCTTTGTCACGGGGGTCAAAAGGGTGAACACCCAGTAATCTGTGTTACCTAAAATGCGTTTAACGCAAGGGTCACGGGAAAGGCAGCCTAACATGAAGTCAACCATGTGTGCCAGAGTTCCAACGGGCAAGACGTCAATGTCAACTTCAGGTTGACTCTCCATACCCTTATACTCCTCCTTCTCTTCTGCCCATCCACCCTGAACAGATGGAATTAAAGTTACATGGGTACTAGCCTCTGTAGCAGAGGCAAATGTCTCCATCTCCTCCTCCTCTTCATGGCCCAATCGCGCTGAGAAGACGAACTGGGAGAGGTCTGGCTATCACCCTGTGTCATCTCCTCCCTATTACCTCATCTGCAACATTCAAAGCATCCTCCTTAATTGCGACCAGAGATCGTTTGAGTAGACACAGCAGTGGGATGGATTTGCTGATAATAGCGTTATCGCCACTAACCATCTGTGTGGATTCATCAAAGTTTTTTAAAACCTCACATAGGTCTGACATCAATGCTCACTCCTTGCTTGTGAATAGTGGCAGTTGACTAGAAAGGCAATGACCATGTTGCAGCTGGTATTCCACAACTGCCCTCTGCTACTCCCAAAGCCTGGCCAACATGTAGAACTTAGGCCCCTTTCACACGACCGAGTTTTCCACGCGGGTGCAATGCGTGCACCCACACTGAATCCTGACCCATTTATTTTGATGGGTCTGTGTACATGAGCGTTTTTTTTTCACAGATCACTTGTGCGTTGCGTGAAAATCGCAGCATGTTCTATATTCTACGTTTTTCACGCAAAAAAACGCATTGCATCCGCAAGCTAGTGCAGGTGCGTTGCGTTTTTCACTGATGGTTGCTAGGAGATGTTTGTAAACCTTCAGTTTTTTATCACGCGCGTGAAAAACGCATCAAAACGCATTGCGCCCGTGCGGAAAAAAATGAACAACTAAACGCAATCGCAGACAAAACTGAATGGCTTTGCTTGTGAAATCGCACAGTTTCCACTAAACACATCCACAACACATCCGGACCTAATCCGGACACGCTGGTGTGAAAGGGGCCTTAGAGTTCCACCGAGTGATCACGTCGCACAACAGTCGGTGAGCTGGAAGACGCAAGCGTTGCTGCAGCATTGTCAGAGCGGCTGAAGCTGTTGACGACTTGCGGAAATGAGCACTCAAGCGGCGCGCCTTCACTAGTAGCTCCTGCAAATTGGGGTAGATTTTGATAAACCGCTGAACCACTAAGCTTAAGACGTGGGCTAGGCATGGAATGTGTGTCAGGATGCCGAGCTCCAAAGCCGCCACCAAGTTATGGCCATTGTCGGACACAACCATGTCTGTTTCTAGGTTGAGTGGCGAGAGCCACAGCTCGGTTTGGTCCCTTATACCCTGCCACAGCTCTGCGGCAGTGTGCTGTTTGTCCCCTAAGCAGATCAGCTTCAGCACGGCCTGTTGACGCTTACCCACAGCAGTGCTACACTGCTTCCAGCTAGCGACGGATGGCTGACTGCTGTTGGAGGTGGAAGTGGAGAAGGAGGCGGCGGAGGAGGAGAAGTGGGGGTTGGAGCCAGTAACATAGCTGCTGGCGGAGACCCTGATGGATGTAGGGCCCGCAATCCTGGGCTTGGGTAGCACCTGTGCCATCCCAGGGTCCGACTCACTCCCGGCCTCCTCAACATTCACCCAATGTGCGGTCAGGGAAATGTAGCATCCCAAATGGAGATTGCAAGGGTAATTAAAAACTTGCCTCATAATAAAGCGCCAGGTCCGGACGGCTTTTCTAATACATATTACAAAGTGTTTCAAAAAGAACTGACTCCCTACCTACTTCAGATTTTTCAAAAGATTATGACAACCGGGCTTATCCCGAAGTAGATGCTATTAGCTACCATAGTTACCATCCCAAAAACAGATTCCCGTCGGAAGATGTGAGGAAATATCGTCCAATCTCTCTCCTTAACTCAGATATAAAGATTTATGCGAAACTTCTCGCAAATCGTTTGATCTCTGTAATTCCCTCACTAATTCAATCTGACCAGGTGGGTTTTGTTAGAGGTAGACTGATACAAGAAAATGCGAGACGGATAATTAATATAATAGAATATGTCCAGAAAGGCAAGATTCCATCAGTATTGGTCGCTCTAGATGCTGAAAAGGCATTCGACCGGGTTAAATGGTCTTTTGCGTTTTCAGCATTGGCTAAATTGGCTTCCAGGGAGAGATAATAACAGCAATTAGCGCTCTATATAGTAATCCTAGCGCCAGAGTATAGAGCAATGGTTCGATGTCTGAGCCTTTTAATATCAGCAACGGTATGCGCCAGGGATGTCCGCTTTCACCCTTAATGTTCATTCTCTCCATTGAACCACTGGCCCAGGCTATTCGACAGAATTCGGAAATTTCGGGGGTTTCTGTCGGCAGTAGGGATCATGTCGTCAGCTTATATGCTGACGACATTATCCTGACCCTGACAGACCCAGCTAAATCCCTGCAAGAAGCAATGAGAATTCTGTCTGAATTTGGCATGCTCTCTCATTATAAACGTAATGCTCTAAAATCTCAGGCTTTAACTATGGGGATGTCTTCTAAGCAGATACAGTTTTACAATCTTCTTTCTTATTGGACTGGCGAACGCAGCAAATAGATTATCTCGGAATAAAATTGACATCTTCCTTTTCCCAATTATATAAGGCTAACTATGTTCCCTTTCTTGCTAAGATGGAAAAGGAACTCCAATCTTTTCTAAACATGAGCTTTCTTGGATGGGACGTATTGCCTCGTTCAAGATGTTTACGTTGCCGAAGATTCTGTATCTGTTTAGGATGCTCCCATTACCCCACCTGATTCCTTCTTTAGAATATGTGCTAGAATTCTTAATCTGTATGTATGGAAGAAACGTAGACCTAGAATTTCGAATACAATAATGCAGAATTGAGCCTAAATATGACATCTTCTGTCATTTAAGACCTTAGCTGGCCTGGACGCCCTGGAAGTCTATGCCAGGACTCAACAAATCCCAGGCGCCAGGGTATTTGTCAGCCCGTTTTCTAAGGTGCCAGGGCGCAGGGCCGGTGCGTCCTAAACGCGGACTAGGAGTGCCGGCCCCCTTCATGCTGCAGCCGCTCGAACGCTCAATATTGAGCCTCAGGCGGCTGCAGCACTGCCCGGGTGGCGCATCCATGAGGGTGCACCGCCCAGGCGCAGCATGAAGAGAGGACTGACAGGAGGGGCGCACTCAGCGCTCCCTCCTGTCACTCCCTCATTGTAGCGTGGCCGAACCCTGTATGGTCCGCGGGTACAGGAGCATCTGTCTCCTGTACCTGGCCGGACTGACAGGAAGTCAGCCCTGGTCTATGCTGACTACTTCTGCCGACTGCCATCCATGGAAGATGTTGATTTCAGCTGGAATCTGGTTTTAAATTTTGCTAAAAATAAATTTTCTTAGTTTAGTTAGATCCCCTGTTGTTAGTTTAGATTAGGGACTCACAAGAGAATGAGGACCCTTGACGTGGGCTTGCTGGCTGAGGTATTTTGTAAAATCCAATTTTTTTTTATTTGGTGTAAATACCTTCTAATACCTAATTTCTAATTACGTCTTAAAAAGTTAAATAATATATATTTTTATGTTAAAAACTTGTGGTCCAGTTTCAGAGCAGAATAATTTTCAAGTGTGATATGTCTGGGTTCATCTTTGAACTAGAACAACACATGACCTAATCAGACCGCAATCCACAAATAATAAACTTCTATGCAGACAAGGTAAGTATAGAACATCAGCATTTTAAGGGGAAAGCACATGATGATTTCTTTTGTTTGTATTCAGCTAAATGCTGGTAATGCATTGTTCTGATTGAAACAATACAAGCCATCATGTTCTGTATCATTATAAGCTAATTTTTAGACTATAATATTATTATTACTTTTTTGGTAAAATCATTTTATATTGGTGACCTACACAGATAGTAGCTCATTAATATAAAAATTAAAACCCAGAAAAAAATTTGTAATCTAATTTCATACTTACGGAAGCATGTTCCGGCAGGGAGCAGCCAGCCGAATCTGTGCTTAAGCTATACTACTGTGCTGGTAGATTTCCGCTCCAGCCCCATTCAATATAATGGAAACGCCCCCCGAGTGAATGGGACCAGAGCAGAAATCAAAGATCATGGTGGCCTACCTTTTGAATGGATCCAGAAGGCTGATCCCCCTCAGGAAGAGCCAGACGGACCCTGCTGCCGCCATTGCTAAAGTATACAAAACCATAAATGAAAAAAAAATTATACAGACAATATTTATAATAATCAAAAATATTTATTTAACACCAAACACATAAGATTAATTAAAGGTAATAAAATCCCTTTATAAAAGGAAAAAAATTTGAATTTACTTAAAGCCATACCTCATATAATTCCCTTGTAAAAGGTCCCGGGCTTTGGATTATAGGGGGGTCTGGTCGATTTAATCGATAGCTGGGAGTCTCGATGTTAAGATTCTGATCACGCAGATTTTCCATTCTATGGACTATCTCAGTTGGTTCCTGCTTGCTGGCGAACAGGTAAATTAACAAGGCCAGCGCAGAGACACAACGTGTTTGTTGTTTATCAGGTACACGACCAAGACATGATGCTAGACTTCTTATTGTCCTTTCTTCTTTGGACTGATTCTGATTTTGAAATTGAAGAACCCGAGAATCTATCAGGCTTCTAACATACAAATCAGAATCAGCTGCGGATCTTCGCCGTTGTCTGCCTGATGAGCGGCAAACACGTTCTTCAGGAACAGGAGTAGTCTCCACGTTGGCCTCATTTTGTGGAGACTGCTGAATCTGGGGTTCCAGACTTTGTTGAATTTACTCGTCTGTCTGTTCTTGAGGAGCTTGAGAGGCTTCTGAATGTATTTGGGAAAGATTCCTGCAGATTCAGCATTTGGAGTCAAATCTGAAGAGAGATTGTCCACAGTGCTAGAGGAATATTTTTTATTATAATTATATCTAAATAGACATTAATTCAGTTACAACATTCATTCATCTACAACACGGCGCCATCATCACTATTCTGATACTTGCCCTGTACTGGCCGGAACCAGAGCCAAGAGAGGAGTGGACGGCGGCAGGGCAGCTATGGCCTTCCTATAGGGGCTCTGTGGTATGTATGGGCAGTCAGGCTGCTGACACCCTGCTTTGGAACTTGTGTGGAACGCTGTGTCTGTATAGGTAGCCGTATGGGCCTCACATGCCCTGTGCAAAACTGGGTACACACACACGTACACAGCGCGCTTTTACTACATGGGATATTTTATTTAAAATAATACAATTTTTTTTTACCTTGTTAGCTCCATAATCGGTTTCAAAAATTCTATCTGTCGTGTATAGAAATCTGGTTTCTTCTTTAAAGAACCATCACCGCTGCGTTGTTTCAGGTTCGGTTCCCGCCGGAGTTGATCCCTGCACGAATACCATAGTTTCTTTAAATCTTTAACTGTAAAAAAAGAGACAATTAAATTGTTAAAATAAAAAAGTTATGAGACAAAATTTATATGAGACGTGCACCATCCATGCATCTGCTGCATTTAATCCAAAACCATTCAGCTAGAATGCATCCATGAGCCGTCAGAATAAAAAATAATATGCCTATGACCCTATCTGCACCTAAACCAGGTATGGCCAACCTGCGGCTCTCCAGCTGTTGCAAAACTACAACTCCCATCATGCCCAGTCTGCCTACAGCTACCAGCCTACAGCAGGGCATGGTGGGAGTTGTAGTTTCACAACAGCTGAGAGCCGCAGGTTGGCCAGCTTCTGTCACGACCGCTATCCCAGCAGCGGTCGTGTCGCACCAGACGGAGGGGAAGGGGGACCCTTATCTACGGATGGGAAATAGAACGGCCACCCCTGACAAACCCTAAGCTAGCACCTGTCTGCCCTGATACCCTAGACGGGGTGTGAACCCGTGCGGCGAGCAGGATGCCTAAACCCTGAGTCACCCTCAGACTAGACTGGGGAAAGGCAGATGGGAGCACTAGTCACCATCACTAATGTCTAGGAGAACAACAGGGGAAGACAGGGGAAGACAGCAACAAACAAACAATCTCCAGCAGAGATAGACTTATCCAGTCACGAGCAGAGAAGATGATCCCAACAACGACAGTCCACGCCAGACAAGAGCTCCTCAGCAATACCGTCAAACGATCTCCTTCAAAGGTCAGAATAGCACTGGAAGTAAGGACTATATCTGGCAATGACTGCAAGTGAAACTGAAACTAATATAGTAGCTGGGAGTGGCAGACAGCACTCACCTGAGAAGAATGCCTACAAACTCCCAGTCAGGACAAAAAGGTTAACAAGGCAAAACCCGGATGACATACCCTGAACCACGGACCAAACTCACAAGCTATCGCGAGTAGCAAGTCACTGCGACCTTCTCTTCCCAGACCTATCTGGATCAGTCACAGTCGTGACAAGCCCTGACCAAAGCTATCACACACATCCTTCTGTCTAACAACTAGAAATTATGAAAGAGGCCTATATAAAACAAAATTTTTACACCAAAAATGTAAATTTTTGCTATATAATGGAGTTAATTAAGTTTTGAAAAAAATAAAATTAGACCACGGTTGCTATGCAACATGTTGTTTAATGCATTGCAGAAAGGGAATAATAAATGTATGCAAAGCAATAAAGACTAGGCCTTGCCCTTGTACAAAAAAATCTAGAACAGGCATTCTCAACCTGCGGCCCTCTAGCTGTTGCAAAACTACAACTTACATAATTCCCAGACAGCCTACAGCTATCAGCCTACAGAAGGGCAAGGTGGTAGTTGTAGTTTTACAACAACTGGAGGTCCGCAGGTTGAGCATCACTCATCTAGAAAACACAGTGATTTGGCTAGCCGATAAGTTCCGTGAAAGCGGCCTTTCTACACTATATGCTATTGAGCGGGCACACCGTGTACCCACTAGACTGCTACCCCTGGACGCCCACCCCGTCCGATCCTGGCCAAAGTCCTGCACTATAGGGACAGAGACATCATATTGAAAGCCTCTAGGAATCATCCGGATCTTGTTATTAATGGGGCTCCTGTTTCCATTTTTCCTGATTATTCCTCTGATGTCCAGAAGAGGAGAGCCCGCTTTGTGGATATTAAAAGACGGCTACGTGAATTGCAAGTCCAGTATTCCATGCTCTTTCCAGCCAGGTTGCGGGTGGTGGCGTTTGGATCGGCGCTGTTTTTTGAGGAACCTGAAGCTGCGCTACAGTGGTTGGACAAAAATGAACGTCAATTGAGAAATTCCACTGGTGACACTTGAATTGTCTGATTGCTATTAATATGCCTTATGTTCTTCATACAGGTGGACAGTTGTGATATATCTGCAGTTGTTAACCTTTACCAGATGTCTTAGGCCTGGCGCTAGAGACAGCTTGAGTAAAGCGTGAGTTTTGTTCACACTCACTAGTGCTACATTGGTCCCTTGTTCTGGTTCAAGTGAGACTGTAACTTAGGCTACATTCACACGACCGTGAATGTGCTCGCGTCCGTTCCGCAATTCTGCGGAGCAGGTGCGGACCCATTCACTGTCTATGGGGCCGGACGAGGTGCGGAGAGCACACTAAGTGCTCTCCGCTTCCAGATTTGCGAGCGGCCCCGAACTTCCGGTCCGCGGCTCCGCAAAAGATAGAACATGTCCTATTCTTGTCCGCAGCCTGCGGACAAGAATAGGCATTTCTATGAGGGTGCGGCTGGTAGTGTGTGGATCCGCAATTTGTGGATCCGTAATACACTACGGTCGTGTGAATGTAGCCTTACTCTAAGACCTGTTGGGCCTGTTTTTTGTTTTTAGCCCTGGGTAACGCTGACTTTATCGCTTTTGTTATTCATGTTTTATCTTCTTCAGGATGGGTGGGGGACTTCATCGGTGTTGGCCAACTGCTAGGGACCTCTGATCAAGGGTACTATCTGTCTATACATACGCCTTATCGGCTATTATATGTCTGGGAAAGTTGCAATGGGGTCGACTGTTAAAGTGATTAGCTGGAATGTGAGGGGATTGTCGGACGACACTAAGCGTTCAGGTATCTTTCATTATCTAACGCGGTTCCAACCTGCGATATGCTGTTTGCAAGAAACTCACATGACCAAGCAAAAAGTGCACTTATTACGTAAAGCATGGGTGGGTTATTCCGCTCACTCCGTCTTCTCCTCATATTCCAGGGGGGTCAGCATCTTAATACATAAGCATATTAGGTTTGAATGTCTGAATAAACTGATTGACCCAGAAGGCAGATATGTTTGCATCCACTGCAGAATACAGGGAGTTACTTTAGTGTTGGTGTCGATTTATATTCCTCCTCCTTACTCTTCAGTGCCTGTGCATTTGGTGCTGGAGTTTTTGGCGAAATACCCGGATCTACCAGTTATAATTGTGGGGGATTTTAATAATGTTCTAAATGAAACTATGGATAGGTGTCAAGTGTCAGCGAGAACAGGTAGCAACTCTGAGACTCTGTTCAGTAGGTTACTACGGGAAGTGGGACTGATAGACGCATGGAGAGAAATGCATCCTGTAGTTAGACAGTATTTGTGTTGTTCATCTACGTATAGGTCTCTTTCACGGATCGACCTAGGTCTGGTAAATGCCCTCTTGCTTCCGCATGTTCGGAGGCCGGAGTATTTGCCCAGAACTCTGTCGGACCATTCTGTCTTCAGTGTAGAATTTTAGCTGTCTGTGAGTGCCAGACCGGGGACTAGGACCTGGCGATTTAATGCATTTTGGTTGCCACTATTAGGAAATACCTCTGATATACACAGCGCTTTGAAGGAGTATTTTCAGCACAAAGAGGGTTCAGCTTCTGTACACACGGTGTGGGAGGCTATGAAGGCCTTCCTCAGGGGAACCTTGATAAAATCCATTAGTAAAGTTAAGTCCAAATCCAAGGACAGTGACATACGGATGCATGATGATATGAAAAATGCAGAGGGGGCCTTCGTAGCATCCCCATCCCCAGAAAACTGTACCCGGCTAAAAATGGCGCAGGAAGACCTGAGATGTCACCTCTTGCGGGTAGCTGAGAGGAAACGTTTTTTCTACAAGCAGCAGTTTTTTGCAGAGGGGGAACAAGCAGGACATATGCTATCTATGATATCGAAGGCGCAGCAGGGGTCCTCATGCATTTTGGGGCTACTGAATTCTGCGGGTGTTCTACAGAGAGATACCACTGGGATTTTGAGTATTCTAGGCGAGTTCTATTCTTCTCTCTATTCCTCTAAAAAGTCCTGTACAGATGTAGATATCGACAGGTTTTTGCAGGGCCTCAATCTCCCTCGTTTTTCTGAGCTTTATGCCTCAGAAGTCTACGTCCATTAATGTTCGGAGGGTCTTTGCCAGTCTACAAGTGCCAGCAGACAATATAGGTGACAGGGCTATATTCTCCTTAGACGCGGCCAAGGCCTTTGACAGCATTGAATGGCGGTTTTTGTGGCGTACCTTGACATACATGGGATTTGGTAATACATTTATAACTTGGGTCCAAGTGCTATATAGTAATCCGAAGTCAACTCTCAGAGCTAATGGGGAGGTGTCAGGGCAGTTCGATCTAAAAGAGGAACACGTCAGGGATGTCCCCTGTCACCCCTTCTATTTGCGATCGCAATAGAGCCGTTGGCGGCAGCAATACGAAATTCCTCAGATGTTCATGGATTTTGTTATGGCACGGTATCAAAATAAGGCAGCAATGTATGCTGACGATACTCTGCTTTTCTTGGGGACACAAATTCATCCCTAGAGGCAGCTATGAATCTAATAGATAAATTTGGCCAACTATCTGGCCTACTGATAAACTGGCACAAATCTGCCTTACTGCTAGTGGATGGGCAACCTAAATCACAAGTGATAATTAATAGAAATATCCCTTGTGTGGAAACATTCAAATACCTGGGCATTAATATTTCTCCCAGACTTAGGGACTTTAAAAATTTAACCTTGACCCTCTGCTGATCAAATTTAGGCTCAAAGTTAAGGCATGGTGCAAATTGTATCTTTCAGTGGCGGGTAGGGCGAACCTCCTCAAAATGATATTAATGCCTCAGCTTTTATATATTCTCCATAATTCCCCGGACTGGCTCCCGAAAAGGCAATTTGATAAGATCAACTCCATATTTAGAGAGCTAATCTGGAGCAAAGGCCAACCCGAATCAAATTAGAAACGCTCCAATACCTGAAGAAAGAAGGGGTCTGGCCGTTCCAAACCCATGGCTATATTATTTGGCTGCTCAGAGTCAACATTTTAAAGGCTGGTTGGATTCTGATGGTAAGGATGTGACTAGTCAGATACTTACTGCTGGTATGGGGGCCGAGATCTCCTATTAGTTTTGGAAGGGAAGAGGCAATATGCAATATGGTTACTTTGCTTACGCGAATATACTCAAACTTTGACATTGTGTATGAATATGGAATACAGTTTCCTACTTGTATTTTATGACTTGTGATCACATATTCTGTTGCTATATATTGATTCTATTTTTCAATAAAAATGATTTGATTTAAAAAAGAAAACACAGTGATTGGCCATGTCCTGAAGCAGCATAGAAAATGTTCTAATGAGCATCCAAAATTCACTGTCACTCAAATGTACACTATCTATGCTTTTCAAGGCTATATGGCACACTTACGGACCCTATGTCTGAAGCTACACTAAAAAATTACACATTACATATTCAAATTTATATACTCACTTATTTTGTCTCTTTTAGCAATGTTTGCCGATTCCCAGGAAGATGGCAGCAATTCTTGCACAATTTCTTCCCAATTACAGTCCTTCTGCACACAGTAGTGGTACTCGTCCTTCCTAGTGTCCCACAAGGAAGGGCGCTCCTGAATCAAGATGATCAATTTGTCAACTTCATAGGTCATTTTGTTTGTCTATTTGCTCACTACACAGCACAGTACAGAGCTTTCCTTGGTACTGAAAGTACATGTCACAAGGGGAAAGCCTTATTTTTTTTCAATTTCTTGTAAACGGATCCGCAAATGCGGATGACATGCGGAATAATTGCTGCATTCCGCATGTCATCCGCATTTTTTGCAGATCCATTGACTACAATGAAACAACACTGGAGAATGTTGCGCTCGTCCACAAGAAACCAGGAGCCCGGACCTCGCCCTGAACCTTGGCGCACAACAAGTCCCAGAATGAAGAGAAAAGCGGTCCAGCTTCACTGGAAAACTTGAGGCTTTATTCAATCCCGTGCAGATAAAAACCAACGTACAGCAATGCAAGAAATCGACCAGCTTCGGATCACTATAAGTGCGGATCCTTAGTCATGTGGCACATCATGACTAAGGATCCGCACTTATAGTGATCCAAAACCGTTTTTCTTTCATCCATTGACTACAATGGGACTACGGAACGGATATGCGGACAAATAGTAGGACAAGGTATATTTTTGCGGATCTGCATGAACGGAACCCGCGAACGGAATGACAGATTCATTGTGCTGTCCGCATTTTTGCAGAGGCCATTGAAAATAAAAATTTGCGGAACGGATTCGAATACAACAACGGACGTGTAAATGGACCCTAATAATATGTAGTCAAACCTGCTAAAATGTAAAGTTGCTGGTATTGTGCCAAAATATTCACATCATTAGTGCCGATTTGCGTAATCGCGAATATATTGGAGCACTCTATCTGCATATAAAGCTTTTGTAATGTTCTGCTGTGCCAACCATCAAAAGTGACCAACGGCTGTATTGCGCTGCAATACGTGCATATTACATTGCCGATTGTCGCAATCAAGAAAATATATGATGAATATTCTGTCAAATATTCCCAAAATACTGCAAATTTGAATATTGCCCCTGCCACTCATCACTACCTATGAGCAGTGTTAACATTTCACTTGATTGACATGTTATGAAATCCTCAGCTAAAGGGAAATGCCATAAAGACCATTTCAGATAAGTTCAGTTATTGAAGTGGCAGATGATTTTCACTACTAGGCAAAAGTCTTTCCCCTTTCTGCATATCTTTACTTTAGATATGAAAATAGATTCTCATAGACAGAAAAAGTAATTAATGGAGTTGCCTATTTTTCACAATCATTTTTGTCACAAGGGTCACTTGACAGAAGCTGATCGCCTAAGGCTACTTTCACATCTGCGTATCTGTGTTTTCCTTTCCAGTTTTGAGATCCATCAGAGGATCTCAAAACCGGAGGAAAACGCTTCAGTTTTGTTCCCATTAATTGTCAAAGGGGACAAAATAGAACAAAACGGAAGGGAGTGCACCAGAACAGCCTGTCAGATCTGTCCTGCCGCTAGTTCACGGGTCCCCCTGGACTGCTGCTCTGTCCCCATTGACTATAATGGGGGCGGGGGCGGAGTTCCAGCGGCAGAACGGCAGTGCACGGCGAGAGGCCGCCGGACTAAAAGTAGTGCATCTCAATGGGGATGGAGCAGCAGTCCGGGGGGACACGTGAACTAGCGGCAGAACGGATCCGACAGGCTGTTCACCTGCTGGAACAGCCTGATGGACTCCCCTGCCGCTAGTTTGAAAATAGCCTTAGAAGGTATTAGAGGGTAATATTTATTCCTGCATAGTGCAAAAGCCAGCTATATATTAGTTGACAAAAACAACAAGGGGAGGGAACAAGATAACCTCAACAAATAGTAACAAAGTGCCTAGTGCAATAAATAGTAAATTGAGAACATCAGGGAATGCATAACAAAGTTATACAGAAAAGTGGGATGTAAGCAAAACTGTGAAAGTGCCTGTAAGGCCTCTTTCACACTAGCGTTGTTAGGATCCGGCGTGCACTTCCGTCGCCGGAATGCACGCGGATCCTGCACAACGCAAGTGAACTGAAAGCATTTGAAGACTGATCAGTCTTCAAAATGCTTTCAGTGTTACTATGGCAGCCAGGACGCTATTAGCGTCCTGGTTGCCATAGTAGCAGTGGGAGTGGGGAGCGGCATACTTACATTCCGTGCGGCTCCCGGGCGCTCCTGAATGACGTCAGAGCGCCCCGCGCATGGATCACGTGATCCGTGCGATCACGTGATCTATGCACTGGGGCGCCCTGGCGTCATCCTAGAGCGTCCCGGAGCCGCACGGAATGTAAGTATGCTGCTCCCCGCTCCCCTACTCTTTACTATGGCAACCAGGACTTTAGCGTCCTGGCTGCCATAGTAACCATTGACAAAAAGCTAAGCGTCGGTTCCGGCAATGCGCGGAAACGACGTTTAGCTAAAGGCCGGATCCAGACTAATGCCCTTCAATGGGCATTAATTCCGGATCCGGCGTTGCGGCATGTCTTCCGGATTTTTGGACGGAGACAAATCCGCAGCATGCTGCGCTTTTGTCAACGTCCAAAAAACGTTGACATACTGAACGGAAGACATCCTGATGCATCCTGAACGGATTTCTCTCCATTCAGGATGCATGGGGATAATCCTGATCAGTAGCTTTCCGTCCTAGAGACCCGAAGGACGGATCTCTAGGACGGAAAGCTAAAACGCTAGTGTGAAAGAGGCCTCAGAACAGTAAAACAAGTGAACAAAAATGAGGAAGGCGAAAAAATAAAAATCTTTTTTTTTTAAGTGAACAAATAATTAATATACACTGAACAAAAATATAAAAGCAACACTTTCAGTTTTGCTCCCATTTTGCATGAGTTGAACTCAAAGATCTGAAACGGTTTCTACATACACAAAAGACCCATTACTCTCAAATATTGTTCACAAATCTGTCTAATCTGTGTTAGTGAGCACTTCTCCTTTGCCGAGATAATCCATCCCACCTCACAGGTGTGGCATATCAAAGTGCAACATTTGAGGGAGAGTGCAATTGGCATGCTAACTGCAGAAATGTCTACCAGAGCTGTTGCCCATGCAATGAATGGTCATTTCTCTACCATAAGCTGTCTCCAAAGGCATTTTAGAGAATTTTGCAGTACATCCAACTGGCCTCACAACCGCAGACGACGTGTAACCACACCAGCCCAGGATCTCCACATCCAGCATCTTGTCTGCCATCTGCTCTGAACAGTGAAAACTGTGACTCATCCGTGAACAGAACACCTTGCCAACGTGCCAGACTCCATCGAATGTGAGCATTTGCCCACTCAAGTCGGTTATGACGACGAACTGCAGTCAGGTCCAGACTCTGATGAGGATGACGAGCATGCAAATAAGCTTCCCTGAGATGGTTTTTGACAGTTTGTGCAGAAATTCTTTGGTTATGCAAACCGATTGTTGCTGCAGCTGTCCAGGTGGCTGGTCTCAGATGATCATGGAGGTGAACATGCTGGATGTGGAGGTCCTGGGCTGTTGTGGTTACACGTCGTCTGCGGTTGTGAGGCCAGTTGGATGTACTGACAAATTCTCTGAAATGCCTTTGGAGATGGCTTATGGTAGAGAAATGAACATTTATTGCACGGGCAACAGCTATGGTAGACATTCCTGCAGTCAGCATGCCAATTGCATTTTCCTCGAACGTTGCAACATCTGTGGCATTGTGCTGTGTGATCAATGCGCATTTCAGAGTGCCCTTTTATTGTGGAAGTCTAAGGCACACCTGTGCAATATTCATGCTGTCTAATCAGCACGTTGATATGCCACACCTGTGAGGTGGGATGGATTATCTCGGCAAAGGAGAAGTGCTCACTAACACAGATTTAGACAGATTTGTGAACAATATTTGAGACTAATGGGTCTTTTGTATATGTCGAAAATGTTTCAGATCCTTGAGTTCAGCTCATGCAGAATGGGAGCAAAACCAAAAGTCTGGCGTTTATATTTTTGTTCAGTGTATTATTGAATAAAATTCATGAATTCATAATAATACAGGTCTCCACTATCTAGGGGCATATCATAAAAAGACTTATGTCTAGTTAGAAAACAAGAAGAATTCTTGATATATTATACTATGTGGAATTCTCAATGTATTTTAGATCTTCAACTAGGAGCTCTTCGTATCATTATTTTTACATATTTTGAGGCTCTTTTATTTTATCTTCCATAGACTTCTATAGGTTGGGAGTCAGGGATATCAGTTCAGATACACTGAGAGCACAGAAAGAGCACAAAATATTCCCCTAAGTAAAACAGAATAAAACATATTAAAATAATTGATTTAAAATAAAGGACTGACACACACCTTCCAAGAGTCTCATCAGACCCTACAGCACATTGCATAATCAAGAGAGAACATAGTGAATGTTCTCTCTGGATTATGCAATGTTCTGTAGGGTCTCATTTTTCTTAGGGGAATATTTTGTGCTCCTACACTATATACAATATTATATATTTGATTGTTTCGGACACAAGAGAAAGCAAGTCTCGTGGAGACGTTAACTGCTGTTGAAGATGCAGATGGAATTGCCAAGAATATAGTAGTGAATTTGGCGGGTCGTGAGTTGCCAAGGAGCTGTTTAAGTGTCCTCAGTAGTGGATTCAATTACGGTTTGCTGGAACAATTCGATCCTGCAACTTTTGAGATAGACTTGTTTAAGGGAGTTAGGAAATTAAATTTGCTCCGAATGTTTGACAATAAATCAGATTTAGTGAAACAATCTAGAGACGATATTGGACCTCTAGGTTTTAGCATGTCAGCCAACTTTGACCAGATGGAATAATCCTGTTTAGAAACTATGACAGGTATGTATAGATTTTGATAATGAATTGAGTGAGGATGACACCTAGAGAATAATATTTAAAGGTGGTATTGGTTCCACATTTAGTCTCCCTTGTCTGCTGGCGGTAGCATTGACACATTTTATCATAAAGTGTTAGTTGAAATTAGAGATGAGCGAATCGAATTTGACAAAGTGAAAAATTTGATTCGCACCGAGTCCGAATTTCCTCACGCTCGTGGTAACCAATCACATTTTTTCCTAAAATGGCTGCTGCACATGTTAGGACATGGAGCACTGAACTCTGGGAATGAGGGATCACCCACAATGCCATGTATGCAGCCAATCAGCAGCCAGCCAGCCCTGTGATGTCACAGGCCTATAAATAGCCTCAGCCATCTTGGATTCTGCCATTTTCCAGTGTACAGTGCAGGGAGAGATGTCAGCAGGCACTAGGGAAAGTGCTAGGAAAGACTTGAAAATTTTTATTTTGCTGAATAGAAGTTCAGGGAAAGAGCATTAGAAGTGTAGGTAAAGGATAGGAGCAATTATTTCAAAGTATTGAAACAGAATAGGGTCCAATAGGGAAAGTACAGCCTGGGTAATAGGAACAATCCTAATACATCTTGCTGTACTGACTAGGAATTCAAATTGCCAGTATACTACTGCGTTCAGTTTTGAAATAGATCATACCTCTATAATTCCAGCAAACTGTTCTCTTTATTGGGGTGCAAGTGCTGTGTGATACAGCCATTAACAGAGTGTATTACTAGGAAATATTTCTTTGTCTTATTAGCCTTTGTGCAGTGCAGTTATATGTTCTAAATAGTGATGAGTGAACATGCTCGGCCCAATATCTGTTCGGATCGAGCATCGCTATGCTCGGCACATGGCGGTACTCGGCCGAGTACCGCGTGTGCTCGAGTCTCGACCCCCAGGTTTCACGTGTTTTAAGCAGCCAATAAAGGTGCAGGTAAGTACTGCCTTTACTGTAATGCCAGTAGCCATGTTGGCTACTGGCATTACAGTGATTGGCTGGCCAGAAAGAGTCATCGGGTGCACAGACATAGAGAGCATCGGGGAGGAAGGGAAAGACAGAGCAGGAAGCGTTTTCAGCGATTTTAGTTAGAGAGAGCGTTTCAAAGGCCCAAAAGTCCATTTAAGGACTACTGTGTGTGTGTTTTAGATCAACAATATATTTAACAGCAGTGTCAGTGCTAAGCAACAGACTATTGATGAGTGAGCACCAAAGTGTTCGGGTGTTCGGGTACTCGGTCCGAACACATAGCGATATTCGTGCGCTCGGCCGAGCACCCGACTATAATGGAAGTCAATAGGAGACAACCAGGCACCCCCTGCTCGGATGAGGGAGGGTGCCTGGTCCATTGAAAAGGTCAGAAAGTGACAGAAACACCACTGGAATGTATCTGAAACAGCATGGGGACCATGTCTGGGTGCATCTTGGACTCCAATGTCGCAGCTGGGAACTATATTGTCCCAGTTGTCCGCCACTTTTACATAGCGACAAAATCACACCCAAAATCCTGCCATCCTGCCAAAAATAAATAATACATTTTTAGAGGTAAAATTGTTACGAAACATTCTTTCCTGGATATTCAATTGCATATACAGTGCAAATGCTGCCAAAAATTACAAGGAAGAAGCACTCCAATACAGCCTGTATATCACATAAAGGAGGGCCTCATTCACATGGTGCTACAATTGTTCAGGTACACTGCTGCACTCATAAAGCCTATGCACTAAGTGAAAGGGCTGCCAAAAATTACAAGGAACCGGCACTCCAGTACACCCTTTATTACACATAAAGAAGGGCATCATACACACCCTCGAAAAATTATCATTGATGGCCTACTGGTGACCTTCAAAAACATTTGGAGAAAAGGCGTACTGGTTACCATCTAAAACATTATAGTTTAAGGCCTGAAGGTTAGCTGACCCAATAAAAAATTGTAGTGAGGGCCTGAAGGTGAGCGAACCCCATAAAACATTTCATTGATGGCCTACAGGTGAGCAGACGGTATAAAGCATTGGAGCAGTGGGCTTGAAGTCTAGAGAACCCCATAAAACATTGCAGTAATGGCCTACAGGTGAGCAGACGGTATAAAGCATTGGAGGTGAGGGCCAGAAGCCTAGAGAACCCCATAAAACATTGCAGTGATGGGCTACAGGTGAGCAGACGGTATAAAGCATTGGAGGTGAGGGCCTGAAGCCTAGAGAACCCCATAAAACATTACAGTGATGGGCTGAGTGAACCCTACAAAACACTGTAGTGAGGGCATATATATTCCGTATGGAAGAGGAGTCGGAGGAGGAGGCGGATGAGAAAACAAGATTTAAACATATACCCTTTTTTTGCGGCGAAAAACACTGAGGGATCATTTAGGACACTGACACTGTCTGCAATGTATTTCTTCACCATCTTCCAAAATATTTCCCTCCTTGTAGCACTAGGCCGTGAATCAGGGTGAGGATGCTGGAGGGTGTCATGAAAGTGTCCCATGCCTTGGAAAGTGTTGCCCTGCCTCTGTTGGAACTACTGTGTGTTCCCCTTGTCTCCCTTCCTCGGTTGCCTAAGAAAGTACGGACTTTGGCGGCAGCATTGTCAGATGGAAAATTTTAGAGCAATCTGTCAACAAGTACCTTCTGGTATTGCACGGTTTTACTCGTCCTCTTCACCACAGGAATCAGAGATGAGAAGTTCTCTTTGTCACGGGGGTCAAAAGGGTGAACACCCAGTAATCTGTGTTACCTAAAATGCGTTTAACGCAAGGGTCACGGGAAAGGCAGCCTAACATGAAGTCAACCATGTGTGCCAGAGTTCCAACGGGCAAGACGTCAATGTCAACTTCAGGTTGACTCTCCATACCCTTATACTCCTCCTTCTCTTCTGCCCATCCACCCTGAACAGATGGAATTAAAGTTACATGGGTACTAGCCTCTGTAGCAGAGGCAAATGTCTCCATCTCCTCCTCCTCTTCATGGCCCAATCGCGCTGAGAAGACGAACTGGGAGAGGTCTGGCTATCACCCTGTGTCATCTCCTCCCTATTACCTCATCTGCAACATTCAAAGCATCCTCCTTAATTGCGACCAGAGATCGTTTGAGTAGACACAGCAGTGGGATGGATTTGCTGATAATAGCGTTATCGCCACTAACCATCTGTGTGGATTCATCAAAGTTTTTAAAACCTCACATAGGTCTGACATCAATGCTCACTCCTTGCTTGTGAATAGTGGCAGTTGACTAGAAAGGCAATGACCATGTTGCAGCTGGTATTCCACAACTGCCCTCTGCTACTCCCAAAGCCTGGCCAACATGTAGAACTTAGGCCCCTTTCACACGACCGAGTTTTCCACGCGGGTGCAATGCGTGCACCCACACTGAATCCTGACCCATTTATTTTGATGGGTCTGTGTACATGAGCGTTTTTTTCACAGATCACTTGTGCGTTGCGTGAAAATCGCAGCATGTTCTATATTCTACGTTTTCACGCAAAAGCGCATTGCATCCATAAGCTAGTGCAGGTGCGTTGCGTTTTCACTGATGGTTGCTAGGAGATGTTTGTAAACCTTCAGTTTTTTATCACAGCGCGTGAAAACGCATCAAAGCGCATTGCGCCCGTGCGGAAAAAATGAACAACTAAACGCAATCGCAGACAAAACTGAATGGCTTTGCTTGTGAAATCGCACAGTTTCCACTAAACACATCCACAACACATCCGGACCTAATCCGGACACGCTGGTGTGAAAGGGGCCTTAGAGTTCCACCGAGTGATCACGCCGCACAACAGTCGGTGAGCTGGAAGACGCATAGCGTTGCTGCAGCATTGTCAGAGCGGCTGAAGCTGTTGACGACTTGCGGAAATGAGCACTCAAGCGGCGCGCCTTCACTAGTAGCTCCTGCAAATTGGGGTACATTTTGATAAACCGCTGAACCACTAAGCTTAAGACGTGGGCTAGGCATGGAATGTGTGTCAGGATGCCGAGCTCCAAAGCCGCCACCAAGTTATGGCCATTGTCGGACACAACCATGTCTGTTTCTAGGTTGAGTGGCGAGAGCCACAGCTCGGTTTGGTCCCTTATACCCTGCCACAGCTCTGCGGCAGTGTGCTGTTTGTCCCCTAAGCAGATCAGCTTCAGCACGGCCTGTTGACGCTTACCCACAGCAGTGCTACACTGCTTCCAGCTAGCGACGGATGGCTGACTGCTGTTGGAGGTGGAAGTGGAGAAGGAGGCGGCGGAGGAGGAGAAGTGGGGTTGGAGCCAGTAACATAGCTGCTGGCGGAGACCCTGATGGATGTAGGGCCCGCAATCCTGGGCTTGGGTAGCACCTGTGCCATCCCAGGGTCCGACTCACTCCCGGCCTCCTCAACATTCACCCAATGTGCGGTCAGGGAAATGTAGCATCCCAAATGGAGATTGCAAGGGTAATTAAAAACTTGCCTCATAATAAAGCGCCAGGTCCGGACGGCTTTTCTAATACATATTACAAAGTGTTTCAAAAAGAACTGACTCCCTACCTACTTCAGATTTTTCAAAAGATTATGACAACCGGGCTTATCCCGAAGTAGATGCTATTAGCTACCATAGTTACCATCCCAAAAACAGATTCCCCGTCGGAAGATGTGAGGAAATATCGTCCAATCTCTCTCCTTAACTCAGATATAAAGATTTATGCGAAACTTCTCGCAAATCGTTTGATCTCTGTAATTCCCTCACTAATTCAATCTGACCAGGTGGGTTTTGTTAGAGGTAGACTGATACAAGAAAATGCGAGACGGATAATTAATATAATAGAATATGTCCAGAAAGGCAAGATTCCATCAGTATTGAGTCGCTCTAGATGCTGAAAAGGCATTCGACCGGGTTAAATGGTCTTTTGCGTTTTCAGCATTGGCTAAATTGGCTTCCAGGGAGAGATAATAACAGCAATTAGCGCTCTATATAGTAATCCTAGCGCCAGAGTATGGAGCAATGGTTCGATGTCTGAGCCTTTTAATATCAGCAACGGTATGCGCCAGGGATGTCCGCTTTCACCCTTAATGTTCATTCTCTCCATTGAACCACTGGCCCAGGCTATTCGACAGAATTCGGAAATTTCGGGGGTTTCTGTCGGCAGTAGGGATCATGTCGTCAGCTTATATGCTGACGACATTATCCTGACCCTGACAGACCCAGCTAAATCCCTGCAAGAAGCAATGAGAATTCTGTCTGAATTTGGCATGCTCTCTCATTATAAACGTAATGCTCTAAAATCTCAGGCTTTAACTATGGGGATGTCTTCTAAGCAGATACAGTTTTTACAATCTTCTTTCTTATTGGACTGGCGAACGCAGCAAATAGATTATCTCGGAATAAAATTGACATCTTCCTTTTCCCAATTATATAAGGCTAACTATGTTCCCTTTCTTGCTAAGATGGAAAAGGAACTCCAATCTTTTTCTAAACATGAGCTTTCTTGGATGGGACGTATTGCCTCGTTCAAGATGTTTACGTTGCCGAAGATTCTGTATCTGTTTAGGATGCTCCCCATTACCCCACCTGATTCCTTCTTTAGAATATGTGCTAGAATTCTTAATCTGTATGTATGGAAGAAACGTAGACCTAGAATTTCGAATACAATAATGCAGAAAGTAAGGAATCGGGGGGATTGGATTTGCCAAATATGGAAGACTATTTTATAGCTACTCAGATTGCTCCTTTGAGGAACTGGTGGGAGGAAGATTACGCCTCCCATTGGGTTCATATTGAAGGAACCCTAACTCCATCTCATAAACTTAAATCTTTGCTATTGGCTGCCCTCCATCCAGCATTTATATGGCCTAAGGCCCCTTCATTGGTTTTGATGTCTTTGGCTGGATGGAGGAAGTTCCATGAGTTAGCCCCACAAACTCAAAGACAGTGGAACTCCTTTGCTCCAATTACGATATTTAATTATGTTTTACCAAATCTGTCAGTGAGCTCCTGGGTTGATAAAGGGTTGGATAATGTAGGAAGCCTGTTTGTATCGGGGGAACTACTTTCGTTTGATCATCTCCGCAGGTTGTATGACGTCCCGAAGACGGACTTTTATAAATATCTGTGTATACGCCACTTTATTAAAAGATATCCTTCTATGGATATAAAGTTAAATCCAGATATATTTCAATTATGGGCAATAACATCAACAAGAAAGGTCCGTCTCCGGCCGTTGTACAATCTGTTAAGGGATAAGGCATCCTTCAGTAAGACAACTCCCATACTTTCATGGTAGAAGGAGCTGGGTTTTATATTTACCCAGGATCAGTGGCAAAATGCTCTGAGATTTATATCAAAGAATTTTAAATGTGCCTTCCATATTGAATCTCTTATGAAGACGTTATTGAGATGGTATTATACCCCAGATAAATTGAGCTCTATGTTTCCAGAGACCCCAAATCAATGTTGGAGAGGATGTGGTGAGAGGGGGACCCTCTTTCATATTCTGTGGAAGTGTCCCTTAATCCGCGGAGTATGGAGGGAAGTCTTCTCTCTTGTATCAGAATTAATGGGTAACAAGTTAGATCCCTCACCACAGATGGCTTTACTCTTTATAGATATTAAAAATATACCGAAGAACGTAAGAATACCTGTAATCCATTTATTTTTAGCAATGAAGATAGCGATTGCCCAGTACTGGAAATCTGACAAGACTCCTTGTTTGAGGGAGATTTTGCAGAGAGTAAATGAAACCTTTATATATGAGAAGATATGGGCGAGAGCTAATTATACGTCTTCACGTTTTATAAGAGAATGAGGTGTTTGGAGTTCCTCTGTTTGCACCACATCTACCACAGATTGATTAGATGTGATGTCTGAATATTGCTGGTTTGCACTTGTGTACTTTCCCTTCCCTTTTGTTTCCCTAGTCTTTCCCTTTTTTTGTCTTGTCAATGTCTGGTTATGTATACTTGGATTAATTATCAATATGAGCAGTGCTGCACTGTTAGTGTGGTTATAAAGTGCTAATGGATTAACTCTATTGTACTGTGATTTGATGTGTAAATGTTTATTATATTGAAAAATAATAAAAATGTAAAGTCTTAAAAAAAAAAAAAAAAAATGTAGCATCCCTGGCCACTTGTCCATGTGTCCGTGGTGAGGTGGACCTTCCCAGTAAGTGCGTTGGTCAGGGCACGGGTGATGTTCTGGGACACATGCTGGTGTAAGACGGGTACGGAACACCGTAAAATATAGTGGTGGCTGGGGAATGCGTACCGAGGAATGGCCGCCGACATCAGGCTGCGGAAGGCCTCAGTGTCCACAAGTCTAAATGGCAACATTTCAAGGACCAGTAATTTCGAAAGTTGCGCATTTAGTGATATGGCCTTTGGGTGGGTGGGTATTTGCGCTTGTGTACAAATGCCTGTGTTATCGACATTTGGACGCTGCGCTGGGACAGGGAAATGGATGTTGTTGCTGACGGTACATGCAAAGGTCCAGATGCAGGGCCATGGGCATCCGGGCCTGTGCCTTCGACAGGGGATTGGCCAGCAGTGCGTAACACAGGGGAAGTGGAGGCAGCGGTGGGACCCTCAGACGCAGAGTGTGGACCTAGGCGTTCGGCCCACTTATTAGGGTGCTTGGATGCCATGTGGCAGATCATGCTGGTGGTGGTGAGGTTGCTAGTGTTCACGCCCTGGCTCATTTTGGTACGGCACAGGTTGCAAACTACCACTCTTTTGTCATCTGCGCTTTCCTCAAAAAAGCGCTATACTGCGGAACACCTACCCCTTGGCAAGGTAGATTTACGCATGGGGGTGCTCTGTGTAACGGTTGAGGGCCTGTTTGGTGTGGGCTCTTCCAGACTGTTGCAGTACTACGGATCCCTCCCCTTCTGTACTGCGGTCCTCGCTCGGCTTTTCACCTAACCATGTTGGGTCAGTGTCCTCATTGTCCACCACCTTCTCTTCCACTTCCTCACTCTGCTCATCCTCCTGACTTGACCTAACCACCACCTCAGTGATTGGCAACTGTGTCTCATCATCATCCACCTCATGAACAAATGACTGCGGTTTACCACCGTCATCTTCTAGAGACTGTGAAGGCTCAAGAGGTTGAGAATCAGGGCACAATATTTCAGTTACCTCTTCAAGCGTGCTTGGCGAGAGAGCCAAACCAAGTACTGGCGATGAAAAGAGGTCATGTGAATATCCAAGTGAGGGATCACTTGTTTGCCCAGATGCGACATGGTGGGAGGAAGGAGGATCAGAGTGAGGATTCGGTTGACCAGACTCTTGGCTACAGAAACTGGACTTGGTGGAAGAGAGAGTTGTGCTTAACCGACCGGAAGCATTATCTTTTGCAATCCAACCAACCACCTGTTTGCACTGGTCTGACTTAGACAGTGTTGTCCTGCGCCAGGCTAAGTTGGACATGAAGCTGGGTAAGGTGGATTTTTTTGTTTTTTTCTGGTGCACTGGCAGCAGGCACAGTTTCATTGCGCCCAGGGCCACGACCTCTGCTTTCACCATCAGCATGACGCCCAGGGCCACGGCCTCTGCTTGCACCATCAGCATGACTCACAGGGCCACGGCCTCTGCTTGCACCATCAGCATCACGCCCACTCCCCCCTCCCTTTGTGCTCGCTTTCTTCATATTAATAGTTTTGTCTGTAGATGTGGCGCAGATTGTTTTACTGTCCACTAAGAACACAGTTTTCTGATGCAAAAATACAGATTTTCGGCACTACACTAGTCCAGAGATAATGTTATTTTTACAATACACACTGTATTGGCTTGCTGTAATGTACTGAACACAGAAAAATAAAGATTTTCAGAAGTACACTAGGCCACAGATAATGAATTTTTTTACTGTACACACTGTATTTGCTGGCTGTAATGAACAGGAGACAGAGAAATACAATTGTTCGGCAACATACTAGGCCAGAGATAATGTAATTTTTACTGTAAACACTGTATTAGCTGGCTGTAATGAACAGGAGACAGAGAAATACAAATTTTTCGGCACTACACTAGGCCAGAGATAATGTAATTTTTACTGTACACACTGTATTTGCTGGCTGTAATGAACAGGAGACAGAGAAATACAATTTTTCGGCACCATACTAACCCAGAGATAATGTAATTTTTACAGTACACACTGTATTTGCTTTCTGTAATGAACAGGAGACAGAGAAATACAATTGTTCGGCAAAACACTAGGCCAGAGATAATGTAATTTTTACTGTAAACACTGTATTTGCTTTCTGTAATGTATAGGAGAAAGAGAAATACAATTTTTCGGCAACACACTAGGCCAGAGATAATGTAATTCTTACTGTACACACTGTATTTGCTGGCTGTAATAAACTGAAGAAAGAGAAATACAATTTCTTGGCACTACACTAGGCCAGAGATAATGTAAATTTTACTGTATTGCTCGCTTCCAATATGGTGCACACGAACTTCAGGGCATCTGCGCATGCGCGGTGTTTTATACTCCTAAAGTCTTATCGAAAGCCCTTATAGAGACCCTCGGGATATAATAATCAATAAACTAAACGGTCAGAAGACCTGGACAAATCTTTAACTAACAGTGTCTTAACCACATTCCGACCGCCTAACGCAGGAATGCCGGGATGTTCCTCCTTGACGCGTCGGTGCGTCATCTCGTGAGAGGTGAGATTTCCTGTGAACGCGTGCGCAAACTCACAGGATCGTGTCGGGAGGAACTTTAACTACAGCCTGCCAGCGCTGATCGTGCGCTGGCAGGGTGTAGTAGTTAAAAATATCTGATATCAGACGATATGCCTGCTGCCTGCTCCTCTGGTGGTCCCTTTTGTTTGGGACCACCAGAGGAAACATATGTAAGTGCACCAATCACCACACAGACCACCCCACCCCCCACCCCCCGTCACTGATTAACTCCTGATCACCCCATGTCACCCCCCTGATCACCCCCCCGTCACTAATCACCCCCTGTAAGGCTCATTCAGACGTCCGTATGTACGGACACTGGCGATGTGCTTTCCGCATTTTGCGGATCCACACATTGCCAGAACTATATAGGAAATGCCTTTTCTTGTCCGCAATTGCGGACAAGAATAGGACATGCTCTATCTTTTGCGGAGCTGCGGCCAGATGTTTCAGGGCCGAAACCCAGAAGTTTGCGGCCGCAGCTCCGCAAATACTGATGCGGAGAGCACATAGTGTGCTCTCCGCATCACCGCCGGCCCCATTCACACTGAATGGGTCCGCATCTATTCCGCAGAATGTAAATGGGGCCTTACTTCGCAAGCACTCCTATATCCTTTTTTTTTATTTTGCATATTTTTTAGCAGAGATTTTTTCATCCACATTGATTGATGCGAATGAAGAAATCTGTGCCGTTCATTTTTTCTTTCAGCCCAGAGGCTGAACGGAAAAAAAAAATCTCATTACCCGTATGCTCAATATAAGGAGAATAGCAGAAACTCCTAATGCTGGCCATACATGTAATGATTGCGGAGACCCTCAAATGCCAGGGCAGTACAAACACCTCACATATGACCCCATTTTAGAAAGTAGACACCCCAAGGTTATCCGTGAGGGGCATGGCGAGTTCATAAGAGATTTTTTTTTGGCAGAAGTTAGCGGAAATTGATATTTTTTTTTTCTTACAAAGTCTCATATTCCACTAACTTGGAACAAAAAATTAAATTTTACATGAATTCACCATACAACTCACGGAATACCTTGGTGTGTCTTCTTTCTAAAATGGGGTCACTTGTGGGGTATTTATACTGCCCTGGCATTTTAGGGGCCCCTAATGCGTGAGAAGTCATTTGGAATCCAAATGTGTAAAAATGCCCTGTAAAATCCTAAAGGTACTCATTGGAATTTGGGCCCCTTTGCACATCTTGGCTGCAAAAAAGTGTCACTCAAGTGGTATCACCGTACTCACGAGAAGTAGGGCAATGTGTTTTGGGGTGTATTTTTACATATACCCATGCTGGGTGTGAGAAATATCTCTGTAAATGACAACTTTTTACATTTTTTTATAAAAATGTGTCAATTTACAGAGATATTTCTCTCACCCAGCATGGGTATATGTAAAAATACACCCCAAAATACATTGCCCTACTGTCACGACCAGTATCCCAGCAGCAGTCGTGTCGCACCAGACGGAGGGGAAGGGGGACCCTTATCTACAGATGGGAAATAGAACGGCCACCCCTGACTAACCCTGAGCTGGCACCTGTCTGCCCTGATACCCTAGACGGGGTGTGAACCCGTATGGCGAGCAGTATGCCTAAACCCTCAGTCACCCTAAGAAGACTAGACTGGGGAAAGGCAGATGGGAGCACTAGTCACCATCACTCATGTCTAGGAGAACAACAGGGGAAGACAGCAACAAACAAACAATCTCCAGCAGAGATAGACTTATCCAGTCACGAGCAGAGAAGATGATCCCAATAACGACATTCCACGCCAGACAAGAGCTCACAGCAATACCGCTAAACGATCTCCTTCAAAGGTCAAGAATAGCACTGGAAGTAAGGACTATATCTGGCAATGACTGCAAGTGAAACTGAAACTAATATAGTAGCTGGGAGTGGCATACAGGACTCACCTGGAAGGATGCCTACAAACTCCCAGTCAGGACAAAAGGTTCACAAGGCAAAACCCGGATGACATACCCTGAACCACTGGGCAAACTCACAAGCTATCGCAAGTGGCAAGTCTCTGCGACCTTCTCCTCCCAGACCTGTCTGGATAAGATACAGTCAAGATACCTACTTCTTCTGAGTGCAGCGATACCACATGTGTGTCACTTTTTGCAGCCCTAAGTGTGTAAAGGGCCGAAAGTCCAACGAGTACCTTTAGGTTTTACAGGGTTGCTCACAATTTAGCCCCGCTCAAAATGCCAGAACAGTAAACACAGCCCACATGTGACCCCATTTGGAAAGAAGACACCCTAAGAGTATTCGCTGAGGGGCATATTGAGTCCATGAAAGATTTAACTATTTGTCACAAGTTAGCGGAAATGGAGACTTTGTGAGAAAAAAAAAAAAGTCAATTTCCGCTAACTTGTGCCAAAAAAATCTTCTATGAACTCGCAATGCCCCTCACAGAATACCTTAGGGTGTCTTCTTTCCAAAATGGGGTCACATGTGGATATTCATACTGCCCTGGCATTTTAGGGGCCCTAAAGCGTGAGAAGAAGTCTGGAATCCAAATGCGTAAAAAATGCCCTCCTAAAGGTACTCATTGGAATTTGGGCCCCTTTGCGCACCTGGAGCTGCAAAAAGTGTCACTCATGTGGTATCGCCTACTCAGGAGAAGTAGGCAATGTAGTTTTGGGGTGTATTTTTACATATACCTATGCTGGGTCAGAGAAATATCTCTGCAAATTCGACAACTTTGTATAAATTGTTTTTAAAAAGTTGTCATTTGCAGAAATATTTCTCACATAGCAATGGTATATGTAAAAATACACCCCAAGCTTGACCTACTTCTTCTGATGCAGGCGATACCACATGAGTGACACTTTTTTGCAGCGAGATGCGCAAAGGGGCCCTAATTCCAATGAGTACTTTTAGGATTTCACGGGGCATTTTTACGCATTTGGATTCCAAGCGACTTCTACACTTTAGGGACCCCTAAAATGCCAGGGCAGTATAAATACCGCCCTTTAGGCTTTACAAGGGCTGCTCACCAATTTAGCCCCGCCCAAAATTCTAGAACAGTAAACACACCCCCAAATGACCCCATTTCGAAAGTAGACACCCCAAGGTATTCACTGAGGGCATAGTGAGTCCGTGGGAGATTTTTATTTTTTTGCCAGAAGTTAGCAGAAATGGAAACTTTATTTTTTTTTCCTCAGAAAGTGTCATTTTCCGCTAACTTGTGAAAAAAAATGAAATCATACATGAACTCACTCATGCCCCTCCACTGAAATACTTTGGGGTGTCTTCTTTCTAAAATGGTGTCATTTGGAGAGTATTCATACTATCCTGACATTCTAGCACCTGAAGAAACATGACAGGTGCTTAGAAAGTCAGAGCTGCTCAAAATGCAGAAATTCACTTTTGCACCATAGTTTGTAAACACTATAACTTTTACCCAAACCAATAAATATACACTTATTGGATTTTTTTTATCATAGACATGTAGATCAATAAATTTAAGAGAAAATGTATATAGAATTGTAGTTTAAAAAAATAAAAATTACAACAGAAAGTGAAAAATGTCATTTTTGCAAACATTTCAGTCATTTTTGATTAATATCAAAAAAAGTAAAAATGTCAGCATCAATGAAATACCACCAAATGAAAGCTCTATTAGTGAGAAAGAAAAGGAGGTAAAATTCATTTGGGTGGTTAGTTGTATGACCGAGCAATAAACTGTGAAAGTAGTGTAGTGCAGAATGTGTAAAAAGTGGTCTGCTCATTAAAGGGTGTTTAAGCTAGAGGGGCTGAGGTGGATTTAATATAAAAATATATCTTTATTAATTCTTGTTTAAAACTAGAAAAGTGAAAAAGAAAAAAAATGTATCTAAAAATATCAGTAACAGTGGAGACCAATTTAATTAGTAGCTACTACTAGTGGTTTACTGGCAGCAACTAAGGGACTTGTGAGCATCTGAACTATAATACATTCACTCTTAGGTGCACTATTAGAATATATGATAGGCGTTACATAGTGTCAATGATTGGCACACTACTGCAATTTACATAGGGCATGTTAGATACTACCGTGTGCTGCAGCCTGAATTAGGTGTCTGTGGGAGTTGGGTGTTATCTTTATCACAGTGAAAGGTGCCACATCCTTTATCAGTCTATCTATGTGTGGCCTGCAATTTGGTTACAGGCCACACACATGAGATCGACTGTTTCAAAGAGCCTGGCGTGTGGTTGTGAACCAGTAGGAGGTCAGAATTTAACCTCCGAGTTGCATGCAGCTTTAAATAACAGTCTGTTTGCGCGTGACCTATTTAATTTTCAGGTCACACGCTTGTATCAGCCGCCCTGGAAATTTATCACATTGTTACACACGCTGCAGCTCGAGGTTGAAAACTCAGTGGCTATTATACAGTAACACTGTGTATCCCTTTTTCCCTCTCCACACACTCAATCTCAGGCATACCAATCACACATTCAAAGCTGGTTTCCAATCATCCATCCTGTATCCTCCCTTCTTTTAGAGGTATCCTGGATTGCTTAACGGACAGGTATTTTCTCCTATCCCATGCGCGGCCCATAGATACCATTGATTTACCTAACTGGGTTATGGACTGACAGGAGTTTCCTCCTATCAGGTGCGGGCGGAGCACATATGTCATTGCGAGGCTGCGATCGGCACAGTATTTGCTCCTATGGGTGCAGTTGCGTGCACAAGCGTCATTTTTGAACTACGCTCGCATCCTCCATCTGTCAGTCACTTAACCCTATCACTGGTCCTTTTAGTCATCCTGTATCACCGCAGTTTTAGTATCTATGGAGGTATAGAGATGTCCGAACTATTCCCGGTAAACTAGTTCCCCGCGAACGCCGCATGTTCGCGATCCGCCGTGGCTGGCTGAACATATGCGATGTTGGTCAGCCCCTATACTTTATCATTGAGCAAAGCTTTGACCCTGTACCTCACGAGTCAGCAGACACATTCCAGCCAATCAGCATACCCTCCCTCCCAGACCCACCCACCTCCCATCAAAAAGCAAGGACAGCATCCATCTTAGATTCATTTTGAAGCTGCAGTGTTAGATTAGAGCAGGAGAGTGCTGCTGCTGCTTACAACTCACGGAATACCTTGGTGTGTCTTCTTTCTAAAATGGAGTCACTTGTAGGGTATTTATACTGCCCTGGCATTTTAGGAGCCTAATGCGTGAAGTCATTTTGGAATCCAAATGTGCAAAAATGCCCTGTAAAATCCTAAAGGTACTCATTGGAATTTGGGTCCTTTGCACATCTTTGGCTGCAAAAAGTGTCACTCAAGTGGTATCACCGTGACTCACGAGAGGTAGGGCAGTAATGCTTTGGGTGTATTTTTACACTATACCCATGCTGGGTGTGAGAAATATCTCTGTAACATGACAACTTTTTACATTTTATAAAAATGTGTCAATTTACAGAGATATTTCTCTCACTCAGCATGGTATGTAAAAATACACCCAAAATACCATTGCCCTACTGTCACGTTCAGTATCCCAGCAGCAGTCGTGTCGCACCAGACGGAGAGGAAGGGGACCCTTATCTACAGATGGGAAATAGAACGGCCACCCTGACTAACCCTAAGCTGGCACCTGTCTGCCCTGATACCCTAGACGGGGTGTGAACCCGTATGGCGAGCAGTATGCCTAAACCCTCAGTCACCCTAAGAAGACTAGACTGGGGAAGGCAGATGGGAGCACTAGTCACCATCACTCATGTCTAGGAGAACAACAGGGGAAGACAGCAACAAACAAACAATCTCCAGCAGAGATAGACTTATCCAGTCACGAGCAGAGAAGATGATCCCAATAACGACATTCCACGCCAGACAAGAGCTCCACAGCAATACCGCCAAACGATCTCCTTCAAAGGTCAGAATAGCACTGGAAGTAAGGACTATATCTGGCAATGACTGCAAGTGAAACTGAAACTAATATAGTAGCTGGGAGTGGCATACAGGACTCACCTGAGAAGGATGCCTACAAACTCCCAGTCAGGACAAAAAGGTTCACAAGGCAAAACCCGGATGACATACCCTGAACCACGGAGCAAACTCACAAGCTATCGCAAGTAGCAAGTCTCTGCGACCTTCTCCTCCCAGACCTGTCTGGATAAGATACAGTCAAGATACCTACTTCTTCTGAGTACGGCGATACCACATGTGTGTCACTTTTTTGCAGCCTAAGTGTGTAAAGGGGCCGAAAGTCCAACGAGTACCTTTAGGTTTTACAGGGTTGCTCACAATTTAGCCCCGCTCAAAATGCCAGAACAGTAAACACAGCCCACATGTGACCCCATTTTGGAAAGAAGACACCCCAAGGTATTCGCTGAGGGGCATATTGAGTCCATGAAAGATTTAACTATTTGTCACAAGTTAGCGGAAATGGAGACTTTGTGAGAAAAAAAAAAAAGTAAATTTCCGCTAACTTGTGCCAAAAAAAAAAATCTTCTATGAACTCGCAATGCCCCTTACAGAATACCTTGGGGTGTCTTCTTTCCAAAATGGGGTCACATGTGGGTTATTCATACTGCCCTGGAATTTTAGGGGCCCTAAAGCGTGAGAAGAAGTCTGGAATCCAAATGCGTAAAAATGCCCTCCTAAAAGGTACTCATTGGAATTTGGGCCCCTTTGCGCACCTAGGCTTCAAAAAAGTGTCAGACATGTGGTATCGCCATACTCAGGAGAAGTAGGGCATTGTGTTTTGGGGTGTATTTTTACATATACCTATGCTGGGTCAGAGAAATATCTCTGTAAATTGACAACTTTGTATAAATTGTTTTTAAAAGTTGTCATTTACAGAAATATTTCTCACACATAGCATGGGTATATGTAAAAATACACCCCAAAACACATTGCCCTACTTCTTCTGAGTACGGCGATACCACATGAGTGACACTTTTTTGCAGCGAAGATGCGCAAAGGGGCCCTAATTCCAATGAGTACTTTTAGGATTTCACAGGGCATTTTTACGCATTTGGATTCCAAACGACTTCTCACACTTTAGAGACCCCTAAAATGCCAGGGCAGTATAAATACCGCCCTTTAGGCTTTACAGGGCTGCTCACAATTTATCCCCGCCCAAAATTCTAGAACAGTAAACACACCCCCCAAATGACCCCATTTCGGAAAGTAGACACCCCAAGGTATTCACTGAGGGGCATAGTGAGTCCGTGGGAGATTTTTTATTTTTTTTGCCAGAAGTTAGCAGAAATGGAAACTTTTTTTTTTCCCTCAGAAAGTGTCATTTTCCGCTAACTTGTGAAAAAAAATGAAATCATACATGAACTCACTGTGCCCCTCCACGAAATACTTTGGGGTGTCTTCTTTCTAAAATGGTGTCATTTGGGGGGTATTTATACTATCCTGACATTCTAGCACCTGAAGAAACATGACAGGTGCTTAGAAAGTCAGAGCTGCTTCAAAATGCAGAAATTCACTTTTTTGCACCATAGTTTGTAAACACTATAACTTTTACCCAAACCAATAAATATACACTTATTGGATTTTTTTTTTATCATAGACATGTAGATCAATAAATTTAGAGAAAAATGTATATAGAATTGTAGTTTAAAAAAAATAAAAAATTACAACAGAAAGTGAAAAATGTCATTTTTTGCAAACATTTCGGTCATTTTTGATTAATATCAAAAAAAGTAAAAATGTCAGCATCAATGAAATACCACCAAATGAAAGCTCTATTAGTGAGAAGAAAAGGAGGTAAAATTCATTTGGGTGGTTAGTTGTATGACCGAGCAATAAACTGTGAAAGTAGTGTAGTGCAGAATTGTAAAAAGTGGTCTGCTCATTAAGGGTGTTTAAGCTAGAGGGGCTGAGGTGGTTAATATAAAAATATATCTTTATTAATTCTTGTTTAAAACTGAAAAGTGAAAAAGAAAAAAATGTATCTAAAAATATCAGTAACAGTGAGACCAATTTAATTAGTAGCTACTAGTGGTTGCTAGCAGCAACTAAGGGACTTGTGGTATCTGAACTATAATACATTCACCCGCAGGTGCACTATTAGAATATATGATAGACGTTACATAGTGTCAATGATTGGCACACTACTGCAATTTACATGGGCATGTTAGATACTACCGTGTGCTGCAGCCTGAATTAGGTGTCTGTGGGAGTTGGGTGTTATCTTTATCACAGTGAAAGGTGCCACATCCTTTATCAGTCTATCTATGTGTGGCCTGCAATTTGGTTACAGGCCACACACATGAATCGACTGTTTCAAAGAGCCTGGCGTGTGTTGTGAACCAGTAGGGGTCAAATTTAACCTCCGTTGCATGCAGCTTTAAATAACAGTCTGTTTGCGCGTGACCTATTTAATTTTCAGGTCACACGCTTGTATCAGCCGCCCTGGAAATTTATCACATTGTTACACACGCTGCAGCTCAGTTGAAAACTCAGTGGCTATTATACAGTAACACTGTGTATCCCTTTTTCCCTCTCCACACACTCAATCTCAGGCATACCAATCACACATTCAAAGCTGGTTTCCAATCATCCATCCTGTATCCTCCCTTCTTTTCGAGTATCCTGGATTCTTTAACGGACAGGTATTTTCTCCTATCCCATGCCGGCCCATAGATACCATTGATTTACCTAACTGGGTTATGGACTGACAGGAGTTTCCTCCTATCAGGTGCGGGCGAGCACATATGTCATTGCGAGCTGCGATCTGACAAGTATTTGCTCCTATCGGGTGCGTTCGTGCACAAACGTCATTTTGAACTGCGCTCGCATCCCTCCATCTGTCAGTCACTTAACCCTATCATGCTCCTTTTAGTCATCTGTATCACCGCAGTTTTAGTATCTATGGAGGTATAGAGATGTCCCGAACTATTCCCCGGTAAACAGTTCCCCGCGAACATCGCATGTTCGCGTTCGCCGTGGCGGGCGAACATATGCGATGTTCGGTCAGCCCCCTATACTTTATCATTGAGCAAACTTTGACCCTGTACCTCACAGTCAGCAGACACATTCCAGCCAATCAGCATACCCTCCCACCCAGACCCACCCACCTCCCATCAAAAAGCAAGGACAGCATCCATCTTAGATTCATTTTGAAGCTGCAGTGTTAGTTAGAGCAGGGAGAGTGCTGCTGCTGCTGCTGAATTAATAGGGAAAGCGTTAGCTAGGCCAGTGTTCTGTGTCCACTCCAGTCCCCAAAGACTCATCCGCTATAAGGACAGCTACCTGACAGCTCCCCAAAAAGCCGTTTTTAAGGCTGGTACATCAGTCTGCTTTTATTTATTTTTTCTATATATATATTGCAGTTGCCTGCCCATGTGGGAGAGGTAGTGATGTCCCGAAATATTCGCCGGCGAACGGTTCCCAAGGAACATAGCTTGTTCGCGTTCACCACGGCGGGCGAACATATGCGATGTTCGCGTTCGCCCCTATACTTTATCATTGAGCAAACTTTGACCCTGTACCTCACAGTCAACAGACACATCTCAGCCAATCAGCATACCCTCCCTCCCAGACCCTCCCACCTGCTATCAAAAAGCAAGGACGGCATACATCTTAGATTCATTCTGAAGCTGCAGTGTTAGTAGTTGTAATCGCAATGCGATTAATATAATCTGTATTAATCTCATTGCGAATTCAACTAAGAGCTGAGTTCCTAATTGTTGTATTGCTAGAATATAACAAAGATTGAGAATATAGAGCTATATTCGTTATATTCGTCAATTCTAGCAATACAACCATTAGGAACTCAGATCTAAGTTGTAATCGCAATGCGATTAATATGACCTGTATTAATCGTATTGTGAATTCAACTTAGAGCTGGGTTTCTAATGGTTGTATCGCTAGAATATAACGAAAATTGAGAATATAGTGCTATATTCTCAATCTATACAGGAGGAAGGCAAATGGATCTATAGACTGCAAACCCTGAGCCCTAAAGGTATGAATGAAGGCTTCTCCTATACGACCTTCATATAAGCTTAAATAAAGTACCAGTATAGATAGAGTACTTCTGATAATAAGTGACAGGAAAAATTATAGTAGGCCCGTTTTATATATAGTACTTCCCATACCCATCCGCTCTGAGAAAGGAGATCATATGTTGATGACATAGATGGTGATACATAAGAATAAAAGAAAGTGTACTGGTATAAATTTTAAATCACTGTGATATTTACAGCAATAAAGAAAAGAAGAATTTTGGTCTGGGAAGTATAGTGTGATCACTGGGTAGACCTGGTTTATGGCAAAAAATAAGGTGTAATATATAGTTCAGTCTATAAATGGACAAATGAAATATCATATATTCCATAAAAATACCATATAGCGATATGAACCATGTATATCAGATACATCACACATTCCATTGAAATAACGTATTGCAATCAGAATTACTCTTCATTAAAATAATACACTGTGATATGAAGAATGTAATATATTAGATATATCACAAATTCTACCAAAGCAATTTATTGTGATCTGAAATATTCCCTAAACTAATGGAATGGATATTCATAGGGTTAATATAGTATCATCCATGCCCTTCCCATTAACATCAACACAACCACTATGCATGAAAATCAAAGGTTACGCACAAACACTATGCAGCGCATTGATGCCGATACCTCCATAGATACTAATACCGAGGTGATACAGATGACTAGAAGGAGCACGATAGGGTTGACGGACTGACAGATGGAGGGATGCGAGCGCAGTTCGAAATGACGTTTGTGCGGAAACGCACCCGATAGGAGCAAACACTTGTCGGATCGCAAGCACAGTTTGCGGCTCGCAATGACATATGTGCGTGCCTGCACCCGATAGGAGGAAACTCCTGTCAGTCCATAACCCAGTTAGGTAAATCAATGGTATCTATGGGCCGACATGGGATAGGAGAAAATACCTGTCATTTAAGGAATCCAAGAGCGGGACTGGATACTCGAAAAGAAGGGAGAATACATGAACTAGATAAATGTGGCCACTATTATGCGCGCGCACTGCTATACCCCACTCCCCCTGATGAAGCCACACAGTGGTGAAACACGTCGGGAAGGGTGTAAGATAGTGTAGCGATTAGCATTTTAGGCAGTTTAACAGTGAGCAATACAAGTGTAGCGCAAGGGCTATCTGAGGGAAAAATTGTTACAAGTGTATGATTTGAAACCCGTTTGAATGTGTGATTGGTATGCCTGAGATTGACTGTGTGGAGAGGGAAAAAGTGATACACAGTGTCAGTGTATAATAGCCACTCAGTTTTTAACTGAGCTGCAGCGTGTGTAGCAACGTGAGGGCGGCTGATACAAGCGTGTGACCTGAAAATTAAATAGGTCACGCACAAACAGACTGTTATTTAAAGCTGCATGCAACGGAGGTTAAATTTGACCCCTACTGGTTCACAACACACGCCAGGCTCTTTGAAACAGTCGATTCATGTGTTTGGCCTGTAACCAAATTGCAGGCCACACATAGATAGACTGTTAAAGGATGTGGCACCTTTCACTGTGATAAAGATAACACCCAACTCCCATAGACATCTAATTCAGGCTTCAGCACACGGTAGTATCTAACATGCCCCTGTAAATTGCAGTAGTGTGCCAATCATTGACACTATGTAACCTCTATCATATATTCTAATAGTGCACCTGCGGGTGACTGTATTATAGTTCAGATATCACAAGTCCCTTAGTTGCTGCTAGCAACCACTAGTAGCTACTAATTAAATTGGTCTCACTGTTACTGATATTTTTAGATACATTTTTTTCTTTTTCACTTTTCAGTTTTAAACAAGAATTAATAAAGATATATTTTTATATTAAGACACTGTTAGTTAGAGACCCCTAAAGGGATTTTGTCCAGGTCTTCTGACCGTTTAGTTTATTGTGTGTTATACTCCGCCGCATACTGCCGACCTTAGCTTCCCTCCTTGATTCGGCCTCATCTTTGACGCACAGGAGGCGGACCGACTCACTTTCAGTTCATCCGTTTCCCACCCACCTGACTGACCCAATCAGGGCCTCCCTATCTCTATTTAAAATGGCACTGCGTCCATCCATGCATGCGCCGGACACACGCCAGACCTGACACATCCACGGTAAGCCCACAAAGACTGGCCCATACCCAGTGGCCGCACTATGCATATGTCTGTAACTATCCTACTACTGTCTCCTTCAGCTGTATTTTTCAGCCATCCCTTTTTCAGCCCTCCATAGTTTGTTTTTGCCTCAATATGATTGATCATATTTACCACTGGAGCTCTGGATAACTTTCTAGCGCCGCACTTGGCTTATGTGTTACTTGATATATATGATTATATCTCCATTTCACTTGGGAGCACTTTAAAACAGTACAGTGTTCATTTTCCTAGCACATAATTGAGTTATTTGCCTCTGATACTTACCTTTTTATAAACTCTATGTGCTTTTGAAGTATTCATACCTTACTCTGTGATGAACCGTTATTAAGAACTATGTTTGTGTCTCTTATGTATTCATACCTAATCCTATGATGAATTGTGCACTTATGTACTGTTTTGATATTTTTGCAATTAACCAGCCAGATGAAGGGCTCATTACTCAGCCCGAAACATTGCTTAAGAGTCACCATATCCAGCTGAAATTCAGAAAATTACACTAAGCATCTGAAACTCATGGGAGTGCTGTTTGAATTCTATTGAATGTTGAAAGTTCATGTGGTGGAGCACAGAACATAAAACTTGACGTGCACCCAACAGCCAGATTGTGAGACAGTGCTGTGCACTTCTTTGTTAAAGCTAATAATCAGGGCCTACTATAAAGTCCGTAATCCGTGGTGTTCTATAACCAATACTGTCCTACCTCAAAAAACACTGTCAGTATTACAAATTTCATTAACCTGGGCCAAGTATAGTGTCCTAAATCTGTTGGTTTTATTAACCAATACTGTCCTGCATCATAAAACACTGTTTTTATTACAAATTCCATTAGTCTGGGTCAAGTGTACTGTCCAAAATCTGTTGGTTTTTGTATCCAATACTGAACTGCTTCTGAAAACACTGTCTATATTACAACTTCCATTAATCTGGGCCTAGTATAGTGTCCATGATCTGTGGTGTTCTGTAACTTGCTTACAGATGCAATGCGTTTTTCACGCGGCTCCATTCACTTCTATAGAGCCAGAGCTGTGTGAAAAACGCAGAATATAGAACATGTTGCGATTTTCACGCAACGCAGAAGTGATGCGTGAAAAACAATGCTCATGTACACAGACCCATTGAAATGAATGGGTCAGGATTCAGTGCGGGTGCAATGCGTTCACATCACGCATTGCACCCGCGCGGAAAACTTGCCCGTATGAAAATCTGGTGTTCCAGCTGTGGCTGGCCAAGTTTACTAGTGTCCGGCAAAGGATATATTTTGTTCTAGGGTGAAATTCAATTGCCAAAATAGCAATCCCCTAAATCTGGTGTTCCAGCTGTGGCTGGTCAAGTTTACCAGTGTCCGGCAAAGGTTAGATTTTGTTCTGGGGTGAAATTCAGTAGCCAAAATAGCAATACAGTAAATCAGTGGTTTCAGCTGTGGCTGGCCAAGTTTAATAGTGTCAGGCAAAGGATAGATTTTTTTCTGGGGTGAAATTCAATTGCCAAAATAGCAATCCCCTAAATCTGGTGTTCCAGCTGTGGCTGACCAAAGGATAGATTTTGTTCTGGGGTGAAAGTCAATTGCCAAAATAGCAATACCGTAAATCAGTGGTTTCAGCTTTGGCTGTCCAAGTTTAACCCCTTAAGGACCCATGACGTATGGGTACGTCATGGGTCCGGTACCTAAGCATGGCGTACGCTCCTGCCTGCTGCGGGCGTGATTGCTGAGGGGGTCCGGCTGCTTCTTGAAGCTGACCCCCACGGCTAATTATCGCGGTCGGCAGCGATGCTGATCGCAATCATTTAACCCTGCAGATGCCGTGGTCCATCCTGACCACGGCATGTGCGTGCGCTAAAACCGAAAGTAAAACTTTTGGCAGCTCTCCTATGCAGCCCTTGTTAGCAATAGGGCTTCATAGGAAAGTAGTAAAATCATCATAAACTCCAATACAAGTGTATTGGAGTTTATGATAGAAGCAATCAGATGACTGATTTATATAGGTCCCTATGGGACCTTTATAAAAGTGTAAAATAAAAATAAAAAAAATAAAAAAATAAATAAATAAAAACTAAAAATTCAAATCACCCCCTTTTTCCCAAAATTATAATATAATAATAATAATAATAAAAAAAAAAATACACATCATGGGTGTCACAATGTGCGAAAACGCCCGTAGTATAAAAATATATTCCCCATATGGCAAACATAAAAACGGAAAAAAGCGCCCAAATGGCCGATTCGCTGTTTTTGACGCTTCATTTCCTCAAGAAAAATTAAATAAAAAGTGATCAAAAAGTCCTACACACCCCATAATGATATCAACTAAAAGTTCAGATCGCCCCGCAAAAAATAAGCCCCCATACAATGCCATACACTTAATTACAAAAAAGTTATAGTGGTCAAAATATGGCGACAAAAAAATAAATAAAAAATTTCCCAATTTATATATTTTTTTTCACTATCAAAACGCAAGAAAAACTATACATATTGGGTATCGCCGAATTCGTACTGACCTGTAGAATCAAACGTCGTAATTTAAAAACCCGTAAAACTGTGGTGGAATTGCTTTTTTTTTGCAATTTCACCCCATTTGGAATTTTTTTACCGCTTCCCACTACATCGTATGCAATATTAAATGGCGACGTTGGAAATTACAACTTGTCCCGCAAAAAAAAACCCTTACATGGCCATGTGAACGTAAAAATAAAAAAGTTATGGCTCTCAGAAAGCAGGGAGCACAAAACGAAAACGCAAAAATGAAAAAACCCCGAGTCCTTAAAGAGTTAATTCTGTCTGGCAAAGGATAGATTTTGTTTTGGGGTGAAATTCAATTGCCAAAATAGCAATACCGTAAATCAGTGGTTTCAGCTGTTGCTGGCCAAGTAAATCTGTCCGTAACAGGGTATATTATACTCAGCGTGTTAGCGTCTAAATACAAGGCCTGATAAATAGATCCTCTATATTTGCACATGCTACCGTGCATCTCCAAGTGTATTTCTTTCCGTAAAAGGGTATATTACACTAAGTGTTGAAATACAAGTGCTGAAAGCATAATCCTCTACATTTGCACATACTATGGTGCTTCTCATAGTGCATTTCTGTACGTAAAAGGGTATATTACACTCAAGGTCTAAATACAAGTGGTGATAGGGTCATCCTCAGTAACTGCACACGCTACTGTGCATCTCCAAGTGTATTTCTTTCTGTAAAAGGGTATATTACACTAAGTGTTAAATTACAAGTGCTGAAAGCATAATCCTCTACATTTGTACACACTATGGTGCATCTCCAAGTGTAATTCTGTCCGTAAAAGGATACCTTTCATCCAGGTCCCAAATACTAGGCCTACAATTGATATTCCCTTAAATCTGTGGTTACTGCTGTGCCTGTATTAGTGTAATACGGAACATAAATAGATAGCCAGATAGTGTTAGGTGCCTGTAAAAAAAAAAAAACTGAATTTGAACTCAATACATTGGGCCAAATAATTTTTTTCTTATTGTGGTGAACAGTAACAATGAGGAAAACATCTAGTACGGGACGTGGACGCGGACATGGTCGTGATGGTGTTAGTGGACCCTCTGGTGCTGGGAGAGGACGTGGCGGTTCTGCCACAGCCACACAAACTAGTGAACCAACTACCTCAGGTCCAAGTACCCGCCAGAATTTACAGCAATATTTGGTGGGGCCCAATGCCATTCGAAGGATGGTAAGGCCTGAGCAAGTACGGGCGCTAGTCAATTGGGTGGCCGACAGTGGATCCAGCATGTACACAACATTTTCTCCCACCCAGTCTTCTGCAGAAAGCCCACAGGTGGTGCCTGAAAACCAAGCCCACCAGTCTGTCACATCACCCCCATGCATATCAGGGAAACTGTCTGAGCCTCAAGTTATACAGCAGTCTATTATGCTGTTTGAAGACTCTGCTGGCAGGGTTTCCCAAGGGAATCCACCTAGCCCTTCCCCAGCGGTGGAAGATATAGAATGCACTGACGCACAACCACTTATGTTTCCTGATGATGAGGACATGGGAATACCACCTCATCAGAGTCCATACGTCGCCGAAAGAAACACAGGTGCCAACTGCTGCGTCTTTCTGCAGTGTGCAGACCGAACAGAAGGTCAGGGAGGAAGACTGTGGAAGATGATGCAGGGGATGATGAGGTCCTGGACCCCATGGAATGAAGGTCGTACCACTGACTTTCATAGTTCAGAGGAAGAGGCAGTGGTGAGACCGAGCCAACAGCGTAGCAAAATAGGGAGCAGGGGGCAAAAGCAGAACAGCCGCCGCCAAGAGAGTTCCCCTGCTACTGGCCACCACCACCAGGGACCGAGCACCCCACAGGCAGCTTCAAGGAGTTCCCTGGCATGGCACTTCTTCAAACAATGTGCTGACGACAAGACCCGACTGGTTTACACGCTGTGCCATCAGAACCTGAAGCGAGGCATTAACGTTCTGAACCTTAGCACAACCTGCATGACCAGGCATCTACATGCAAAGCATGAACTGCAGTGGAGTAAACACCTTAAAAACAAGGAACTCACTCATCCTCCTTATGCTCCCTCTTCTGCTGCTGCCTCGGCCTCTTCCTCTGCCTCGGGAGGAAGGTTGGCACCTGCCGCCCAGACAACAGAGCATGTGCCACCAACACCACCACCTCCGTCACCAAGCATCTCCACCATGTCACACGGCAGTGTTCAGCTGATGGCTGTCCCACGGTACGTTGTTCCCAGCCGCCACTACTTCACACTGTGCAATGCCATCTGTGGCAAGGTCCACCTAACCACAGATACGTGGACCAGTAAACACGGCCAGGGACGCTATATCTCCCTAACTGCACACTGGGTAAATGTAGTGGCGGCTTGGCCCCAGGCGGAGAGTTGTTTGGCGCACGTCCTTCCGCCGCCAAGGATTGCAGGGCATCATTCTTTGCCTCCTGTTGCCTCCTCTTCCTACTCGGCTTCCTCCTCCTCTTCTTTCACCTGCCCATCCAGTCAGCCACACACCTTCACCACCAACTTCAGCACAGCCCGAGGTAAACGTCAGCAGGCCATTCAGAAACTCATATGTTTGGGGGACAGGCCCCACACTGCGCAGGAGTTGTGGCGGGGAATGCAACAACAGAATGACTAGTGGTTGCTGCCGGTGAGCCTCAAGCCCGGCCTGGTGGCAGCTCTGGGACTAGCCGGTTTGAGGCACATCCCTTGCCTGGCGCATGTTCTGAATTTGGTGGTGCAGAAGTTTATTCGCAACTACCCCGACATGTCAGAGCTGCTGCATAAAGTGCGGGCCGTCTGTGCGTGCTGCCGGCATTCACATCCTGCCGCTGCTCGCCTGTCTGCGCTACAGCGTAACTTTGGCCTTCCTACTCACCGCCTCATATGCGACATCAGGCCATAGTGGAGTTTCAGCTGCAGCATGCACGGATGAGTCGCACTGCGGAACAGCACCACTTCACTACCAACGACTGGGCCTCCATGCGAGACCTGTGTGCCATGTTGTGCTGTTTCGAGTAATCCACCAACATGGCTAGTGGCGATGACGCTGTTATCAGCGTTACAATACCACTTCTATGTCTCCTTGAGAAAACACTTAGGGCGATGATGGAAGAGGATGTGGCCCAGGAGGAGGAGGAGGAGGAAGACGGGTCATTTTTAGCACTTTCAGGCCAGTCTCTTTGAAGTGGCTCAGAGGGAGGTGTTTTGCAACAGCAGAGGCCAGGTACAAATTGGGCCAGCCAGGGCCCACTACTGGAGGATGAGGAGGAGGTGGAGGAGGATGAGGATGAAGCATGTTCACAGTGGGGTGGCACCCAACGCAGCTCGGGCCCATCACTGGTGTTTGGCTGGGGGGGGAACGGAGGACGATGACGATACGCCTCTCACAGAGGACAGCTTGTCCTTATCTCTGGGCAGCCTGGCACACATAAGCGACTACATGCTGCAGTGCCTGCGCAACGACAGCAGATTTGACCACATTTTAACGTGTGTGGACCACTGAGTTGCCACCCTGCTGGATCCCCGGTACAAAGACAATGTGCCCACCTTATTTCCTGCCCTGGAGCGTGATAGGAAGATGCGCGAGTACAAGCGCACGCTGTTAGACGCCCTCCTGAGAGCATTCCCAAATGTCACAGGGGAACAAGTGGAAGCACAAGGCGAAGGCAGAGGAGGAGCAAGAGGTCGTCGCCAACGCAGCCGTGTCACAGCCAGCTCCTCTGAGGGCAGGGTTAGCATGGCAGAGATGTAGAAAAGTTTTGTCACCACGCCACAGCTAACTGTCACCACACCACCACCTGATACGGAACGTGTTAGCAGGAGGCAGCATCTCAATAACATGGTGAAACAGTTTGTGTGCACACCCCTTCACGTACTGACTGATGGTTTGGCCCCATTCAACATCTGGGTCTCCAAATTGTCCACATGGCCAGATCTAGCCTTTTACGCCTAAGAGGTGCTGGCCCGCCCGGCGGCCAGCGTTTTGTCTGAACGTGTATTCAGCACGGCAGGTGGCGTCACTACTGACAAATGCAGCCGCCTGTCCACAGCCAACGTAAGCTGACGTTCATAAAAATGAACCAGACATGGATCCCATAGAACCTATCGATCCCTTGTGCAGAATAGACATTTATAACTACCTCCCCTTAACCATATATTCTTGTACTCCAGGGCACTTCTTTATTGAATCCTCTTTTTTTAATTTTACCATTATTTTGCGGGGCAACCAAAAGTTGAATGAACCTCTCCTCCGTCTGGGTGCCATGGGACTAAATATCTGAAAGTGGCCTTCTCCATTGGTGGGTGACATGAAGCCTGATTGTCTGCTATGGGACCTCTCTCCTCTGTCTGGGTGCTGGGGCCTAAATAACTAAAAGTGGCCTTTTCCGTTGCTATGGGACCTCTCTCTTCTGTCTGGGTGTCAGGGGCCTAACTTTCACGTACTTGCTTGCTGTCCTGGTGGCAGACATTTAACTCTCTTTACTGTCTAATGACCGCCCCATTCTCTGTGTGTCAGGTGCCTATATGCATTTAATCATTTGTTGTCTTGGTGGGAGATATTAAACTCTTTTTACTGTCTAACGACCTCTCCTCTGTCTGGGTGTCAGGGGCCTACATAAATGATAATGGCCTGTTCCATTGCAGGTTGACCTGAGTCCTGTGTTGCTGTTACGGGACCGCTCTCCTCTTTGCGGGTGCCATGGCCATTTTGGATGTGATGAGAACTTTAACTCCCATACTCCCACCTGATGCCACCCCAACCTCCTATTCCACCTCGAGTTCGGCCAAACTTCTCGAACCCGAACATCCAGGTGTTCGCTCAACTGTACACTTTCCGTGTCTGTTTTTTTTTTTTGCAGACGGTATACGGAACCATTCATTTCATTGGGTCTGCAAAAAAAAAAAAACGGAACGTGTGTATTCCGTTTCCATATACCCGTGTTTCCGTTCCACAAAAGAAATTGAACATGTCCTATTATTGTCTGCATTACGGACAAGGATAGTACTTTTCTATTATGGGCCAGCTGTTCCGTTATGCAAAATACGGAATGCACACCGAGGTCATCCATTTTCTTTGTGGATCCATTTTTTGCAGACCTCAAAATACATGTGGTTGTGTGCATGAGGCCTAAGGCTTAGTAGTGCTGTGGCTAAGAGCAATGTTGCGATACATTGCAGTGTGGAACACACACCGGAAGTCCGACAGTCACATGATGCGTTCCACTGTGGAAAGCATATCGCTTACCACCGCCGCTTGGAGCTTTGAGATGACTGATAATCTTCCATTGTTGATTCCCCATTGTGATTTGCAATAGTTATTACTAATGATGAGCAGGCACCAAAGTATTCGGGTGTTCGGGCCGAACACATAGCTATATTCGTGCGCTCGTCTGAGCACCCGATTATAATAGAAGTCAATTTGAGACAACCAGGCAACCCCTGCTCTGAAGAGGGGAGGGTGCCTGGTCAATTGGAACAAATTTATGGAAGTTGTAATATAGACAGTGTTTTTAGATGTTGTTCAGTATTGGATACGAAAACCCACATATTTTGGACACTACACTAGGTCCAGATTAATGGAAGTTGTAATATAGACCGTGCTTTTAGATGCAGTTCAGTATTGGGTATAGAACACCAGAGATTACGGACATTATATTAGGTCCAGATTATTGGAATTTGCAATACCGACTGTGTTTTCTGAGGCAGGACAGTATTGTATACAAAAACCCACAGATTGTAATATAGACAGTGTTATTAGATGCAGTTCAGTATTGGATACAAAAACCCACAGATTTTGGACACTATACTTGGCCCAGATTAATGGCAGTTGTAATATAGACAGTGTTTTTAGATGCTGTTCAGAATTGGGTATAGAACACCACAGATTATGGACACTATATTAGGCCAAGATTATTGGAATTTGTAATACTGCCATGTCTTCTGAGACAGGACAGTATTGGATACAAAAACCCACAGATTTTGCACACTACACTAGGCCCAGATTAATGTAAGTTGTAATATAGACAAGTGTTTTAGATGCAGTTCAGTATTTGATACAAAAACCCACACATTTTGGACACCAAATTAATGGAAGTTTTAATCTACACAGTGTTTTTAGATGCAGTTCAGTATTGGATACAAAAACCAACAGATTTTGGACACTATACTAGGCCCATATTAATGGCAGTTGTAATATAGACAGTGTTTTTGATGCTGTTCAGTATTGGATACAAAAACCCACAGATTTTGGACACTACACTAGGCCCAGATAAATGGAAGTTGTAATATAGACAGTGTTCTTAGATGCTATTCAGTATTGGATACAAAAACCCACATATTTTGGACAATATACTAGGTCCAGATTAATGGAAGTTGTAATATAGACAGTGTTTTTAGATGCTGTTGAGTATTGGGTATAGAACACCACAGATTACGGACACTATATTAGGCCCAGATTATTGGAATTTGTAATACTGACAGTGTTTTCTGAGACATGACAGTATTGGATACAAAACCCCACAGATTTTGGACACTACACTAGGCCCAGATTAATGGAAGTTTTAATATAGACAGTGTTTTTAGATGCTGTTCAGTATTGGATACAAAAACCCAAAGGTTATGTACACTACACTAGGCCCAGAATAATGGAAGTTGTAATATAGACAGTGTTTTTAGATGCTGTTCAGAATTTGGGTATAGAACACCACAGATTATGGACACTATATTAGGCCCAGATTATTGGAATTTGTAATACTGACTGTGTTTTCTGAGGCAGGACAGTATTGGATACAAAAACCCGCAGATTTTGGACACTAGACTAGTCCCAGATTAATCGAAGTTGTAATATAGACAGTGTTTTTAGATGCTGTTAAGTATTGGATATAAAAACCCACAGATTATGGACACTATACTTGGCCCAGATTAATGGAAGTTGTAATATAGACAGTGTTTTTAGATGTGGTTCAGTATTGGATACAAAAACCAACAGATTTTGGACACTATACTAGGACCAGATTAATGTAAGTTGTGATATATAGTGTTTTAGATGCTGTTCAGTATTGGATACCAAAACCAACAGATTTGGGACACTTTACTAGGTCCAGATTAATGGAAGTTGTAATATAGACAGTGTTTTTAGATGCTGTTCAGTATTGGGTATTGAACACCACAGATTACGGACATTATATTAGGCCCAGATTATTGGAATTTGTATTACTGATAGTGTTTTTGAGGCAGGACAGTATTGGTTGTAGAACACCACAGATTATGGACACTAGATGTTACCCAGATTATTAAAGAGTCAGTCTGCGGATGATGTACAGTATATGTTACTAATAGTAATAAAATAAAAATATCTTGCTGCTGTAAAACACACACAGTAGCCCTTAAAAGGATTTTGGGTTCTTTGAAAAGCTTTTGGTATTAAATACAGCAAATTTCTCAACTTGCACTATCAGTCCCTTCCTTAGCACAGATGTCCCTGACACTGCTGTTAAATGTATTGTTGATATAAAACACACACACACAGTAGTCCTTAAAAGGACTTTTGGATCTTTTAAAAGCTTTCTCTAACTAAAATGCTCTGTCTTTCCCTTCCTACCCGATGCTCTCCCTGTCTACGTCTGAGCCGAACATGCATCATCGGGTGCGATGAAGTTTTCCGGTAAGCCAATCACTGTAATGTCAGCAACCAACATGGCTACTGGCATAACAGTGAGGGCAGTACTTACCTGCACCTTTATTGGCTGTTTAAAATCCGCAAAACGTGCAGGGCAGAGTCTCGAGCATTTCGCTCGAGCACATGCAGTACTCTGACGAGCATGGCAATGTTCGAGCTGAACAGAAATTTTGCCGAGCATGCTCACTCATCACTAGTTATTACCTATTTATTTATATTATATTAAAGAAAACATATAGAACAGCAGTAGTGTGGTCTTTATGTATTAAAAGGCAGTGATGTCATGCGTTCCAGTGTGAAATGCACGGCAAGAACTTCCATGCAGCATATATGTTCAAGTGAGTACATCCCCCCAGATGGCTTTAATTATGTAATAGTGATGTCGCGAACATAAAATTTTCCGTTCGCGGACAGCGAACGCGAACTTCCGCAAATGTTCGCGAACGGGTAAACCGGGCGAACCGCCATAGACTTCAATTGGCAGGCGAATTTTAAAACCCACAGGGACTCTTTCTGGCCACAATAGTGATGGGAAAGTTGTTTCAAGGGGTCTAACACCTCGACTGTGGCATGCTGGAGGGGGATCTATGGCAAAACTCCCATGGAAAATTACGTAGTGGACGCAGAGTCGGGTTTTAATCCATAAAGGGCATAAATCAACTAACATTCCTAAATTGTTTGGAATAACGTGCTTTAAAACATCCAGTGTGTGTATACGATCAGGTATGATGTTGTATCGATCAGGTAGTGTAAGGGTTACGCCCGCTTCACAGACATTGACAGACCAAACTCCCTTTTAATGCACCGCAAACAGTTCATTTGCACAACCGCAAACTCCCCATTTGCACAAGGTTGGATACCAAGCTAGCCACGTCCCGGTGATGTCATTGAAGGTTTCTTACTCCACCCAGCCACGTACAACACCAAGGGTCCCCAAAAGGTGAATTGAATAGATTTTTCGAACGGGGAGATGGTTAAAAAAAACTCTGGCTCCCTCCCCTTTGTTTTTATCCACGGTCACTGCGTCTGCGCCGTGCAATTTACTGTCACACCCGATATGAGTGGTATTTTCTGTAGTACTATTCTCATCAGTTTAATCCCTTTAACGTCCCCAATCTGGGGGCCATTTATTGAATAGATTTTTTGAACGGGTAGATGGTTAAAAAACTGCTGGCTCCCTTCACTCTGTTTTAAACCACGGTCACTGCGTCTGCGCCGTGCAATTTACTGTCACACCCAATATGAGTGGTATTTTCTGTAGTACTATTCTCATCAGTTTAATCCCTCTAACGTCCCCGACTCCCCAATCTGGGGGCCATTTATTAAATAGATTTTTCGAACGGGGAGATGGTTAAAAAAACGCTGGCTCCCTCCACTCTGTTTTAAACCACGGTCACTGCGTCTGCGCCGTGCAATTTACTGTCACACCCGATATGAGTGGTATTTTCTGTAGTACTATTCTCATCAGTTTAATCCCTCTAACGTCCCCAATCTGGGGGCCATTTATTGAATAGATTTTTCGAACGGGGAGATGGTTAAAAAAACGCTGGCTCCCTCCACTCTGTTTTAAACCACGGTGACTGCGTCTGCGCCGTGCAATTTACTGTCACACCCGATATGAGTGGTATTTTCTGTAGTACTATTCTCATCAGTTTAATCCCTTTAACGTCCCCAATCTGGGGGATATTTATTGAATAGATTTTTCGAACGGGTAGATGGTTAAAAAAACGCTGGCTCCCTCCATTCTGTTTTAAACCACGGTCACTGCGTCTGCGCCGTGCAATTTACTGTCACACCCGATATGAGTGGTATTTTCTGTAGTACTATTCTCATCAGTTTAATCCCTCTAACGTCCCGACTCCCCAATCTGGGGCCATTTATTAAATAGATTTTTCGAACGGGTAGATGGTTAAAAACTGCTGGCTCCCTCCACTCTGTTTTAAACCACGGTCACTGCGTCTGCGCCGTGCAATTTACTGTCACACCCAATATGAGTGGTATTTTCTGTAGTACTATTCTCATCAGTTTAATCCTCTAACGTCCCCGACTCCCAATCTAGGGGGCCAGTTTATTGAATAGATTTTTCGAACGGGAGATGGTTAAAAACGCTGGCTCCCTCCACTCTGTTTTAAACCACGGTCACTGCGTCTGCGCCGTGCAATTTACTGTCACACCCGATATGAGTGGTATTTTCTGTAGTACTATTCTCATCAGTTTAATCCCTCTAACGTCCCCAATCTGGGGGCCATTTATTGAATAGATTTTTCGAACAGGAGATGGTTAAAAACGCTGGCTCCCTCCACTCTGTTTTAAACCACGGTCACTGCGTCTGCGCCGTGCAATTTACTGTCACACCCGATATGAGTGGTATTTTCTGTAGTACTATTCTCATCAGTTTAATCCCTCTAACGTCCCCAATCTGGGGGCCATTTATTGAATAGATTTTTCGAACAGGGAGATGGTTAAAAAAACGCTGGCTCCCTCCACTCTGTTTTAAACCACGGTGACTGTGTCTGCGCCGTGCAATTTACTGTCACACCCGATATGAGTGGTATTTTCTGTAGTACTATTCTCATCAGTTTAATCCTTTAACGTCCCCAATCTGGGGGCCATTTATTGAATAGATTTTTCGAACGGGTAGATGGTTAAAAAAACGCTGGCTCCCTCCATTCTGTTTTAAACCACGGTCACTGCGTCTGCGCCGTGCAATTTACTGTCACACCCAAATATGAGTGGTATTTTCTGTAGTACTATTCTCATCAGTTTAATCCCTCTAACGTCCCCGACTCCCCAATCTGGGGGCCATTTATTAAATAGATTTTTCGAACGGGGAGATGGTTAAAAAAACGCTGGCTCCCTCCACTCTGTTTTAAACCACGGTGTCTGCGTCTGCGCCGTTCAATTTACTGTCACACCCGATATGAGTGGTATTTTCTGTAGTACTATTCTCATCAGTTTAATCCCTCTAACGTCCCCAATCTGGGGGCCATTTATTGAATAGATTTTTTGAACGGGGAGATGGTTAAAAAAACGTTGGCTCCCTCCACTCTGTTTTAAACCACGGTCACTGCGTCTGCGCAGGGCTGCCATCAGAAATTTTGGGGCCCCTTACACAGCTCAAGGCCTGGCCCCCTCCCCCCCCACCCGACACTGCCCCAGTGGCGGATCCAGAGCCTGGTCTTTGGAGGGGCACTTCCCCCAGGAATAGGAGATCATGGGGCCCAGGTGTCCCCGTCCACCCTCAAGCCACACCCACACACAGCCCCACCCATATATCGCGCCCATACCTCTTACATCCAAGGACGTCTCCCACACGGCCCTCCACACTGCCCCTCACTGAGTAATTTGCCCCCCCAAGTTAATTTTGCCCCCACACAAGTTAATTTTGCCCCCAGACAGCCCTGCATTATGTAATTTGCCCCCACACGATCCTCTATTATGTAGTTTGCCCACCACACTGACCCCCACTGACTAATTTTCCCCCTCACAAGTGAATTTTGCCCCAGACAGCCCTGCATTATGCAAGTTGCCCCCACTAAGTAATTTGCCCCCACATGTCCCTCCACTATGTAGTTTGCCCGCCACACTGACCCCCACTGAGTAATTTGCCCCTTCCCCACAAGTTAATTTTACCCCCAGACAGCCCTCCATTATGTAATTTGCCCCCACAGTCCACACTAAGTAATTTTGCCGCCACACGGCCCTCCATGTAGTTTGCCCGCCACACTGACCTCCCACTAAGTAATTTGCCCCACACAAGTTAATTTTGCCCCTCCATTGTTGCCCCCCCGTACTTGTGTCGCTGATTCCGGCCAGCTTGCTCCCCAGCACTGGCAGGAGGTACCCTTTCCTTAAATCCAGTCTCTGTGCATGGGCGTCCGCAGAAATTTTTCCGGGGGTTTGGGGAGATAATTTTATTGACATCCATGCTCTGCTTGTTTCTGAGAATGTAATGAAGGGGAGGGGCGACGTGATGGAAAAGCTTAAATGTATATTAGAAGTGCCATAACAGGAACATATTGAAAATATTTATTTTTGTGAACAACAGAGAACTGGAAAATTAAATAAAGGCTTTGGATTCGGGGTCTGGGCCGAGAGTAGATGGATGGGCGTGAATTAATATAAATTAAATTTAAATTTCATAACATTAAAGGTTTAGTTTATTTCAAGATAGAAAAGCATAAAAAGACGCACCTAGGTTTTTGAGGAGAAAAATAAGAAAAAATTATTTTTAACCAAAGGGGAGCATTTGGTGGGATTTGAGCTAATGGTGGCCTGTGGATGGCACTGTTTTTTGGGGGATCTGTGAATGGCACTGTTTTTGGGGGGTCCGTGGATGGCACTGTTTTGGGGGCGGATCTGGGGATGGCACTGTTTCTGGGGGATCTGAGCATGGCACTGTTTTTTTGGGGAGGGATCTGAGGATGGCACTGTTTTAGGGGGAGGGATCTGAGGATGGCACTGTTGTGGGGGAATGTGGATGGCACTGTTGTGCGGGGATCTGTGGATGACACATATATAGCATAGGATTCCCCCTAAGTGCCATCCACACTGATCCCCATAAGTGACCCCTAACACTCAGAATTAATAGTGGTATAATAAAGCAAAGACCTTTTTTTTTCAGAATCGCGCCACACTCCGGAGCCCAGTGCCGCCTCCTAGTTAATTTATTCACCTCACTTGCGGCTGACGTAATCTCGCGCAGTGTGTCTGCGTAAGATTACGGCGCTTCTCTTCAATTATGTCAGCGCCAGTGAGGGGAGTAAATAAGCTAGTTTGCACGTCAGACAGACACACACGCAGGGACAGACAGAGACACACACGCACGGACAGACAGACAGAGACACACACGAAGGAACAGACAGACAGAGACACACACGCAGGGACAGACAGACAGAGACACACGCAGGGATAGAATCATATACACCATGGCCCTCAGAATACAACTGGATCTGTGCTATAAACCCCCTTAATTGCACCAGATTCCACTCCACTTAAACCCCACTGCCCCTGAGTGCTCCACCTGTTCCCTCATACATGAGCTGCCCCTCACCTGCTCTCCATGAAGCTTTGTGGACTCCAGGACTGCAGCACATCCCCCTCACTGAGCAGCCTGCAGGCACACAGCCCCTCCTCCCTCCACAAGCTGCTGCTGCTGTCGGGGTTTGTCCATGTGACTATGAAGGAGCATGTGACCAGTGATGTCACAGACCTCCTTCTAGCAACTACATTCTACCCATGGATCTGCAGAGACTCCAGCTATCTTGTTCTCAGAACAAGATAGCTGGGGCCCAGGCCCCGGGAGGTAAGGGACAGGCTGCAGAAGGAAGAGGGGAGGAGCACTGGGCCCCAGAGCCAGCTGTCACAATAAAAAAAAAAAAAAAGTTTCAGGACTGGCCAGGCCCCCCCAGGGTCAGGGCCCATTACTAGAGTATGGGCTGTACCCCCCTGATGGCGGCCCTGCGTCTGCGCCGTGCAATTTACTGTCACACCCGATATGAGTGGTATTTTCTGTAGTACTATTCTCATCAGTTTAATCCCTCTAACGTCCCCGACTCCCAATCTGGGGGCCATTTATTAAATAGATTTTTCGAACGGCGAGATGGTTAAAAACGCTGGCTCCCTCCACTCTGTTTTAAACCACGGTCACTGCGTCTGCGCCGTTCAATTTACTGTCACACCCGATATGAGTGGTATTTTCTGTAGTACTATTCTCATCAGTTTAATCCCTCTAACGTCCCCCAATCTGGGGGCCATTTATTGAATAGATTTTTCGAACGGGAGATGGTTAAAAAACGCTGGCTCCCTCCACTCTGTTTTAAACCACGGTCACTGCGTCTGCGCCGTGCAATTTACTGTCACACCCGATATGAGTGGTATTTTCTGTAGTACTATTCTCATCAGTTTAATCCCTCTAACGTCCCCAATCTGGGGGCCATTTATTGAATAGATTTTTCGAACAGGGAGATGGTTAAAAACGCTGGCTCCCTCCACTCTGTTTTAAACCACGGTCACTGCGTCTGCGCCGTGCAATTTACTGTCACACCCGATATGAGTGGTATTTTCTGTAGTACTATTCTCATCAGTTTAATCCCTCTAACGTCCCCAATCTGGGGGCCATTTATTGAATAGATTTTTCGAACAGGAGATGGTTAAAAAACGCTGGCTCCCTCCACTCTGTTTTAAACCACGGTGACTGTGTCTGCGCCGTGCAATTTACTGTCACACCCGATATGAGTGGTATTTTCTGTAGTACTATTCTCATCAGTTTAATCCCTTTAACGTCCCCAATCTGGGGGCCATTTATTGAATAGATTTTTCGAACGGGTAGATGGTTAAAAACGCTGGCTCCCTCCATTCTGTTTTAAACCACGGTCACTGCGTCTGCGCCGTGCAATTTACTGTCACACCCAAATATGAGTGGTATTTTCTGTAGTACTATTCTCATCAGTTTAATCCCTCTAACGTCCCGACTCCCCAATCTGGGGGCCATTTATTAAATAGATTTTTCGAACGGGAGATGGTTAAAAACGCTGGCTCCCTCCACTCTGTTTTAAACCACGGTGTCTGCGTCTGCGCCGTTCAATTTACTGTCACACCCGATATGAGTGGTATTTTCTGTAGTACTATTCTCATCAGTTTAATCCCTCTAACGTCCCCAATCTGGGGGCCATTTATTGAATAGATTTTTTGAACGGGGAGATGGTTAAAAACGTTGGCTCCCTCCACTCTGTTTTAAACCACGGTCACTGCGTCTGCGCAGGGCTGCCATCAGAAATTTTGGGGCCCTTACACAGCTCAAGGCCTGGCCCCCTCCCCCACCCGACACTGCCCCAGTGGCGGATCCAGAGCCTGGTGTTTGGAGGGCACTTCCCCAGGAATAGGAGATCATGGGGCCCCTGTGTCCCCGTCCACCCTCAAGCCACACCCACACACAGCCCCACCCATATATCGCGCCCATACCTCTTACATCCAAGGACGTCTCCCACACGGCCCTCCACACTGCCCCTCACTGAGTAATTTGCCCCCAAGTTAATTTTGCCCCCACACAAGTTAATTTTGCCCCAGACAGCCCTGCATTATGTAATTTGCCCCCACACGATCCTCTATTATGTAGTTTGCCCACCACACTGACCCCCACTGACTAATTTTCCCCCTCACAAGTGAATTTTGCCCCAGACAGCCCTGCATTATGCAAGTTGCCCCCACTAAGTAATTTGCCCCCACATGTCCCTCCACTATGTAGTTTGCCCGCCACACTGACCCCCACTGAGTAATTTGCCCCTTCCCCACAAGTTAATTTTACCCCAGACAGCCCTCCATTATGTAATTTGCCCCCACAGTCCACACTAAGTAATTTTGCCGCCACACGGCCCTCCATGTAGTTTGCCCGCCACACTGACCTCCCACTAAGTAATTTGCCCCCACACAAGTTAATTTTGCCCCTCCATTGTTGCCCCCCCGTACTTGTGTCGCTGATTCCGGCCAGCTTGCTCCCCAGCACTGGCAGGAGGTACCCTTTCCTTAAATCCAGTCTCTGTGCATGGGCGTCCGCAGAAATTTTTCCGGGGGTTTGGGGAGATAATTTTATTGACATCCATGCTCTGCTTGTTTCTGAGAATGTAATGAAGGGGAGGGGCGACGTGATGGAAAAGCTTAAATGTATATTAGAAGTGCCATAACAGGAACATATTGAAAATATTTATTTTTTGTGAACAACAGAGAACTGGAAAATTAAATAAAGGCTTTGGATTCGGGGTCTGGGCCGAGAGTAGATGGATGGGGCGTGAATTAATATAAATTAAATTTAAATTTCATAACATTAAAGGTTTAGTTTATTTCAAGATAGAAAAGCATAAAAAGACGCACCTAGGTTTTTGAGGAGAAAAATAAGAAAAAAATTATTTTTAACCAAAGGGGAGCATTTGGTGGGATTTGAGCTAATGGTGGCCTGTGGATGGCACTGTTTTTTGGGGGGATCTGTGAATGGCACTGTTTTTGGGGGGGGGGGGTCCGTGGATGGCACTGTTTTGGGGGGGCGGATCTGGGGATGGCACTGTTTCTGGGGGGGATCTGAGAATGGCACTGTTTTTTTTGGGGAGGGATCTGAGGATGGCACTGTTTTAGGGGGGGGGAGGGATCTGAGGATGGCACTGTTGTGGGGGGGAATGTGGATGGCACTGTTGTGCGGGGATCTGTGGATGACACATATATAGCATAGGATTCCCCCTTAAGTGCCATCCACACTGATCCCCCATAAGTGACCCCTAACACTCAGAATTAATAGTGGTATAATAAAGCAAAGACCTTTTTTTTTTCAGAATCGCGCCACACTCCGGAGCCCAGTGCCGCCTCCTAGTTAATTTATTCACCTCACTTGCGGCTGACGTAATCTCGCGCAGTGTGTCTGCGTAAGATTACGGCGCTTCTCTTCAATTATGTCAGCGCCAGTGAGGGGAGTAAATAAGCTAGTTTGCACGTCAGACAGACACACACGCAGGGACAGACAGAGACACACACGCAGGGACAGACAGACAGAGACACACACGCAGGGACAGACAGACAGAGACACACACGCAGGGACAGACAGACAGAGACACACGCAGGGATAGAATCATATACACCATGGCCCTCAGAATACAACTGGATCTGTGCTATAAACCCCCTTAATTGCACCAGATTCCACTCCACTTAAACCCCACTGCCCCTGAGTGCTCCACCTGTTCCCTCATACATGAGCTGCCCCTCACCTGCTCTCCATGAAGCTTTGTGGACTCCAGGACTGCAGCACATCCCCCCTCACTGAGCAGCCTGCAGGCACACAGCCCCTCCTCCCTCCACAAGCTGCTGCTGCTGTCGGGGTTTGTCCATGTGACTATGAAGGAGCATGTGACCAGTGATGTCACAGACCTCCTTCTAGCAACTACATTCTACCCATGGATCTGCAGAGACTCCAGCTATCTTGTTCTCAGAACAAGATAGCTGGGGCCCGGGGCCCCGGGAGGTAAGGGACAGGCTGCAGAAGGAAGAGGGGGAGGAGCACTGGGCCCCAGAGCCAGCTGTCACAATAAAAAAAAAAAAAGTTTCAGGACTGGCCAGGCCCCCCCAGGGTCAGGGCCCATTACTAGAGTATGGGCTGTACCCCCCTGATGGCGGCCCTGCGTCTGCGCCGTGCAATTTACTGTCACACCCGATATGAGTGGTATTTTCTGTAGTACTATTCTCATCAGTTTAATCCCTCTAACGTCCCCGACTCCCCAATCTGGGGGCCATTTATTAAATAGATTTTTCGAACGGGGAGATGGTTAAAAAAACGCTGGCTCCCTCCACTCTGTTTTAAACCACGGTGACTGCGTCTGCGCCGTTCAATTTACTGTCACACCCGATATGAGTGGTATTTTCTGTAGTACTATTCTCATCAGTTTAATCCCTCTAACGTCCCCAATCTGGGGGCCATTTATTGAATAGATTTTTCGAACGGGTAGATGGTTAAAAAACTGCTGGCTCCCTTCACTCTGTTTTAAACCACGGTCACTGCGTCTGCGCCGTGCAATTTACTGTCACACCCAATATGAGTGGTATTTTCTGTAGTACTATTCTCATCAGTTTAATCCCTCTAACGTCCCCGACTCCCCAATCTGGGGGCCATTTATTAAATAGATTTTTCGAACGGGTAGATGGTTAAAAAACTGCTGGCTCCCTTCACTCTGTTTTAAACCACGGTCACTGCGTCTGCGCCGTGCAATTTACTGTCTCACCCAATATGAGTGGTATTTTCTGTAGTACTATTCTCATCAATTTAATCCCTCTAACGTCCCCGACTCCCCAATCTGGGGGCCATTTATTAAATAGATTTTTCGAACGGGGAGATGGTTTATTGAATAGATTTTTCGAACGGGGAGATGGTTAAAAAAAAACGCTGGCTCCCTCCACTCTGTTTTAAACCACGGTCACTGCGTCTGCGCCGTGCAATTTACTGTCACACCCGATATGAGTGGTATTTTCTGTAGTACTATTCTCATCAGTTTAATCCCTCTAACGTCCCCAATCTGGGGGCCATTTATTGAATAGATTTTTCGAACAGGGAGATGGTTAAAAACGCTGGCTCCCTCCACTCTGTTTTAAACCACGGTCACTGCGTCTGCGCCGTGCAATTTACTGTCACACCCGATATGAGTGGTATTTTCTGTAGTACTATTCTCATCAGTTTAATCCTCTAACGTCCCCAATCTGGGGGCCATTTATTGAATAGATTTTTCGAACAGGGAGATGGTTAAAAACGCTGGCTCCCTCCACTCTGTTTTAAACCACGGTCACTGCGTCTGCGCCGTGCAATTTACTGTCACACCCGATATGAGTGGTATTTTCTGTAGTACTATTCTCATCAATTTAATCCCTCTAACGTCCCCAATCTGGGGCCATTTATTGAATAGATTTTTCGAACGGGAGATGGTTAAAAAAACGCTGGCTCCCTCCACTCTGTTTTAAAACCACGGTGACTGTGTCTGCGCCGTGCAATTTACTGTCACACCCGATATGAGTGGTATTTTCTGTAGTACTATTCTCATCAGTTTAATCCCTTTAACGTCCCCAATCTGGGGGCCATTTATTGAATAGATTTTTCGAACGGGTAGATGGTTAAAAAACGCTGGCTCCCTCCACTCTGTTTTAAACCACGGTCACTGCGTCTGCGCCGTGCAATTTACTGTCACACCCGATATGAGTGGTATTTTCTGTAGTACTATTCTCATCAGTTTAATCCCTCTAACGTCCCCAATCTGGGGCCATTTATTGAATAGATTTTTCGAACAGGGAGATGGTTAAAAAACGCTGGCTCCCTCCACTCTGTTTTAAACCACGGTCACTGCGTCTGCGCCGTGCAATTTACTGTCACACCCGATATGAGTGGTATTTTCTGTAGTACTATTCTCATCAGTTTAATCCCTCTAACGTCCCCAATCTGGGGGCCATTTATTGAATAGATTTTTCGAACAGGGAGATGGTTAAAAAACGCTGGCTCCCTCCACTCTGTTTTAAACCACGGTCACTGCGTCTGCGCCGTGCAATTTACTGTCACACCCGATATGAGTGGTATTTTCTGTAGTACTATTCTCATCAATTTATTCCTCTAACGTCCCCAATCTGGGGGCCATTTATTGAATAGATTTTTCGAACAGGAGATGGTTAAAAAACGCTGGCTCCCTCCACTCTGTTTTAAACCACGGTGACTGTGTCTGCGCCGTGCAATTTACTGTCACACCCGATATGAGTGGTATTTTCTGTAGTACTATTCTCATCAGTTTAATCCCTTTAACGTCCCCAATCTGGGGTCCATTTATTGAATAGATTTTTCGAACGGGTAGATGGTTAAAAAAACGCTGGCTCCCTCCATTCTGTTTTAAACCACGGTCACTGCGTCTGCGCCGTGCAATTTACTGTCACACCCAAATATGAGTGGTATTTTCTGTAGTACTATTCTCATCAGTTTAATCCTCTAACGTCCCCGACTCCCCAATCTGGGGGCCATTTATTAAATAGATTTTTCGAACGGGAGATGGTTAAAAACGCTGGCTCCCTCCACTCTGTTTTAAACCACGGTGTCTGCGTCTGCGCCGTTCAATTTACTGTCACACCCGATATGAGTGGTATTTTCTGTAGTACTATTCTCATCAGTTTAATCCCTCTAACGTCCCCAATCTGAGGGCCATTTATTGAATAGATTTTTTGAACGGGAGATGGTTAAAAACGTTGGCTCCCTCCACTCTGTTTTAAACCACGGTCACTGCGTCTGCGCAGGGCTGCCATCAGAAATTTTGGGGCCCCTTACACAGCTCAAGGCCTGGCCCCTCCCCCACCCGACACTGCCCCAGTGGCGGATCCAGAGCCTGGTCTTTGGAGGGGCACTTCCCCAGGAATAGGAGATCATGGGGCCCCTGTGTCCCCGGTCCACCCTCAAGCCACACCCACACACAGCCCCACCCATATATCGCGCCCATACCTCTTACATCCAAGGACGTCTCCCACACGGCCCTCCACACTGCCCCTCACTGAGTAATTTGCCCCCAAGTTAATTTTGCCCCCACACAAGTTAATTTTGCCCCAGACAGCCCTGCATTATGTAATTTGCCCCCACACGATCCTCTATTATGTAGTTTGCCCACCACACTGACCCCCCACTGACTAATTTTCCCCCCCTCACAAGTGAATTTTGCCCCAGACAGCCCTGCATTATGCAAGTTGCCCCCACTAAGTAATTTGCCCCCACATGTCCCTCCACTATGTAGTTTGCCCGCCACACTGACCCCCACTGAGTAATTTGCCCCTTCCCCACAAGTTAATTTTACCCCCAGACAGCCCTCCATTATGTAATTTGCCCCCACAGTCCACACTAAGTAATTTTGCCGCCACACGGCCCTCCATGTAGTTTGCCCGCCACACTGACCTCCCACTAAGTAATTTGCCCCCACACAAGTTAATTTTGCCCTCCATTGTTGCCCCCCGTACTTGTGTCGCTGATTCCGGCCAGCTTGCTCCCCAGCACTGGCAGGAGGTACCCTTTCCTTAAATCCAGTCTCTGTGCATGGGCGTCCGCAGAAATTTTTCCGGGGGTTTGGGAGATAATTTTATTGACATCCATGCTCTGCTTGTTTCTGAGAATGTAATGAAGGGGAGGGGCGACGTGATGGAAAAGCTTAAATGTATATTAGAAGTGCCATAACAGGAACATATTGAAAATATTTATTTTTTGTGAACAACAGAAAACTGGAAAATTAAATAAAGGCTTTGGATTCGGGGCTGGGCCGAGAGTAGATGGATGGGGCGTGAATTAATATAAATTAAATTTAAATTTCATAACATTAAAGGTTTAGTTTATTTCAAGATAGAAAAGCATAAAAAGACGCACCTAGGTTTTTGAGGAGAAAAATAAGAAAAAAATTATTTTTAACCAAAGGGGAGCATTTGGTGGGATTTGAGCTAATGGTGGCCTGTGGATGGCACTGTTTTTGGGGGATCTGTGAATGGCACTGTTTTTGGGGGTCCGTGGATGGCACTGTTTTGGGGGGATCTGGGGATGGCACTGTTTCTGGGGGATCTGAGCATGGCACTGTTTTTTTGGGGAGGGATCTGAGGATGGCACTGTTTTAGGGGAGGGATCTGAGGATGGCACTGTTGTGGGGGGAATGTGGATGGCACTGTTGTGCGGGGATCTGTGGATGACACATATATAGCATAGGATCCCCCTAAGTGCCATCCACACTGATCCCCATAAGTGACCCCTAACACTCAGAATTAATAGTGGTATAATAAAGCAAAGACCTTTTTTTTTTCAGAATCGCGCCACACTCCGGAGCCCAGTGCCGCCTCCTAGTTAATTTATTCACCTCACTTGCGGCTGACGTAATCTCGCGCAGTGTGTCTGCGTAAGATTACGGCGCTTCTCTTCAATTATGTCAGCGCCAGTGAGGGAGTAAATAAGCTAGTTTGCACGTCAGACAGACACACACGCAGGGACAGACAGACAGAGACACACACGCAGGGACAGACAGACAGAGACACACACGCAGGGACAGACAGACAGAGACACACACGCAGGGACAGACAGACAGAGACACACGCAGGGACAGAATCATATACACCATGGCCCTCAGAATACACCTGGATCTGTGCTATAAACCCCCTTAATTGCACCAGATTCCAATCCACTTAAACCCCACTGCCCCTGAGTGCTCCACCTGTTCCCTCATACATGAGCTGCCCCTCACCTGCTCTCCATGAAGCTTTGTGGACTCCAGGACTGCAGCACATCCCCTCACTGAGCAGCCTGCAGGCACACAGCCCCTCCTCCCTCCACAAGCTGCTGCTGCTGTCGGGGTTTGTCCATGTGACTATGAAGGAGCATGTGACCAGTGATGTCACAGACCTCCTTCTAGCAACTACATTCTACCCATGGATCTGCAGAGACTCCAGCTATCTTGTTCTCAGAACAAGATAGCTGGGGCCCGAGCCCCGGGAGGTAAGGGACAGGCTGCAGAAGGAAGAGGGGAGGAGCACTGGGCCCCAGAGCCAGCTGTCACAATAAAAAAAAAAAAGTTTCAGGACTGGCCGGGCCCCCCCAGGGTCAGGGCCCATTACTAGAGTATGGGCTGTACCCCCCTGATGGCGGCCCTGCGTCTGCGCCGTGCAATTTACTGTCACACCCGATATGAGTGGTATTTTCTGTAGTACTATTCTCATCAGTTTAATCCCTCTAACGTCCCCGACTCCCCAATCTGGGGGCCATTTATTAAATAGATTTTTCGAACGGGGAGATGGTTAAAAAAACGCTGGCTCCCTCCACTCTGTTTTAAACCACGGTGACTGCGTCTGCGCCGTTCAATTTACTGTCACACCCGATATGAGTGGTATTTTCTGTAGTACTATTCTCATCAGTTTAATCCCTCTAACGTCCCCAATCTGGGGGCCATTTATTGAATAGATTTTTTGAACGGGGAGATGGTTAAAAAAACGTTGGCTCCCTCCACTCTGTTTTAAACCACGGTCACTGCGTCTGTGCAGGGCTGCCATCAGAAATTTTGGGGCCCCTTACACAGCTCAAGGCCTGGCCCCCCCCCCACCCGACACTGCCCCAGTGGCGGATCCAGAGCCTGGTCTTTGGAGGGGCACTTCCACCAGGAATAGGAGATCATGGGGCCCCTGTGTCCCCGTCCACCCTCAAGCCACACCCACACACAGCCCCACCCATATATCGAGCCCATACCTGTTACATCCAAGGACGTCTCCCACACGGCCCTCCACACTGCCCCTCACTGAGTAATTTGCCCCCCCAAGTTAATTTTGCCCCCACACAAGTTAATTTTGCCCCCAGACAGCCCTGCATTATGTAATTTGCCCCCACACGATCCTCTATTATGTAGTTTGCCCACCACACTGACCCCCCACTGACTAATTTTCCCCCCCTCACAAGTGAATTTTGCCCCAGACAGCCCTGCATTATGCAAGTTGCCCCCACTAAGTAATTTGCCCCCACATGTCCCTCCACTATGTAGTTTGCCCGCCACACTGACCCCCACTGAGTAATTTGCCCCTTCCCCACAAGTTAATTTTACCCCCAGACAGCCCTCCATTATGTAATTTGCCCCCACAGTCCACACTAAGTAATTTTGCCGCCACACGGCCCTCCATGTAGTTTGCCCGCCACACTGACCTCCCACTAAGTAATTTGCCCCCACACAAGTTAATTTTGCCCCTCCATTGTTGCCCCCCCGTACTTGTGTCGCTGATTCCGGCCAGCTTGCTCCCCAGCACTGGCAGGAGGTACCCTTTCCTTAAATCCAGTCTCTGTGCATGGGCGTCCGCAGAACTTTTTCCGGGGGGGGGTTTTGGGGAGATAATTTTATTGACATCCATGCTCTGCTTGTTTCTGAGAATGTAATGAAGGGGAGGGGCGACGTGATGGAAAAGCTTAAATGTATATTAGAAGTGCCATAACAGGAACATATTGAAAATATTTATTTTTTGTGAACAACAGAAAACTGGAAAATTAAATAAAGGCTTTGGATTCGGGGGCTGGGCCGAGAGTAGATGGATGGGGCGTGAATTAATATAAATTAAATTTAAATTTCATAACATTAAAGGTTTAGTTTATTTCAAGATAGAAAAGCATAAAAAGACGCACCTAGGTTTTTGAGGAGAAAAATAAGAAAAAAATTATTTTTAACCAAAGGGGAGCATTTGGTGGGATTTGAGCTAATGGTGGCCTGTGGATGGCACTGTTTTTTGGGGGGATCTGTGAATGGCACTGTTTTTTTGGGGGTCCGTGGATGGCACTGTTTTGGGGGGGATCTGGGGATGGCACTGTTTCTGGGGGATCTGAGCATGGCACTGTTTTTTTGGGGAGGGATCTGAGGATGGCACTGTTTTAGGGGGAGGGATCTGAGGATGGCACTGTTGTGGGGGAATGTGGATGGCACTGTTGTGCGGGGATCTGTGGATGACACATATATAGCATAGGATCCCCCTAAGTGCCATCCACACTGATCCCCATAAGTGACCCCTAACACTCAGAATTAATAGTGGTATAATAAAGCAAAGACCTTTTTTTTTCAGAATCGCGCCACACTCCGGAGCCCAGTGCCGCCTCCTAGTTAATTTATTCACCTCACTTGCGGCTGACGTAATCTCGCGCAGTGTGTCTGCGTAAGATTACGGCGCTTCTCTTCAATTATGTCAGCGCCAGTGAGGGGAGTAAATAAGCTAGTTTGCACGTCAGACAGACACACACGCAGGGACAGACAGACAGAGACACACACGCAGGGACAGACAGACAGAGACACACACGCAGGGACAGACAGACAGAGACACACACGCAGGGACAGACAGACAGAGACACACGCAGGGATAGAATCATATACACCATGGCCCTCAGAATACAACTGGATCTGTGCTATAAACCCCTTAATTGCACCAGATTCCACTCCACTTAAACCCCACTGCCCCTGAGTGCTCCACCTGTTCCCTCATACATGAGCTGCCCCTCACCTGCTCTCCATGAAGCTTTGTGGACTCCAGGACTGCAGCACATCCCCCCTCACTGAGCAGCCTGCAGGCACACAGCCCCTCCTCCCTCCACAAGCTGCTGCTGCTGTCGGGGTTTGTCCATGTGACTATGAAGGAGCATGTGACCAGTGATGTCACAGACCTCCTTCTAGCAACTACATTCTACCCATGGATCTGCAGAGACTCCAGCTATCTTGTTCTCTAGAGTATGGGCTGTACCCCCCTGATGGCGGCCCTGGTTAGGACGGCGGTGTCACCGCTGGTTCTGGGAGACGGTCGGTCAGAGGTTCCTTCCTGTCTTGTGTATGACGTTCTTTGTTTTGGTTTCACTTTGCTCAGTTCCTTTCTCTCCCTCAGCTGCCTCTTATCTTGATTGATTGGTTTGCTTTATTTTCTCTCCCTTACTGCTTCTCCTTGTGGTTTATATTACTTCCTGGATGAAGTACTCACTGCTGGAGGCTGCTGCTGCTGTTTGCTCAGATAAGTATTTTCCCTTTATTGTGTTTCCTTGCTGGCTTGATTCTAGGTGACCCTGACTCCCTTCGTATTCAGTGCAGGGAGCCGGTGGCCGTGTCCCCTCACTACTATAGGGTTTTCAGGTGTCACACAGTCTTATGTACGTGGGCATGCAATTGTCTACCATTGAGGCCTTTGCATGTGTAGCAGTCAGGGAGAGCTTTTAGGGTTTTAAAGGGCTTATCTATATGCTCCTTAGTTTTGGATCAAGCCAGTCAGTCGTTTATTTATAAGTTTCAGCTATCTGCAACTTCATCCGTGACAGGCGGCCCCTTTGTTGGTGCATGCTGATGGCACCTTTTTATCCCGGTTTCAGTTTTCAGCGGTATTTCATAAGTGTTTGAACCGGGTGGGGTTGGAAAGGGCGGGTTACTCCAGCCACTCCTTCAGGATTGGGGCGGCAACGGAAGCAGCAAGATTGGGCCTTGGGAAAGAGGTTATCAAGCGGATTGGGCGTTAGGAATCGGTGCGGTTTCGGTCTTACGTCCGATTAGATCGCTTGTAGGTGTTCTCGTGGGGATGAGAAGATTGTGGGTCAGGGGATTGTGAGTTAGGTATGCAAAAGCTGCGATATTGTTCTTGCACTTTTCTCATTGCAGATGCGGCACCCGCTCTGGTGTGGATCCTGGGGCATTCCTACATCTTCTGGGGGGCAGTCCGGGCAGCCGTTTGGCCAGACGGCCGGCATTTGGGATTTGGCAGAGAGTCCACGGTGGTAAGGTGGATTGGGCGTAGGGGCATGGTTTGGAAGGGGGTGTTGCCAGAGGTACATCGATTTGCGTGGATCGACAGGGCACCTGATGTGTTAGTGGTCCATGCGGGAGGTAAAGATTTAGCAGCAAGGCCTATTCGTGAGTTAATAAAGGAGGTCAAGTGTGATTTTTTGCGGCTATGGTCATTGTTTCCCGGTATGGTGACCGTGTGGTCGGATATAGTCCCGAGGAGGGTTTGGAGGGATGCTCGTTCGGTGGAGGCGGTCAATAAGGCTCGGGTGAAGGTAAATAGGGCGATAGGGCGCTTTATGGCACGGAACGGAGCGGTGGTAGTCAGGCATCGGGAGTTGGAGAGTGGCGTGGGGTCCTTTTGGAGGTTGAATGGGGTGCACTTGAACGCCGTGGGGCTGGATTTGTGGAACTTGCCGTTACAGGAAGGTATTGAGCTTGCCCTGAGGTTGCGGAGTTGAGAGAGTCAAATCCGGGCGTCGGTCTTTTTCAAACCACAGAAAATGATGGGTGTATTTTAAGCTAGAAATACACCCATCATTTTCTGTGGTTTGAAAAACACACTTTTTTTTAAAAAAACTGTATTTTCCAGATCTGCAAGTGTTAAATTCAAGTTTAATATATACAGCATTCATATTCTGTTAGCAAAAAAATACTTTTTGGGCAAACTACAACATCTGTATTAGTCAATGTGCAATTTAAGCTAGAAATACACCCATCATTTTCTGTGGTTTGAAAAACACACTTTTTTGACAAAAAAACACTATTTTCAGGCCTTGCAGCATCAGCACGTGTGAAATTACAGGCTTATATACTGCTGTCAAATTCAGTTGTTAAACAGTAGTTTGGGAACAAAACAATTAGTTGGCACGTTTGATGCAGATGTCATTGTAAGATACACCCTTAATACATTTGGGTTATATTTAGAGAATTTAAATACCGCCAATTGGTGCACCAATATTGAATTCAGGCCTACAGAGGTTCAGGCCCTGTGAGATCCCCCCTATACATACAAGGGTTTGAATTAGGCATTTGAAATACAGCCATTTGAAATGCAGCCTTTTTGTGCAAAGATATATTTACTTCAGGCTTACACTGATTCAGGGCGTGTGTAATCCACTGGGCTCCCTGGTGATCTAAACCCTAAGACAGTGACAGAAAAACGGACAGCAAATGATTATTATTATTTTTTTTAAGGACGAAAGAAAGTGACACTAAACTCTAGCACAGTAATTCCTAAAATAGCACACTAAACACAAACCCTATCAAAGCACAGTAATCCCTAGCACACTACCTAACACCCTCCACTGGAACCTATCAGCTACACTATTCACTAACTAACCTACACTGAGTATCTGCCACTAACTATCTGTATTATATATATGAGCTATCTAACTATCTAATGTAATGACTCAGCAAAGCACAGACATGACTCTCCTCTCTCTCACACAACTGCAAAAAACAGCAGGAAATGGCTGCTGGGAGGTACTTGTATAGTAATGGGTAGGCAACTTTCCTATTGGTCGCCAGTGAAGTTGCTAAGCGCTGACAAACATATTGCAGCCTTCTCATTGGCCCACAAGCAGGGAGGGATCTTGTGTACTGTTTTAAAAAAAGAAACTAGAATATTTGCGATTACGAGTATATAGCACGATATTCTAAATATTTGTGAATTTCTCGAAGTGCAGATATTCGTGCAAAAATTTTCCATTAGAATATTCGCGATCAATACTACAAGAGACTAACCTCAAGTCCTCAATATTCCCAAGTGTAAGCATAAGTTTTATCCATAGTGGTATCATTGCTCAAATCCTATTGATTAATCTAAGGGAATATCTATTGGTTTTCGCCATACCATTTCCTCTACCATTCTAGATACAAAATGGGTTAATTTTCCTCAAGATAGATATTGCTGGATGTATATTTACTGTGGCTACTCTGTATTTCCCCAACCAGGGCCAGGTAGAAATTGGTCTTCGTGTTCTTCGCTCCCTAGTGACTTTTACAGAAGGCTCATATCTGGTTATCGGAGGCGACTTCAATATGGTATTCGACCCTGCATTAGACTCATCTTCAGGTAGGTCGTCTGTATCTACAAGGAAGATTACTCACTTTAGAGCTGGTGGACTTATTGCACCCTGGGGGATGGGACGATAGTTATTATGACTTATCTGCACTTAACAGCTATACAAGGATAGAGCACATTTTTATTTCACACAATTTGCTTAAGAGGTCCCCTAAATGTTCGCCAGACTTGTTCCTGTGGTCAGATCACGCCCCTTTATTATGTTCCTTTGGCCTTTCGTCTGACAGTGGCAATGGGGGTTTCACATGGAGACTGAATGATAATCTTTTGATTGATTCTTTATATATAGCAGAGATTCAGAAATATATCTGGACTTTAAAGAACACCATGCATTAGATAACAACCTGGCCACTACTAAATGGGAGTCCCTGAAATGTGTGCTAAGAGGCATATTCATTTTTCTTGGTTCCAGATTGATGAAGGAGTGCTCGATTCATCTTAAAACCTTTCTTCAGAGGTTGGCTACCCTAGAGACTCAGAACAAGACATCACTATTATCTTCTGTACTAGGTTATCTTTCCTCAGTTAGACAAAGTATCCTGCATATTCTAGATCAAAGATCATTGGGAGCAAGAGATAGATTCCATAAGGGCTTTTTTGAATATGGGCACAAATGTGGAAAATGCCTGTCTAAAGCCTTACATCCAAGACTCCCACAATCTCGGATTCTGTCTATTAACCTGCCTATTAAGGGGCCAGTACACTGCATAGAGGCTATTCTGGAGAAATTTAGACTGTATTATGAGTCCCAATATAATATAAAGAGTAGGTATTCTGACACGTCTAAATCAATGAGAATGGCTAAAATAAGGGAATATTCGTCCCGCATTCACATATCTGCAATGGATACTGAGATGAGAGAGGTCTAAGAGAAGGAGTTCTCATTAGGGGAAGTGGAGAAGGTCATCAAAGAACTCAAATTAGGGAAAAGTCCAGGCCAGGACGGGTTTACCTCAAGATTTTATAAGGTCTGTAGTGGGGGTATAGCTCCCTTGCTTCTAGAGGCATTTAGATTTAGCTCATATTACAGTGTTACTGAAAGTGGAAAAGTTTTGAAGCAGTGTGGTAACTACCACCCCATTTCTCTTATTAATATAGACATAAAACTATATTCTAAAATTCTGGTCCTGCGGCTTCGGTTGATCATACCACAGCTAATACATAAAAAAACAGGCTGGATTTGTCTTTGGGCGCAAGGCTAGAGATAATATTATCCGAACAATGTCTGTGATTTCTTGGGCTCGCTTCTATGGAGTTCCGCTTTGCCTCCTCATGGTAGTCGTGGAGAAGGCTTTTGATAGAGTTGGGTGGGATTTTCTTGGAGGCGACCATAGAAAAGGTGGGTGTGGGTCCCATCATGTTAGAGGATATGGGCACTTTATAAAGGTTCAGCGGCACAAGTAAGGGTTAAGGGGAAGCTGTCATCCCCTTTTTTTATCCTCGCCGGCCATCCTGAAGGGGAGGGGGGGGTGAGGGCTTGTATGGAGGTGATTGTTAGGGGGTTGAGGACAGCTTGTATGGAGGTGAAGACAGCCATTCTACTGGGTGGCAGAAGGGGGGGATAGGGACGGCATCAGGCCGCAGCCACAGCAGAGCAGCGGCCCGATGGTTCGCCCCTTCCATACAGCGGTCCCTAAAAATCATGGCATGGAAGGGGTTATGTCTGCAGTTTGAAGCAGACCGTCAGCTATATGTTACAGCTGACAGTCTGCACTGCTCTGCCATCCTGAGGGGGGGGGAGGGTGAGGGAGTGCACACAGGACAGAAACTCCATCAGGAGTCTGATCAGGCTTAGCTATACCACCTGTGAAGGCATCCGGTTGCCGTGGTAACCATCGGGCCGTTGCCACAAGCAGAGCAGCGGCCTAATAGTTATCCCCTCGATGCAGTGGTCCCTAAGGACCACGGCATGGAAGGGGTTAAACGGCCAACATTGGTGCCAGCACTGATGTCAGCCGTTTCAAGCAGAGTGTCAGCTGTATGTTACAGCTAACACTCTGCTACGCTGCCGCTCTGCAAACCTTGACTTGAGGGGGGCTTTTTGCGTCGTCGGCCATCCTGAAAGAAAGGGGGGGGACTTGTTGCCTCGCCGGCCATACTTGATAAAGGGAGGGGGATTGTTGCAGCATCGGCCATCATGAAGGGGGGGGCTTGTTTCCTTGCCGGTCATTCTGAAAGAAGGGGGCTTGTTGCAGCACCGCCCATCCTGAAGGGGAGGAGGGGTGATGACTTGTATGGAGGTGATTGTAGGGGGTTGAGGATGGCTTGTATGGAGGTGAGAGCGGCCATCGTACAGGGCGGCAGAAGGGTGTGTGTGGGGGGGATGGCATCAGGCCGCTGCCACAGCAGAGCAGCGGCCCGATGGTTAGCCCCTTCCATACAGCAGTCCCTAAGGACCATGGCATGGAAGGGGTTATGTCTGCAGTTTGAAGCAGACTGTCAGCTATATGTTACAGCTGACAGTCTGCACTGCTCTGCCATCCTGGGGGGGAGGAGGAGGGAGAGGGAAACAGTGCGCACTCCCGTGTGCACACAGGAGGAGTTACAGAAAATCCGTCAGATGACGGATTCTCTGTAAACTCACTGTGAGCAGCCTGCTGTGCATAGGAAGCACAGCAGGCTGTAGAAAAAAAAATAAAAAAAGTTGGATAAATAGAACCAATTAGAGGAATTATTTTCTCCACAAAATAAATTAATTATTGTATTTTTTTTTTTTTTTTCACAAAGGTGTCCATATCCTTTAAGGTCAATAACCAATAGTCTGAGATCCTCAATATCACCTTACTAGTAGAGATGGCCCGAACTATTCGCCGGCAAACATAGCTTGTTCGCGTCCGCTGCGGCGGGTGAACATATTCGATGTTCGCGTTCGCCCCTATACTTTATGATTGAGCAAACTTTGACCCTGTACCTCACAGTCAGCAGACACATTCCAGCCAATCAGCATACTCTCCCACCTCCTATCTAAACGCAAGGAGAGCATCCATCTTAGATTCATTCTGAAGCTGCAGTGTTAGTAATTGTAAATCGCAATGCGATTAATATAACCTGTATTATTCGCATTGCGATTACAACTTAGATCTGAGTTCCTAATGGTTGTATTGCTAGAATATAACGAAGATAACGAATATAGCACTATATTCTCAATCTTCGTTATATTCTAGCAATACAACAACCATTAGGAACTCAGATCGAAGTTTAATTCGCAATGCGATTAATATAACCTGGATTAATCGCATTGCGAATTCAACTTAGAGCTGAGTTCCTAATGGTTGTTGTATTGCTAGAATATACGTTATAATCTAGCAATACAACCATTAGGAACTCAGCTCTAAGTTGTAATCGCAATGCGAATAATACTTACAATTATGAATCGCTTTGCGAATCAATTTGATGCCTCTATTTGATTGTATATGACGGTTAACTATGACTAACCACCAACGTTCTGCTGCCTCCGAGGCAAGATATCTGAACCCCCCAGGGGCCATTTGGGCGTTTTTTAAGGAAAACGCTTCAAAAACGCATCAAAAACGCATCTGCGTTTTTCTCATTTTTTTATTTCATTTTTTTTGTGTATTTTGCCACATTTGGTTGCATATTTACATTTGGTATAGGCAAATATGACAGTCTAGATCATGTGTCTATACCAAAACCTAGGATCATTGTTTGACAGCATATTTTCTAAGCCATGTAGCTGAATATAGCTTTGGGCAGAGTAATGATCTAGACCTGTGTTTCCCAACCAGTGTGCCTCCAGCTGTTGCGAAACTACAACTCCCAGCATGCCTGCACAGCCAAAGGCTGTCCGGGCATGCTGGGAGTTGTAGTTTTGCAAAAGCTGGAGGCACACTGGTTGGGAAACACTAAATTCTAGACTACCATATTTGCCTATACCAAATGTAAATATGCAACCAAATGTGGCAAAATACACAAAAAAAAAAAAAAAAAAATAAGAAAAACGCAGATGCGTTTTTGATGCGTTATTAAGGCGTTTTCCTTAAAAAACGCCCAAATGGCCCCTGGGGGGTTCAGATATCTTGCCTCGGAGGCAGCAGAACGTTTGGTGGTAGTCATAGTCAACCGTCATATACAATCAAATAGAGACATCAAATGGATTCGCAAAGCGATTAATAATTGTAAGTATTATTCGCATTGTGATTACAACTTAGAGCTGAGTTCCTAATGGTTGTATTGCTAGAATATAACGTATATTCTAGCAATACAACAACCATTAGGAACTCAGCTCTAAGTTGAATTAGCAATGCGATTAATGCAGGTTATATTAATCTCATTGCGAATTAAACTTAGATCTGAGTTCCTAATGGTTGTTGTGTTGCTAGAATATAACGAAGATTGAGAATATAGCGCTAAATTCTCAATCTTCGTTGTATTCTAGCAATACAACCATTAGGAACCCAGCTCTAAGTTGAATTTGCAAATAAGATGTCCCAAACTATTCACCGGCGGACAGTTCCCGGCGAACATAGCTCATGCGCGTTCGTTGCGGCGGGTGAACATATGCGATGTTCGGTCCACCCCCTATTGGTCATCATTGAGTAAACTTTGACCCTGTACCTCACAGTCAGCAGACACATTCCAGCCAATCAGCATACCCTCCCTCCCAGACCCTCCCATCTCCTGGACAGCATCCATTTTAGATTCATTCAGAAGCTGCAGTCTTAGTGAGAGGAGGGACAGTGTAGTTGCTGCTGATTTAATAGGGAAATCGATAGCTAGGCTAGTGTATTCAGTGTCCACTCCAGTCCTGAAAGACTCATCAGATCTCTGCTGTAAGGACAGCGTCCTGACAGCACCCCAAAAAGCCCTTTTTAGGGCTAGTACATCAGTCTCCCTCCCAGACCCTCCCACCTCCTATAAAAAAGCAAGGACGGCATCCATCTTAGATTCATTCTGAAGCTGCAGTGTTAGTAGTTGTAATCGCAATGCGATTAATATAACCTGTATTAATCGCACTGGGATTACAACTTAGATCTGAGTTCCTAATGGCTGTATTGCTAGAATACAACGAAGATTGAGAATATAGCGCTATATTCTCAATCTTCGTTATATTCTAGCAATTCAACCATTAGGAACCCATGTTTAAGTTGAATTCGCAATGCGATTAATGCAGGTTATATTAATTCAGCATTGCGAATTCAACTTACCACACTCTGCGTCAACTACGTAATTTTCCATGTGAGTTTTGCCATGGATCCCCTCCGGCATGCCACAGTCCAGGTGTTAGTCCCCTTGAAACAACTTTTCCATCACTATTGTGGCCAGAAAGAGTCCCTGTGGGTTTTAAAATTCGCCTGTCTATTGAAGTCTATGGCGGTTCGCCATGTTCGCGAAAATTTGTGGAAGTTAGCATTTGCTGTTCGCGAATGGAAAATTTTATGTTCGCGACATCACTACTTACTAGATACAAAGGTGATGGAGCTGACAGATGTATTCCCAATCAAGCAGTGCCCTGATCACATCATATACCTGGGGGTCAAACTCCTGGCTAGTCCGAATATGCTTATTGACTGAATGATTAGTCTTTCTTGAGAGAAATGGAGGCTGACTTGAAAAAGTGGTCTTCGCTTTCTTTGTCATGATTTGGCAGAATAAACGCTGTAAAGATGGATATTCTTCCTAGGTTTCTCTATATCTTATAGTCGTTGCCTATAGAGAAGTCTTTTTCACTTCTCTAAAAAAAGCTGATATCTAAGTTTATTTGGGGAGACGCAGGCTTCTGGATTGGATATAATATATTGTGTAGAAAGAAGGAAAAGAAAGGTTGCAGCCTTCCTAATTTTTCTTCATATCATAAAGCCACAATATTGACGACCATACTTAACCTTCATCTGCACTCTAATACAACGCTATGGGTACAGATGGAAGCTAAAACATTTCCATTGCCACTGAGGTTGATTTATTGGTTATATCCCAAGAATAGAGGAGACTCATCTCTATTTTCTCCCTTTATTCTTTTTCTTCTCCGTTTTTAGGATAAGAACAAGTCTATTTATAAACTATCAAGCCCAGATGGTCCTTTAACGCCAGTGGTTGGGAATAGGAACTTTAGGCCTGGCATGCAAGCGAGAGAGATATTGGAATATGCAAGGGAAAGTGAACTGTATTTGACACAAATTTGGAAGGAGGGCCGGATATTGCCTCTTACATCTTTTTATCCCAATAATCCTATACCCAGACGTGCATGGTGTGTCCATAGCCATCTATGCAGCTGGGTTAGGTATACTTTTTCATGAGAGGAGGTGTTACGCCTTTTGTGGCTGTTCAACCAGCTCTGCTTGTCCAGATCCTCACATTTGATCTCGGCAGTGTATGAGTTGCTCCTGGAAAGATGACTACTAGTGTTCCTGTTTCCTCACTTCTTGGGTTCTTATGGTGTTACAGACTCGGACAAATCCCTTTACTTATCCCACAAACTATCTATGTCTTGTGGTATCCAGCAGAACATCTATAAAATCCTGACAAAGTGGTATATGATGCCATCCTGTCTAAAACAGATATATCCCTCATGTTCAGATGTGTACTGAAGGTGCAAGAGCACGTGGTAGGGACCATGGAACATATTTGGTGGCATCAATTGTGGCTCAATATTACCGCTTTGTATAATACGTTATTCCACATATTCATTTCTATTTCTTTGGAGGTGGTAGTTGTATCCATGTTCCCTGGTCCTATATATCATATTAGGAAAGGCGATTCTAGCTGCTTCGTTGTAGTTATGCGACTGGTAATTCCTAGTTTTTGGAAATCTACCTCTTCTACCACTAGAGGGGTGAGGAACTACATAGAATCATGAAGATGGAAGATATGGTTGCATCAGAGAAGGGGAGTTGTCCCTCCTTCCATTTCATGTGGCTCCCCATGGATCTCCTTTCACGAATTCCCTAGATTTCAAATTTGGCTTGAAGGAGACCAACCTGCTTAAGAGTAATGAACCCTAGACCACTAACACTTTAAGCCACGTGTTTTCTTTGTATAGATATTTGAGGACCTCTCCATAGGGTGGCGTGTCTTGTCCTACATCTGAATTTCCAATATACTGACTATTGATCATTATAATGATTATGGTGCAATTGTTTGTCCAGATAATTTGACCTTTATATCTCGGATATGTTCTGTCGACAATTGTATTGCACTTTTGCTGATATAAATTAATAAAACTTGATTTAACCTAGAATATGCAGAGCTGGGGACATACTGTATTTTTCGCTTTATAAGAAGCACCTGATTATAAGATGCGCCTAGGTTTTTGAGGAGGAAAATAAGAAAAAAAAGATTTTGAATCAAAAGGTGTGCTTTTGGTGGGTTTTGACCTAATGATGGTCTGTGGATGGCACTGTTATGGGGGATCTGTGGAGGACACTGTTATGAGGGATCTGTGGATGGCACTGTTATGGGGGATCTGTGGATGGCACTGTTATGGGGGAATCTGTGGCTGGCACTGTTATGGGGGAATCTGTGGCTGGCACTGTTATGGGGGACTGTGGCTGACACTAATGGGGGATCTGTGGATGACACTGTTATGGGGGATCTGTGGATGGCACTGTTATGGGGGAATCTGTGGCTGACACTGTAATGGGGGAATCTGTGGCTGACACTGTAATGGGGGGACTGTGGCTGACAGTACTGGGGGATCTGTGGATGACACTGTTATGCGGGGACTGTGGCTGACACTGTAATGGGGGATCTGTGGCTGGCACTGTTATGGGGGGACTGTGGCTGACACTGTAATGGGGGATCTGTGGCTGGCACTGTTATGGGGGGACTGTGGGTGACACTGTTATGGGGGGACTGTGGGTGACACTGTTATGGAGAGCTGTGGATGTCACTGTTATGGGGGCATCTGGGGATGGCATGACACTGCTAGGGGGGGATTTGTGGATGACACATAGCATCTTATGCTATGTGTCATCCACAGATCTCCCCCATAACAGTGTCCCTGTTAACTGGAGGGGGGGCCAGCATTTAATACGACTTTGTAATGGCAGCGGGGCCCGGTGCAGTTACTGTGCCCTATTGCACCGGGCCCCGCTCACTGTATTAACTTAAAGTAGCCAGTAAAACCGGTACATATACCAGTAATAGTCTTACACTTACAAAGGGCATGCAGGAGACGGCGGCAAGAGGCAGGAGGCCGGGCGGGCAGGCAGGCGGGCGGGCACTTACAGCGTCACTCACTATGTCACGTGCCCGCGCCGCCTGCTTTATGAATGAAGCAAGCGGCACGGGCACCTGACAAAGTATTCTAGACTCAAATTTGAGGCCCGCTGTCTAACAGCTAAAGCTTGGTGAAAACTGGATCTTGCAACAAGACAATGATGCCAAGCATACCAGCAAATCTACAACAGGAAAAAAAAAAAAAATTAAGGTTTTGCAATGACTCGGTCAAAGTCCAGATCTCAACCCAATTGAAATGTTGTGGCAAGATCTTATAAGAGCTGTGCATAAACAAATGCCTACAAACCTCAATGAACTGAAGTAACAATGTACAGAATAGTGAGCAAAAATTCCTCTAGAACAATATGAGAGACTGATAAAGTCATGCAAAAAAATGAGAACTTCAAGTTATTGCTTCTAAATTATTGCTATAGGCTATTGATTCATGGAGTATACTTAGTTTTTCACACCTAGCTTTTCCGTTTTGGCTTCATTTTTGCCAAATTGGTTGTAGTTACCGAATTCTAGGACCTTCTAAGGACCAGTTGTTTGTTGTTTGATGTACTGCTATGTAAAACCATAGAATTCAAAGAGAGTGTACTATGTTTTTCTCATGACTTCATATAAACAAAAATTGTTATGGCTATTGGAAGTCTGTGCGGCAAAATCATCACTTAGAGCAATATAACAATGCTGCCCTCAAACCAGGGGCGTAACTACCATAGCGGTAGACCATGCGACTGCTATGGGGCCTAGGGCCAGAGGGGTCCCTGTTGGCATCATCTTCTCTTCTACTGGGGGTAAAAACTTGGTCAGGACTCTACCCTCTAAAGAAACTATTTTAGCAAATGAGGCAGTGGAAAAAATGGCCCAAGGGTCATTGAAAGAGGTTTAGGTGGAAACCCTTCTGTCCTGTGTGGGGGGCCTGGTTCGATTCTTGCTATTGGGCCCTTACTTCTCTATGTACACCACTGCCTCAGACCATCAAAGATAGTGCACCACTGATATGAAACAAGCAGTACAGCACATCTGACTACTGAAGTGTTAAATGACAGGTTTCTGTGCGACAGATAAATGCTCTGTTTTTGTTCTTTCACTCTTTTATAGAACCTAGTAATCACTGTCCTATTCCTGAAATCAATTGTCTTAGAGCACTCATTCCTAGCAATGTTTTAAAATGTAGGGAATTCAATCTATACCTTATAGTGGTACCAAGCATCACTAGTCTCATCCTAGATTGCTAACATTAAATGTGCCTGACATACATTACTTTGTGACATGCTGTAAGTTTGATAGACATGTAGTTTACCAGATCCTTGAATTGAGAATGTTTGCTTTACAGCATAAACTGTCTGAAAAAAGCACCTAGATTTAGACCTCATCAGCTATCCTTGATAACACCCATGAATTTTCAGGGCTCTGCTATGAATTCAGGTACCTGAGCTATCGCAGTTAATAAACATTCCAGGCTAAGAATCAGGAGCCAAGAATCTATCACTACTATAAAGCATAGCCTGCATGTTTTGTGAGGGGGCGAAAGATGTAGGTAGCATCGAGCTATAATATAATGCTCTGTGTTTTTCTCTAGTGTCATACATTTTCATAGCGATCATACAGAAAGGAAAAAATGCTTTCAATCACGATAATTGTTTGTTTAGTTCAAAGAAAAATGTATACAGTTAGGGAATAAATAATGTATTCTCTTCGATGCATGCTATAAACAAAAAAGGAGAACCTGTACAAATATCACTCCAATACCTTTAATCGGGCTATTTAGTAAGTATAATAAATATAACAATGAAAAGGCTTGTTTATAGCAACCAAACACATTTGTATAGCACTGGTTCAAAAATGAAAAACTGTGTCCAATGTAACTTCTCACGTTTTCCATGCACTAGTTTTACATCAAGTACTATTGCAATTAAAGTCAATAATTTTATGTCCAGATCCAGATATTCTGGCTATGGGTATTTTTTAAAATCTGTCTGTATTATCTAAATGCAATGTTAAAAACACAACCGACATATAAATTCAAATACATCCACATTTTTCTTTTTTCCTTTCCCCTTTTCTCCCTACCTCCAAATCTCCCATCCCCACCATATCCATCCATACCTTGGAACTGAACCCGAGTTTGGGAAATGTTTTTTTACAGTATATATCAATTTCTGAAGTTAATATGCAAAGTCTCAGTATTGAAACAAAGTTTTATGCTAATTGACTTCGGATGTTTCATCCGAAGTCGATTCGCTCATCCTTAATTACTATATCCGTGTTATCAGTCTCAATACTGCATCAGTCTATATAGTGCAAAGGCATTTCACAGCAAAAATTACATTGTCACTGGCAGTGACAGTGGCACTCAGGGAAGCAAGAAATCAGGAGGACGCCAAGAAACCAACTATGACATATCACAGTCTGGTGTAGAGAGTGAGGATGACAATGATTGTGTGTTGGACAGGACCTAGGAGGCGGATCAGGGTGTTGAGAAGGAGGTAACATCAGAGGAGAAGGATGGTAGCAGTGGCAGCAATAAAGAGCAGAGGCAAAGTACAGTCAAAACCTCCCAAAAAACTGCCAGGGCCAGATTTGCTTCTGTTATGGTCATCTCGAGAACTGGTGATGCTGCTGATACTGTGGGCTCAGTCTAAAAACTTACCAGACCTAAGCCAAGCTCAGCTGCTACTAACTCTGTGTGAGTATCTCCTGTCTGACCGTTTTTCTCCCCAGTGCCAGAAGACACAAACATTGCCATATGAAGGATCTGCAGGATTAAAAGAAGCCATTGGTGTTCAAACACAAAATTAGGCAGTGGCACCATGGCATTACTGCCGCACCTGAAGTTGCATTACCAGATACTGTGGGGAAAATAGAAGTGGCTGCAAGCTAGCACAACAAGAGTGTCCACATGCAGTACAGTATCCTAGTCATCATCGTTATCAGTTACTGTTTCTCCTGCTCAGACTGTAAGTCCTTCTCCTACTACACTCCATCATCAGCCATCAATACTGGAGCATGTAACCAAGAAACACCTCTACACTCCCAGGAATCAGCTGGTGCACAAGCTTAACTCCCACCTGGCAAAGTTGCTGGTGGTGCAGTGGCTGCTGTACCACTTTTGGATTCTGCTGCCTGGATTCTGCTGCAACACCTGGAGTGCCGGAGGTTGCTGATCCCTGCTCTATACTGTCTTGTCCAGCCTCTAGTGTCGTCTCAGAGCGGGTTTTCAGTGTGGCAGGTCGTAACATGACACCTAAACAAAGTTGTCCTCCACCAGTGTACAAAACATTACTTTTGCCCAAATGAAGGAGGCATGGATCCATAAGCAGGTGGCTCAGGGGATAGCACTGGTTCCTTGCAGCACTAGGGTCCTAGGTTCAAATTCAACCAAGGACATCATCTGCAGAAGTTTGTATGTTCTCCCTATGTTTGCTTGGGTTTCCTCTGGGTCCCCCGTTTCCTTCCAGACTCCATACTGACAGGAAACTTAGATTGCGAGCTTAATTGGGGATAGCATGTGATGCTAATTTCTGTATGATGCTGTGAAGTATTTCAGCGCTATATAAGTGAGTAAAATAAAAATAAAAATAAACTCAGACTAGGACAAATGAGCAGATCTGCTTATGTTGATGCAGTAAGCCCCTGGAGGAGCCGGAGCAGAGGATGGGAGTGGTAGTGGCCCTGATGAGTGTGTGCTCGATCAGGTCATTGTTACTTGAGGATCAGTGCACTGAAAAGATGGTTCAAGAATTCAGGCCAGAAGTAGAGTTGAGCGGACACCTGGATGTTCGGGTTAGAGAAGTTCGGCTGAACTTCACAAAAATGTTTGGGTTCGGGATCCGAACTTGACCCGAACTTGACCCCAAACCCCATTGAAGTCAATGGAGACCTGAACATTTGGGCGCTAAAATGGCTGTAAAATAGCCCTGGAAAGGGCTAGAGGGCTGCAAAAGGCAGAAAAATGTAGGTAAATCCCCTGCAAACAAATGTGGATAGGGAAATTACTTAAAATGAAATAAATAAAAATTAACCAATATTAATTGGAAAATTGGAGGAGGAGGTGGAATAGGAGGTTGGGGTGGTGTCAGGTGAGAATGCTATGGGAGTTGAAGTTCTCCTCACAGCCATAAAGGATTCATGTCTGCCTGCAGCGCCACAGGCCTCATTCACAGACTTAGGCCCATGGCAACCATACATGGGAGTTGGAGAAGTTCTCATCACACCAAAAAAGGATTCATGTCTGCCAGCAGTGCCACAGGCCATATTCACAGATTCAGGCCCAAGGCAACCATACATGGGAGTTGGAGAAGTTCTCATCACAGCCAAAAAGGATTCATGTCTGCTGCAGTGCAACAGGCCTCACTCACAGACTCAAGCCCCTGGCACCCACATAGAGGAGAGTTCAAATCACACCAAAACAGTATTGATTTCACCCAGCAGTGCCACAGACAACAATCACTCATTCAGGCCCATGGCTCCCACAAAGAGGAGAGCGGTCCCGTAACAGCAACACAGGACTCAGATCAACCTGCAATGGAACAGGCCATTATCATTTATGTAGGCCCTAGCACCCAGACAGAGGAGAGAGGTCCCAAAACAGCAAAACAGGCATCATGTCACCCACCAATGCAGCAGGCGATTATCATTAATGTAGACCCCTGGCACCCAGACAGAGAAGAGAGGTCCCATAACAGCAAAACAGGCATCATGTCACCCACTAATGCAGCAGGCGATTATCATTAATGTAGGCCCCTGGCACCCAGACAGAGGAGAGAGGTCCCATAACAGCAAAACAGGCATCATGTCACCCACCAATGCAGCAGGCGATTATCATTATTGTAAGCCCCTGGCACCCAGACAGAGGAGAGAGGTCCCATAACAGCAAAACAGGCATCATGTCACCCACCAATACAGCAGGCGATTATCATTAATGTAGGTCCCTTGCACCCAGACAGAGGAGAGAGGTCCCATAACAGCAAAACAGGCCTGAGGTCAAACTGCAAAGGAACAGGCCATTATCATTTATGTAGGCCCTGACACCCAGACAGAGGAGAACTCATTTGACTGTAAAAAGAAGTTAATATCACGCTCCAATGCAGCAGGCGATAAAACAAAATATAGGCCCCTGACACCCAAACAGAGGAGAGGTCATTTGTCAGCAAAAAGAGGTTAATGTCTCCCACCAATACGGCAGGCGATTACACGAAATATGGCCCCTGACACCCAGACAGAGGAGAAGTCATTTGACAGTAAAAAGAGGTTAAAGTCACGCACCAAAGCAGCAGGCGATTAGCTGAAATGTAGGCCCCTGGCACCGAGACAGAGGAGAGGTTCATTCAACTTGGGGTTGCCCCCAAAATAATGGTACAATTAAAAAAAGAGGATTCAAAAAAGAAGTGACCTGGAATACAAGAATGTATGTTTGAGGGCGAGGCAGTTATAAATGTCTATTCTGCACAAGGTACAGAAAAGTCCCGTGTGATCCATGTCTGGTTCATTTTAATGAACGTGAGCTTGTCCACGTTGGCTGTGGACAGGCGACTGCTTTTGTCTGTAATGACGCCCCCTGCCGTGCTAAATACACGTTCAGACAAAACACTGGCTGCAGGGCAGGCCAGGACCTCCAAGGCATAAAGGGCTCTGGCCATGTGGACAATTTGGAGACCCAGAAGTTAAATGGGGCAGAACTATCAGTCAGTACGTGGAGGCGTGTGCACACGTACTGTTCCACCATGTTGTTGAACTGCTGCCTCCTGCTACCACGTTTCCTATCAGCTGGTGGTGCAGTTTGCTGTGACATGGTGACAAAATTTTTCCACATCTCGGCCATGCTAACCCTGCTGTCTGAGGAGCTGGCTGTGACACAGCTGCGTTGGCGACCTCTTCCTCCTACTCCTCTGCCTTCGCCTTGTGCTTCCACTTGTCCCCCATGTCAGTTGGGAATGCCCTCAGGAGCGCGTCCTCCAGCGTGCGCTTGTAGTCACGCATATTCCTATCACGCTCCAGTGCGGGAATTAAGGTGGGCACGTTGTCCTTGTATCAGGGATCCAGCAGGGTGGCAACCCAGTAGTCAGCACAAGTTAAAATGTGGTCAACTCTGCTGCCGTTGTGCAGGCACTGCAGCATGTAGTCGCTCATGTGTGCCAGGCTGCCCAGAGGTAACGATAAGCTGTCCTCTGTAGGTGGTGTATCGTCTGTGTCCTCCGTATCCCCCCCAGCCATGCTCCAGTGATGGCCCTGAGCTGCGTAGGGTGCCACCCTGCAGTGAAACCGGTTCCTCCTCTTCCTCCTCCTCTACCTCATCCTCCTCCTCCTCGTCCTCCAGAAGTGTGCCCTGGCTCTCCACATGTGTACCTGGCCTCTGCTGGTGCAGGAACCCACCCTCTGAGCCACTTCTGTATGACCTGCCTGAAACCCTGTGAAATGCCCCCCCCTCTTCCTCCTCCTCCTGTGCCGCATCCTTTTCCATCATCGCTGTAATATTTTTTTTCAAGGAGACATAGAAGGGGTATTGTAATGCTAACAACGGCGTCATCAGCACTGGCCATGTTGGTTGAGTACTTCAAAGACCACAACAAGGTACACAGGTCTCGCATGCAGGCCCAGTCACTTGTGGTGAAGTGGTGCTGATCCGCAGAGCAACTGACTCGTGGATACTGCATCTGAAACTCCACTATCGCCCGCTGCTGCTCGCACCGTCTCTCCAGCATATGTAAGGTGGAGTTCCACCAGGTGGGCATGTCGCATATGAGGTGGTGAGCAGGAACGCCTAAGTTACGCTGCAGCGCAGACAGGCGAGCAGCAGCAGGGTACGAATGCCGAAAGCCCGCACATACGGACCGCACTTTAAGCAGCAGCTCTCACATGTTTGGGTAGTTTTTAAGAATCTTCTGCACCACCAGATTCAGCACATGCGCCAGGCAAGAGATGTGCTTCAAACCGGCTAGTCCCAGAGCTGCAACGATATTTCGCCCATTATGGCACACCACCAGGCCGGGCTTGAGGCTCACCGGCAGCAACCACTCATCAGTCTCCTGTCATATGCCCCTCCAAAGCCCCTGTGCAGTGTGGGGTTTGTCACCCAAACACATGAGTTTTAAAATCGCCTGCTGACTTTTACCCTGGGCTGTGCTAAAGTTGGGGATGAGGTTCTTTCGATGACCGGATGTGGGGGTGGTGAAGAGGAGGAGGATGTGGAGTAGGAGGAGGAAGCAACAGGAGGCAACAAATAATGCCCTGTGATCCTTGGTGGTGGAAGGACATGCGCCAAACAGCTATCCGCCTCGGGCCCAGCCACCACTACATTTACCCAGTGTGCAGTTAGGGAGATATAGCGACCTTACTGGCCCATGTATCTGTGGTTATGTGGATCTTGCCACAGATGGCGTTGAGCAGCGGACACTTGATTTTATCCTCCACTTGGTTGTGCAGGGAAGGGATGGCTCGCCTGGAAAAGTAGTGGCGGCCAGAAACAACGTTCCTGGGGTACAGCCACCGCCATCAGCTGTTTAAAACAGTCCGTCTCCACCAGACAGATTGACAGCATTTCAAAGGCCAGTAATTTTGAAATGCTGGCATTCAGGGCAAGGGCTCGAGGGTGGGTAGGTGGGTATTTCCTCCTTCTCTCCAATGTTTGGGAGATGGACAGCTGAATGCTGCCGAGTAACATGGTGGAAATGCTTGGTGATGGTGTGGTATGTGGTGGTGTTGGTGGAACATCCTCTGTTTGCTGGTCGCCAGGTGCCATGGTGATGCCAGAGGTGGAGGGAAAGGCCGAGCCATCAGCAGAAGAGAGAGCAGGAGGAGCATGAGAGGGTTCCTTGTTTTTAAGGTGTTTACTCCACTGCAGTTCATGCTTTGCATGTAGATGCCTGGTCATGCAGGTTGTGCTCAGGTTAAGAACGTTTATGCCTTGCTTCAGGCTCTGATGGCACAACAAGCAAACCACTCGTGTCTTGTCGTCAGGACATTGTGTGAAGAACTGCCACGCCAATGAACTCCTTGGAGCCGGCCTTGGTGTGCTCGGTGCCTGGGTGCGGTGGACAGTAGCAGGTGTACTGTCTCTGGAACGGCCGCTGCACTTTTCACTATCCGTAGAGCGGCATTTGGGCCTAACAAATAACGCTGCAGATTCTGTCACCTACTCGCCCCAGAGGAAGGTGTTTGACTTGGAGCGGTAGTTGGCGCTGAATGGCCACGTCCTCTGCCACGAACAGGAGCTCCACCAACACCACCACGACCATGCCCACGTCCCTTATTTGATGTTTTCCCTCCGGTGTCAATTTACCTGCCACTAGTCGACAATTACGTTCACTAAGGCAGTGCCCGTGTCATAAAAATGCTCTGTGGACCCAGAATAATGTTTTTTGGGCCCAAAAAACACTGAAAAAAATGTAAAAAAAAAATTGGTACACTGTATGCACAAGTGGTTTGTGGAACAAGAACAAATATTTTTGCAATAAAATACAGAAAATTAGTATTTCACTGCTGTAAATTGAAAATAATTATTTATATGCTGGAGGCACAACACGGCTTTTTTCAATATAACCCCAAAATGCAGTTTTTAACTGCTGTTAGCTATACATTAAAAGTAGGTATTTATACAATGTATGGACACCAGATTTGGGGACCCAGAACACGGATTTGGATACCAGATTTGGGGACCCAGAACACGGATTTGGTCACCAAAATTCACAAATGCAGAATTTGACTGCTATAAATTGGAAATAATTTAATCGACGGATGCAGAACAGTTTTTTCGGCCTAAAACACAGCTTTTTTCAATAAAACCCCAAAATGCGGTTTTTAACAGCTGTACATTAAAAGTAGCTATTTATACTGTGTATGTACAACTGATTTGGAGACCCAGAACACGGATTTGGTCACCAAAATTCAGAAATGCAGTATTTAACTGCTTTACATTGTAAATAATTATTTAAACGACGGATGCACAACAGTTTTTTCATGTGTAAGAGGGTGCAAGGTACCGTGGTCGACGGGAGGTACGTGTCACCGAGGTTCCTTGCCTCGGTGAGGTAAGAGCCGGGTTTTCTTGACACATTTGTATTTAGTTTGGCTGCAAAGCCAATCTGGGCCGGCTCTTACTGGGAGTAGGCAAAGAGTTGGGTGGGTGCCTATTCCCCACGGTCCAGGCCGGTTTTTCCTGGGCCTTTAAAACACAGCCAGCACCAGCAGGTGTGGCTGTGATTGTCCTGGAGCTGCTAACAGTGCTGTGGAGCTCTCTGACCTGGAGGAAGGAGCTCAGCAAAGTGAGGTTTTTCCTGGAAGCCTGAAGGTGGTTTGTCCTGCGGCTCGGCTGACAGCCAGGTGCGAACCCGCACCTTAAACCTCACAGGTGATTGGATCCTGCTTTGGACTCTTTTTGTTTTGCCTCATGACTTCTGATGTGTGTGTGAATTAACACCAAGAGACTGTTTATCGTTTGTTTTGTGTCAGTGTGAATAAAACACTGTTTATTGCACGTTCTGGACTCCTTGTTTTGCCTCTGTACTGCACCCGCACCGCTATCTACCAGAGCGACTCCCACATTTGGTGTCGGATGCGGGCATGCGCAGTGAGGCTAGCGTGAACGCTCGAAATTTTTTTGTTTTTGCTGGGCACGACTGGATGTCCTATATTAGGCCGGCAAAGTTGCAGCCTGTGTTCCCTGATAAAATGGAGGCGGTTGTAAAAGCCCTTGTGGAGGCTAACTTGCAGCAGCGGGAGGCCAACAAGCAGCAGCAGGAGACCCACCAGCTACTACTTCAGCAGGTGATGGCCTTACAAGCGACAGGAGCGTCCCAGTACGTCCACGATGCCCGGAAAGCTGTCCGTGCAGCGATCCTAAAATGACCCCCTCGGATGATGTTGAGACCTATCTGGCGGTGTTCGAGAAGGTGGCCGTGAGGGAGAAATTACCCGAGAACAGTGGGCGGAGGTCGTCGCTCCGTTCCTGGCGTCTGGACCCCAGCAAGTATTTTTGACCTCCCAGATGATCAAGCAGCTGACTACCCGACCGTGAAAGGTGAGATCCTGGCAAGACTGGGGGTGAATGTTTTGGTCCGGGCCCAGCGGGTGCATCAGTGGGAGTTTAACCCGGCTGAACCCGCCAGACCACAATACTTTGACTTGCTACATCGGTTGCAAAAATGGCTGCAGCCAGACATACTGACTCCTACTGCTATGCTAGACCGTCTGTTAGCAGATGTATTCTGGAGGGCTTTGCCATACCCTCTCCAGCACTGGATCGGCCAGGTGTCACCTGGGAATGCCTTAGAGATGGTCGACCTGGTGGAGCGATATGAGGCCACCAGAAACCTGCAGGGGGTTCTTTTGGGAGGGGCCAGTCAAACCCGGAAATCTCCACCCCAGACCCGGCGGCCGGCCAAACCCGCCTGGGATGTACCCCTTGCAGACCCATCCCCAGTGGTCTGCTGGCAGTGTCGGGAGCCTGGACACATAAGGGCCAACTGTCCCCATCGGGGTGAACCCATGGACACGAACTATGGTTACCGCCATTCGTTGTATGCCCGGAAGCTGTGCGCCACAGGTTTCTCTGAGACTATAGACAATAGCCACCTGTGTCAGGTGGAAGTGGGAGACACTCTGGCGGTGGCTCTACTAGATTCAGGGAGTCTGGTGTCCCTGGTAAGAGCTGCCCTCGTGCGACCCACGGAGTATACTGGCCGAAAGGTCGGGGTGGTGTGTATTCATGGGGACTTAAAGGACTATCCCACCGCCCTGGTCTCTCTATCAACTGTGGCTGGCAGGTGGGTTCATGAGGTGGCCGTCGCTACAAAGTTACAGTATGAACTTATAATTGGGAGAGACTTCCCTGGTTTCCCAGCACTCTGGTCGGACCCGAAAGTCACCACTGCCCGGTAGGCAGATGGAACCCTAGCAGAGTGGCCTGGTTCCAGTGGGGGCCAGAGCCCTGGGAGCCCGAGTCCGAAGGGCCTGCGGTAGGGGTGACCACCACTTCTGTGATAGAGGGGAGACACCCCCACTGAGTGTAATGGTGGGAGACATGGAGGACTTGCCACCAGGTTCTGAGTTGGCAGACCTCCACGTCTCCGGAGACAATTTTGGAACCGCCCAACACCGGGACCAAACCCTGTCCAGGGCCTGGGAGAATGTGCTGGAAATTGATGGTAAACCCCAGAAACCAGGGGCTGAGTTAATATTTCCCGCTTTGTTGTTCACCAAGAAATGTTATATCGGGTGAACCAAATCTGAGGTGAACCTGTTGAACAGTTGGTGGTGCCCACAGCGTATCGCAAGCTTGTCATGGAGCTTGCCCACCAACATGTTCTTGGGGGACACTTGGGGTGGCAGAAAACCCAGGACCGCATACTGCAGCGGTTTTATTGGCCCAGTGTGTTCAAGGAGGTAGAAAGTTATTGTAAGTCCTGTCCAACCTGTCAGTTAAATAGCCCCCAGCCACATTTCCGTAGTCCTCTGGTACCTCTTCCAATTATTGAGGTACCGTTTGAGCGAATCGCTATGGATCTAATCGGGCCTGTGCCAAAGTCTGCCAGGGGCCACCAACACATTCTGGTAGTTCTCGACTATGCCACTCGGTATCCAGAGGCGGTGCCTCTGTGACATACCTCAGCTAAGCTCATTGCCAAAGAGTTAATGGAAATGTTTTCCCGTGTGGGCCTGCCAAAAGAGGTTCTGACAGACCAAGGGACCCCTTTTATGTCCAAAGTTATGAGGGAACTGTGTAAATTATTGCGTATAAAGCAATTGCGGATGTCCGTTTACCATCCGCAAACGGACGGTCTTGTCGAAAGGTTTAACCAAACTCTAAAAAATATGTTAAACAGGGTGGTGTCTAGAGATGGGAAGGACTGGGACCTGCTTCCGCCCTATCTCATGTTCGCAGTGCGAGAGGTGCCCCAGGCCTCTACTGGGTTCTCGCCCTTCTAACTGCTTTATGGCAGACACCCTCAAGGCCTGTTGGATATTGCCAAGGAAGCGTGGGAACAACAGCCTGTCCCTCACAAAGTGTCATTGAGTATGTCACCCAGATGCAGGAACGGTTGGAAAGGGTGTTGCCGCTGGTCCGGGAGCATATGGAGACAGCCTGTCTTCCAAACAAGTTCAGGAAGTAAGGGAGTTCATCAGTCGAAACACGGATGTGTTCTCGGACCTCCCTGGCCGCACGTCTCTCATCCAACATGACATCGTCACTGAGCCTCAGGTCAAGATCCGGTTAAAATCATACCGGGTACCCGAGGCTCGGCGACGGGCCATCGCGGAGGAAGCGCAATTAATGTTGAAGCTTGATGTCATTGAGGAGTCAAAAAGTGAGTGGGCCAGTCCCATAGTTCTAATACCCAAGCCGGATGGGACGTTGCGGTTCTGCAACGATTTTCGCAAATTAAATGAAGTGTCCAAGTTCGATGCATATCCCATGCCCCGGGTAGACGAGCTTGTTGAGAATTTAGGGCAAGCCCGTTATTTTTCTGTGCTAGACCTCACTAAAGGATACTGGCAAGTACCCTTAACGGAGGCGGCCAAGGAAAAACGCTTTGTTACCCGCAGGGCCTGTATCATTACAAGGTGTTACCCTTTGGCCTGCATGGCGCCCCGCCACCTTCCAAAGGTTAATGGATATTGTACTGCGACCTCATCGTCGGTACGCTTCGGCCTACTTAGATGATGTAATCATCCACAACACCGACTGGGAAAGCCATTTGCCCAAAGTGCAGGCGGTAGTGGATGCCCTGAGGAAAGCTGGACTAACCGCCAATCCAAAGAAGTGTGCGATTGGGTTGGAAGAGACCAAATATCTGGGATATGTTATTGGGCGGAGAGTCATAAAGCCGCAGGTAACTAAGGTAGAAGCCATACGTAACTGGCCCCGACCGGTCACCACCAGACAGGTAAAGTCCTTCCTGGGAATGGTAGGGTACTACATGCGGTTTGTGCCCCACTTTGCCACAATAGCAGCGCCGTTGACAGACCTGTTGAAGGGGCGAAAGTCTGGGAAGGTTAGCTGGAGTGAGAAGGCGGAGGAGGCTTTCTCCGCGTTGAAGTCGGCCCTGTGTGGGTCCCCGGTTTTGGTGACACCCGACTTCAACAGGGAGTTCGTAGTACAGACCGACGCCTCGGAGGTAGGCCTCGGTGCTGTACTGTCTCAGGAGGTCAACGGGGAAGAACATCCCGTTGTCTTCCTGAGCCGTAAGCTCAGTCCCGCCGAGTCCAGGTATAATATAGTGGAGAAGGAGTGCCTGGCTATCAAGTGGGCACTCGAATCTCTCTTCTACTACCTGTTAGGGAGGAGGTTCCGTCTGATGACCGACCATTCCCCTCTCAAGTGGATGAGCCAGGCCAAGGAGAGGAATGCTCGGGTCACCAGGTGGTTCCTATCCCTGCAGAACTTCAAGTTCTCTGTAGAACACAGGGCAGGCCGCTTGCAGGGTAACGCAGATGCCCTGTCCCGCGTCCACTGCCTCACATGTGTTCACACCCTCAGGGTTGAACAAAGGGGGGGGGGTGTGTAGAGGGTGCAAGGTACCGTGGTCGACGGGAGGTACGTGTCACCGAGGTTCCTGGCCTCGGTGAGGTAAGAGCCTGGTTTTCTTGGGTGTCAGCAGCAGCTAGTGCTGCTTGACACATTTGTATTTAGTTTGGCTGCAAAGCCAATCCGGGCCGGTTCTTACTGGGAGTAGGCAAAGAGTTGGGTGGGTGCCTACCTATTCCCCACGGTCCAGGCTGGTTTTTCCCGGGCCTTTAAAACACAGCCAGCACCAGCAGGTGTGGCTGTGATTGTCCTCGAGCTGCTAACAGTGCTGTGGAGCTCTCTGACCTGGAGGAAGGAGCTCAGCAAAGTGGGGTTTTTCCTGGAAGCCTGAAGGTGGTTTGTCCTGCGGCTCGGCTGACAGCCAGGTGCGAACCCGCACCTTAAACCTCACAGGTGATTGGATCCTGCTTTGGACTCTTTTTGTTTTGCCTCATGACTTCTGATGTGTGTGTGAATTAACACCAAGAGACTGTTTATCGTTTGTTTTGTGTCAGTGTGAATAAAACACTGTTTATTGCACGTTCTGGACTCCTTGTTTTGCCTCTGTACTGCACCCGCACCGCTATCTACCAGAGCGACTCCCCACAATCCTAAAACACAGCATTTTTAAATAAAACCCCAAAATGCAGTTTTTTACTGCTGTAAATTTAAATTAGATATTTATACTGTGTATGTACAACTGATTTGGGGATCCAGAACACAGATTTGGTCACTAGATTTTTGGACCCAGAACACGGATTTGGTCACCAAAATTCACAAATGCAGTATTTGACTGCTATAAATTGGAAATAATTATTTAAACGACGGATGCACAACAGTTTTTTTGGCTTACAACACAGCTTTTTTCAATAACACTCCAAAATGCAGTTTTTAACTGCTGAACATTAAAAGTAGATATTTATTCTATGTATGGACTCCAGATTTGCGGACCCAGAAAACGGATTTTGTCACCAGATTTGGGGACCCAGAACACGGATTTGGTCACCAAAATTCACAAATGCAGTATTTGACTGCTATAAATTAGAAATAATTATTTAAACGACGGATGCACAACTGTTTTTTCGGCCTAAAACACGGCTTTTTTCAATAAAACCTCAAAATGCAGCTTTTAACTGGTGTACATTAACCACCTCAGCCCCCCTATCTTAAAGAGGACCTTTCATTAGGGTAAAAAATGTGTACTAAGTATGCTGACATGTAGAGCAGCACCCAGGGATCTCCCTACACTTACTATTATTCCTGGGCGCCGCTATTCGCCCGGTATAGGCTCCGTTATCTTTTGTGACTTGGTCATACTAGGTGGAGCCCAGGCTGTAGCACTGGCCAATCGCATCGCACAGCTCACAGCCTAGGAGAAAAAAAAACTCCCAGCGCTACAGCCTGGGATACGCCTAGTATAACCAAGTGATACTAGGCTCCGACTAGTATGATCAAGTCACAGAAGATACCGGAGCCTATACCGGGCGAACGGAGCGACGCCCAGGGATAATAGTAAGTGCAGGGAAATCCCTGGGCGCCGCTCTACATGTCAGCATAGTTAGTTCACATTTTTTACCCTGATGAAAGGTCCTCTTTAAACACCCTTAATGACCAGACCACTTTTTACAATTCTGCACTACCCTACTTTCACGGTTTATTGCTCGGTCATACAACTTACCACCCAAATTAATTTTACCTCCTTTTCTTTTCACTAATAGAGCTTTCATTTGGTGGTATTTCATTGTTGCTGACATTTTAACTTTTTTTGATATTAATAAAAAATTACCGAAATTTTTGCAAAAAAATGACATTTTTCGCTTTCTGTTGTAAAATTAAAAAACAACTACATTTCTATATACATTTTTCTCTAAATTTATTGTTCTACATGTCTTTGATTAAAAAATGCAATAAGTGTATATTTATTGGTTTGGGTAAAGTTATAGCGTTTACAAACTATGGTGCAAAAAAGTGAATTTCCGCATTTTGAAGCAGCTCTGACTTTTTGAGCACCTGTCATGTTTCTTCAGGTGCTAGATACCCCCCAAATGACACCATTTTAGAAAGAAGACACCTTAAAGTATTCGCGGAGGGGCATGGTGAGTTCATGTATGATTTCATTTTTTTTCACAAGTTAGCAAAAAATGACACTTTCTGAGGAAAAAAGATAATAATAAAGTTTCCATTTCTGCTAACTTCTGGCAAAAAAGAAAAAAATCTCAGACGGACTCACTATGCCCCTCAGTGAATACCTTGGGGTGTCTACTTTCCGAAATGGGGTCATTTGTGGGGTGTGTCTACTGTTCTGGCATTTTGGGCGGGGCTAAATTGTGAGCAACCCTGTAAAGCCTAAAGGTACTCGTTGGACTTAACCCCCCTTTACGCACCTAGGCTGCAAAAAAGTGGCACACATGTGGTATCGCCGTACTCAGAAGAAGTAGGGCAATGTGTTTTGGGGTATATGTTTACACATACCCATGCTGGGTGAGAGAAATATCTCTGTAAAAAAAATTAAAAAGTTGTCATTTACAGAGATATTTCTCACACCCAGCATGGGTATATGTAAAAATACACCCCAAAACACATTGCCCTACTTCTCCTGAGTACGGCGATACCACATGAGTGACATTTTTTTGCAGCCAAGATGCGCAAAGGGGCCCAAATTCCAAATTCTGGCCGCTCCGCAAAAGATAGAGCATGTCCTATTCTTGTCAATTGCGGACAAGAAAAGGCATTTTCTATATAGTTCTGGCATATAGTTCGGATCCGCAAAATGTGGAAAGCACATTGCCGGTGTCCGTGTTTTGCGGATCTGCGCATCCGTGGATCTGCAAAACACATATGGACATCTGAATGAGCCTTACAGGGGGGTGATTAGTGACAGTGGGGTGACAGCGGGTGATCAGGGGGGTGACATGGGGTGATCAGGGGTTAATCAGTGAGGGGGGGGGTGTTGGTGTGTGGTGATTGGTGCACTTACAGTGTCCTCTGGTGGTCCCAAGCAAAAGGGACCACCAGAGGAGCAGGCAGCTGGCATATCAGACGCTGTTTACAAATCAGCGTCTGATATGTGATTCAGATGCCATTTTTTTAACATCTACAGCTTGCCAGCGCATGATCAGCGCTGGTAGGCTGTAGTTAAAGTTCCTGCTGTTGCGATCGCACGCATTCACAGGAAGTCTCGTTCCTTGCGAGATGACGCACCGATGCGTCTAGGAGGAACATCCCAGCCGCCCGCAGGACGCATCCCTGCGTTAGGAGGTCGAGAGGTGGTTAAAAGTAGCTATTTATACTATGTATGGACACCAGATTTGGGGACCCAGAACACGGATTTGGTCACCAAAATTCACAACTGCAGTTTTTGACTGCTATAAATTGGAAATAATTGTTTAAACAACAGATGCACAATTGTTTTTTTGGGCCAAAAACACTGCTTTTTTCAATAAAACCCAAAAATGCAGTTTTTTACTTCTGTAAATTTAAATTAGATATTTATACTGTGTATGTACAACTGATTTGGGGACCCGGAACATGGATTTGGTCACCAGATTTGGGGACCCAGAACACGGATTTGGTCACCAAAATTCACAAATGCAGCATTTGACTGCTATAAATTGGAAATAATTATTTAAACCACGGATGCACAACTGTTTTTTCGGCCTATAACACGGCTTTTTTCAATAACACCCCAAAATGCAGTTTTTAACTGCTGTTCATTAAAAGTAGATATTTATACTATGTATGGACACCAGAATTGGGGACCCAGAACACGGATTTGGTTACCAAAATTCACAAATGCAGTGTTTGACTGCTATAAATTGGAAATAATTATTTAAACGACGGATGCACAACAGTTTTTTTGGCCTAAAACACTGCTTTTTTCAATAAAACCCCAAAATGCAGTTTTTAACTGCTGTACATTTAAATTAGATATTTATACCATGTATGTACAACTGCATTGTGAAGTAAAAATATTGCTTTTTTCCCACAAAAAAGAATAATGCACAGATGCTCTGTGGATCAGGTTTACCACTTTTTTGTCAAAAAACATACACTTATGCTGTATTTCACAGTAGCAATGTAAAATAGGTGGTTGAAATGGGTATTTCAGACTGTTTGGTGGACCTTTAAATAACATTTTTTTTTCTATAAAAAACAAAGAAGCACTTTTTCCCTCCAGAAATATAAAATATGTCGTTGGACGGTGTATGCAGAACTGTTTTGTGGACAGGGAATCCATTTTTCTCCAAAAATTTCACGGATTCTCTATTTCACTGCAGAAATGTCAAATATGCATTTTGGCGGTGTAAAATCGGCTTGGTGGATAAGGATGACCACTTTTTTTTAAAACTAAAATACACTGATGCACTATTTGATAACTAAAATTTAATATACGGTTTAGTGCATAGTATACAAAAGTGCTCTGTGGCACCACAGATCCTAGGCTAGACAAATGGACTATGTCACGGCTTTTGTCACCAAAATTCACAAATGCAGTTTTTCACAGCTGTAAATTAAATGTAGGTATTTATACCGTGTATGTACAACTGCTTTGTGAAGCAGGAATTTTGCTTTTTTCACACAAAAAAAGAATAATGCACTATTTCTCAGCTGTAATGTTAAATCGGTTTTTCAGGCAGTGTATTTCAAAATGCTTTGTGGATCAGGATTTCTACTTTTTTGTCAAAAAAAATACACTTATGCTGTATTTCACAGCAGCAATGTAAAATAGGTGGTTGGAATGGGTATTTCAGACTGTTTGGTGGACCTTGAATAAGGTGTTTTTTTCTATAAAAAACAAAGAAGCACTATTTCCCTACAGAAATATAAAATATGTCGTTGGACGGTGTATGCAGAACTGTTTTGTGGACAAGGAATACGGTTTTTCCCCCAAAATTACACGGATTACCTATTTCACGGCAAAAATGTCAAATATATATTTTGGCGGTGTAAAAAAGGCTTGGTGGATCAGAATGACCACTTTTTTAAAATACACTGATGCACTATTTGATAGCTGAAACATACAGTTTAGTGCATTGTATACACAAGTGCTCTGTGGCACCACAGATCCCAGACTAGACAAACGGACTATGTCACTCCTTAAACATACAAAAGGCAATATAGGGGACTTGAGCAGCTAGAAAAAAAAGTTTTTTTTCCTTCACTGAGCTACAAAATAGGATTAGGCTGATGTCCCTGGCTGGCTGGCACACATGCATTACACTGCAGTGACTAAAATGGCCGCCGAGCACCACCTCAGTAACAGATGGATTACAAAAAAAGATTTCCCTTGCAGTGGCTGGGTACAGAAATGTTGGATTGCTGAAGCTCCCTCCGTCTCTATTTGCTGTATCTTGTGGATTAAAGTAGCACAGGTTCTTCTGATTTCTGCCCTATTCTGCCCCTGATTGCAGCACCAGCATCCTCTCCATAAGTATAAATCAGCAGAGTGACGTGTGGCAGTACGTGACTCCAGCTTATAAAGAGGCTTAGTTTAGGTGTGGCAATTAAGACGTATTCTTTTTCCTATTAATGCACCACAAAACAAAACAAAATATACAGTAACAATCACAATTCACCGCAGAACGGCTACATATATTTCCTTTTAATACACCGCGTAAATGGCTGTAATACAATGTAACTTCAAAGCAGAACGCCAATTAAGACATATATTTTTTCCTATTAATACCCCCCCCCCCAAAAAAAATATTACAATCCCTCCCGAATTTCACAATTTCCCGCAGAACGGCTAATAGGACGTACATATGTTTCCTTTTAATGCACCCCATAAATGGCTGTAGTACAATGTAACTTCACCACTGAACTGCAATTAAGACATATTTTTTCCTGTTAATAAACCCCCTAAAAAATGTAAATAAATGTAAATTTACCTCAGAACGGCTAATAAGATGTATGTGTCTTTCCTATTAATACACCCCGCAAATAGCTGTAGTACAATGTAACTTCACCGCTGAACGGCAATTATGTCTTAATTGCAGTTCAGCAGTGAAGTTACATTATACTACAGCCATTTATGGGGTGTATTAATAGGAAATATACGTACTTCCTATTAGCCGTTCTGCGGTGAATTTAAAATTTTTTTCATTTTTTGGGGGTTTATTACCGGGGGAAAAATATGTCTTAATTGCAGTTGCTGGGGTGCTGCCTCTCCACTGCCGGAAAAAACATTGGCCCCGCCATAACAGCTGCTCTAGGTGTCCACCATGGAGTGCACCTTGATGTACAGCGAGAATCGCAAGAAGTGGCTCTCATTCTCTGCCATGTAGGAGTACATGGCTCTACTACAATGATATTACAGCGACTGCACTGCCAGCAATGTGGCCAAGTAGGGTTTCCGCTTATAGACAAGCTAATGGCTAGTGGAGAAAAGTTTTTCATGGCCAAACATTCCATTATAGATGTTTCATCATAGAGCCGAGGACAAGCAGGAGTCTTATCAGGAAAAGACAAAGGTGATGATGATGAAGATGACTAGAGCTAGAGGTAAGCGAAGTATTGAAAAATTCGATTTGGCTGCTTTGCCAAATTTTACAAAAAAATTATCTTTGTGACGAATTACTTCATCAAGAAGAGCATTTCTTTGTAAGTAGTGGATGTAATGACAGTGAGCAGCAATTGCACCCCCCCCTCATCATTGTACCCCTTAGATGCCATGTTCATAGCTGATTGGAGCATCTGACAGTAATAATATAGTGTAAAATTTTAACATTTTTAAAAAAAAATCATACTTGCCTCCTCCTTTTGATCGCGAAGAGCTGGCTGCCACCATCGGCTGGCTGTGATGACATCATACATCACCGCGCACAGGATTATTTTTTAGCTCCATTCAGAGAAAATCGATTCGCTACCACAAAGCACGTGGAAATTAGGCTTTGCAACAAATTGAATTTTCCCTGAAATTCTGATTGAAGGGCTTCGATTCACTCAACACTAATGATGACAAAGATGTCTTACTATTTGGAGCACCATATGGTAGTTGCTCATACACAGCTAAGATGGGCTTAGCTCTGGAACATTTGGGGCCCAACCCACCCACAGCTGCAGCGGCATCACCAGATCCCTAAACAAACGTGGCACTGGCTGTTCTTTGGGAGGTACACACAGGTAGATTGCTTTTACATACTGTGGGTATTGCTGCAATAATGATGTATAGATGCAACTTAATTAAATGGCACCCCCCAAAAAAAAATGTTAATTGCAACCGTGTGGAAATGGAATATACTGCACATAAATGGATGATTGAGGCTTGACGCTTAATTTCTCATTAATACACACAGGTAGATTGCTGCTATACCTTTAGTCTTGTAGTAATCACATATATGCTGCTTTAATTACATTCAACAATCCCCCAAAAAATGTAAATTCCAACCATGTGGGAACTGAATATACATAAACGGTTGATTGAGACTTGATGCTCAAATTCAGCTTAACACACACAGGTAGTTGCCACCCCATGGGTATTGCTGCAGTAATCACGTATATATATTCAGCTTAATTAAATGGAACCCCCCCCCCCCAAAGAAATTTTTATTGCGACAGGCAACTGAGGCTTGATGCTCAATTTCAACTTAACACACACAGGTATATTGTAGCCCCACCTTGGGTATTGCTGCAGTAATCACGTATATATGCTGCTTAATTAAATTGACCCCCCAAAAAAAATTGAGACTGTGTTGAAACTAAAAATACACAAACGGACAACTGAGGCTTGATGCTCAATTTCAACTTAATACACACCGGTAGATTGCTGCAGTACATATATATAAATAAATATATAGCAAAACAAAAGAAAAACAGCAGCACTCCAGGTGAAGTCAGGTGCAAATCTTCAAACCACGAGCTCAGCGGTCAAGTATACAGCAATATATCCAAAAATGAGGTAGCACTACAAAAAATAAAGTGGATGGTGGACCCTTTATTAACCCCTCTGCAACATTTCAACCACTCAATGTGGTCTTTATCAAGCATATAAAATGGTGTTGCTCAAACATCTTTATACCCATCATGCATAGTGATAATCAAATAACAATTAAGTATACATATCGAAATAATGTATGAGTGATTCCACAAAAGTGAACAATAAAAATAATGGTAAATACAGATTCACATTGTGTATACATAGTACGTGATCGATTAATCAAATAATCCCTCCATCTATTGATAATAGTACTCCAGTGTAAATTGATTAACAATATAACACCTTTGCATAATAGTGTAATAAAAAACAGCAGCTGTATCAAACATATATCAAACAGAACTTACACAGTGGGACAGGAAATACGGCGCCAAGATCCACGTCTATTAAAGATACTTGCGCATGCCCAGGAGCCTAGCAACAAGACGCACAAGCAGCCAGGGTCGAGAGACGCCCACCAAGACACATCACGGTACACGTGACCAGAGTTAGCCACGTGACCCGCTACCGGTCCCAGACAGGACGTCGCGAGACCCAGGCTGAATAGGGCGTCAATGCAACCATGAATACGCCGCGCCGGGAGGGAGGAGTTAGCAGCCGCCAGCCAAAGCACTAATCATAGTGTTGTGACAGTAACAGCAGCCGAGCATGACAATAAACAAATGATGAGGCTGGTTTTGTGTAACAATAAACAGTTTTCTACTGTCAATAGTAATGGCAACACACAAATACATGTACTCATAGCAGTAGTCACAGTTCTGGTAATGCATGGACTGGTCAATCTAAAACATCTTTCAGTGTTTACAGTTCTGGAGCAAAGATTCACGGCACTCAGGAGTGCTGCGAATCTTTGCTCTATTATACTGTGGGCTATTCTCCCACATCACAGAGCACCAGGCCCTCTACAGCACTGTGGTGTGCCGATCATTCATATAATTTTTACAGTTCTGGAGGCTGCAAATTTTAAGTTAACAGGCCAGTTGTTCTCTGAGTCAATCAATATATAGGTACTTTCTCTCTCTCTGTTCTGCCAGAGGAGTGGAATCTCTCACTTATTTTCCTCATAATCTCACTTCTTTTTATCATCAAAATGCAGCACTATAATGCCTGGCTGAGGGGCTTGGTTCCTGTAGTTACTACAGGAACCAAGCCCTCAGCCAGGCATTATAGTGCTACACATACAGTGTAGTAGAACCACAGCTTGCCTCTTAAGTATGCCTGGGTGCTTGAGTGCCCTATTCTTCTAGAGTCTAGAGACTTCTTGAGTGCCCTATTCTCCTATTCTTCTAGAATCTAGACAATTATGCTATGGAGTCAAAAAACTTTACACGGGTTATCTATTCGTTATCACGCGCCATCTTTTAATGGCTGACCTACTTTCCAAGATAATCTCAATTGAATCCTTAGAGGCTGGTGCAGAGCTCCATCTTTACTGTACTCCCTTTTGCTGGATGGTTTCCCCACATGGCTGATTCCTGCTTCTTCTTCTTTCACAGTCTCAAACTGCAATTAACTAACTCTAAGACTCAGCCACTCCCAATGGGGAGGGTAGGGCAGTAACCATCTAGCAATTGCAAACTTCCAGGATGGACCATACACATAGCATAACATGAAGACAATATAACCCCTTATTTAGTGGTCCGCCAGCACACTGCATACATATCTGCTGGTATACATATACACTATGACACACTTACAGGATCATTTCATTTTTTCTCACAGAAGGTGCTGGGCACAGCAGGACAGGGCTACTCCAACCAGCAATGATGTGTAGAGAACTGTCCTTGTGATTCTGGACTTTGAAGGGAATGCTGTCAATCACTGAGAGGATCACCTCCTTGACTTCAAAGCCAAGAATGAGTATGGCAGTGGTGTGCCAAGGGGGGGGGGGGGGGTTTGGGGCGGTCCAAAGGGGGGTGCCAGAACAGAAGCAATGAGCGCTTCCATTAATTCAGATGGAAGCGCTCATTGCTTTTCCCTTTATAAGATGTGTTTATAAGTGTTTCTTATAAAGGGAATACTAGTGAGCTCTCAGGACGTACAGAGCGCACTCTGACCTGATGCTGCAGGAGGTCAGGTGACTGCAGTGTGGACCCTAAGAAGAGAAAACAGCCAGGACAGGGAGAGTGGTGACAGGAGAGGTAAGTTACTTTATTATTTTACAGTCTGATCTGAGGTCTGATATGGAGGTCTAATGGGAGGTCTGGAGAGGTCTATCGGGGGTCTCGAGTGGTATATGGGGGGTCTGGAAGTCTGACTGGGGGGGGTCTGAAGGTCTGACTGGGGGTCTGGAGGTCTGACTGGGGCCTGGAGTGGTCTAATGGGCGGTCTGGAGGTCTAATTGGGGGTTTGGAGGTCTGACTGGGGGGTCTGTAGGTCTGACTGGGGGGTCTGATTGGGGGTCTGGAGGTCTAATGGGGGTCTGATTGGGGGTCTAGAGGTCTGACTGGGGGGGTCTAGAGGTCTAATGGGGCTCTGATTGGGGCTCTGGAGGTCTGACTGGGGGGTCTGGTGGTCTAGTAGGGGTCTGATTGGGGGTCTGGAGGTCTGACTTGGGGGTCTGGAGGTCTTTTATAGGGGTCTTATCTAAGGTCTGATATTGGGTCGGAGGTCTTACATGGAGGTCTAATGGGGGTCTGATCTGAGGTTTAAAACTGTGGTCATATGGGGTCTGACATAGAGGCCTAAAGGGGATTTGGTCTGAGATTGGGGGATCTCATTTAGAGTTTTATATGGGGGTCTGATCTGAAAGGAAGGTGTTTTTATTTATTACTAGCGCACAATGTAAAGGGGTGTTTTCTAAATACTGTGGTACCAGTATTTTCAGGGGGACTTTTTAGCCAGGAAAGTATTGGGGAGCACAGTGGACACAGTATTGGGGTTTGCAGGATGCTGTGTTGAGAAGGTGGGAGGATGATGGAAAAGTAGGAAAGTAAGATGTCTGTTTGTTAAACTCTGCAGAGACGAAGCACGGCTGAAAGAAGTCACCATGGTGGTCTGGTCTAACAGGAGAAGAAAAGGAAAGAGAATATCTACATCAGAGAAGAGAAGTCACTGGATGTAAGAGGTATGTGGCGCTGTATGACCCTGTATGTTCTGTAGCGCTTTATGTAATGTTTTCCAAGTATGTCTTTAAAGAGGACCTTTCATCACTTCTAAAGATATTAACTAACGATTCTCACATGTAGAGCGGCGCCCAGGGATCTCCCTGCACTTACTATTATCCCTGGGCGCCGCTCCGTTCTCCCGGTATAGGCTCCGGTCTCTGTGCTCACAAAGTTATAGTAGGCGGGGACTTGGGGGACTTGGTTATAGTAGGCGGAGCCTGCCCTTCATCTCCTTCTCCCAGGCTGTAGCGCTGGCCAATCGCAACCGCAGAGCTCATAGCCTGTGAGTTTTTTTTCTCCCAGGCTGTGAGCTCTGCGCTGCGATTGGCCAGCGCTACAGCCTGGGAGAAGGAGATGAAGGGCAGGCTCCGCCTACTATAACCAAGTCCCCCAAGTCCCCGCCTACTATAACTTTGTGAGCACAGAGATCGGAGCCTATACCGGGAGAACGGAGCGGCGCCCAGGGATAATAGTAAGTGCAAGGAGATCCCTGGGCGCCGCTCTACATGTGAGCATAGTTAGTTAATATCTTTAGAAGTGATGAAAGGTCCTTCTTAAAGGGGTTGTCCGCTTTTTTTTTTTGTATGAGCACTGCCTTCTCTGCTCTGTTCACCTGCTCATCACTGCAAATGCTATGGGGAGCAGGTGAACAGAACAGAGAAAGCAGCTCTCATATGAGTGCTACCCTCTCTTCAAACAGCTGGGGGCTGGGGGCACAGAGGGCATTACTACTATGGAGGGGGCATAGAGGGCATTACTAATGTGAAGGGGGCACAATGGGCATTTCTACTATGGAGGGGGCACAGAGCCAGAGGGCATTACTACACTGAAGGGTGCACAGTGGGCATTATTACTGTGAAGGGGGCACAGTGGGCATTACTACTATTAAGGGGGCACAATGGTCATTATTACTGTGAAGGGGCAAAATGGGCTTTATTACTATGAAGGGGCACAGTGGGCATTTTTACTATAAATGGGGCACAATGGGGATTATTACTATGAAGGGGACACAATGGGGATTATTACTGTGAAGGGGGCACAATGGGGATTATTACTGTGAAGGGGGTACAAAGAGGGCATTAGAACTGTGAAAGGGGCACAGAGAGGGCATAACTACTGTGAGAGGGCACAATGTGGGCATAACTACTGTCAGGGGGCACACATCTGTACAGAACTACTGTGAAGGTTGTACAATGAGGGCAATACTACTATGAGGGGGTACAATGTTTTAAAGTATTAGGGGGGGGGTGCCAGAAAAAGAACCCTCCCCAAGTGCCAAACACCCTAGGCATGCCACTGGAGTATGGATATAAAATGAATATATTAAAAGTTTTACAGAATATTTTCCTACAAAACTATATATCAGTATACTGAGTTCCTCCTGCTCTATAAAATGATGACTTCAACTCATACACCTTGTTCAGCGTGACAGGTTCCCTTTATAATAGGTTAAGTAAGTCCCAAAGTAGATAAAGAAATGAAAATGAGAAGTTAAAAACAGTAATTCCAAATAGATTTAACGTGTCACGGACGTTCCTGCGACAGGTGGCAGGAGATCGGTGAGATTGGCAACACGTGGTTTGATCTGACATGTTTTCCGTTTGGATCAAATGGCGTCTGTGTTGTTTCTGGTGCTTGCCACACCTTCTTTCCCCAGGTGTGGCTATTATGGTCATTTAACCTTCTCTATTTATTGTTGTTTCTCCTATGCTAACTATGCTATGCTGTTTATAGCTTTTGTTTGAGTTGTGGATAGCTGGTGTGTGGATCTCGGCTGAGTTCCTGGTGCTACCATAGCCACTTGAAGTTAAGTGTTTTCTTTCTCTCTTGTATTGGGTTTATTTTGTGTGTTGTATTTCCTGTCATTGTGCTGAGGGAGACTCCTGATTGTCCTTCCTTTTGGAGGAACAGTTTATCTCAGTTCTGACATTAGTACCAGGGTCCTATACAGGGAGTGCAGAATTATTAGGCAAGTTGTATTTTTGAGGATTAATTTTATTATTGAACAACAACCATGTTCTCAATGAACCCAAAAAACTCATTAATATCAAAGCTGAATATTTTTGGAAGTAGTTTTTAGTTTGTTTTTAGTTTTAGCTATTTTAGGGGGATATCTGTGTGTGCAGGTGACTATTACTGTGCATAATTATTAGGCAACTTAACAAAAAACAAATATATACCCATTTCAATTATTTATTTTTACCAGTGAAACCAATATAACATCTCAACATTCACAAATATACATTTCTGACATTCAAAAACAAAACAAAAACAAATCAGTGACCAATATAGCCACCTTTCTTTGAGGACACTCAAAAGCCTGCCATCCATGGATTCTGTCAGTGTTTTGATCTGTTCACCATCAACATTGCGTGCAGCAGCAACCACAGCCTCCCAGACACTGTTCAGAGAGGTGTACTGTTTTCCCTCCTTGTAAATCTCACATTTGATGATGGACCACAGGTTCTCAATGGGGTTCAGATCAGGTGAACAAGGAGGCCATGTCATTAGATTTTCTTCTTTTATACCCTTTCTTGCCAGCCACGCTGTGGAGTACTTGGACGCGTGTGATGGAGCATTGTCCTGCATGAAAATCATGTTTTTCTTGAAGGATGCAGACTTCTTCTTGTACCACTGCTTGAAGAAGGTGTCTTCCAGAAACTGGCAGTAGGACTGGGAGATGAGCTTGACTCCATCCTCAACCCGAAAAAGGCCCCACAAGCTCATCTTTGATGATACCAGCCGAAACCAGTACTCCACCTCCACCTTGCTGGCGTCTGAGTCGGACTGGAGCTCTCTGCCCTTTACCAATCCAGCCATGGGCCCATCCATCTGGCCCATCAAGACTCACTCTCATTTCATCAGTCCATAAAACCTTTGAAAAATCAGTCTTGCGATATTTCTAGGACCAGTCTTGACGTTTCAGCTTGTGTGTCTTGTTCAGTGGTGGTCGTCTTTCAGCCTTTCTTACCTTGGCCATGTCTCTGAGTATTGCACACCTTGTGCTTTTGGGCACTCCAGTGATGTTGCAGCTCTGAAATATGGCCCAACTGGTGGCAAGTGGCATCTTGGCAGCTGCACGCTTGACTTTTCTCAGTTCATGGGCAGTTATTTTGCGCCTTGGTTTTTCCACACGCTTTTGCGACCCTGTTGACTATTTTGAATGAAACGCATGATTGTTCGATGATCACGCTTCAGAAGCTTTGCAATTTTAAGAGTGCTGCATCCCTCTGCAAGATATCTCACTATTTTTGACTTTTCTGAGCCTGTCAAGTCCTTCTTTTGACCCATTTTGCCAAAGGAAAGGAAGTTGCCTAATAATTATGCACACCTGATATAGGGTGTTGATGTCATTAGACCACACCCCTTCTCATTACAGAGATGCACATTACCTAATATGCTTAATTGGTAGTAGGCTTTCGAGCCTATACAGCTTGGAGTAAGACAACATGCATAAAGAGGATGATGTGGCCAAAATACTCATTTGCCTAATAATTCTGCACTCCCTGTAGGGTGAGTAAGGACACTAGGTATTCCGGTGTATAAACTCACCTACCTCTGGGGTCTGTTTATACTGGTAGTTAGTCAGGACTTTAATTAGGCATTTACTAGGAGGTGTCCATCTCCTTTCCCTAGTTTCCAGGCCTTATTCCCTCACCCCTTTCCCTCCTATGTTCGGTGTGGTGTTTCCCTCCCCCACCCGAACTTGACAAAACATTAGTTTTAACATTCTGTGTACAATTTTTCAAACATTTCAACTCAGTTTGGTGCTCTTTAATTCACAAATGCATATTTGCTGGAGTAAATACTGAAGAGCCCTCTGTCGTTGTCTCAAGTGCCCCTTGGCATACAAGCACTTTAGTTTCTGGTTCTGTGAATTACACATAGAATGTGTGCAGGTCAGTTATATAACCCTTCCCTAGTTAACAGGCCTTCAGTTATGCATACTACTTGTTTATAGTGAAATCCATTCTGCCTGCACATATCAAACATATCTGAAGGCGTGTGCTCCACCAGTCTAAATATTTATTGATGCAGACCATCCATGGGAGCTGAGCGGCCAAGAGTAATGCATTACAGTGCTGTAATTACAGATGTTGCTGGAAGTCAGAGATTAACCTGACAGAGGCCTGCTGTTCATTTTCTTTCTAAATAAATATTTAATATACTAATGGCTTTTCAATTTTTAGTCCATTAATGACATTTTTAGAAAGAAATTGAAGCCAAATATCGTGTCTCAGGTTTTAATACATTATTTTTTTTGCAGCTTTGAAATTTTCTTTTGCAGAGCTCAGAACTATGAACTTACACACAAGACCAGACAGAAATAATTGCATCTACTTCTCTGTAAGCACTTAATATCTAAAACCAAATGACCCGAAACACGTAGCTAAATGCGTGCTGTGAAACCAAAACCAAACAAATTACAAAAGCTTTTTAGCCATTATCGGCCCTTTTTGCCCAGGCTATGCTTTGTCTCCTATTTTCAAAACAGAGATCCAATATAGTAAAGTTTTGATTTTGCATATTAGCAGCATTGTTTATTTTAAGGCATTTATCAAAACAATAGGTGATAAATATTGGATTTCTCGGAGTCTGTCCGCTAGGATCCAGGACTGTAACAAAAAACCATGGGGACCCATAGCAAGATTAGGAATGTTAGGCTTATGATTGGTCTCCTTAATGCACAAAGCTAAGGCACACATTGATGTCATAGTATGGGGATAATGTACACACGGATGTAAAATGGGAACAATGAGCACAATGAAGTCACAGTATAAAAATAGTACACAAATTAATGTCACAGTATTGGCATAATACAGAGATAAATAATCTACTAGGTGATGTTGCAACACTGGAATTATACAAACAGTGATTTCCATCAGTGATTTTAAGCCAAAACCAGGTGTGGCTCTAAACACAAAACAGGAGCAGATCTTTCCCTTATACCTTATTTCTGTCCTGGTTTTGGCTCACAATTAGAGATGAGCGAACACCTGGATGTTCGGGTTCGAGAGGTTCGGCCGAACTTCCGGAAAATGTCCGGGTTCGTGATCCGAACTCAACCCGAACTTCATCCCGAACCCAACCCCATAGAAGTCAATGGGGACCCAATCTTTTGGGCACTAAAAAGGCTGTAAAAGACTCCCGGAAAGGGCTAGAGGGCTGCAAAAGGCAGCAAAATGTAGGTAAATCCCCTGCAAACAAATGTAGATAGGGAAATGATGACTTAACATAAAATTAAAAAAAATTAACCAATATTAATTGGAGTTAGATCCCATAGCACAGAATCAGGCTTCAAATCACCCACCAATGGAGAAGGTCGCTTACTATTATTTCGACCCCAGCATCCAGACAAAGGAGAGAGGTCCCATAGCAGAGAATCTGGCATCATATCAACCACCACAGGAGAAAGCCACTTTCAGTGACTTAGGCCTTAGCACCCAGACAGAGGAGACATGTCAGATAGCACAAGCATTACATTTATACCATCCAGCACAGAAGAAGGCCACTTTTAGAGACTTTGACCCCTGCACCCAGACGGAGGAGAGAGGTTTTCACAGCACATATTAAGGCCTCATATCACCCACCACAGGAGTAGGCCACCATTTAGGTAATTTGACCCCTGCACCCATGTCAGATGGTACAAGCATCAGTTTCACATCACCCAGCACAAGAGAAGGCCACTTTTAGAGACTTTGACCCCTGCACCCAGACGGAGGAGAGAGGTTTCACAGCAGAGAATCGGGCATTTAGATCACCCACCACAGGAGTAGGCCACCATTTAATGGGACCCCAGCAACCATGTCAGATGGCACAAGCATCAGTTTTACATCACCCAGCACAGGAGAAGGCGACTTTGAGAGACTTTGACCCCTGCACCCAGACGGAGGAGAGAGGTTTTCACAGCACATATTAAGGCCTCATATCACACACCACAGGAGTAGGCCACCATTTAGTTAATTTGACCCCTGCACCCATGTCAGATGGTACAAGCATCAGTTTCACATCACCCAGCACAAGAGAAGGCCACTTTTAGAGACTTTGACCCCTGCACCCAGATGGAGGAGAGAGGTTTCACAGCAGAGAATCGGGCATTTAGATCACCCACCACAGGAGTAGGCCATCATTTAATGGGACCCCGGCAACCATGTCAGATGGCACAAGCATCAGTTTTACATCACCCAGCACAGGAGAAGGCGACTTTGAGAGACTTTGACCCCTGCACCCAGACGGAGGAGAGGTTTTCACAGCAGAGAATCAGGCATTTAGATCACCCACCACAGGAGTAGGCCATCATTTAATGGGACCCCGGCAACCATGTCAGATGGCACAAGTATAGCATTTATATCACCCAGCACATGACAAGGCCACTTTCAGTGAGTTAGGCCTTAGCAACGAGACAGAGGAGACAGGTCAGATAGCACAAGCATCAGTTTTACTGATCACCCACTACAGGAGTCGGCCACCTTTAGTTAATTTGATAGCTTCAACCATGTCAGATGGCACTTGTATCACATTTATATCACCCAGCACATGACAAGGCTACTTTCAGTGAGTTAGGCCTTAGCAACGAGACAGAGGAGACAGGTCAGATAGCACAAGCATCAGTTTTACATCAACCACCACAGGAGAAGGGCATTTTTAGAGACTTTGACCCCTGCAGCCACACGGAGGAGAGAGGTCCCACAGCAGAGATTCAGGCATTTATATCAGCCAGCACAGGAGAAGGCCGCTTTCAGTGACTTAGGCCTTAGCACCGATACAGAGGAGACAGGTCAGATAGCACAAGCATCAGTTTTACATCAACCACCATAGGAGAAGGGCACTTTTAGATACTTTGACCACTGCAGCCACACGGAGGAGAGAGGTCCCACAGCAGAGATTCAGGCATTTATATCAGCCAGCACAGGAGAAGGCCGCTTTCAGTGACTTAGGCCTTAGCACCGACACAGAGGAGACAGGTCAGATAGCACAAGCATCAGTTTTACATCAACCACCACAGGAGAAGGGCACTTTTAGAGACTTTGACCCCTGCAGCCACACGGAGGAGAGAGGTCCCACAGCAGAGATTCAGGCATTTATATCAGCCACCACAGGAGAAGGCCGCTTTCAGTGACTTTGGCCCCCTGCACCCACACAAAGGAGACATGTCAGACAGCACAAGTATAACATTCATATCACCCAGCACAGGAGAAGGACACTTTCATGTACTTTGGCCCCGGCACCCAGACAGAGGGAAGGTTCATTCAACTCTGGGTTGCACCCCAAGATCCTACTTAATTTCAAAAATTGATTTTCAATGAAGAAGTGGCCAGGAGTACAAGACAACATGGTTTAAGGCAGTTATTAAGGACTACTCTGCACAAGGGAGGGTCAGGTCTTGTGGGATCCATGCCTGGTTCATTTTTATAAACGTCAGCTTGTCCACGTTGGCTGCGGACAGGCGGCTGCATTTGTCAGTAATGACGCCCCCTGCCGTGCTGAATACACGTTCAGATAAAGCGCTGGCCGCCGGGCAGGCCAGCACCTCCAAGGCATAACATGCTAATTCTGGCCACGTGGACAATTTGGAAACCCAGAAGTTGAATGGGGCCGAACCATCCGTCAGTACGTGGAGTTGAGTGCAGACGTACTGTTCAACCATGTTAGTGAAATGTTGCCTCCTGCTAACACGTTCCGTATCAGGTGGTGGGGCAGTTAGCTGTGGCGTGGAGACAAAACTTTTCCACATTTCTGCCATGCTAACCCTGCCCTCAGAGGAGCTGGCCGTGACACTGCTGCGTGGGCGACCTCTAGCTCCTCCTCTGCCTTGGCCTTGGCCTTCCACCTGTTCCCCTGTGACAGTTGGGAATGCTCTCAGGAGCGCGTCTACCAGTGTGCGCTTGTACTCGCGCATCTTCCTATCACGCTCCAGTGCAGGAAGTAAAGTGGGCACATTGTCTTTGTACCGTGGATCCAGCAGGGTGGCCACCCAGTAGTCAGCACACGTTAAAATGTGGGCAACTCTGCTGTCGTTGCGCAGGCACTGCAGCATGTAATCGCTCATGTGTGCAAGGCTCCCCAGAGGTAAGGACAAGCTGTCCTCTGTGGGAGGCGTATCGTCATCATCCTCTGTATTCCCCCCAGCCACGCACCAGGGATGTGCCTGCGCTGTGCTGGGTGCCACCCCGCTGTGAACCTGCTTCATCCTCATCCTCCTCCACCTCCTCCTCATCCTCCTCGTCCTCCATTAGTGGTCCCTGGCTGGCCACATTTGTACCTGCCCTCTGCTGTTGCAAAAAAACTCCCTCTGAGCCACTTCTAACAGACTGGCCTGAAAGTGCTAAAAATGAACCCTCATCCTCCTCCTCCTCCTCCTGGCCCTGGCCCACCTCCTCTTCCATCATCGCCCTAAGCGTTTTCTCTAGGAGACATAGAATTGGTATTGTCACGCTGATAACAGTGGCATCGCGGTGGTGAAGTGGTGCTGTTCCGCAGTGCGACTGACCCGTGCGTGCTGCAGCTGAAACTCCACTATGGCCTGCTGCTGCACAGTCTCTCCAGCATGTGCAAGTTGGAGTTCCACCGGGGGGGCACGTCGCATATGAGGCGGTGAGCGGGAAGGGTGCACAGACAGCCCACACTTTATGCAGCAGCTCTGACATGTCTGGGTAGTTGTGAATGAACTTTTGCACCACCAAATTCAGCACATGCGCCAGGCAAGGGATGTGCGTCAAACCGGCTAGTCCCAGAGCTGCCACGAGATTTCGCCCATTATCGCACACCACCAGGCCGGGCTTGAGGCCCACCGGCAGCAACCACTGGTCGGTCTGTTGTTCAATACCCCGCCACAACTCCTGCGCGGTGTGGGGCCTGTCCCCCAAACATATGAGTTTCAGAATGGCCTGCTGACGTTTACCCCGGGCTGTGCTGAAGTTGGTGGTGAAGGTCTGTGGCTGATTGGATGAGCTGGTGGAAGCAGAGGAGGAGGAGGAAGCCGAGTAGGAGGAGGAGGCTACAGGAGGCAAAGAATGATGCCCTGTGATCCTTAGCGGCGGAAGGACGTGCGCCAAGGAACTCTCCGCCTGGGGCCCAGCCGCCACTACATTTACCCAGTGTGCAGTTAGGGAGATATAGCGTCCCTGGCCGTGCTTACTGGTCCACGTATCTGTGGTTAGGTGGACCTTGCCATAAATGGCGTTGCGCAGTGCACACTTGATTTTATCGGACACTTGCATGTGCATGGAAGGCACGGCTGTCTTGGAGAAGTAGTGGCGGCTGGGAACCACATACTGGGGGACAGCCATGGCCATCAGCTGTTTGAAGCTGTCTGTGTCCACCAGCCGGAATGACAGCATTTCAAAGGCCAGTAGTTTAGAAATGCTGGCATTCAGGCCAAGGGCTCGAGGGTGACTAGGTGGGAATTTGCACTTCCTCTCAAAGGTTTGAGAGATGGAGAGCTGAACGCTGCTGTGTGAAATAGTGGAAACGCTAGGTGACGGTGGTGGTGGTGGTGTCGGTGGCACATCCTCTGTTTGCTGCTCGGCAGGTGGCAACATTCCTCTCGAGGCAGGAGCCGAGTCAGCAGCGGTAGAGGGAGCAGGGGGAGCCTGAGCGGGTTCCTTGTTTTTAAGGTGTGTACTCCACTGCAGTTCATGCTTTGCATGTAGATGCCTGATCATGCAGGTGGTGCTCAGGTTAAGAACGTTAATGCCTCGCCTCAGGGTCTGATGGCACAGCGTGCAAACCACTCTGGTCTTGTCGTCAGCACATTGTTTGAAGAAGTGCCATGCCAGGGAACTCCTTGAAGATGCCTTTGGGGTGCTGGGTCCCTGTTGGCGCTGGTGAATAGCAGGCGAACTCTCTGGACGGCGGCTGTTCTGCTTTTGCCCCCTGCTCCCTCTTTGGCTTCGTTGTTGTCTCGGTCTCACCACTGCCTCTTCCTCTGAACTATTTAAGTCAGCGGCACGACCTTCAGTCCATGTGGGGTCTAAGACCTCATCGTCCTCTGCATCGTCTTCCACCCAGTCTTCCTCCCTGACCTCCTCCTGTTCAGTCTGCACACTGCAATAAGACGCGGCAGTGGGCACCAGTGTTTCGTCATCATCAGAGACTCGGTCACTCTGCTGTGGTGGTATTCCCATGTCCTCATCATCTGGATACATAAGTGGTTGTGCGTCAGTGCATGGAATGTCTTCCACTGCTGGGGAAGGGCTAAGTGGACGCCCCTGGAAAACCGTGGGAGCAGAGTCTTCAAACAGAATAAGAGACTGCTGCATAACTTGAGGCTCAGCCAGTTTCCCTGATATGCATGGGGGTGATGTGACAGACTGATGGGCTTGGTTTTTAGGTGCCACCTGTGCGCTTTCCGCAGAAGACTGGGCGGAAGACAATGTGGTGAACGTGCTGGAAGCACTGTCGGCCACCCAATCGACTAATGCCTGTACCTGCTCAGGCCTTACCATCCTCATAACGGCATTGGGCCCCACCAAATATCGCTGTAAATTCTGCCGGCTACTTGAGGGAGTTGGTTCACTACTTTGTGCGCCTGAGGCCGAACGGCCACGTCCTCTGCCAGCAACAGAGGCTCCACGGACACCACCACGACCGCGTCCTCGTCCCTTAATAGAATGTTTCCTCATTGTTGCGATTCAACTCGCACCACAATAAAATATAATATTTGTTAGCCCCAAAATTCCCACACTGGAAGATATAATTCCTTTTTCCGGTATTAATTACAAGAAAACTGCTGCAAATTGGACACCAGAATTTTTAATATGCTAGTTTTGTTACATAGATTCCCACACGGGGAGATATAATTCCTTTTAACAGGAGTAAAAACGTGAGGCCTACTGTTTCTGGTGTAACTAACACCAGATTGATTAAATTGGCCTTTTTTTCACCAAAATTACAACACTGGACAATGTAATGCCTTTTTGCGGTATTAATTACAAGAAGACTGCTGCTAATTGGACACCAGAATTTTTAAAATGCTAGTTTGTGTACATAAATTCCCACACTGGAAGATATAATTCCTTTTTCCGGTATTAATTACAAGAAAACTGCTGCAAATTGGACACCAGAATTTTTAATATGCTAGTTTTGGTACATAGATTCCCACACGGGAGATATAATTCCTTTTACAGGAGTAAAAACGTGAGGCCTACTGTTTCTGGTGTAACTAACACCAGATTGATTAAATTGACCTTTTTTCACCAAAATTACAACACTGGACAATGTAATGCCTTTTGCGGTATTAATTCCTTTTACAGGAGTAAAACGTGAGGCCTACTGTTTCTGGTCTAACTAACACCAGATTGATTAAATTGGCCTTTTTTCACCAAAATTACAACACTGGACAATGTAATGCCTTTTGCGTTATTAATTCCTTTTTACAGGAGTAAAAACGTGAGGCCTACTGTTTCTGGTGTAACTAACACCAGATTGATTAAATTGGCCTTTTTTTCACCAAAATTACAACACTGGACAATGTAATGCCTTTTTGCGGTATTAATTACAAGAAGACTGCTGCTTATTGGACACCAGAATTTTTAAAATGCTAGTTTGTGTACATAAATTCCCACACTGGGAGAAATATTGCCTAAGCCTTTTTACAGTATTAATTACAACAGGAGTGCTTCTTCTGGTCTAACACCAGAATAATTTTATTATTACGGTGAAAGCTTTTTCTAATTTATATTTCTGGCACATAAAAAAAATATATATTTCTGGCTGACAGTATTGGACTTGGCTGTAGTGGCACTGGCTAGCCTAGCTGGAACAGCACATTCATGGGATTTGCTATCCAAGTGGGTTACTTTCAGTTTCACCACTGATATATTAAATATCTTTGCAGTTAGTATGGGTGACACAAGCACAGCCAAACCCCTGATGTAGTATATCTATGAAAAAATCGACTATTACATGAGATTAATGGACGTTGTGGCAGCTTTTGCTGTAGCACCACAAGTCCCAAAATGGCCGCCGCCTATCAGCCCAGTAACATGTGCCAGAAAACGGTCTGCCCAGCCAGAAAAAAATTGATTTTGACTGAGCAGCTGAATCGCTGTTGTTCTGATTCACAGGTGTAGATTTTTCACTTCTTTGGAGCTTTGGTTTAGACTCTGTGGCAGCTTGTGCTGGCGCACCACAAGTCCCAAAATGGCCACCGCCGGTCAGCCCAGTTACATGTGCCAGTAAAAATCACTCTGGCCAGTCTCAACAAAATAGTGACTTTCAGTGAACAGCTCAGCTGAGTTGTTCTGATGCACAGGTGTAGAAAGGTAGATCATTCAATCACTTCTTTATCCCTGCCTATCTCGCCCTCACAGAAGCTGCGTCCTCTCCCTACACTAATCAGAGCAGTGTGACGTGCGGCGCTACGTGACTCCAGCTTAAATAGAGGCTGGGTCACATGCTGCACTTGGCCAATCACAGCCATGCCATTAGTAGGCATGGCTGTAATGGGCTCTTAGGGCAAGAAGTAAAACGCTAGCTGATTGGCTGCTGTGCAGCCCTTCAGAAAGCGGGAAGTAATCGACGAACACCGGACCCGAACCCGAACTTTTTTGAAAATGTCCGGGTTCGGGTCCGTGTCACGGACACCCCAAAATTCGGTACGGACCCGAACGATTTTCGAACTGTTCACTCAACACTACTCACAATCACTGATTAAAATCACTGACCAAAACACTAAAGTGTGAATGAGGCTAAATGCACATATAATGTCACAGTACAGGAATCATGTAGTGATGTCAAAGTACAAGAAAAATGCAAAAAGTAATGACACGCAGAAGGGAAAATGCCAAAAAAACAAATAAGTAACTTTGAGGCACTTTAGTAAAACTTAGAATGGGGTTATTTAAAATTTTCCATGAAATCTTATATACATTTTATCACTAACTGCTACTTATGGCCTTAGTTGTTAGGCCCCATGCAACCCTAGTAGTTACACCCATGCTGAGATCACTAGCATCCTGAGAATGTGGGAGTCTTTCACTCTGAATGGAATGGTAGTACACATGTTGATCCACCGCTCCATTTACTTCTATGGGACTGATTGAGTGCTGTCTATGTTGGGACAGACATGCATCCATCATGCTCCATCACAGGATGATTCCTTTAAGCAGGCTCGGACTGGCCCACAGTGGTACAGGTGAATCCCCCGGTGGGCTCCTAAGCAAGGTGGGCCCCTAGTTTCCCACTCCCTGCACAAGTGGCACATAACATGCTGCACTACATACATATTTTCAATGTACAGCACCTTAACTAGCCTGTGTTCATTAATAAAGCTTGATAGTTTTATAAACAGCAAATTAAGCTGCAAAAAACTGTGTCAGGCAGCTAATAACAAGGCCTATAAGATAATGGGTTGCATCAAAAGGGGCATAGACGCCCGTGATGAGAACATAGTCCTACCACTTTACAAATCGCTAGTCAGACCACACATGGAGTACTGTGTACAGTTCTGGGCTCCTGTGAACAAGGCAGACATAGCAGAGCTGGAGAGGGTTCAGAGGTGGGCAACTAAAGTAATAACTGGAATGAGGCAACTACAGTACCCTGAAAGGTTATCAAAATTAGGGTTATTCACTTTAGAAAAAAGACGACTGGGAAGGGGATCTAATAACTATGTATAAATATATCAGGGGTCAGTACAGAGATCTCTGCCATCATCTATTTATCCCCAGGGCTGTGACTGTGACGAGGCGACATCCGCTGCGTCTGGAGGAAAGAAGGTTTGTACACAAACATAGAAAAGGATTTTTCACTGTAAGAGCAGTGAGACTATGGAACTCTCTGCCTGAGGAGGTGGTGATGGTGAGTACAATAAAGGAATTCAAGAGGGGACTGGATGTATTTCTGGAGTGTAATAATATTATAGGCTATAGCTACTAGAGAGGGGTCATTGATCCAGGGAGTTATTCTGATTGCCTGATTGGAGTCGGGAAGGAATTTTTTCCCCTTAAGTGGGGAAAATTGGCTTCTGCCTCACAGGGGTTTTTTGCCTTCCTCTGGATCAACTTGTAGGAAACAGGCCGAACTGGATGGACAAATGTCTTTTTTTGGTCTTATATACGGTGTTACTATGTTACTATGTTAGATTATTAAAGCAACTACCCACTTTATTATTATAGACACAATCTTTGCTGAGATGACTTCTCTCTATAGAAATAGCTCACGTATTAATAACCGTGGTAGGTGATTGCGGACCCATTCAAGTCTGGTGCCCATGTATTGCGTATCCTCCGTATGCGGGCCGCAATACGGCCACGGGCACACAACGTTCGTGTGCAAGAGGCCTTAGTGTTTAGTGAACTGAAGCATCCAAATTGGAATTGAATACAAAGTTTAGGAAAAATTAGATTCGTACCGAATCCGAATTTCCTGGCGATTTGAGGTAAGAAACCAATTTTTTCCTAAAATGGCGCCTGCACATGTTGCAAAGTGAAAGCAAGAAGCCCAGGAACTCAAGATCACCCATAAGGACGTGCAGACAGCCAATCAGCAGCTAACCAGCCCCTGTGATGTCACAGCCATTTAAAAGCCTCATCCCGTGCGGTCTCCACCATTTCACTGTGAGTTGAGCATAGGGAGAGATGTGACAAGCAGTAGGGATATTGATTAAGAAAACCTTTCATTGTAAAATATTTGATAGGGAGAGTGCAGGGACTAATTGGACAGTGTCCCCCTTGGTTAATAGATGAAAATTCTATTATGCCTTGATTCACTAAATGCGGGGAAAAAGCGGTCTAATACAATTGCTATTGGTGTGTCCACATTGTTTTATAAATAAGTCATTCTATAATGCCTTGATTCTCTAATAGGGGTGAAAAAGCGGCCTATTTTTAAAGTTATTTGGATGTCCACCTTGTTTTACAGATGGGTCATTCAATTAGGCTTTGAATCTCACATTGTAACATAGTAACATAGTATATAAGACCGAAAAAAGACATTTGTCCATCCAGTTCGGCCTGTTTCCTACAAGTTGATCCAGAGGAAGGCAAAAAACCCCTGTGAGGCAGAAGCCAATTTTCCCCACTTAAGGGGAAAAAAATTCCTTCCCGACTCAAATCAGGCAATCAGAATAACTCCCTGGATCAACGACCCCTCTCTAGTAGCTGTAGCCTGTAATATTATTACACTCCAGAAATAAATCCAGTCCCCTCTTGAATTCCTTTATTGTACTCACCATCACCACCTCCTCAGGCAGAGAGTTCCATAGTCTCACTGCTCATACAGTGAAGAATCCTTTTCTATGTTTGTGTACAAACCTTCTTTCCTCCAGACGCAGAGGATGTCCCCTCGTCACAGTGACAGTCCTGGGGATGAATAGATGATGGGAGAGATCTCTGTACTGACCCCTGATATATTTATACATAGTTATTAGATCTCCCCTCAGTCGTCTTTTTTCTAAAGTGAATAACCCTAATTTTGATAACTTTTCAGGGTACTGTAGATCCCTCATTCCAGTTATTACTTTAGTTGCCCTCCTCTGAACCCTCTCCAGCTCTGCTATGTCTGCCTTGTTCACAGGAGCCCAGAACTGTACACAGTACTCCATGTGTGGTCTGACTAGTGATTTGTAAAGTGGTAGGACTATGTTCTCATCACGGGCGTCTATGCCCCTTTTGATGCAACCCATTATCTTATTGGCCTTGGCAGTAGCTGCCTGACACTGTTTTTTTGCAGCTCAATTTGCTGTTTATTAAAATTCCTAGATCCTTTTCCATGTCAGTGTTACCAAGTTTTTTACCATTTAATATGTACGGGTGACTTGCATTATTCCTTCCCATGTGCATAACTTTACATTTGTCAGTGTTAAACCTCATCTGCCATTTCTCTGCCCAAGCCTCCAATCTATCCAGATCCCTCTGTAGCAGAAAACTGTCCTCTTCAGTGTTAATTACTTTACACAGTTTAGTGTAATCTGCAAAAATAGATATTTTACTGTGCAGGCCTTCTACAAGATCATTAATAAATATATTGAAGAGAATAGGGCCCAATACTGACCCCTGAGGTACCCCACTAGTTACAGTCGCCCAATCTGAGTATCTACCGTTAATAACCACCCTCTGTTTTCTGTCACTCAGCCAGTTACTTACCCACATACAGACATTTTCTCCCAGTCCGAGCATCCTCATTTTATATACTAACCTTTTATGAGGTACAGTGTCAAATGCTTTGGAGAAGTCCAGATATTTGACATCCATTGATTCGCTAGTGTCAAGTCTAGAACTTACCTCCTCATAGAAGCTGATTAACCCCTTAAGGACTCAGCCCTATTTCACCTAAAGGACTTGGCCATTTTTTGCAAATCTGACCACTGTCACTTTATGTGGTGATAACTTTAAAACGCTTTTTCTTATACAGGCCATTCTGAGATTGTTTTTTCGTCACATATTGTACTTCATGACACTGGTAAAATTAAGTCAAAAATTTCATTTTTATTTATAAAAAAATATAAAATTTACCAAAAATTTGGAAAAATTAGCAATTTTCCAAGTTTCAATTTCTCTACTTCTATAATACATAGTAATACCGCCCAAAAAAGTTATTTATTTACATTCCCCATATGTCTACTTCATGTATCGATCATTTTGGGAATGCTATTTTATTTTTTGGGGACGTTACAAGGCTTAGAAGTATAGAAGCAAATCTTGAAATTTTTCAGAAAGTTTCAAAAACCCACTTTTTAGGGACCAGTTCAGGTCTGAAGTCACTTTGTGAGGCTTAAATAATAGAAACCATCCAAAAATGACCCCATTCTAGAAACTACACCCCTCAAGGTATTCAAAACTGATTTTACAAACGTCATTAACCCTTTAGGTTTTCCACAAGAGTTAATGGCAAATGGAGATAAAATTTCAGAATTTTGATTTTTTGGAAAATTTTCCGTTTGAATCCATTTTTTCCAGTAACAAAGCAAGGGTTAACAGACAAACAAAACTCAATTTTTATTGCCCTGATTCTGTAGTTTTCAGAAACACCCCATATGTGGGCGTAAACTGCTGTATGGCCAAACGGCAGGGCACAGAAGTAAGGGAACGCCATATGGTTTTTGGAAGGCGGATTTTGCTGGACTGGATTTTTGACACCATGTCCCATTTGAAGCCCCCAGATGCACCCCTAGAGTAGAAGCTCCAAAAAAATGACTCCATCTAAGAAACTACACCCCTCAAGGTATTCAAAACTGATTTTACAAACTTTGTTAACCCTTTAGGTGTTCCACAAGAGTTATTGGCAAATGGAGATAAAATTTCGGAATTTCTATTTTTTGTTACCTTGCCTCAAAAAAAGTGTAATATAGAGCAACCAAAAATCATATTTACCCTAAAATAATACAAACAAAACTGCCACCTTATCCCGTACTTTCCAAAATGGGGTCACTTTTTTGGAGTTTCTACTGTAGGGGTGCATCAGCGGGGCTTCAAATGGGACATGGTGTCAAATAACCAGTCCAGCAAAATCTGCCTTCCAAAAACCATATGGCGTTCCCTTCCTTCTACGCCCTGCCGTTTAGCCATACAGCAGTTTACGACCACATATGGGGTGTTTCTGCAAACTAGAGAATCGGGGCAATATATATTGAGTTTTGTTTGGCTGTTAACCCTTGTTCTTTTACTGGAAAAATTGATTAAAATGGAAAATTTGCAAAAAAATAGCTATTTTCGGACCGTTTTTATTTTTTGTTATTTACATCGTTGAACTGACAGGTTAGATTGTGTGCTATTTCTATAGAGCAGGTTGCTACGGACGCGGCAATAAAAAATATGGCTAATTTTTGGGGGGTTTTGTTTCAGTTTTACATAATACAGCATTTTTGAAAAAAAATGATTTTTTAGTGTCTTCACATTCTGAAAGCCATATATTTTTTTTATTTTTTGGGCGACTGTCTTATGTAGGGGCTCATTTTTTGCGGGATGAGATGGCGGTTTGATTGGAACTATCTTGGGGTGCATATGACATTTTGGTCGCCTGCTATTACACTTTTTGTGATGTAAGGTGACAAAAATGGCTCTTGACACCAATATAGTGAATATATTGGAGAAAAAAATATTTAATAGTTTTGCTTTATCCTCGTCGCTCTCTGCAACACCCCCCTCATTGCTATGTAGAGGGCCGACTCCTTCAGATTTATATTTTTTACTATTTATATAATTGAAGAACATTTTAGTGTTAGTTTTACTCTCTTTGGCAATTAATCTCTCGGTCTCTAGTATGGCAAATTTTATTAGTTTTTTACATATTCTATTTTTTTCCTTATAGTTTATCAGTGCTTCCTGACTCCCTTCCTGTTTTAGTGATTTATATGCTTTCTTTTTGTCATTTATTGCTTTCTTTACGGTTCCATTAATCCACATTGGTTTCTTATTGTTCCTTAGCCTTTTATTCCTATAAGGTATGTACCCCTCACAATTAGATGTTACAATGCTTTTAAAAATCTCCCATTTTATGGTTGTATTTTTATTTTTGAGGACTTTGTCCCAGTTAGTTAGGCCTATGGCCTCGCTTAGTTGGCTAAATTTTGCTTTTTTGAAGTTTGGTATTTTTGTTCCTCCCTTTAGAAACTCTCGTTTGAAGGATAATTGGAAGGTTATAACTTTATGGTCACTATTTCCCAGGTGTCCCCCAACCTGCACATCTGTTGTTCTATCAGGTCTATTGGTTAATACTAAGTCCAGTATGGCCGTCCCTCTAGTGGGGTCCTGAACCAGTTGGGAAAGGAACTTGTCTTTGGCTATTGCCAAGAACCTGTTTCCTTTTTGGGATGTACAGCTTTCAGTTCCCCAGTCTATATCTGGTGTTAAAAAGTGGTCTAATACTACAGCTATTGGAATGTCCACCTTGTTTTATAGATAACTAATTCCACCTGGCCTTGATTCTCTAATTGGGTTTAAAATGCTCTCTAATACTACTGCTATTGGGGTGTCCACCTTGTTTTATAGATAAGTCATTCTATAATGCCTTGATTCTCTAATTGGGGTGCAAAAGTGGTCTAATACTACTGCTATTAGTGTGCCCCAATTGTCTTGTAAATAAGTAATTCTATAACGCCTTGAATCTCTAATTTAGGTGAAAAAGTGGCCTATTTTTACAGCTATTTAGGTTTCCACGTTGTTTTATAGATAAGGAATTCTATAACGGCTTGATTCTCTAATTGGGGTAAAAAAATTGTTTAATACTACTGCTATTTTATATTTACTGATACTGTACAGTTGGTCCGATAAACATGTGCCAGAGCCTTCCAAGGGAACGGGCAGTGGCAAAAATGTTTCTGGAAATGGCAGAAGTAGCATCAGAAGAAAAAAGGGGTGTGGTAGCAGCAACAGGCCAGAGCTGCCAGTGTCATCCAGCAGTTGTGTTTTGACCAGCAACCCAGCTTTCCTTGAATGGCTGACTCGGTCTTCAACAACAACTGACATCAGACACACACAGTCAGGAGTAAGTGGGTTTCTCTGACACCACACATAGTTGGCATGGCCAAGGAACAAGCTCTGTGCCCCCCACCTGTCCTGAACTTGCCTCTTTCTTTTTTAGCTACTTCTGCTCTGGAATTATTGTATGCTGCAAACTCTGCTCAACTTTTTAGCGAGGACGAGCTTATTGAGAACAGTCCGTAGCTACTGCCCAGTCCAGATTTGGAGGAGAAATCTGCTGCTTATTTCTGTAGGCAGTGAAGTAGCGACAATGAGAGTCACATGGCAGCAGGTGTTGCGAGCTGTCAGCGCTGCAGCCATAAGACTGATGAGGGTGACATCAGTGAAGTGCAGACAGTAGTGGATGTGTCATGACTGTGACTGATCCAGACAGGTCTGGGAGGAGAAGGTCGCAGCGACTTGCTACTCGCGATTGCTTGTGAGTTTGCTCCGTGGTTCAGGGTATGTCATCCGGGTTTTGCCTTGTGAACCTTTTTGTCCTGACTGGGAGTTTGTAGGCATCCTTCTCAGGTGAGTCCTGTCTGCCACTCCCAGCTACTATATTAGTTTCAGTTTCACTTGCAGTCATTGCCAGATATAGTCCTTACTTCCAGTGCTATTCTGACCTTTGAAGGAGATCGTTTGACGGTATTGCTGTGGAGCTCTTGTCTGGCGTGGACTGTCGTTATTGGGATCATCTTCTCTGCTCGTGACTGGATAAGTCTATCTCTGCTGAAGATTGTTTGTTTGTTGCTGTCTTCCCCTGTTGTTCTCCTAGACATGAGTGATGGTGACTAGTGCTCCCATCTGCCTTTCCCCAGTCTAGTCTTCTTAGGGTGACTGAGGGTTTAGGCATACTGCTCGCCGTACGGGTTCACACCCCGTCTAGGGTATCAGGGCAGACAGGTGCCAGCTTAGGGTTAGTCAGGGGTGGCCGTTCTATTTCCCATCCGTAGATTAGGGTCCACCTTCCCCTCCGTCTGGTGCGACATGACTGCTGCTGGGATAGCGGTCGTGACAGGATGATGATGTAGCCAATCGCACGTGGGAACCGGGTGAAAAGGTGGCATTATCATCATCATCAGGGAATGAGGGTGGCAGCATGCCTGTGAGACAGCTGCAAGGTGGCAGGTGCAGCTGAGTTAGCAGAGTGTAAGCGTGGCTATGAGCCAGCAGAATGAAAGCAGTGTGAGATCAGGAGCCAAAAGTGCCCGGGGTAGACCTCCTGCTACTCAGGAGCCTAACTGTCCCGAAACAACTAGTGGAGCACAGCTTCATAGAGGCAGTGGCAGGCAGTCAGCATGGAGTAGTGGGGAACTGGGAATTTGTCATGAAGTTGCAGGAGGACATCAGCATGACCGTATGTAAAATCTGTGGGCAACACCTGCCCTGCCTGGGCAAAAGTATTCACTCGACACACCAGGGAGGATCTTCTCCATGTCCTTCAACAAGAAGTCAAGTCCTGATTGTCTCCTTACCAATTGAAAATTGGAACCATGGTCACCGATAACGGGAAGAACATTCTGTCTGTGCTGCATTAAGGAGGGCTGACCCATGCACCCTGCATGGCGCACATCCTTAATATGGTTGTAAACCAGTTCCTCTGTAAGACGCCTTGAAATTGGCCAGGAAACTGTGCACGCACTTCAGCCACTCTTACCCTGCAAAACACCACCTCCTTGAGCTGCAAAGACAGAATGGTGTGTCCCAACATCTCCATATATGTGACATTTTCACATGTTTGAACTCCACCCTCCACAAGTTTGACCGACTATATCAGCAGAGGAAGGCCGTGACCGATTTCTTTATGATGCAGGCAGACAGGAGTACTCCTCCATGTAACTTCGACATTAGCCAATGGCAGCTAATGCGTGACACCTGCCGTTTGCTCAGGCCTGTTGAGGAGGCCACTTTATTTGTCAGTCGCCAAGGACTACGGGATGAATGATATGATTCCACTCATTCATTTTCCTGGAGCAGATGTTGATAAACCTGACTGGCTAGGGGACAAGAGACGTGGTGCCTACATCTCACGGCCACCTGGGCCCTGTGGGGGCTAAACTGGAGGAAGACGCAGAGGAGGAAATTCCCGCACAAGCAATGTATACATAAATGCGTGGTTTATCTGCATAAGTGACAGGAGAGGAGCAGGAGGAGCATGAGGAGCTGGAGGGAGATGAAGAAGACCAGGCAGATGACCCTGACACACCACGGCAGTATGCAGTGGAGATGGAAGCAGGGAGTCCCTCTGAGACACTTGTGCAAATGGTCAGATTCATGCTTGCATAGTGACAGCTGCATTTTACCATTTGGCAAAGGGATGACTACTGGCTCAACACCATGTTAGACCCTCGCTAAAATAGGGGCCTTTTTTCCACCTGCTGAGAGGGAGGATAAACTCAACTAATATCGAGACATCGTATGTAGTCAGTTGGTCACTGCCTATGAGCGCCATCGCCCATCCCCACGAAGGTCTGACCAGGGAGACCCTCTGCACTCACGCTCCACTGCCATGACTGCTGGGGACAGGAGCAGCACCAGCTCCGTCAACAGTAACTTGAGTCTCCAGTCTCTGATGAGTATGGTTCTTCACCCGCCTACTGACATGGAGCAGAACCTGAACCAGCAGGTGATGGCATATTTGGACTGCACCCTGTCACCCCAGACTCAAGATTCCCTGGACTACTGGGCAGCCAAACTTGATTTGTGGCCGCAACTAGTCGAGTTTGCCCTGAACAAGCTTTTCTGCCCGGCCAGCTTTTATGTGCGGCAGTGGACATAGTTACCCCAAAGAGAATTTACCTTTCAACCCAAAATGTTGAGCGACTAACCCTTGTAAAGATGATTAAGACATGGATCAGCCAGGATTTCCACACAGACTAGATCATTCTGGCAGTAATGTTCTGACTGCAGTGTGCAGTCAACACATTGGGAAAAATGGCCCGTTACTCCAGTCCACGTGCTTCACTATTCTGCTGCCATCTTCTCTTACTGCAAACATCTTGTGTTGTTACTGCCACTGCTGTTGCCCCCACTTCACCATTCTGTGACTAGGCCACTATGATGACTCCTCATGCTGTTGCCACCCTTGCCACTCTGTGACTAGGCCACTATGATGACTGATCTCGCTGTTGCCACCCACACTAGTCTGTTCTATGGACACTTAGTGTCCCTGTTTGGCCTTGTTGACATCACAGTTTATTTTGCCGTTTCCCTGATACAGGAGAACTGAAAAATGAAAACCACAACTGATGCTGTCTTTGGATCACCTATAAGGCCTCTGTCCCACTATCAGTGTTTTGCATCAGGATTTGCTCATGATTTGGAAGACAAAAGTAGGAGTCGGTCCAAAACACAGAAGACATGTAAATAATTCCTTCACATGTCATTTCTGTTTTGGACCCACTCCTGTTTTTGCCTTTCCAATACTGATCAATAACTGACCAAATACTGACCATGTGAAGGCGGATGCTCAAAAGACAGGATACATGTTTTTTTAGGTTGTTCTTCTGATGGATCAGAAGAAGGGAAAAAATACACATTGATGTCAGCACAAAATTATTGCTGACACCCTCTCCACTTTGAAGAGAAAAGCTTGTGGCACTCTTGTACGCTACTGGAGGTCAGGTTTCCACCCCGTTGTTTCAAGAAGAAAATAAACTCCAGTTTGTGCAATGTAATAGGTTTAATTTAATCAGAAGTGCGGTAAATCATATACATGTGACGTTTCGGCCACAATACGGCCTTTATCAGACTGGTACCGCTCTGAGGACTGCTTTGAATATGGGCATAGTAATGGTAAGTGCAGACAATTGTCTGTATGGGTATAGTAACGCCTCAGAGCAGTCCTCAGATCGGTATCAGTCTGATAAAGGCCATATTGTGGCCGAAACGTCACATGTATATGATTTACCGCACTTCTGATTAAATGAAACCTATTACATCGCACAAACTGGAGTTTATTTTCTTCTTGACCCTCTCCACTTCATGGGGCCACTACTACTCTATCAGTGTGTTACAAACCAGGTTCTCTAGCAATCTATGTGGACCACTCTATAATAGAATCCTGAGCCACTGCACGGTTAAGTATATTATACCTGATGCTAACAGTGACCTGTAAAGCTGAGTTCACACTTCAGTTATTTGGTCAGTTAATTCCAGCAGTTACTGTATGATGAGCCAAAATAAGGAGTCATTCCTATTCTCACATAAGGTATCATGAAAAGATCTGCATCGATTCTGTGTTTTCAACCCGTAACTGACCAAATAATGTAAGTGTGAACTGAGCCTAATAATATACACTGATGAGCAAAGGGTAACAATGTTTTGAACTTTTGACTTTCAGGCTCCATATCTCACCAGCCACTACAGCTTCGAACGTGAGACTACCATCATTTTATAGACAATCATCTTGGCTATCTCATACATAAATTGGACTTGCAACTATTTAGCATATGATTAGTTATGCAGATTCTTGTCATGTAACGGCATTATTACTGTTTTCACTTTCCCTAATAGCTCAGTGTGTTATTTGGTTGATTTCCCAAGTGAAAGGTCACTGGTTTGAATCCAACAGCAGCCATGAAGAAGATTTACCAAGAAAAGAGAAACAGCATCATCCAGCTCATTGCTAAACTGCCTCATGTGAATGCTATGGCAGTTGGAAGAATATAAAATGAAGTCCATCCTTCCATTCCAAAGCCAAAAGGTGGACGTACAGGCAATGTATCGAATTCAACAAGATGGCTCATCACACGGTCTATCAGTTCTGGTGCGACAAACATGGCAGTGAAGGTGGCTCATATGCTTTGTAATCGTGAGATCATAGAAGTCCATGCAAGCGCTGTGTGACGTGCATTACGCAGGTCTGGAACGGTGGCCCAAAAGAAGGTGAAGAATCCTCAACTTCAATAGCGTTGGCTCGAGTTTGCAAAAAGTGCAAACAGTGGGCAGTAGAAGATTGGAAAGGAGTTATTTGAGATGATGAGATGAAAGTTAATAGACTGAGCTTCGATGGGTGCAAATGAGTCTGAAAGAAACAAGGGAAAATGGAGCTAACGGATCAAGAAATTGAAGGAACTGTCAAGTTCGGTAGAGGAAGCCTGATGATATGGGGTTGTTTCACAGCCAAAGGTGTTGGATACTTGAGTAGGATCGATGGTGGTCTCAATGCTGAGCTATATGTGAGTATCCTACAAGAAGAGTTACTTTGCACACTCGAGTACTATGGGTATAAAAAGGATGACATAGTGTTCCAGTAGGACAACAATCCGAAGCATACATCAAGATTGGAGAAGAAAGTTTAATGACAATAAAGAAGAGGTGCTGGATTGCCCCCAAAGTCCCCAGACCTCAACCCAATTGAACACTTTTTGAAAAAAAAGCTGTATTTGTACCCAAGTGAGTCGATCAGTACGCACCAACATTGGGAACATGTAGAATAGGTAATAATGCAGTTGCATGACAAGAATCTTTATAACTAATTATATGCTAAATAGTTGCAAGTCTAAATTATTTATGAGATAGCCAAGATTATATAAAATGATGGTAGTCTCAAGTTCAAAGCTGTAGTGGATAGTGAGATATGGAGCCTTAAAATCAAAAGTTCAAAACATTGTTACCCCTTTGCTCGTCAGTGTACTTTATGTGACATGCCTGTCATACATCCACACAGTAACTGTTTCACCACCAGAAAGGACTAGCTATACACAGTGATGTACACCAACATACACTCTCCCTGCAGGCTGGTATATAGCTGATTTAACGCGTTTCGTTAAATCAGCTACCACATTTTTCGCTTAAGACGTACCCAGGTTTTTGAGGAGGAAAATAAGAAAAAAAATATTTTTAACCAAAAGGTGTACTTTTGGTGGGTTTTGAACTAATGGTGGTCTGTGGATGACACAATTATGGGGGATCTGTGGATGATGCATTGTTATGGAGGATCTGTGGATGCCACTGTTATGGGGGATCTGTGGATGACACTGTTAGGGGGATCTGTGGATGGCACACTGTTATGGGGGGATCTGTGGATGACACACAGTTATGGGGGGATCTGTGGATGACACTGTTATGGAGGATCTGTGGACGACACTGTTATGGAGGATCTGTGGATGCCACTGTTATGGGGGATCTGTGGATGACACTGTTAGGGGGATCTGTGGATGGCACACTGTTATGGGGGGATCTGTGGATGACACACAGTTATGGGGGGATCTCTGGATGACACTGTTATGGAGGATCTGTGGACGACACTGTTATGGAGGATCTGTGGATGACACTGTTATGGGGGCATCTGTGGAGGATGCATTGTTATGGGGGATAACAATGGATGACACTGGGAGCATCTGTGGATGACACTGTTAATAATCCCCATTGTGTCCACTTCATAGTAATAATCCCCATTGTGCCCCCTTTATAGTAATAATGACCAATGTACTCCCTTCATAGTAATAATGCCCATTGTGCCCCCTTCACAGTAATAATGCCCATTGTGCGCCTTCACAGTAATAATAACCATTGTGCCCCCTTAATAGTAGTAATACCCACTGTGCTAGTAATGCCCTCTGTGCCCCTTCCATAGTAGAAATCCCCATTGTGCCCCCTTCACAGTAATAATCCCCATTGTTCCCCATTCATAGCAATAATACCTATTGTGCCTCCTTTATAGTAAGAATGCCCACTGTGCCCCCTTCACAGTAATAAGGCCCATTGTGCACCATTAAAAGTAGTATTGCCCACTGTGCTAGTAATGCCCTCTGTGCCCCCTCCATAGCAGAAATCCCCTTTGTGCCTCCTTCACAGTAAGAATGCAATGCCCTCTGTACCCCCTTTATTGTAGTAATGCCCTCTGGCTCTGTTCCCCCTCCATAGTAGAAATGCTCATTGTGCCCTCTTCACATTAGTTATGCTCTCTGTGCCCCCTCCATAGTAATAAAGTCCTCTGTGCCCCTCCATAGTAATAAAGTCCTCTGTGTCCCCTCTGTATTACAAAACAAACGCAAAAAAACACAGTAACTACTTACCTTGTCCTGTTCCTGACGCTCACAGTCCTCTCTTCCCTGCAAGCACAGATCGTTCTGCAGCACTGTGTGGGTGGAGCTTATACAGATTTCCGGGCTGCAGGCTCTGCCCACACATGCCAGCAGCGCGATCCGTGCCTGCAGGCTGAATAGTGGAGCGGGGAGAGGTCTTCCAGCTTCACCCTTCTGTGTGCCGCCGGCCTCCCTGCCTCCCTGCGCTCCAGCAATGAGCACTTCCATCTGTATTGATGAAAGCACTCATTGTGTCTACAACCCCCCTGAGAGTGGGCCCAGAAGTTCTTTGGTAAGATGGATGCGCGGGCTGGTGGCATGCAGAGCACATTAAGTGAAGCCGCCAGCCCACCCGTGGTGCGGACTTGTTAAGGAAGGCAGATACCTTCAGTGAAGCTGCCAGCCCGTCCAACAGTGTTTAATGGCAGGCTCAGGAGCCAGTGGCGTACATACAGGGGTCGCAGGGGTCGCAGTTGCGACCGGGCCCGGCACTCCAGGGGGCCCGGCCACCTGTGGACCCACCCCCCCAGGCCAGCAGGCTACCCTAAATCATTTTGTACTCCTATGTAATGGAGCGCTCTGATGGGGCCCAGCACAAAGTACAGAGCGCTCCATTACATGTATAATGTGGAGGGAGGGGGGCGGGGGGGTGCGCGCACTCACACACCCGGCCGGCATTTCTTTTCCGTAGTGAAGCAGGGAAACCTCTTTCATCCCTGCTTCACAATCTTCACAGCTCCCCCTGCTGGCCCCAGATCGCGCTGCTGGCTGTGGGAGGAGATCTGAAGACCCGGGAATCTGCCTTCAGCACAGCCAGCACGGAGATGAGTGAGGGAGCCTGTCATCAGGGAAGAAGGTAAGTATGTTTTGTTTTTTTTTTCTAAGGCTGCAGACTGTGGGCAAAGGGCAAGAGGGGGCATAACTAATTTGAGGGGGCACCTAATCAGGCATTACTGTGAGGGGGCACATATGAAGGCATAACTATGAGGATTGAGGGGCACATATGAAAGCATAACTACTGTGAGGGGGCACATATGTGGGCATATCTAATTTGAGGGACACATAATGTGGCATAACTACTGTGAGGGAGCACATATCTGGGCATAAATATTTTGAAGGGGCACATAATCTGGCATAACCACTCTGAGGGGGCACATATCTGGGCATATATACTTTGAGGGGGCACATAACTGGACATAAATACTGTGAAGGGGCACATATTCTGGTCATTACTACTGTGAGGGGGCACATATTTGGCATTACTACTGCGAGGGGGCACATATCTGGGCATTTTACTGTGAGGGGACACATAATCTGGCATTACTACTGTGAGGGGGCACATATTTGGCATTACTACTGTGAGGGGGCACATATTCTGGGCATTACTACTGTGAGGGGGCACATATTTGGCATTACTACTGTGAGGGGGCACATATCTGGGCATATTACTGTGAGGAGACACATAATCTGGCATTACTACAGTGAGAGGGGAACATATTTGGCATTACTACTGTGAGGGGGCACATATCTGGGCATATTACTGTGAGGGGACACATATTCTGGTCATTACTACTGTGAGGGGCACATATTTGGCATTACTACTGTGAGGGGACACATAACTGGGCATAACTACTGTGAGGGGGCACATATCTGAGTATACCTACTGTTACAGGAACAAAGGTGGGCATTAGTACTGTGAGGGGCCTCAAGGTGGGCATTAGTACTGTGTGGTAGCACTAGATTACCCTGCTATATATTGGCATGGCTCAGTCTTAAAGGCCAGCACAGCGCCCCCTGCTGATGATTTCACAGGGTCAGTCGCCATCCCTTCCTTATGTAATTATTATTTTTTTCTCACCACAGGGACCTTGTTCTGGATCCAGCGGACATCACGCCGACGCCAGCGACACTCTGGATGAGGTAGGACCAGATTTTATTAGTTAGGACTGGGTGAGTGTAGCCATGCATTGGGGTTAGGCTCTTTAACATCCTGTACGGGTAATCTGCTGTGAATGAGTGCAAGCCCGCTCAGACAGCAGAGACAGAGCACTAACATGATTGATAATGCTCCGTGCCTCTCTGTGATCTTTTTACTACAAAATCACAGTGAGATAAAGTTGTCACCGTGATTTTGTAGTTAAAAGATCACAGAGAGGCACGGAGCATTATCAATCATGTTAGTGCTCTGTGTCTCTGCTGTCTGGAGCGGGGCTTGGCACTCATTCACGCAGCGGATTAGCCACACGGAAACGGCAAGTGATAGGTTACATTTTTGTAATATACTTTATTTAGCCAAAACGTTTAATTTTAGTAGTAAACTGGGGCTGAAATGGCCATTAGCAGCGCTCTCAGAAATAGGGGGGGGGCGACGGGGAGGGGGCCCCATGGATCAGTTTCGCACCGGGCCCCATGGATTATGTGTACGCCACTGTCAGGAGCTGTTAGTGAGAGCTCCTGAGCCACCTAATTGGCGTCACATTCGTTTTATAAGATGCAGTGACTTTTCCCCTCCACTTTGGAAAAATACGGTGTATATGATTCAGAACGAAGCAAATTTTTTTGGAAACTTCAGCGAAGCATCCAAAACTAATTTTTGAAATATTTGCTTGTCTCTATTGCTTATTTCAAAGGGATCATTTAAACAGTATTTGAATGCAGAGCATGTGATAAAATAAAAAAAGTATTACCCACCAGTTACCTCCCCTGTCACTCTAGCAGCATTGCCCAGTGTTCCCTCCATTCTCTGTTGTTTCTTTGCAGTGATGACATTGGACCACCCGCATGTGACTACTGCAGCCAATCAGTGGTGCTGGATTGGCTGGGGATTTAAAAGGTGGTTATTTTATGACATATATTGCATTCAGGAACTGTTTAAAATGTCTTGGACAAGGGGTATTTTGGTTTCATAATATTGATGACCTATTCTCAGATAGGTCATCAATATCAGATCAGTGGGGATACGACTCCCGGGGGCCACCAACCAGCTGTTTGCAAATGTGATATGCGACTGGCCAGAACCGCAGGGGTGACATGTGAGGTGCACGGTGGGCCGATTAGGGGACAGCAATGATACAGTTGATCGGTTTACTAACGGTTAGCAGAAAGCCTCCCTGAGCCAGTCGCACAGTGATGAGGAAAACAGCACGAAATCCTCCGGGGCACTCTCTGTGATAGGGAAAATGCTAGCCAAGATGGTGCTTGAGGTGCCCTTGATGACAGGGGTGCTTAGGGAGCTTGTGGCGGCTGGGTCCCTTGATGGTATTTGTCATGACGCCAGTACCGTTAATGGTGGTACAACCAATTGTAGTATTGAAGAATGAGGTAGACAGTGGTAGGATACAACTTACAACTTTTACTGTGACTGGTTTTGATTGCAGCATACAAAATACAGTCTCTGATGAAGTTAGAGGAATTCTGTTGATCCACTGTTAATAGATTTAGTTAGGTCCTGACTCAGGCTGTGGTTTTGTAGTACCTTATCCTTTCTGGTATGCTCAGTCCTATATCTTTCCTGTTTCTTCCAAGCTTTTAGGACAGGTAGCTAGTCTGTCTTCTATTCATGGTGAGGCTGCCTGTAGCTAGATTGTCCTCCACCATACGCAAAGGCGCCCATTAGCCTTAGGTATTGGCTGTTATCACTAATGAATTTTCTTTCTCTGCTTGGTTCTTTTCCAGGGAGGAAAACACTCTCCTCTGGTCAGGATGTTAGGATACAGTTCGGCAACAGGAGGAAAACGTTCTCCAGAGCCTCATACCTTGGCACTACCACATAGTTGAATTTGGCTCCACTCACTCCTCTGTGGTGTGAAGTCTTCACTCTGAACTCTCACTAACCAACTGAACTTCCACTAACCAACTGAACTCTCAACACACTAGGCCTGACTAAGGTAATAATATAGGCTAAGTGCTATCCCCCTCTAGTGGTGGGATATATAAATTTCACCTGACCAGCCTATGAACAGGGATACAACAGGTATAAATGCAAAATGACATACAACACAATAACGCAGTTTACAGTGATTTGGCAGTGCTAATGTATCTTGGAGTGGGACGCTGCAGAAAGGCCACATCACTCATGAGATCACTGCATCCTCTTACATGTTTACCTTGTGGGATCTTTGTTGTGGTGTCAACGTCTACATTTTGGTTCTGCAGTGTAATTACATCTTTTCATCCTACTCACTTAAATGGGAGAAGAAGCTGTAATTACACTGCACTACTACTACAATGTAGACTGTGTGCAGGAGTTAAAAACACTTAATCAGACAGCACTCTCACAACTGCTGCCCCTTCCAACAGCTGATTGGTGGGGGTGCAAGGAGTTAGACCCTCACTGATCTGATATTTCTAAACTATCTTAAAGATAAGTCATCAATATGGGGAAGCCAGAATACTCCTTTAAGTGAGCCTGGAAGTCTCAAAAGTATAGTAAATACAACCTCTGCAATGCCTATTGTAATGCCACTGTCTGTATGTTAAGTACCTACAGTATATGGGATAATGGAATATAGAGGGCTCTACTGGTTCCTCAGAGTGGTAGAGGTGCAGAGGCTGCTATGTTCTGACTCACCCAGTCAGTTTGAAAAAGTATGAAAAGTGAAGAAGTAAGCAGGCACACTCTTATTTGGGGTCCCAGACTTGTCTTTATTAATTAGGGATACTTAAGCAATAAATAGATTAAAATATATAGGTATATGAAGTATAGGGTGGTGTAAGAAACAAAGTATTGGTGAAAAATTGTGGGGGGGGGGGGGGATGTTAACCCATTAAAAAGTGGTAGGTGTTGGGTAGGTATATTAGATGGCTTGTACGTAGAGTGAATAAGCAAAAAAATGATAATAGTGTTCATAAAAATAGAAATAGGAAAAAAAGGTCAAGTGTTCATAAAAATAAAAATAAAAAAAGAGTCATTGAGTTTCCATAAAAAATTGCATGCGCAATCTCAGTAATAAAATATCCAGGTAGTGGCAATATAAAATACCATGGGTATAAAGTATATTCTGGGAAATGTACTTCTAATGAGGTATATTGTAAATTGCAATTCAGGTTTGTCAACGTGACCAGTTTTGTGATTTTGTGAAAAGAGTGGGGTGCTCTTTGGCCTCGGCTCAGCGTCCTGCACTGTCTCTGGCTTAGAGTTCACTTACCCACCGCTCTGGGATGTTGCCTGGATGGGTCCTCCGTCTGTGCGTCTTGCGGTCTTTTGGTGCGCTGGACGGCGTCCCACGTGGCTCTTGTGTTTTGTGCGCGCGCTTTTTCCGTGACGTTCTATAGAGGTTTTGTGGTCACGTGATCGCGATCTTTCGTCTTGCCGCTGATTATCGTGTTCAAATGGAGCGCATGAGCTGTATGCCAAAATCATCCATATTAAAACAATAAAAGGCTTGAACTACTTCAGTTGTGTGTAATGAATCTAAAATATATAAAAGTCTAATGTTTATCAGTACATTACAGAAAATAATGAACTTTATCACAATATGCAAATTTTTTTAGAAGGACCTGTAATGTCTAGTGTCAGGTGCTCTGATGGTCTACAGAGCACCCGAGCACAATGGAAGAACCTGAGCATTAAACCAGGCACCCACTGCTCTGAAAAGGGGAGGGTGTCCGTGGCTTATGAGTTCCTGCTCTGACTCCATATATAGCTATGGCCATATATGCAGTCAGTGCTTGGGGACACACAGTGTATTTAAATCTGGTTTAGTCTCTATTTCAGAAAAGTTTCTTCTGGGATATGAACTCACAACCTTCTGCATTAGAGGCGAGCATTTTAACCACTGGGCTATACAACCCAATGATAAACTATGCTTGAAAAACCTCATAGTAGGTATAGGAATACTTGCTACTTTAGAAACTACTATGAGGTTTTTCCAGCACAGTTCATCATTGGGTTGTATAGCCCAGTGGTTAAAATGCTCTCCTCTAATGTAGAAGGTTGTGAGTTCATATCCCAGCAGAAACTTTTCTGAAATACAGACTAAACTAGCTTTAAATGCACTGTGTGTCCCCAAGCACTGACTCACTATATGGACATGTCTATATATGGAGTCAGAGCGCGACTCACACTGAGGGATTCCCCCACTGTACAGTGTCCCTTTCTATTATTAGTATATATAATGGCACCTCTGTATTATTACAATATGTAATGTTCCCTTCTATGTTATTAAAATATATGATGGCCTCTCTGTATTATTAGAATATATCATGGACCTCTCTGTATTATTAGTATATAAAATGGTCCTCTCTGTATTATTAGAATATATAATAGCCTCCACTGTATTATTAGTATGAATATATAATGGCCCTCTCTGTATTATTAGTATATTTAATGGCCTGTTCTGTATTATTAGTATATATATATGGCTGCCTCTATATTATTAGAATACTAGCAGAGGGACCGGACTTCACACTGGTATATTTCATCTATTTTATTTAATGTTTGTTTGTGTTGATAAAGATATTGATAGTATCCCCCATAACAGTGACCTCTACGGCACCCTGTCCCCTTAACAGTTAACTTCACAGCCCCCCCACCCCTTAACAGTGACCCCCCCACAGTGCCCTGCCTCATTAAAATGGGATCTCCACCGCTGCCTATCCCCTTAACTTTGACCTTCACAGCAGCCTACTCCCTTCACAGTGACCTCTTCAGGGATCCGCCCCTTAACAATGACCTATACAGCAGCCTGCCCCTTAACATTGACCTCCATAGGGACCATCCCCTTATCTGTGTCCTCTACTGTTCCCTGCCCCCTCCACAGCACCCGTCCCTTTAACAGTGACTGCCACAGTACCCCGTTCCATTAACAGTGACCTCCACAGTACCCTGCTCTCATAACAGTGACCTCACAGTACCCTGCCCCCTTAACATTGACCTCCGCAGTGCACGCCCCTTTAACAGTGACCTCCACAGTGCCCACCTCTTTAACAGTGAGCTCCACAGCAGCTGCCCTTTTAATAGTGGCCCCTGCCCCCTTGAGAGTGACCTCCACAGCGCCCTGTCCCTTTAAAGCTAGGGCTACATGAAGACATGTGTCATGCGACATTTTGTCGCACCAATGTCGCACAACAATTTTGATAATGATAGGCTTTGGTGTCGCACTGCGACATGCTGCGACTGCAACACGACAGTCGCAAAAAATCCCTCCAAGAGGGATTTTTCTGTGACTGTCACGTCACAGTTGCAGCATGTCGTTGTGTAGCCCTAGCCTAAAGCTGACCTACAGCAGTGAAGAAACATGGCTGGGTTATTATGGAAACCTGGAATAAAACTGTGTGTATGTGGAGACTAAGGGCCTGCAAGCTTCTATTGGCTGATAAAGGAGATGTGACCATGTGTTTGGCAGTTGAGATATAAAGAGAAAGACTTGCAGGCTTGTATTGGCTAATGTAGGTCCTTTTTTGGGAATATCTCAGTAGAGATGTCCCGAACTATTCGCCGGCGCACATCGCATGTTCGCGTTCGACGTGGCTGGCGAACATATGCGATGTTCGGTTTGCCCCCTATACATCATCATTGAGCAAACTTCGACCCTGTACCTCACAGTCAGCAGACACATTCCAGCCAATCAGCAGCATACCCTCCCTCCCAGACCCTCCCACCTCCTATCGAAAAGAAAGGAAAGCATCCATCTTAGATTCATTCTGAAGCTGCAGTGTTAGAGCAGGGAGAGTGCTGCTGCTGCTGAGTTAAAGGGGTTATTCACTTGACACTAATACCCTATTTCCCTAAAGAGGCCGCACATGCGGGAACATGTCGGGAGGGTTAGTGCCTGCTATCTTTTAGACAGGGACCGAATCGGAACAATACAATTGTATGAATGAATGTGTGGTTGGTAAGCGCTAAACAGCGTGTATCTGCGTGGCTGAGAAAGTTGGTGTGATATGGCTCATACTAAAGAGGGGTGAGCTGTGGGCGCCCCCTTTATGATAAAATAGGGAAACCATTCCCTGGTAATTTTGTAGGAATCTATTTTCATGAGCCATAGTGTGACAAAGCATGTGTGCACAAACATAGGAATTAGTCAAGTGGTTCCAGCGCCATAATATAAGTGCAGTAGGAGCTCTATGATACAATCACATTGTTGCAACACTGACTTACAATCAGAATCTGACTGCCAAGAAGCTTCAAAGAGTGAGCAATTGGCTACACATTCCAGTGTTGCAACAAAGTTGTAGGTTGCCATCAAGCACAATGTTGAGCAACGAATGCGCTGGATTCCTGATAGGAATGTAGAAAAACATATGCATTAACCTATGGCAGATGCACACATTAAAACACAGCAAAGTGAACTGCAGCCATAAGCAGTACCTCCTAGTAAAAGAGGATTACACACATTCAGTATTGAGTGGAATATCTGATTCCTTCCCTGATAATTTTAATGGGACTGGGTGAATAAATAAATGTATCAGCTTTTATAAAAATATAATAAAGGTTACGTTTTAATATCTATGTTGTAAACCCTAAAAGGATTTAGTAGGTCTATGTGACCTTTTTGTAAATAAATGGTTTTTCACTTTGTTACAACTGATGATCTATCCTCATGATAGATCATCAGCATCTGATCGGCCAGGGTCCGACACCCAGGACCCCCGCCGATCAGCTGTTTGAGAAGGCAGCGACGCTGCAGGAGAGTCGCAGCCTTCTCACTGTTTACCGCTGCTAGCGTTCGGTGAACAGAGCTTAGCCTTAGCCACTTGATACAAGTCGTGACGTCACTGGGCGGGGAGCTAGCAGCAGTAAACAGTGAGAAGGCTGCGCCGCTGCATTCTTAAACAGCTGATCGGCGGGGGTCCTGGGTGTTGGACCCTGGCCGATTAGATGTTGATGATCTATCCTGAGGATAGATAATCAGTTGTAACAAAGTGAAGAACCCCTTTAATAGGGAAAGCGTTAGCTAGGCCAGTGCTCTGTGTCCACTCCAGTCCTCAAAGACTCATCTGCTGTAAGGACAGTGTCCTGACAGCACCCCAAAAAGCCCTTTTTAGGGCTGGTACATCAGTCTGCTTTTATTTATATATATATATATATATATATATATATATATTGCTGTTGCCTGCCTGTGTGTGAGAGGCCGCAGGCCCACAGACTATACTGTGTGCACACCACATATAGGGTGGCACTGTACCTTGCAGATAAAAAAGTGATTTAATTTTTACCCTTTAATATAATTGCAGTTGCCTGCCAGTGTGTGTCAGGCCCACAGACTGTACTGTGCCCACTGCCAGTGCCCACCACTCATATCGGATGGCACAGTACCTTGCAGATAAAAAAAGTCATTTAATTTTTACCCTTTAATATAATTGCAATATAATTAACAGTCTGTTATCATTTACCAGCAACCATCCGGCCCCCACAAAAAAAGTCATTGCCATACTCACAGTTCCAGAGGGTTAAACGGATTGTTAGTGACCTTGAGAGATGTACAGTGAGACTCAATGAGATGACAGACAAATTTCGTGCGAGGGGTTATCCCGATTCTCTATTACAAGAACAAAGAAACAAACTCGATTCCATGCAATCCTCAAAGTCTGTAAAAGAACCGCGCATACCACTAGTGATTAAATATCACCCATGGACCTATAGATTACGCGGTATTATAAATAAACATTGGCATGTGATATCTAGATCTTATCTGGAAACCCCGATATTCCAAAAACCACCTATGTTATGCTATAAGAGAAACCCCAATATCAAAGATAGGATTGTGAGAGCCGACATTGGCACTAACAGAATTTCCTTAAAACAACAGGTATTCTCTACCCCAAGATCAGGCACCTTCCCCTGCCTCAACTGTGTGCACTGCTCGAGTGTCATACGCGGCGCATATTTCGCACATCCACATACAGGGGAGCAGATACCAGTCCAGGGTCATTTTACATGTGACAGCCGATTTGTGGTTTAATTATTAAAGTGTCCATGCGGTCTACTATATATCGGGGAAACCTCGATGCGCATCAAAGACAGATTGAGTAACCACAAATCCACTATTAGGAAGGAAAATCTTCTACTACCGATACCACATCATTTTCACCATGCGAGACATACAATATCCCAACTTAGATTTCAAATTATTGAGAGTGTTCAGCTACCACGTAGGGGCGGGGACAGAAACAGATTATTACTAAAAAGAGAGGCTTATTGGATACACCGCTTACAGACCATTGAACCCCGTGGTCTGAATCGTGATTACAGTGTGCACAGCTTCCTTTAAGAAAATTACGAAAACATAATCGCAAATAATTGTAAAAAAATCGCGAAAAAATCGCGGCTAATTGCAAATCGCGAAAAAATCGCACTGTTATACTTTGCTTTTCTCACTATTAATTTCCTTTTCTTTATTTCCTTTTTTTCAGCGCAACATCAATAATGCGTGATATTACTGCACAATGGAAGTTTTACCGGCAGTTTATACATTTTTGCTATGCTTTTGATTTGCTGTTTGTATTGAGGGGGTGGGACTACGTCATGATGTCACTTCCTGTTGTTACCTTGTTACTTTGTGTATATAAAGCCCTGATTATAATAGATGTTATGAGTCTGATGAAGGCACAATAAAGTGCCGAAATGCGTCACTTGTATTATATGTGACAAATTAAAGCATTTTCAAAGATCAACTGAAGCGGGTGCCGGTCTCCATTTTTGAAGTATTCCAGGGACGCCGACCCATTGACACGTGCACCGCGAACATTTCCAGAGCAGTGCCGACCAGTCCAGCGCTTAATATAATTGCAGTTGCCTGCCAGTGTGTGTAAAATTCAAATGAAGCGGACCAAGCATGGGTCTTTTTCCATCTCCCGGTTCCAAAAATCTATTCACTACACCGGCCCTGGCCCTGATAAGGGACAAAACAGAGATTAAACTGATAGGAATGGTACTTAGTTAACGTAGCACAATGTAGATAAAGAACACCGGCAGCACCGCGCCATCCACCTACACCAAACAGTCCGACTCGGCACAGTACATTGCACGGCTCACGCGCAGTGCCCCAAATTGGAAGGAAGAGGACCGACCAACCATCTTTTTCCATCTCCCGGTTAATAAAATCTATTTGATACACGTCCCCTGATAGGGGACGTAACAGGGATTAAACTGATAGGAATAGTACTACTTAACACACCACTCATATAGGGCGGCACAGTAAATTGCACTGCGCACGCGCAGTGCCCCAAATTGGAAGGAAGAGGACCGACCAACCATCTTTAACCATCTCCTGGTTCCTAAAATCTATTCCATTCACTGGCCCCTGATAGGGGACAAAAGAGAGATTAAACTGGTAAGAACAGATTTTTTTAATTTGAAAAAAAAAAAGGACAGCCTCTGCGGAGCTGGGTATTTTTTGGCCGCATTACTGAACGTTAATGCACAATGGCTGTAGGCTCATGCGTCCTTTTGCGGAGGTGACAAACCTGGTCAGTCAAACCCAAGGCAACATCATCGACCTCATCCCATATGCGTTTTTTATGGAGCGTGCCCTGCGAAGAGTGCTGGATCAGGCCGTAGATGAGCATGAAGAGAAAGAGTTGTGGTCACCATCACCACCAGAAGCAGCCTTGTCGTCGTCGATTGCTGAACCTGCGGCAACGCAGAGTCTGAAGAAGAGTCAGAGGAGGAAGGTGGCTTTGAGGAGGTGGAAGACCAACCACAGCAGCGGTCCCAGGGGGCTTGTTGTCACCTTTCGGGGACCCTTGGTGTTGTACGTGGCTGGGTGGAGGAAGAGACCTTTAATACCGTCAGTGAGGACAAGGAACGGGACATGGCTAGCTTGGTATCCAACCTTTTGCAAATGGGGAGTTTGCGGTTGTGCAAATGGACTGTTTGCGGTAGTTTGTGGTGCGTTAAATGGGGAGTTTGGTCTGTCAGAGTTTGGTCTGTCACTGTGTAGCGGGCGTAACCTTTACACTATCTGATCGATACAACATCATACCTGATCGTATACACACACTGGATGTTTTAACCCCTTAAGGACCGGGGGTTTTGGGATTTTTGCGTTTTTGTTTTGCGCTCCCTGCCTTCCAAAAGCCATAACATTTTTATATTTCCGCTCACATAGCCATATGATGGCTTATTTTTTGCGGGACAAGTTGTACTTTTTAACGCTACCATTTATTTTTGCATGTGATGTAGTGGGAAACGGGAAAAAAATTCCAAATGGGGTGAAATTGCAAAAAAAAAGCAATTTCACCACAGTTTTACGGGTTTTTAAATTACAACGTTCGATTTGCGATAAAACTGACTGGTTAATTTTATTCTTCAGGTCAGTACGAATCCTGCAATACCTAATATGTATAGTTTTTCTTGCGTTTTGATAGTGAAAAAAAAAATTAAAAGTGGGAATTTTTTTATTTTATTTTTTTGTCGCCATGTTTTGACCCCTATAACTTTTTTGTAATTATGCGTACGGAACAGTGTAGGGGCTCATTTTTTGAGGGCAATCTGAACTTTTAATTGATACCATTATGGGGTGCGTATGATGTTTTGATCACTTTTTATTCATTTTTTAGGAAATGAAGCGTCCAAAAATGGCGAATTAGCCATTTGGACGCTTTCTTTCCGTTTTATGTTTACCGTATGGTGAATATTTTTTAATATTATTATAGTATGGGCGTTTTCGCACATTACGACACCCATTATGTGTAATTTTTTTATTTTTTTATTTATTTTATTTTCATTTTGGGGAAAGGGGGGTGATTTGAATTTTTATATTTTTTTTATTAAATTTTTATTTTTTAAACTTTTTTTTTTTTTACCACTTTCTTATAGTTCCCATAGGGAACTATAAGATGCAATCATCAGATTGCTATTCTCATATATTTCAATGCAATAGCATTGGAATATATGAGAAAATCAGATATTTCCTATGGAGCCTATTACAGTCATAGGCTCCATAGGAATACTTAGTAGTAACCTAGGTTTCATTCACAGAAACCTAGGGTACTACATGCATGCTCCGGCCCCCCTTGTGGCCATCAGGGAGCCGGAGCAAAACCGAAAGTGAAACTTTCGGTTTTGCGCTGATCAGATGCCGTGGTCAGGATTGACCACGGCATCTGAGGGGTTAAATGTCCGCGATCGGCATCGCTGCCGGTCGCGGACATGAGCTGCGGGTGTCAGCTTGATGAATCAAGCTTTTACCCGCAGCTCGGGCGCCCGCTCCGTGCGGGAGCGGGCGCCATCTTTAAAGTGCGGACGAAGGGCGCATATGTACGCCCTTCGTCCTTAAGAGGTTAAAGCACGTTATTCCAAACAATTTAGGAATGTTAGGTGATTTATGCCCTTTATGGATTAAAACCCGACTCTGCATCAACTACGTAATTTTCCATGGGAGTTTTTTCATGGATCCCCCTCCGGCAGGCCACAGTCCAGTTGTTAGTACCTTTGAAACAAGTTTTCCACCACTATTGTGGCCAGAAAGAGTCCCTGTGGGTTTTAAAATTCGCCTGCCTATTGAAGTCTATGGCGGTTCGCCCATTCGCGAACATTTGCGGAACTTTGAGTTCGCGAATGGAAAATTTTATGTTCGCGACATCTCTATATCTCAGGAACGGTACGTCCTAGACAGCTGAGAACCTTCCCAGACACCTGATGTACCTGTGTTCCAAATTTGGTGAAGATCGGTCCAGTCGTTTGTTCTTGCTTAAAGAACAGACAGACAGAGAGATGTCTGTACAGACAGAAACTCATTGTGTACCAGCATGTTACCTCCACAGTATTCTTTCTCAGATAGTAAGTGATATGTGTACCAAGTTTAGTAGAAATTGAACAATAGGTTTTTGAGTTACAGAGCAATATGTGTGTAGCAAAAACAGTTAGAGCATACAAACTCCATGCAGCTGCTGTGTAGGGGCGTATGACCCCCACAAGATTTCTTTCCAGGTAGCAAGGGATGTGTATACCAAGTTTTGTTGAAAAGTTGTGTTTTTGAGTGATCACGGAACATACATACTGTACATACATACACACACATATATACGTCCTTTATATATATAGAAGATACTGTTTAATAGCCCCCCCTGTATTAGAATATTCCAGCAAGTATAGTGAATCACTATAAAAATTAACTTTTAATGTCTATGGTTAAAATAAAGAGGTCATATATAACCCCAAGGGTAACATAAGGTGAAACAACCTATTATAAAAGTGATAACTAGAATAATAATATTAAAAGGGACTGTGCAGATGACAATAATGGTCTCTATACAATAGACAGGCGGGGGGGATAAGGGATCTAGCCCTAGTGTACCCCTATGCTAGTCCTCAGCCCGGGGACGCCCCCTGAAGGTGGGGACTCCTCGTCCTCGTACCTAGGCTGTGAGACCCTAGACAGTCCCTAGTGACACAGGGAAGTACTTAAACACACTGGGCAGGTAATGAATGTGGTACTGCCCAGTAGAAAGTACCAAGGTGCGCCTAGTGTAAACGCACCTCGTATACACACCTCGACGCGTTTCCCCCTGAGAGTGTAAAAGGGTTCATCAGGAGGTATAGTGTATAAATGTATCTATTAACTGGTCATATAAATAGAGATAGTGTGAGCCAGTCCGATATTGGTAAAGCTCAGGTTAAGAAAATACTTAACAGCCCCTGTGGAAACATGTTCTCAATCGCATAGGAACCAGTGAATCCAACTTGTCAGGACCGGTGACAGGAGGAGAAATATAGCAGGCCCTGATTGAATAGGGCAGAGTTCAAAAAGACCTACAGGAAAAAGATACATAATTCAGATGGCCATGTGAGAAGCACAGGGAGGCAGTTAATCAAAATATACAAATGGCCCTTACTGGAGATGTTTGCAGAAGACATACAAGTCAGGGTAGGTGTCCCTGTGGGTATGCGTGGACCCAGTTTATGCTGTAAATGAATAGGGTCATAAGTACGTGGTAAAACCAAAATTGAAAAAGTGTATGGCCTCTTTAGTGCTTAAAATTCCTGTACTCACATGTAGGGTTCCTGCCAGTCGCGCTCCTCCTGTAACCTTTCCCACGAGCATGTGTGGTTTAAATAGCCCGCTAGTCTTACATACCTCCCCGGAAGTGTCGTAGATTGATGATGCTTAGGTGCACTGAAGCACCAACGTAACTTCCTAACAGTGTACCCGCAAGGCGGAAGCCGGATAAGGCAAACCTCCGCTGTAATGTGAATGCCGCGATCATGTGACCAGTCTTGGGTCACATGATCGGAGATGACGGCGAGAAAAAATAACAAAAAAGCCGAGATAGCGTAACCCCGATCAGGTGACCAGTCTTAGGTCACATGATCGTGGATCCCGGCACAGAGATATCACAGCACGGGTAAGAAGAGGGGAGGTTGTCATATTAAGGCTGAGGTATGATAACCGATCTCAGCTGAAACACTTATCTGCCTAAAGCGTTGTGAAATTGGAGAAGGGAGACTTAATATCAGGAAAGAAACACACAAACCAGGGGCAGAAGTATTGATATATGAAATAATAAGTACGTATCACAATGTCCACTAGTACCGATGTGGGATGGGACACCTCAAAGCAAACACTAAGGGCACCCAATGATGTGGGTGTACCTAATATGATGACAAGAAATAAATTCGGTGCAATCATGCACCCGGCCCGAGCTTAACATAGAGGAGGCAATGAGGTATAAAGTAAAGAAAAAGGGTTAATCCTGGTATAAAGCAGATAAACATTAAAGAAAACAAGTAAAAGAGAGTCTCTCATTGAGTCCTTGTGGGGCCTGCTAGTGGAATCTATGGATCCACTGACATTCTTTTTGTAAGATCCTCCTTTCCCAATTACCACCTCTAGGAGAGGGGGGAATTGTTTCCAGGATACTGAACTTAAGTGATCTGGGGTCCCCTCCATGTTTCTCAACCACATGGGATGCTACTGGAGTATCCCTCTTCCCTGTATTACAAGAATTTATGATGGCCCCCTCTGTATTATTAGCATATATCATAGCCTCCTCTGTATTATTAGTATATATAATGGCCCCTTCTGTATTATTAGTATGTATAATAGCTTCATCTGTATTATTAGATTTTATAATGGTCCCCTCTGTATTATTAGAATATACTGTATAATAGCCCCCCTGTATTATTAGTTTATATAATATCCCCCCTCTGCATTATTAGAATATAAAATGGCCCCTTCTATATTATCAGTATATATAATGGCCCTTTCTGTATTATCAGAATATGTAATGGCCCTCTCTTTATTATTAGTATATTTAATACCCCCCCCCCCCCGTATTATTACTTTATTTAATGGCCCCCTCTGCATTATTAGTTAATACAATGGTCCCTCTGTATTATTAGCATATATAATGCCCCCTCTGTATTATTAGTATAGATAACAACCCCTCTTGCATTGCTAGAATATAAGATGGCCCTCACTTTTATTAGTATATATAATGGCCCCCTCTTTATTATTAGATTAAATAATAGCTCCGTCTATATTATTAGTATATATAATGGCCCCCTCTGCATTATTTGTATGTATAAAGACCCCCCCCCCCCGTATTATTATGTTATACATGTATAATGGCCTCCCTGTATTAGTAACATGGAAACATAGAATGTGTCGGCAGATAAGAACCATTTTTCCCATCTAGTCTGCCCAATATACTAAATACTATGAATAGCCCCTGGCCCTATCTTATGTGAAGGATGGCCTTATGCCTATCCTATGCATGCTTAAACTCCTTCACTGTATGTGCAGCTACCACTTCTGCAGGAAGGCTATTCCATGCGTCCACTACTCTCTCAGCAAAGTAATACTTCCTCATATTACTTTTAAACGTTTGCCCCTCTAATTTAAAACTATGTCTTCTTGTAAATATTCTCTCCTCTTTTACCGTGTTGATTTCCTTTATGTATTTAAAAGTTTCTATCATATCCCCTCTGTCTCTTCTTACTTCCAAGCTATACATGTTAAGGTCCTTTAACCTTTCCTGGTAAGTTTAGTCCTGCAATCCATGTACTAGTTTAGTAGCTCTTCTCTGAAATCTCTCCAAAGTTTCAATATCCTTCTGCAGATATGGTCCCCAGTACTGCACACAATACTCCAAATGAGGTCTCACAAGTGCTCTGTAGAGCGGCACGAGCACCCCTCTCTTTCTACTGTTAATGCCTTTCCCTATACACCCAAGCATTCTGCTGGCATTACCTGCTGCTCTATGACATTGTCTGCCCACCTTTAGGTCGTCTGATATAATGACCCCTAAATCCCTTTCCTCAGATACTGAGGTTAGTACTGTATCACTGATTATTCTGCTCTTGGGTTTTTACTCCCCGGGTGCATTATCTTGCACTTATCGACATTAAATTTTTGTTGCAAGATTTTTTACCGTTCCTCTAGTTTTCCTAAGTCCTTTTCCATTTGGTGTATCCCTCCAGGAACATCAACCTTGTTACAAATCTTTGCGTCATCAGCAAAAAGACACACCTTACCATTGAGGCCTTCTGCAATTTCACTGATAAAGATATTAAACAATATGGGTCCCAGAACAGATCCTTGAGGTACCCCACTGGTAATATCCATTGATTCAACAATATGTAAGCCCAATCTCAAAGACTGCAGTTTATTGATAAGCCTTCTATGTGGGACAGTATCAAAAGCCTTATAAAGTCCAGATAAGCGATGTCTACTGCACCTCCACCATCTATTATTTTAGTCACCCAATCAAAAAAGTCAATAAGATTAGTTTGACATGATCTCCCTGAAGTAAACCCATGCTGTTTTTCATCATTCAAACCATGGGTTTTTAGATGTTCCACAATCTTCTCCATAAGTATGGTTTCCATTAATTTCCCCACTATTGATGTCAGGCTTACTGGCCTATAGTTGGATGATTGTTTTCTGATGAAAGTTTATTCAAGTAAAGCTGCTATCAACTTCGATAATAGTCTGGACTCAGTTTATTCTACAAATCCCTTGCTCGGCTTCGGACGCGAATGCCCGGGGTTCCAGGATATCCAGCCAGAAGTACCGTGACACATGCACAGCCACATCTAAAGGGACATCATAGGCTCCCCTTACACCACTCTGGCAGTCCTACATTGGGTACCACCATATCACAAAAAAGAGACTCTGTCCCTTGTTACTGAAATGCAACTGGCATCACGACAATACCCCTCTTTTACCACCAGAGGGGACCCAGATCGACCAACAACCGCCCCCCCTCGCTTTCGACAAGAGGAAAACATTCCCCCATTTTGCCTTGATAGTGGGGGTCCAAAAGAATGGCTATTCAGTAATCATCAGGCTGCTTGATGTCAACGATACACCTATCAATGTGTAAGAAAGGGAGCATACACGTCACAATTCTGGCCAGCGTGCAAAAGGAGACAGTTCTTTCTGGCTCAGCCCCCATTGAGATGATGAGGTTGTTACATCAAGAGAGCAAGTGCCATGGTTGTGTGTCATGAACTGTGCAGAAATCCTATGTTCTCTTCCCCTATGCAGAATGAGGGCTGTAACTGTGTCCACCATCCCCTGCGGAGACTCTGCCGACAACAACAGATTAAAGGGTCCATTCACACGTCAGTATTTTTACCTTTCCAGATAAACGTTCAGTTTTTTTGCGGATCCGTTTTTCTGTACAACATTCCGTTTTTGTACTAAAGTGCATCCGAATCTGTTCCGTGTTTCCGTTTTTCCGTTTTTTTCAAAAGGAGAAGGAATACATGTTGCTAGGGTAAACGGATGCGCAAAATCAGATGACATTCGGATGCTAAACGGCATGTCTTCCGTTTATTTTGCGAATCCATTGACTACAATGGGAAAACGGAATGGAAAGTTGGACAGAAAGTAGGACAAGGTGTTTCTTTTTTCAGGATCCACATGCAAGGATCCCGAGGAACCGAACGGAGTCACGGATGCGGACAGCACCATGAGTGCTATCCGCATTGTTGCGGAGGTTATAACAATGAATGGATCCGATTAAACGTTCCGATTTTTTTCGGAACGGAATCGGATTGCAAAATCGGACGTGTGAATGGACCCTTACAGCTATACTTAATGTTGTTTACCTGTAAAGCCTTATAAGGGCAATGGAATGTGATAATGTCATGTGACCTGCCTTCAGAGAGGGGGGATTCGAAACTGTTGTTATCCCTCATCTTGGGGAGGGGGACATGAAAACTGTTGTTTTACCTCAATAAATCAGTTTATGTTCTGAGTTCACATGAACAAGAGGTGTGTGGTTTCTTCTGAGGAAAAGGGGACATTAGGATCGCATGGTTCTGGATGTCCAAATTGTATGATCTTGGGACAGCACCTAGATACTCATTTGGGTTATAAGGGCCCCGTTACATGGGTATCTTGGCTTGTGCTATTGTCATCAATGTCCTCTTGTTCCTCCACCTCTGACTCCTCCTCTTGCAGTGACAGCTCCTACTCCTCATCTTCTTCCTTCATGGCAGATTTCCTTTGTCTGTCTCCAACAGCTATAGGGCGGACAGCAAGATGCATTAGCTGTTCTTTTTCCACCGTCATTCCCTGCTGCATGAGCGTCAGCATCTGTTCTAAGATTAATACTAGATGGATGACATTGTTTATGCTGCAGATGTTCCTGGTAAGAAATGTTGTGACCTCTTCAAATGGCTTCAGCACCCAACAGGCGTCTCGGATAAGCTGCCATGACCTGACTTCTAAGTAACACATGCTCTCTGCTGCTAACTGCTCTCTGGTGCATAACAAAATCATTCACGGCTTTCTGCTGGTCGTACAAACACTTGAGCATGTGCAATGTTCTCCAGCGAGTTGGCACATTGCGGATTAAGTGGTGTAGCAGCAGGCCATTTTGTTGCTTCAAGTCCAGGAGAGCGTTCCTCACCATATAATAATGGCTGATGTGTTTGGACAGTCTCCTGGACTTTGCCAGCACCTTGCGAAATCCAGTGTACTTACTTAGAAAGCATTGCACCACAAGGTTGATGACATGCGCCATGCAGGGAGTATGTGTTTTTTTGCCCAGGTTCAGTGCTGTCAGGATGTTGTCGCTAACCATCTTGCCCAGTTGAAGTCAGCTGGGTAACAGCCACCAGGAGGTTTGCTGCTTAATGTACTTGAGCAACTGCTCACCGGTGTGGCTACTCTCGCCCAGGCCGATCAATTCCAACATGGCATGGCAACATTTACCTTAACACATTTGATAGGAAGGAGGGGTAGTGCGAGCGATCCTGTGCCCAGCTGCTGTTAGTGATGGGAACATGTCCACAGAGGAGGAGGTGGATAAGTACCTGGTGTTCTTTCCACTTTTTAGGAAAAAGGAAGGCGCTCCACTAGGAAGGGGCAGTGAAGACTGAGTCAACTCCATTGAAAGCCTATTTGTGGCTGCAAGGATTCTGGCTCTATGGCGCGGTGTCAGACTCCAAAGTCACCTCCACATTATCCTGTTGTGACTGAGAGGAGGAGTGAGCCATCATATCCACAATCCCAAAGAAAATTAAATTACAACCATGTGGATATAGAATATACATAAATAGATGACTGACGCCTGATACTTATTTTCATGTTAACACTCACAGGTAAAGTGTTGCCCTACCCTTTGTATTGGTGCACTGATCACCAATATGCTGGTTTAATTAAATTAAACAATCCACCCAAAAAAATCCAAACATGTGATAAACGAAAACGAAAAAAGATTATTAAGGGCCAGGCCTGAAGTGAAATTTCACGTTATCACTCACAGGTAAATTGTTGACCTACCCAGTGTATTGGTTTACTGATCACCTATATGCTGGTTTAATTAAATTGAATGCACCAAAAAAAATAAAAAAATTCCAACCATGTGAAAATACAATAAAGGGAAAAGGATGACTGAGGCCTGAGGTTTAGTTTCACGTTAACAATCACAGGTAAATTGTTGCCCTACTCTATGTATTGGTGCACCAATTATTTATATGCTGATTAAATTAAATTGAACTATACCAAAAAAAACTAAATTCCAACTGTGTGGACATAGAATAAACAGAAATGGACAATTGAGGCCTGATGCTTAATTTCACGTTAACACTCACAGGTAAATTGTTGCCTTACCCTGTTTATTCGTGTACTGATCACCAATATGCTGATTTAACCATTATTGAAAAATTCAAAAAAATTAAATTCCAACAGTGTGGATATAGAATAAACAGAAACAGACAATTGAGACCTCATGCTTATTGTCACTTTAAAACTGACAGGTAAATTGTTGCCCTACCCTGTGTATTGGTGTACTGATCACATATATGCTGATTTAATTAAATTCAATAAACTTTCCCCAAAAAATACAAAATTTCAACTTTGAGTGTGTGAAAATAATAAAATAATTGATCCCAAATATTTTGTTCTCATTTGTTCTCTATTTTGTTCTTATTTATATGATTTTTCAAACTAAAACAAAAAAGATAAAATAAATATATGAGATGACCTTGCACACAGTTCTCAATAGTATTCCATATGCTATGCTAGATTGATGGTAGAACACGTGTTGTACAATTTTCCCATAGTCCACTGCCTACTCCCTCTAAAAAAAGGGTTTCTTTGAAAATGGGAAAAAAATTGAAGTTTAATCCTTGCAGGTAAGCTGCTTTTGAGGTTTGCAGAAGCTGCAGTTTTGCTAGGTGGCACAGCCAGCCTCAGCTCCTCCCTTCTCACTCACTGGCTGACAGCTTCTCTGCCTCCCTATTCTGCACACACAATTCTTCTTCTTTGTAATTCTAGCCTTTCCCTTCACTCTCCCTAGCAGTAGAATACAAGGTTAATTGATTTATCACTGTCAGTGGCTCCCTAAGATAGTTTTCCTGTCAAACTCTGTAAGACCCTCCATCCTCATTCACAGCCCAGCACAGAATGATGTTCTACTCATTCAGCTAGGGCACCTCCCTACTTGCCGTTTTAGAGGATTCATCTAAAACGAACCTTAAAAATTTTCAGGTTCATCTGCCGTGCGAAAAATAGCAAAGTTCGTATTGAATCCAATTCGGTCTGAACTGGTTTGCTCATCCTTACAGCCGAGCCATGATCACTACCTCTACAAGCCTGCCAACTCCCATTTTTCTTGCCAGTCTTCCCTGCTCCCGTCTGACACAGCAGAGACTGCATGCCTGCCTACTGCAGCACTGATTGGCCCACCCAGCCGGTCGGGATGGGAACGAATCAGAACAAGCCATCCCCCCACTTCCTCTCAGCGTCATGTGAGAACACTTCTTCTCCCCTGGTGCTTTTTTTCCCCCGCTGACATGTGCACTACATGCCATTTTATTGGATTCATCTGAAACGAAGCTAAAAAAGATTTGTGTTTGTCTGCCATCTGAAAAATAGCAAAGTGTTTTTCTGAAGGCATGTATGTATTGTAATTTTTTTAAAATATAAAAACAAAAAGAAAAAATGTGTTGTGAAAGGGGCAATTGACCAATAGGCCAGTTGCATGAATTAAAAGCTATAGCAGCAAATGATAGGAAAATAGAAAGCCAGGTACAAGTTCTATGACACCCAACAATAATCCTTTCAACATTTCCAAATTGTTCAAGCGTAGTCTTAGTAGATATCAATCCATCAAGTCTTTATCCATGTGCAACTGTGCAGCAAGTAGATAATATGATGAATTTATTGATCCAGTCATGGTTTCAAATGAGGACAAAGTGGAAAGTGTAAGGTAAGGTGAAAAGCACGCTGGATGTAGAAGGTGAGCTCTGCTTTAGTACACTATGGGGGTATTTATTAAGACCGACGTTAATAACCCCTATATCTGGCGGTGAATCCGCCAAGCTATGAAATCCTGCGCCAGTCTAAATGCAAGTCAGCTTCCTAGCTGTCTTACATTTAGACCATTTTCTATAGCTAAAACAGGCATAGAAAATGTTGACTGAGACAGGACTGCCGGCCCCTCCCCTTCCCACATCACGCCCACTTTTTAGACCTGGCATGAGCAGGGTAAAGTCGCAGATTGCGGCGCTTAAAATACGCCTAATATAGACAGATTTCAGGATAATATATAACCCCCTATGTACTTTTTATGTACTAATTTTCTTTTGATTTATTTCTTAATTGGTTTTGCCTGTGTTTATTACATCTGTGTGTGACTGTGGCTCGCCTTTTGTTGATTTTTAGAATGTATTGGCTCTTTTGTGTAGTATATGTGCTTTTAATTTATTTCTTAATAAAGATGTTGTTTTAGCTTGTGGTCCTGCACTTTTTGTGTTTTTGGTGGTTCATTACAAAGTATACCCATATTCACAGCAAACATAGCTTACAATACAGTATAATGTATATAGAATAAAAAGTCAATTGTTTTTTATACAGTGTTAATGTCTTTGTCTTTTTAGTAACATGAATTGCTTGCTTCCCAGTTACCAAGTCCTTACAATGGCACTCTCGCCAATAAACCAATTTATGGAAGCAGTCATGTAACAATAAAGTGCCGATGACATGAACCATTCTCGTCCTTAGTGGTCACATAACTCGCATAATAATATATGAAGTAAGTTTTGCTTGAGTTTATGTTTGCGTTCTTTACACCATTTTTGTCAAAATGTTAAATTTGGCACATCTTCAACTGTAACACTTCTTCTACTATAGTGAGTTTCCAACTTTAAAAAAATCACAATGACAAATCTGGAGTAAAACTCATTAATCTACCTAACCATGCCTGCCTTCTCACCCACCTTTCAAAACTCTGCAAAAAGTCAGTTTTTCCACCGACTTTTCAAAACTGTGCAAAACTGCCCAAAGCTTCATAATAGCAGTATTTTGCCACTTGTTAAAGGCAGAATTCTGAAATGCAGGGCTTGATAAATTCTCACCTATGAGTCTTGTACAACTGGTATTGCCCAAACGGCACAGGTAGGTGAGTAATAGGGCCTCGGGCTACTTTAGAGACTTTGGCGCGGTGCCCGAGCTTAAGACATGTCCTCCTAGTAGTATATGTCAAACTAACCTCTCAATTTTACATCAGTGTGATGGTTTAGTATTATCGCAGAGTGCACCTGTCTTTGCTTTTGTTTAGTCTTTGATTGTTCTTAACATCCACACAATTGTTACCTTATGTAGGATGGTTATTGTGGTACTTTTAGTCCGTTGCTGGCATCTTCCATTGTATGCATTTTTTTGCTGTTGATTGCCATAAGCAACGGACTACAAGTGCAGGATATGCTTCCCTATATATATGCACAACCGCATGTGGGTTTGAGAATATCCTGCCTGTTTAACACTACGTTTTCTAATGGTTTGTATACTTGTACAACGTAAACAAAAAATAAAATAATAAAAGGCTGAACCTTTGCTTGTGTATTGGTAAATTTCTTTTACAGCAATACATAAATACCTTAATTTAGCTAAAAAAGGAACGCAGATATGGGAAAATCACTTTTTCTGTGCCAAATATAGGTGCATTCTCTTCATGGCCAGAGGACTAATAACAGTTCTGGATTATGATACTTTTCCAAAATATTTTTACTGTAGTAAATCTTTCATAGTGAACTGGTTAAACAGATGAGAGGGCATATATCGTATTTTTCGTCCTATAAGACATACTTTTTTCCCCCAAAAGTGGGGGAAAAATAGTACTGCGTCTTATGGGGCAAATGCTGCAAACCCTGATACACCGCCACACTGCTGAACAGCGTGTATGTGGCCGGCGTGTGTATCAACGAGGAGGGGCTTGGGGCGGCAGTCTTGTTTTCTAATGGCTGCGGGGCCCGGTGCAGTCACTGTATTCTACTACACTGGGCCCGCTATAGTAATCATATAGGCAATGTTAAAAACTATAATATTGTCTCCAATATTATATTGTCTCTCGAAGGCTGTATTACCATACTTACTATAATCAACGATAGCAGGCATGAGGAAAGAGGCCGGGCGGGCAGGAGGTGCTTTATGAAGAAGCAGGCGGCGCAGGCACGTGATGTAGTGAGTTACGCTGTGGCCTCCTGCCACAGTGTCATAATAGTGTCATGCACAGAACACCAATAGTTCAAAACCTACCAAAAGTACACCTTTTGGTTCAAAAAAATTTTTTTATATTTTTTTATTTTGATCCTCAAAAACCTAGGTGCGTCTTATACGGCGAAAAATATGTAACTATGATGGATCTGATGAGGACCTGATGAAGATACAAAATGATTTTAAAATAAAAGTAATGTATCAATTAAAACTAATAAAGCAACAATCTTGTGACAACAGATTATCATTAGCATTGTTCTAGATGCTGCAGTGCAGGCATCCAAAAGTGATGTTACAGTACTTAACAGTACTGAAAATACTAAAATAAAATAAATATATTATTCAAATAAATATGCACTAAAATAAATACATTTCGAAATACATTTCATTTGTTATAATGGTTCGTGTTGCCTAGGGAGCAATCAGGGAAAATAAAAAGGCCTCCGTCCTATTAGTACATACAAAACTTGTCCTAATCACACAGCAGAAGTTACTTCAATCAGGACACATCTGCTCTGTTTTATAATCCTAAATACAGCTAATAAGATCTTCAGCGGAATCTCTGTAGGAATGGAGCTGATGAGGAGACAGCTGAATTAAAGAGAGGACGTACTGTACAAAACAGACTGTGGTAATGTGTGGCTTTGGTAATATAGCCAATTGCATATAAGTGCTGCTACTCATTTGCCACATGTCATCACGCTGGCTGGCATGGTGATGTGATACATCAATGTGCACAAGATTTTACACAGGATACTCAAACAAGATGGCCAGGGAGGCCTCTTAACGCTTAAATGGTTGAAGTGAGTATGATTTTTTTTATTTTTACCACCATTTTAGGGAAAATTGATTCGTTACCAAGAAGCACAATGAAATTAGGCTTCACAAGGAATCAAATTTTCCCTGAAATTCATATCTAAGTCCACTTCAGATACTTTGATTTGCTCAACACTAATAACTAATGAAATATATTTGAGAATATATTTATAATAAAATAATATTTAAGTATTTTCAGTAATTTTATTTTATAAATTCCCAGAGAACCCCTTTAATGGAGGTGTGTGAGATGAGTTAACTTATAAGCGTAGTTCTTCTCTATCAGCTGGGACTAAGCTTAGCCTCATTCAAGTAATGATGAGGATTCCAACTAGCAAGTAGACTTCAGACATTGTCCTGCAGTAAAGATGGCTGCCAATAAGAATTGCCCACTAGTGCACAATTATTTTCAGAATTCTTGGAGGATTACAGAATGCCCTAATTTGTATAATTTGATGTATCTTTTTGTTAAATAGAAGGCTTGTCTTTAATTAAGCATGAAGCAGGATATTGTTAAAATTAATTTTGCAGCTTGAGTGAGCAAATGCCAGGTCGGTCACACCAAGAGTGACCTGTTACCAGAGGTCAGCTGAGGGACACTGCAGTCATAGAAAAAATTCCTCTTCACAGAGCCTAGGAGTAGGCAGGACATCAACGAACTCTCCCAATAGAAAATATCACATATCAAGGTATGCTGGTTTAAGTATTTCTGTTTCATTTTTAAAGCTGGATTTATGGCACAGAGTGGTAAGAGGTCGGTGCACATTTAATTTCAGCAGCTGTGTACCCAGTGTAGATAATTAAAGCCAGCTGCCTGGGCAATGATTCAACAGCTTAACCACAGCTAGTGAGAGGCAACCAGAGACCTGATTAGTACCTTGGAATTCTCTCAGCTGTTTCAGTTGCTGTACCATACATTGCCTTTCAACAGTGTTTGCAGATAACTGTGATGCAACCTACATACCATAAAACTGGAAACATTTACTGAAATCAAAATATAATAATAGTTGTCAAACCTGTAGCTAAACCTATAAAATTATGCATATCTGTTCTGAAAGCTTTCCAAAATGACAGTGGTATTACACAAAAAAATAAAACTGTCATTGAAAAATATAATAATAATAATAATACAATGTAAGGGCTCTTTCACATCAGCATTCTTTATTTCCATTGTTCTAATGTGTTATAGGAACAGAACAATACAAATAATAAATCACTAACACAGGGCTTAGTCCATATATAATGCTTGCATATATTGTGTTGATTTTTTAATATAAATGTAGCCATGGACCTCCTGTCACTGGTATATGTGAACAACAGGAGTATAAACAGTGCTGAAGCTACTGACCGGACCCAAACTAGGGAGCATAAAGGGTGACCCCTGTCAGACCCTAAGAGCTCTCCCTATGCTGCTATGCCCATGCCCAGACCCTGATGGTGGGTCGTGGCATGCCCGCGTACCTAAGGCTGGTGACAGCTGAAACCCCTACAATAGTGGGAGGGTCATGGCCACCGGCGCCCTGCACAGAACACGGACGGAACTGGGGTCGCCTCGGAACCAGTCAGCAAACAAACCAAAACACACAATGTCTGCAAACTTATCTGTAGGAGCTGCAGCAGCAGTGAAGACAGATCCAAACTCAGCAGACAATATCCAAAGTTACTTGCTTCAGCAGAACACATGTCCAGTGTAAAGAGACCACACAAGTGTAGATACTCCAGCGGCTAACACAAGTCAGATGAGAAATATAATCCACACGATTAAACAGGAAGAGGGGTGATTTATAGGAAGAGGAATCAATCACAGGAGGGACAGCTGGGAGGAGGGAAACTGAAAGTAAAGACCTCATCACAAGGGCGGAGAAACAGAGCTGTGAGAACTCCTCAAAACTCTGGTAGTGACAGTACCCCCCCCTTCCTCTACGGGTGGACTCCGGACACCCAGGACCCACCTTCTCAGGATGAGCTCTATGAAAAGCCCTGATGAGGTGAGTGGCTTTATTGTCCGACACCGGAACCCACATCCTCTCCTCAGGACCATAACCCTTCCAATGAACGAGGTACTGAAGAGAACCGCGGACAAGGCGAGAGTTCACAATTCTGGAAACCTCAAACTCCAGATTGCCATCAACCGAAATTGGAGGAGGAGGCAAAGAGGAGAGTACCGTGGGCTGGACATATGGTTTTAAGAGAGACCTGTGAAATACATTATGTATCTTCCAAACCTGTGGAAGATTAAGACGGAAGGCAACAGGATTGATGATGGACAGGATCTTATAAGGCCCAATAAACTTGGGACCCAATTTCCAGGAGGGAACCTTCAGTTTAATATTTCTTGTAGACAACCACACCAGATCACCCACATTCAGGTCCGGGCCAGGCACACGTCTCTTATCAGCCACACGCTTATATTTCTCACTCACCTTACTTAGATTACTCTGAATCTTTTGCCAAATAGTAGACAAAGACAAGGAAAATCTCTCCTCCTCAGGCAAATCAGAAGGGCCCCCTCCCGAGAATGTCCCAAACTGCGGATGAAACCCATATGCACCAAAGAATGGTGACTTATCAGAAGATTCCTGACGACGGTTGTTCAAAGCAAACTCAGGAAGAGGCAAAAACGAACACCAATCCTCCTGGTTCTCTGCCACAAAACAGCGCAAATATGTCTCCAGATTCTGATTGAGGCGTTCAGTCTGACCATTCGACTGCGGGTGAAAAGCAGAAGAGAAGGACAGCCGAACCCCAGGCAAGAAGAGAAAGCCTTCCAGAATCTGGACACAAACTGCGTGCCTCTATCGGAAACAATATCAGAGGGGATGCCATGCAATTTAACAATGTGGTCGACAAAAGCTTGCGCCAACGTCTTAGCATTGGGCAAACCAGGGGAGGGTATGAAATGAGCCATCTTGCTAAAACGGTCCACCACCACCAGGATCACCGACTTCCCTAAAGAACGAGGAAGATCCGTGATAAAGTCCATGGACAGGTGTGTCCAAGGATGGGAAGGTATGGGTAACGGGAGAAGGGGACCTGAAGGCCGTGAACAAGGGACCTTAGCGCGAGCGCACGTCTCAGAAGCTGCCACAAAACCCTCCACTGACTTACGAAGAGCCGGCCACCAAAATCTCCGAGTAATGAGATCTACAGTGGCTCTACTCCTGGGGTGACCAGCAAGAACAGTATCGTGATGCTCCTTGAAAAGTTTGTGACGTAACTCAAGAGGAACTGTCTCACATGAGATCCGGGCCCTGCTCTAACAGCCCGGACCGGCAATTGCGATTGCGGGGTGCTGATGTGCTGGGAAGCATACCTGGCTTCCGATCAGGGCCCCGAGCCTGTCTTCCGGCATCTTCAGCAGACTGTGCCTCTCTGGCGCAGCCTGCTGGTCAAAGTTGGAATAGCATTGCTATTAAAATGTAATGCATTATAGACATAATGCATTACATTTTAAAAGCAATCAAAATACTGTATGTTATAGTATGAAAAAGAGAATTTTCTGTGGCACTCTAAAGCACTCTCAATGTCCAGCCGTGTCCTCTTCAGCAGCTCCCTCACTCCCTAACTTGCCATATAGAATCGCATCCAGTGGTGCTCAGTCTCGATAAGGATTTCAGTCCATGTGATACATAGGTATAGCGAAGAAAGAATAGCCGGGACGGCACTCACCATTCGATGCACTTTGTTCACATATAATCGCAAGTTTCGGCAGTATGGGGCAGACCGCCTTGGCGTGGACGCCCGCAACAGGACGGCCGTTTCGCGCAACCGCGCTTCCTCAGGCACTGACTGTATATTATAGTCCCCTTGTGGGACTATTAAGTAGTAAAGAAAAATAGAAAAAAAATACACATTTATTAAATAAAAAAAATTCCATAAAATAAAAAGATATGTTTTTTTTTCCATTGAAAATACGCTTTTCAATGAAAAAAATTGCAAAAAAAATATCACCCATATGTTTGATATTGACGCGTCTGTAACGACCCGGACTACATAAATATTATGTAAATTATCCCCTATAGTGAACGCCGTAAAAATAAAATTAAAAAAAAGACAAAATTTCAAATTTTTTCTTAGTTTCCCCCCCAAAACAAATGTAATAACAAGCGATCAAAAAACGGCATTCACTCCAAATTGATACCAATGAAAAATACAAGTCTTCCCTCAAAGATAAAGCCCTCAATCAACCCCATAGAATAAAAAATAAAAAAGTTATGGGTCTTGGAAAGTGGCAATGCAAAATAATTTTTTGCGTTAATATAAGGGCTTTTATTGCAAAAAAAAGTAGTAAAACGTAAAAAAATTTATAAGTATTTAGTATCACTGTAATCGTTCTGACCCAGAGAATAAAGATATTATGTTATTTGTACCAAAAAATGAACGCCGTAAAATTTATAATGTAAAAACGGAGTGGCAGTATTGCTATTTTTCCCCATCTCCCTCCCAGAAAGAGTTAATAAAAGTTAATCAGAAAGTTACATGTACCTCAAAATGGTGCCATTAAAAACTACATATTGTCCCGTAAAAAACAAGCCCTCATAAAGCTATATAGACGAAAAAATAAAAAAGTTATAGCTCTTGGAACGAGACCATGAAAAAAGGAAGTAAAACGTTGGGTCAGTAAGGCCCAAACAGGCTTGTTCACTAAGGGGTTAAGAGTCTCAACACAGAGTTTGGAGATGGCAGCAGCAGCTGCATCAGGAGACCACAAAGTGACCCGGTAACAGAGTGGGGCGGTGTGTGGCAATACCAGTACCCGCTGACGAATGTGGGTGAAATAAGGATCACTTAGCATCAGATGTGTGGCATCAGGCGGTTTGCAGCATCAAAGTAGTAGCTGAGGCAGGTAGTAAGAAACCGGTCTCTTGTATCAAAGTGTTGGTGTCGCACCATGGATGATCTAGTCTAATGCATCAGGCATTGGTGGGTGGAAATCATGGCTGATCCACGCCTGATTCATCTTGACAAAGGTCAGTCTCTCCACATTTTGGGTGGACAGGCGAGTTCTCCTTGGGGTAACTATGGTCCCGCCGCACTAAACACCCGCTCTGGTGCCACACTACTGGTCAGGCAGGACAGCTTTTCCAGGGCAAACTCTGCTAGTTAGGCCTCATGCACACGACCGTTGTTTGATTCCGTGTCCGTTGCTCCGTTTTTCATGATTTTCTGCGGACCCTCTGCAAATGCACCGTTTGTCCTCCGCGTCCGTGGTCCGTGATTCCAGTCCGTCAAAAAAATATAACCTGTCCTATTCTTGTCCGTGAAAAACGGTTCACGGACCCATTCAACTCAATGGGTCCGTGAAAAATGCGGATGGCCATCCGTGTGTCATCCGCGTTCCGTGTCCGTTTTTTTTGCGGATCCCTTGGCAGGCACTTGGGAAACATTGTCAGCCTGTCTTTTGGTAAAATCTTTTGGGTCATGTCTGCTAAAAAAAACGGAAGACACACGGAAACACAACGGAAGGCAAAAACGGACACGGATCACTGAACAACGGAATCCCTTTTTGCGGACAGCATAAAAAAACAGTCGTGTGCATGAGGCCTTACAGCCACAAATCCAGTTTGGCTACCGAGTAGTCCAGCGGATCTTCAATATGGGGTGGCAGGGTGCTGTCCAAGTATGCCACCACCTGCTGGTTCAGGTCCTGCTCCAGTTCTACCTGATGCTCGTGAATAGTTTCTTCACTATGAAGGTGAAGAAAGCTACTAATCAGCGACTGTAGACTCAGTCTGTTGCTGATGGAGCTGGTACTGCTCCTGCCACCTCACCCTTCGCCAGCAGCCATGGCAGTGGAAAGTGAGTGCAAAGAACCCCCCCAGTCAGACCTACGAGAGGATGGACAACGGCACAGATAGGCAGCGGCCAACTGACTATATAGGATGTCTATGTAGTAGTTCAGTTTGTCCTCCCTATCAATGGGTGTAAAAAAGGCCCCCATTGTGCACCGGTAGCGAGGGTCCAACAAAGTGGAAAGCCAGAACTCATCCCTCTACCAAATGGTGACAATTCGGCTGTCACTACGCAAGCAAGTGAGCATGCAGCGAGCCATTTGTGCAAGTGACTCGGAGGGACTCCCTGCCTCCATCTCCACTACATACTGCCATGGTGTGTCTGGGTCCTCTGTCTCGTCTTCGGCATCGCCCTGTAGCTCCTCTGGCTGATCCTGCTCCTCCTGTCCGCTGAGTAGAAAAACCACCAATTTCGCTACACATTGCCTGTACTCCAATTTCATCCTCCCCCTCCTCCAGTTCAGCCCCCACAGGGCTCATCTGGCCATGAGATCTAGGCGCCACGTCTCCAGTCCCCTGACCAGCCACCAACATACAGTATGGAGGGTGGAATTCCAACGGGTGGAAACATCACATATCAGCCTATGTTGGGGGATGCCGTTCTGCCGCTGCAGCTCAAGGAAGGTGTGCTTTGCGGTGTACGAGTGGCTGAAGTGCATGCAAATTTTGGCCATTGCAGATGGGTGGAAGACTTCAGGAACCACTTGACAACCAGATTGAACATGTGTGCCATAAAGGGCACATGGCTCAGCCTTCCTTGACGCAGTGCCGACACTATGTTCTTACCGTTTTCGGTCACCATGGTTTCGATTTTCATTTGTCGCAGAGAAAGCCAGGATTCGATTTCTTCATGAAGGACACCGTGCAGTTCCTCCCCTGTGTGACTCCGTTCGCCAAGGCAAACCAGGTGTAGAAGAGCTTGACACTGCCAAGCCCTGCACATGTGGTATGCTGGAGGGGCACTGTGACTTGTCCCAGCAGTGGAGGCCGATGAAGCAGAGGCAGACATTGTCGCAGCACCATCGGCGTGACATTGTGGAGGCGGAAGCGGCGTTACCTGTGCAAGTTGCTTGTGTGGCTGTGCAGGAACCACATTTACCCAGTGGGCGTAAAGGACATGTAGTGTCCCTGTTCATAGTTACAGCTCCACAATTCGGCGCTGCCGTGCTCTTTGACAGACACCGACAGGCTCAAGGACTGGCTCGCCTTTTGTTCTACATGTTTGTGCAGGGCTAGTACTACCTTTTTGTCAAAAAAATGACGGTTTGGGACTATACACCTTGGCTCGGCACAAGCCATCAGTTTTATGAAAGGTGCAGAGTCCACCACTTGGCAAGGGAGGGACTAAAGCACCAGCAACTTGGACAGAAGAACGTTCAGCTTCTGAGCCGTTGGATGCGTGCATGCATACTGTTGTCTCTTGGCAATCGCTTTGGTGATCGATTGCTGACGGAATGACTGACGAGGAGTAGAAGCAGGAGCATCTGGACCAGCAGAAGATGGGACAGCTCCCTTCAGGTGAGGTCGTGGAGCCTTGACTGGCAGAAACTGGGTGGGTGCCACTGGGTGATGTAGCGGTAGCTGCGGCAGACTGGACCACCACATCGGAGCCACGATTCTCCCAGGTCACTTTATGGTGGCACTGCATATGTTGACGCAGGGTCATGGTGCCAACATTGGTACCCTGGCCACGCTTCACTTTCTGCCCACATATTCTACGTACGGCCATGTTGACCTCCTCCGGCGGCTTCACAAAAAACTGCCACACTGCCAAGTGCCTGATTTTCTCCCTAACACTACTTACTGGCTGATTGCCACCATCACTGCTTCCATGAATCCATGTACCACTCCTTTCCAGGCAGGTAGGCTGCTGCAAAGCGGGTGCTCTACCCCGGTGGTCTACCCCGTGCCAGTTTGTCATCCGGCTCCCAAGTGCGATCGGCTTCATCATTATCGAGTAGTGTCTTCACATCACTGATGTCCTCCTCAACGGCCTCTGGGTCAGGAGACTGACCACTCGCAACACACGCTCCCGTGCCACTCTCCTCATCACTACTTGCCCGCCTAGCAGAGGAAGCGGCAGATGTCTCCTCAACATCTTAGCTGGGCAGTAGCTGCTGACTGTCCTCTAGTAGCTCTTCCTCGCTGAAAAGTGAAACTGAGCCCACTGCATGTAGTACTTCTCGCGGTGAGGGAACAGAAAAGGCTAGAGGCAGGTTGAGGACAGGTGAGGGCACAGGGCCTGCTCCTGGGCCATGCCAACTAAGGGTTGTGTCTGACGAACCCACCAACCGTTAGCTGGGGTGTCTGATGTCACTTGGGATGATGTGGGTGACAGAGTTAACCAATCAAGAACCGCTGGGTTGCTGATCAAGACACAACCGCTAGATGACACCGGGAGCTCAGGTCTCTCGCTGTGACTACTGCTGCCAGGACCCTTTACTCTGCTGCGACCTCTCCTTGCGCCAGAAACATTAAGGCCTCTGCCACTCCTTTGTGCATGGCCTGGCACTTCTCTGCTTGACATACTTGTAGCTGAACTAAACAAATTAAACGGAAATTAAAACACCCCTAAAAGTAACAAATATATTTTTCTTTTTGAACTGAAATAGGCCACTTAACGCTTTCACCTCAATTAACTGCGGAAATGCACTGAGAATATATTTTTCTTGTTGTACTAAAATACGACCCTATACCCTTTGACCAGAAATAAGTGTAACAGTGCAGTGCTTATATATTTTTCAAGTTGCACTGAAATACGCCCCTATATGCTTTCACCAGAACTAAGTGCATCAGTGCAGTGCATATATATTTTTCTTGTTGCACTGAAATACGCCCCTATACGCATTCACCAGAAATAAGTGCAACAGTGAAGTGTGTATATATTTTTCTTATTGCACTGAAATACACCCCTATACTCTTTCACCAGAAATAACTGCAGAAGTGCACTGAGAATATATTTTTCTTGTAGTACTGAATAAGATACTAAGATCTAAGCAACTAAAGGCTTCTCAACATAACACTTGCAGCCCAATAACAAAAAGCTGGAATGACAGAGCTGTCTAATGACTATTTGGATCCCCAAACAATCTTTCCCTGCACTTGTAAATCACTTCTCTATCAATGTCCCTAGTGCCTTCTGAAGTCTCTCCCTGTAGTAAGATGCTGTGAAATGATTCCTCCCTATCCTTTCCCTACACTTATAAATCATTTTTTCGGACTTTTTTTCCACAATCGTTTTTCCACTTGCTGTCCCTAGCGCCTTCACACGTCTGTCCCTGCACTCTGAATGCTGGAAAATGTCTGACTGTAAGATGGATTTATAGGCCTGTGACATTACAGGGCTGGCTGTCTGCTGATTGGCTGCATGCAGGCATGTCAGTCTGGGTGATCCCGCCTTCCCAGCGTTCCTTGCCCCATGTCCTCAGTCCTCACACGTGTAGCCGCCATTTTAGGAAAATTGTGATTCGTTACCACAAAGCACAAGGAAATTCGCATTCGTTGTGAATCAAATTTTTCCTGAAATTCTAAACGAATTCCACTTCATCAGCTTCGACTCGCTCATCTCTAGTGGCCGTAAAGCCACACCTTCGATGTGGTAACAAGGCCAAGCAACTTAACCATACACAAAAACATATGAACTGGGTTGCAGAAAAGCAGGTGCTCTGGAGTGATGAGGCAAAGAGCAGTAAAATAATGAGTGTCTGCAAGCAACAGTGATGCATGGAGGAGGCTCCTTGAAAGTTTGGACTGCATTTCAGCAAATGTATTTGGGGATATGGTAAGGATTAATGTTGCTCTTCATGCCGAGAAATACAGGAAGATACTTATCCATCATGCAGTACCATCAGGAAGGCTTCAAATTTATTTTTCAGTAGCATAATTCCAAACCTACAGCCAGTGCCTCTTATTAAAGAGTATATTTCAATTTACACAATGGTACATGACAGAGAACTTGAAGGAGACATTCAGTTAGTCAAGAGTGGATGGGGAGAGGACGTCGGGGAACAATACCTAGACCTGACCAGACTCACATTGAGAAGGGTGGGTGCGGTATACTAGCTTTAGTTATGGACAGTGCAAGCTACTTAAACCTTAGGGCTAATATACCTTGATATCTTCATGCTCTCTGCTTTCAACCTCTGGGTGATGTGATGTTGTTATATTATATTATTCTGGATTTATGTGTTGATTTGATTGATTTTATTTAGATTTCTCTTTTGTTCATTCAATTTCCATTTTGTTAATATATAAAATAAACTATTAAGACTTCTATTTTTGAAAGCATTCTTACTTGCATAATTTTTTTCCACATCTGTCTACAACTTTTGCATTGTACTGTATGCAGTATGGTTCTCTAACCATATCTATGTAGTAAACTTGGGTCTGTAATTGTATATATGTAATAAACTTCCAGGAGGGTTGTAATTAGTACAGGCTGAACTATGGATTAGAATTGCCACTTTAATTTCTGCAATGCTACTTTCTGTGTTCTTTGTTCTTATGTTATGCAAGCCAATGGAGAATACAGTGTTGTGTGGAGCAGCAGTAATAGATCTAGATGACTTATCAGTTCAAATACATGTTCATTTGAAAATAAGTTACATTATGTGAAACAAAAAGTAGAGGTGGATCTCAAGGACTCTGCAAAAACCCGTTTATAAATGTAACTTTTATGACCATAACTACAATCAATCAATTTGGCTATGACTAATGGACTTGGTTTATTGACCCCCACCTACTAACATTGGCCTTGCCTGCTACTAGTTTGTAACACAAGGCCACTTTAGTTTCCCAATCTACCCCTGTTGAAGAGATCTGGTTTAAAGAAAGTTAACTCTGTTGTATAAAATGCTTTGGTAATTCCTCATGATGGAACACTTGGATTTATCTGCAGATTGTTCTTCCAAAGTGAGTTTAATTACTGGCTTTAAAAGCTGCATGATGTAATTGAGCAGCTAACAATATTCACCATATGGCTTTTGGTTCTTACTTCCAGTCTCCATGGTCCTTATTGTACTGTAAAGTCATTTACAGATATATTTGTAGATAGGTAGATAAAGTAAAGATGATGTATTTATGGCTCCCTCAGACTGTGTTGTTTTTTCCAGTTTGGGGTACTAAATTATTTACCTGAGTCGTTAATTATATTAAGACATTAAAGGACTATCTGATTTTATAGGAATATGGGATACATCAGATATATGTGCCACTCAGGACTCTAGGAAAGTCAGATAAAAACTCTGTAGTTTATCCCAAAAAAAAAATCAAAATAGCTTCTCCCAAGATTTTCTAAAATGTGCCATATTAGTATTTTTAATTACATGTTATGCTACCTAATAGAAGAAAAAAAACTTTAATGGCTTATATTTACTGGTCATTTTTGGACACTTATGTATAAACATTCTTTGATGATTAAATATTTAGTGCAACCAACATGCATGGAGCATTTGTACAGTAGAAGCAAGAAAACAGAAGCTTGGTCTGACCTAGGGTTGGCTTGTAGCTTTTTGTCTACAAGAGCCATCTGTCTGGAGTTAGAGATGGACAACCAAGTGTAAATTTGGCATAAGGACAAGGGGACAGATTTTTTCTGAATAAATTTAAATAATGCTAAACATAAAAAAAAAACAATTCACATTTTGTTTGATTCCTGTATCATTATTTCTGAAATAATATTGTTTTCCTAAATTTGTCAATTATGTTATCATACTTATACTCTTATTGTAAACGTATGATGTATCATTGAGCATTACAAAGGACACACTGAAGGACAAATACTAATTCACATTTTGTTTGAATAGCATAAATGCCTGTAAATTTCAGAAATAATGTTGTTTTCCTAAGTATGTGCCTTCGAATACCTTTGTCAATTTCTTTATTGTAAGTACAGCCTATTGTGAGACTGTGTTGAATCACAGAGAGTTCCAAAGCACACACTCCAGGAGAAATGTGGAGGAAATGTGGACCTTGCTTGTGTCTGAGACTGAATGCCGCAAGCTTTTCTGCACTGTAATGTATCCTTGGTAGAAGTAGTGCTGCAGTCAATAAATTTACTGACTGGAAACTATGGCCCTGAATTTTAAACAAGGGGGAGGAGTCATTTTACATCTGTAGTTCCTATCCTAAATGCCAAAAACGACGCTGTAAATCAGGATAAAGCTTTGCCAGCAGTAAAGTGAAGTAGATGATATATTATGACTATTTCTCTCTCATTACAACTGCAGATCTCTACAGTGTTTTCCACATAGGTCTATGTAATCTGCTGGACTTGTTGATGTGTCTCACAATGAAAGAGGAAAATAGAAAAGATGTCTGAGTTGGATAAAAGAGAGACCGCCTTTTTTTAATGAAAAGCAATAAAAATGAATAGCTAGGTCACAGTATCCATCCGGATGGCATGAATGAAGCACCAGACTAGAGCAATTTCCCTTGTAATCCTTGTTCCACATGTTACTAAACTGTTCTCTGTCAGATCTTATCTGCTTGAATTACATTGTTTACATGGCTCTATATTCAGTCAGAACTTCAGCTTGTTGTTTGCTTTATGGGAATTGACTTCTCACATTCATATTCTGTCTAATGCATTTCTAATCAACTATTATTCTGCAGACCCTCAACGCACTTCGCTTTTTGATATAGAAATGAATGTTTTAAATAGGGTGGTTTGTTTACTTTGTATGTTTCTTCCCGATTTTTGCTTTGTTTGTGTTTTGTAGACTCGTTAGAACTGCTGCAAATTCGCATATACAGTTGAAACCAGAAGTTTACATACACTATATAAAAAGACACATATGCATGTTTTTCTCATTATCTGACATGAAATCAGAATAAACCTTTCCTGTTTTTAGTTAATTAGGATTACCATAATTATTATTATTTGCCAAATGTCAGAATAATGAGAGAGAGAGAGAGAATGTTTTAAGGTATTTTTATTACCTTCTGCAAAGTCAAAAGTTTACATACATTTCATTAACAGTTGGTACCATTGCCCTTAAACTGTATGACTTGGGTCAAACATTTTGGATATCCTTCCACAAGCATCTCACAATAGTTGGTCGGAATTTGGGCCCATTCCTGCTGACAAAACTGGTGTAACTGAGCCATGTTTGTTGGTCGCTGTGATTGCACCTGCCTTTTCAGCTTTGCCCATACATTTCTTATAGGATTGAGATCAGGGCTTTGTGATGGCCACTCCAAAACATTGACTTTGTTATCCTTAATCCCTGCAGGACCCTGCCATTTTTCACTTTAAGGACCAGGCCATTTTTTGCAAATCTCACTTGTGTCACTTTATGTGGTGATAAACTGATAACTTTAAAACGCTTTTACTTATCCAAGCCATTCTGAGACTGTTTTCTCATCACATATTGTACTTCATGACAGTGGTAAATTCGAGTCAAAATATTTCATTTTTATTTATGAAAAAATTCCAAATTTACCCCAAATTTGGAAAATGTAGCAATTTTCAAAATTTAGATTTCTCTGCTGTTTAAATAGATAGTGATACTTCCTAAAATAGTTATTACTTTACATATGTCTACTTTATGTTTGGATCATTTTGTAAATGCTATTTTCTTTTTTTGGGATGTTAAAAGGCTTAAAAGTTTAGAATCAAATCTTGAAATTTTTCAGAACATTTCCAAAACCCACTTTTTAAGGACCAGTTCAGGTCTGAAGTCATTTTGTGAGGCTTACATAATAGAAACCACCCATAAATGACCCAATTTTAGAAGCTACACCCCTCAAGGTATTCAAAACTGATTTTACAAACTTTCTTAACCCTTTAGGTGTTTCACAATAATTAAAGGAAAATGTAGATGAAATTTCTGAATTTTTCTTTTTTGGCAGATTTTTCATTTTAATCCATTTTTTCTGGTAACAAAGCAAGGGTTAACAACCAAACAAATTTAATATTTATTGCCCCGATTCTGTAGTTTACAGAAACACCCCATATGTGGTTGTAAACTGCTTTACGGGCACACAGCAAGGCGCAGAAGGAAAGAAACGCCATATGGTTTTTAGAAGCATGCTTTATTAATAAATAAATGTTAAAATATCCAGCAGGAAGGTGCAAAGTTTATAGCGCCATCCCAGACCACACATTGGCTAGTAATATGCAAGGAAAGATCTACAAATTAGCACACAGTATTAGAGATAGTATATTCGACCCCTGGACGAAGGCTCGCCGAAACGCGCGTCGGGGTGGCGCCATCCTAGTCCTTTGGCTTCACTGCTATATTGGGTAAGATCTGCAGAGATTGAAGTGATTGGTTGCACTCATGTTGATATCGGTGTATGTCATGGCACAGAAGGAGTGATCTAGTTAGTATCACGTTCTCTCTGCATGACGAGTTTACAATGGTCGTTACTACAGTAGCCGTCACTATTTATATATAATACTATCTCTAATACTGTGTGCTAATTTGTAGATCTTTCCTTGCATATTACTAGCCAATGTGTGGTCTGGGATGGCGCTATAAACTTTGCACCTTCCTGCTGGATATTTTAACATTTATTTATTAATAAAGCATATTTACATATATATTTGCATTTGGCTCCATTTTCTGTGTGATGTTTTGGGTTTACTACAGGAGTATATGCACAACATAATTAGGAATGTGGGTCTCTCTTATTGAATGCCCTGGTGTTAACCGGTTACTCTTGTTGGGCAGGAGATACCCCCTTGGTCATTTTTTGTGTTGGTTTTTAGAAGGCAGATTTCACTGGGATAATTTTAAGTTGCCATGCCACATTTGAAGACCCCCTGATACACCCCTAGAGTAGAAACTCCAAAATAATACCCCATTTTGGAAACTACAGGATAAGGTGGTAGTCTTGTTGGTACTATTTTAGGGTACATATGATTTTTGGTTGCTCTATATTACACTTTTAGTGAATCAAGGTAATAAAAAATAGCTGTTTTGGCACTGTTTTCATTTTTTGCTTTTTACAATGTTCATCTGACAGGTTAGATCATGTGGTATTTTTACAGAGCAGTTTTTTTGTGGACGTGCCAATACCAAATATGAAAACTTTTTTATGTTGTTTGTTTCAGTTTTACATAATAAAGTATTTTGGAAAAAAAAATATTTGTGTCTCCCTATACTGAAAGCCATAGTTTTTTTTTATTTTTTGGGAGCCTGTGTTATGTAGGGGCTCATTTTTTTTGGTACGAGATGACGGTTTGATTGGTACTATTTTAGGGTTCATATGACTTTTTGATCGCTTGGTACTACACTTTTTATGATGTAAGGTGACAAAAAATGGCTTTTTTTTACACTGTTCTTTTTTTCTTTTTTTTACTGTGTTCACCTTACGGGTTAGTTCATGTGATATTTTTATACAGCAGGTTCTTACGGACGCAGAAATAACTAATATGTATACTTTTTTTGTATTTAAGTTTTACACAATAACAGCATTTATGCATATTTGTCTCCATATTCTTAGAGCCATAGTTTTTTAATTTTTTGCCTGATTGTTTTATGTAGGGGCTCATTTTTTGAGGAATGAGGTGACTGTTTGATTGGTACTATTTTGGGGGCATACACCTTTTTGATCGCTTGGTGTTGCACTTTTTGTGATGTAAGGTGACAAAAAAATGATTGTTTTAGCACAGTTTTTTTTTACTTTTTTTACGGCGTTCAGGTGAGGGGGGGATCATGATCATTTTTGTAGAGATGGTCTTTACGGATGTAGCAATACCAAATATGTCTGGTTTTCTTTTTTTTCAACTTTTTGTGCAATTGTATGTGTTTTATTTTGAGAATCTTTTTTATTTTTTTACTTTAAACTTAACTTTTTATTATGAAAAACACTTTTTTTTTACTTTTTTTTACTTATTACTTTGGTCCCACTCTGGGACTTCAACTTCTGTGGTCTGATCCCCTTTGCAATGCATTACAATACAACCTGTATTGTAATGCATTGGCTGTCCGCTTTTATGCTGACTGCCTGCCTGTGAGACCCAGTCTAAGGGCTGGATCTCACAGGCTCCCATAGAAGGGAAGCTCCGATGCCTATGGAAGGCATCGGGCTTGCCTGCTCTGCCACCGGGTCCCCGCCACTGCAGGTCCGTGCCGCCAATCTGGCAAGTGCAGCTCCTGCACCCACCGATCAGCCCGCCGTACATATACGCCGCTGGTCCACCAGTCACGTCCACCAGTGCCGTACAGTATGGCGCGGGTCCTTAAGGGATTAACTGTATGATCACAATTTGGTCTGGAAGGTAAAACTGAGATCAAAAACATGCTTCAATTTCTTTGCAATTTCTTTGCAGGCCAACAGGTTTAGACATCACTCCTGTTGCAATGTCCTAATGTGATGATTTATTATGGTTACCATCCATAACCACAGCCAGTGAGCTCTGCTACCAGTCCTCCTCAACCACTCTGGTTGGTTGGAAGCTAAGGCTACCTTAAGGATCTACCGAAGCTCACTGCAAGGCAGGATAGACTTGGCTGCTACAGACCCAGGTTACATCTGCAGAGTGAGGTAGCGGATAACTGGCGCAAGGTCACTAGAAGCAGACCTACTAGATTAATCGGGGGTACACAAGCAGGGTCAAAATGAGGAGACACAACAAAATCGGCAGTCAAGAAGTTAATCTAAAAACAAGGCATAGTCAGGAAGCCAGGAATAATCCAAAGAATCCAAAACCAGCAGATGAGAGATTAATCTAGAAAATAGCCTACAGTCCCATGCCAGGAGTTCAAATGAAGTAGTATTGTGAAGCACACAGCTCAAGAACTAGAGCTTCAATATAGAAAATCATAGGCAAATCAATTAGCAATCTAGAGTCTTAACCCACTCCTCCCAGCTCTGGGATTGGACACAACGGACCCCTGACTGGCTCGGCTTCAGGTCACACTGACACGTCTACCAGCCAGAAGCTGGTTGCTCAGCTTGGAAACCCTGCCATGCACAATGATTGGTTGGGTGAACTCCTGACATCTGACATGCTCGTTTGGACAACTGGGAAGAAGCACTCCAAGGTCTCAAATGCTATATATAGCTACAGATTTTTAACTAGCTCATCACATGGAAAGTTATGAAAATGTCTGTTACTATCTAATTGCATTTATGACAGTTTCCAGTCTGAATTCAGAAAAAAGATACCACCAAATTAACACGCACATGAGAGATATAATAAATAAAATGATAAAATAAATGACTTCTTTGTGTTTGTGGCTGTTGCTATTATGCGAATACTGTGTACTTCTGAATATATATATCTTAGTGTGGTATAGCTCTATCTGGGCACTGTATGGTTCTATTTATATTTAGGGATGAGCGAACTTCATATTTTAAAGTTAGTGTTCGGGTAAGGGTATATGCTGAATTGCGTTATGGATTCCGTTACCACGGACCATAACGCAATTCCATGATGGAATGCATAATGGAATGCCTTTAGAGGAATGCCTTTAGATGAATGCCTTAACGTAAACCGAACACATCCGTTATGCAGGCCATAGACTTCTATTATGAGGGAATAAATAACGGAATGCCTCTAAAGGCATTACGTTATGTATTCGGTAATAGAATTGCATTATGGTCCGTGGTAACGGAATCCATAACGCAATTCAGCATATACCCCAAACCGAACATGAACTCGAACTTCAAAATATGAAGTTCGCTCATCCCTATTAATATTCTATATACCACTACTAGATATGCATTATAGTAGCAGTTCAGAATAAACACAAGCATTTTCTGACTCACAGGAGTAATGTTGGTCAGCCAACCCAATCCTCCAATCCTCTATTTCAATCCAACCATTTGATGGTTGATGCCCTTCATCTGCAATACCCATTGTAACTGATATGATAGAGCATTGCATTCTGCTTATATTTTAAATAAAATTTTGACGTTTGTGTCTTTGAATCTGTATGTAGTTTATCTGCACTCCACAGACATTCATATAGACAAACAACTTAGATCTAATAGTGTAACTGTCATCTGAGCTCCCACAATGCATTGTGCTCTGTTTACAATAATCCATCAGAACGTTAAATTTTTCATTCTGTTTGAACAGAGCATAAAACATCATATTGTATAATAGAAGCAGTACAAGATAAGTGAAGCAAAGTATTTCCAAACATATTCAATATTTTATATACTGTAGATTTAAACTCTGGAATATTATGAATATGTTGTGAAAAAGTAAAGTGACCCTTGAAAGGGACAATTCTGTAACTTTTTTTTAATCACAAATTAACAACCTATATGTGAATATTCAAAATGGGTGTACGGTTTTCTAGATACAATTTTCTTAAATGGGATGTTAAGGATTTTAGCATTGACGGCATATCCTCAGTATAGGCTAATTTTAGAAAAGCTGCAGTGCTCCTCTTGTAGCAAAAAATATCTTCTTTACTTATTAAACATAGCGACGTTTTGAATCACAAGCGGTATAGGCCAATAATATCTTATCAGCGGGGGTCCAACATCTTGCACCCCCAATTATCAGCTCTACTGCCGTAGCTCCAGCACCCCAAGTCAGTGCCAGAACCACACAGCAACATCCATTGCTGGTAACTGCTGCACTGCTCCCATTGAAGTAAATGGGTGTAGCACTGTGGTAACCAACCAGCTCTGTACACTTCACAATGGACAGAGCTGGATAGTTCTGACTGTGAAAGAGCTGATCAGCGGGGGTGCATGGTGTTGGCCACCCCTAGATCAGATATTTATGGCCTATAGAGGTTCTGCTGGGACAATATATCATGCTATACTGTGGTATTTGGTTCTGCTGGGGCAGTATATTGTACTACACTGCACAGTGGTATTTGGTTCTGCTGGGTGGTATTTTGTTTTGCACTGTAGTCTTTGTTTCGGCTGGAGCAGTATATTGTGCTGCACTGTGGTATGTGGTTATAATGGGGCATTATATTGTGCTGCATTGTGGTATTTGGTTATGCTGGGGCAGTATATTGTGTTGTAAGTCAAGATATATTTTACTGATCTTATCCGAAGCATGGCTACACTCGCCACGTGCGCTCTCATCCTCCTGACGAAGCCTGTGAGGGTGAACACGCTGCGTCAGGTTTCTGTGTCCACGCTCTCCGGATAAGATAATGGGTAAAATATATCTTACTCTACATTGCACTATTGACTGCTTGAGTCAGGTTTGATTATATCCCACCCTCTCAGTAGGGTTGCTCTGACCATTTGCTGTACATCTATATGAGTTTTCCGTGTGGGAACTACATTCCTGTATGTTTCAACTTATATATACCCATTTTGTGTATGTAGTATTATTATATAATAATAATAATAATAAATAATAATAAAACTGAGAGATATTTTATCGTATATGGTGTAATTCTTTTGGGTATTGTACTACACTGCACAGTGGTATTTGGTTCTGCTGGGTGGTATTTTGTTTTGCACTGTAGTCTTTGTTTCGGCTGGAGCAGTATATTGTGCTGCACTGTGGTATGTGGTTATGATGGGGCATTATATTGTGTTGTACTGTGGTATTTGGTTCTGCTGGGGTAGTATATTGTGCTGCACTGTGGTGTTTGGATTTGCTGGGGTAGTATTTTGTGCTGTGCTCTAGTACTGGTTCTGCTGGGGCAGTATATTGTGCTGCGCTAAGCTATATGGTTCCACCTCTGCAGTATATTGTGCTGCACTGTAGTATTTGGTTCTGCTGGGACAGTATATTGTGCTGTACATTAGTATTTGGTTCTACTAGGGCAGGATAATGAGCTGTATTCTGATATTTGGATCTGTTGGGGTAGTATTTTGTTCTGCACTGTAGTATTGGTTCTGCTGGGCAGTATATTGTGCTGCACTCCGGTATTCGGTTCTGCTTGGGCAGTATATTGTGCTGCACTGCAGCATATGGCTCTGCTGGGGAAGTATATTGTGCTTCACTGTGGCATATGGTTTTCCTGGGGCAGTATGTTGTGCTGTACTTTGGTATTTTGTTTTGCTGTAGAACCAAATACCAAAGTGGTATTGCTGACCCCTGCATTCTTGAGTTCACCCCACCTTCTGTCAATCTGGGCCCACCTAAAACATGGGGCCACTTAGTTTTTTCCAGGGTCATTTTAAATTCCCAGTCCATCCTGGCATAAGAATAGCATAGTTCTACCACATTACAGATCATTCGTCAGACCACACATGGGATATTGTGTACAACTTTGACCACCTGTGTACAAGAAAGACATCACAGAGCTTGAAAGGTTCATGGAATCAAAGAATATTCTTTTTTTTTTTTTAACTAAGATTAGGAAAATTGGCTTTTGTCAGGTTCTTTCCTTCTTCTGGTTCAACCCAGCACAATATTAGGCTGAAATGGATAGACTTCTCTATTTTTTCAGCCTTACAATCTATGTTATCCCCTTATTCTGTATAGTAGTAACACCCCTAGTATCCTGCTTTGGTTTATGCTTCTGATCCCAAGCAAAACCTGGATTCATTGGTAAACATGATACGGTTCTAGTCCCTTAACAGTCCAGGTTTGTTGTTCGCAACACCACTGCAAACGAAGGTGAGGGTGGCTGGCTGTCAATGGCAGGACATTTAATGGAGGCCGTGACACCACATTTCCTTTTACTATGTGCCTGGGCAGAGACAGGGATATGTAATGAAGGTGCAACCTGTTTCTGGATGGTAGACAATGAAACTGTGGGAGATTCTCATGTTTGTCGGCAGATCAAATGATCATCTCTACTGGTCATCTGTCTGGGCCTTCAGGAGCTGTGTTGCCGTGTGTTCCATCATGTAACTACTGCTCCCAACACCTCCTAACAGCTAGATGTGATCAGCCTAGATAGTGGGTGAATCATCAAAGCGATCATACTGTTTCTCTTAGTCCAATGATGCACCCTCTCAAAGTCTGTCAACTGGGCAAAATGTCTTTGAATACATCTTAGAGGCAAGTTTATGTAGATATGCCAACTAAGATAAAAGAGCCCAAGGGGCTGTACTTATCGCCGAAGGACCCCAACCACGCCCATTAGAACAGAGCCCCACTCCTCCCCTCCTAATCTTCTCTCCCCCTCCTGCCCTCCTCTATGTCATCATGCCTCGCGCAGGCACAATGACAGCCTTATGTCTGTGCCTGAGCCTCCTGTGGCCTTCAGCAGCTTCAGCGAACAACACATGTGCTGGAAGGTAATAAACTATATTTTTACGCTAAACATAGTTTAATTATTTTTGGTGATTTTGGTTTTAACTTTCCATGTCACTACCTATATTTAAAAAAATAAAAAAATATAAAATCATGCTGTTTTTGAATTGACTACTAGACCCAATAATATTTTGAGACTTTCTGTCCTATAACTTTCCAATAGCCATGGCATTATTATTACAGATAGAATTACAATGACATATTTGGGCAAATATTCATCATATATTCGTGAATTCGAGATTATTTTCTTGATTGCGAAAAATCTGTATTGTAATATTCGCGTAATGCTCGCAAAATACATGCTACATTTTCCAGGTTGCTAGAAGTTTCCTGAGACTGGAGAAAATGTTTGGCACGACAGAAGATTAAAAATGGCTTTATATGCAGTTAGAGTGCTCCAATATATTTGCGATTGTGCTAATCGGCACTAATAATGCAAATAATTTGGCGCAATACGTGACACTTCACATTTTAGCAGGTCTGTATGTATGTATGGACAGAAGAACCTATCACAGTACCTAACACACTGCACTACAACAGGTACACTATATCAGGATATAACCTTTACCCTAGGTACACACCTAAGCGTTTTACAGCGCGTTCAAACGTGCTGTAAAACGCACAACATGTGAAAAGCCATGCTCCCCTATGGGCATGGTTCACATTTGGGCGTTTTACAGCGCGTTTGAACGCGCTGTAAACGCTCACGCCCAAACAAGTACATGAGCTTCTTTGGGGCGTTTTAACGCGCCTATGGACAATGATGCCATAGGGGAGAATCACTGAATCGCGCGTATGACGCGCGTTTCTTAGTTACAAAAACGCGCATCCAAAAACGCGCGTAAAACGCGCGTCATACGCGCGATTCAGAAACGCCTAGGTGTGTTCCCAGCCTTAGTTGTGGCCAAAAGTTTTGAGAATTACATAAATATTGGAAATTGGAAAAGCTGCTGCTTAAGTTTTTAAAATAGCAATTTGCATATACTCCAGAATGATATGAAGAGTGATCAGATAAATTGCATAGTCCTTCTTTGCCATGAAAATTAACTTAATACCAAAAAACCCTTTCCACTGCATTTCATTGCTGTCATTAACCTCTTGCCGACCGCCTCACGCAGGATTGCGTCCTGCGGGCGGTCGGTCTGTTCCTCCTTGACGCGCCCGCGCGTCATCTCGCGAGAGGCGAGATTTCCTGTGAACGCGTGCGCGCGTTCACAGGATCACGTCGAGGACAAGGTAAGCTACAGCCTGCCAGCGCTGATCGTGCGCTGGCAGGCTGTAAGATAAAAATGGCATATCAGACGCTGTTTTGTTAACAGCGTCTGATATGCTGCTGATCGTTCCTTTGGTGGTCCCATTTGCTTGGGACCACCAAAGACTTTATAAGTGCACCAAAACACCACACAGACCCCCCACCCATCCACCCCACCCCCACCCCGTCACTGATTAACCCCTGATTAACCCCTGATTAACCCCTGATCACCCCATGTCACCCCCTGACACTAATTACCCCACTGTAAGGCTCATTCAGACGTCCGTATGTGTTTTGCGGATCCATGGATCCACGGATCCATAAAACACGGACACCAGCAATGTGCTTTCCGCATTTTGCGGATCCGCACATTGCCAGAACTATATAGAAAATGCCTTTTCTTGTCCGCAGTTGCGGACAAGAATAGGACATGCTCTATCTTTTGCGGAGCTGCGGCCGGATGCTTGGGGCCGAAACCCGGAAGTTTGCGGCCGCAGCTCCGCCAAATGCTGATGCGGCGGCGCATAGTGTGCTCTCCGCATCACCGCCAGCCCCATTCACACTGAATGGGTCCGCATCTATTCCGCAGAATTGCGGAATAGATGCGGTTGACCTTTAGCGGGCGTGTGAATGGGGCCTTACTACTTTTTTGCACATTTTTGGCAGAGATTTATTCATCCACATTGATCGATGCGAATGAGGAAATCTGTGCCGTTTTGTTTTTGCACATTTTTGGGCAGAGATTTTTCATCCACATTGATTGATGCGAATGAAAAATCTGTGCCGTTCATTTTTTCTTTTCAGCGCAGAGGCTGAGCGGGAAAAAAATCTCATTACCTGTATGCTCAATATAAGGAGAATCGCAGAAACTCCTAATGCTGGCCATACGTGTAATGATTGCGGAGACCCTCAAATGCCAGGGCAGTACAAACACCTCACATGTGACCCCATTTTAGAAAGAAGACACCCCAAGGTATTCCGTGAGGGGTATGGCGAGTTCATGCAAAATTTTATTTTTGTCACAAGTTAGTGAAATATGAGACTGTAAAAAAAAAAAAAAAAATCAATTTCCGCTAACTTGTGCCAAATTTTTTTTTCTCTGTGAACTCGCCATGCCCCTCACAGAATACCTTGGGGTGTCTTCTTTCCACAATGGGGTCACATGTGGGATATTTATACTGCTCTGGCATTTTAGGGGTCCTAAAGTGTGAGAATCCAAATGCGTAAAAATGGCCTGTGAAATCCTAAAGGTACTCATTGGTTTTAGGGCCCCTTTGCGCATCTTGGCTGCAAAAAGTGTCACTCATGTGGTATCGCCGTACTCAGGAGAAGTAGGGCAATGTGTTTTGGGGTGTATTTTTACATATACCCATACTGTGTGTGAGAAATATCACTGTAAACGACAACTTTTTACATTTTTTATTCAAAGTTGTCAATTTACAGAGATATTTCTCACACAAGTATGGTATATGTAAATACACCCCAAACACATTGCCCACTTCTCCTGAGTACAGCGATACCACATGAGTGACACTTTTGCAGCCAAGATGCAAGGGACCTAAACCAATGAGTACCTTTAGGAGGGCATTTTTACGCATTTTCTTCTCACGCTTTAGGGCCACCTAAAATGCCAGAACAGTACAAACACCCCACATGTGACCCCATTTTGGAAAGAAGACACCCAAGGTATTCGCTGAGAGGCATGGTGAGTCCATGAACAATTTAACTTTTGTCAAAAGTTAGCAGAAAGGTAGACTTTATGAGAAAAAACAATAAAAAATCAATTTCCGCTAACTTGTGCCAAAAAAAATCTTCTATGAACTCGCCATGCCCCTCACAGAATACCTTGGGGTGTCTTCTTTCCAAAATGGGGTCACATGTAGGGTATTTATACTGCCCTGGCATTTTAGGGGCCCTAAGCGTGAGAAGAAAAATGCGTAAAAATGCCCTCCTAAAAGGTACTCATTGGTTTTAGGGCCCCTTTGCGCATCTTGGCTGCAAAAAGTGGCACACATGTGGTATCGCCGTACTCAGGAGAAGTAGGGCAATGTGTTTTGGGGTGTATTTTTACATATACCCATACTTTGTGTGAGAAATATCTCTGTAAATTGACAACTTTGAATAAAAAATGTAAAAAGTTGTCGTTTACAGCAATATTTCTCACACGCAGCATGGGTATATGTAAATACACCCAAAACACATTGCCTTACTCTCTGAGTTCGGCGATACCACATGAGTGACACTTTTTGCAGTCAAATGCGCAAAGGGGCCCTAAAATCAATGAGTACCTTTAGATTTCACAGGCCATTTTTACGCATTTGGATTCTCACGCTTTAGGGGCCCTAAAATGCCAGGGCAGTATAAATACCCCACATGTGACCCCATTTTGGAAAGAAGACACCCCAAGGTATTCCGTGAGGGCATGGCGAGTTCACAGAATTTTTATTTTTGGCACAAGTTAGCGGAAATTGATATATATTTTTTTTTATTTTGTTTTTACAAAGTCTCATATTCCACTAACTTGTGACAAAAATAAAATTTTACATGAACTCGCCATGCCCCTCACGGAATACCTTAGGGTGTCTTCTTTCCAAAATGGGGTCACATGTGAGTATTTATACTGTCCTGGCATTTTAGGGGCCCTAAAGCGTGAGAAGAAGTCTGGAATCCAAATGCGTAAAAATGCCCTGTGAAATCCTAAAGGTACTCATTGGTTTTAGGGCCCTTTGCACTCAGGCTGCAAAAAGTTCCACACATGTGGTATCACCGTACTCAGGAGAAGTAGCGCAATGTGTTTTGGGGTGTATTTTTATATATACCTATACTGTGTGTGAAAAATATCTCTGTAAGCGACAACTTTTAAAAAATTTTATACAAAGTTGTCAGTTTACAGAGATATTTCTCACCCAACATGGGTATATGTAAAATACACCCCAACATTGCCCTACTTCTCCTGAGTGCAGCGACTACCATAAGTGACACTTTTTGCAGCCTGAGTGCATAAGGGCCCAAATTCAACGAGTACCTTTAGGTTTTACATGGCGACTCACAATTTAGCCCCGCCCAAAATGCCAGAACAGTACAAACACCCCACAAATGACCCCATTTTGGAAAGTAGACACCCCAAGGTATTCACTGAGGGGCATAGTGAGTCCGTCTGAGATTTCTTTTTTTGCCAGAAGTTAGCAGAAATTGAAACTTTTTTTTTTTTTTTTCTCAGAAAGTGTCATTTTCCGCTAACTTGTGAAAAAAATGAAATGATACATGAACTCACCATGCCCCTCCATGAATACTTTGGGGTGTCTTCTTTCTAAAATGGTGTCATTTGGGGGTATTTATACTATCCTGGCATTCTAGCACCTGAAGAAACATGACAGGTGCTCAGAAAGTCAGAGCTGCTTCAAAATGCCAGAAATTCACTTTTTTGCACCATAGTTTGTAAACGCTATAACTTTTACCCAAACCAATAAATATACACTTATTGGACTTTTTTATCAAAGACATGTAGAACAATAAATTTAGAGAAAAATGTATATAGAAATGTAGTTTTTAAAAAAATTTACAACAGAAAGTGAAAAATGTCATTTTTTGCAAAAATTTCGTTAAATTTGTATTAATGGCAAAAAAGTAAAAATGTCAGCAACAATGAAATACCACCAAATGAAAGCTCTATTAGTGAGAAGAAAAGGAGGTAAAATTCATTTGGGTGGTAAGTTGCATGACGGAGCAATAAACGGTGAAAGTAGTGTAGTGCGGAATTGTAAAAAGTGGCCTGGTCATTAAGGGTGTTTAAGCTAGGGGGGCTTAAGTGGTTAAAGGACCTGCTGAGATCATTTCAGTAATTGCCTTGTTAACTCAGCTGAGAATGTTGACGAGCACAAGGCTGGAGATCATTATGTCAGGCTGATTGGGTTAAAATGGCAGACTTGACATGTTAAAAGGAGGGTGATGCTTGAAATCATTGTTTTTCCATTGTTAACCATGGTGACCTGCATAAAAATGGCTTCACAGGCAAGGATATTGTGGCTACTAAGATTGCACCCCAATCAACAATTTATAGGATCATCAAGAACTTCAAGGAAAGAGGTTCAATTTTTGTTAAGAAGGCGTCAGGGAGTCCAAGAAAGTCCAGCAAGCACCAGGATCATCTCCTAAAGAGGATTCAGCTGCAGGATCGGAGTGCCACCAGTGCAGAGCTTGCTCAGGAATGGCAGCAGGCAGGTGTGAGCGCATCTGCATGCACAGTGAGGCGAAGACTTTTGGAAGATGTCCTGGTGTCAAGAAGGGCAGCAAAGAAGCCACTTCTCTCCAAAAAAAAAAACATCAGGGACAGATTGATCTGGTGAATGGACCGTTGAGGACTGGGGCAAAGTCATATTCTCCGATGAAGCCTCTTTCCAATTGTTTGGGGCATCTGGAAAAAGGCTTGTCCGGAGAAGAAAGGGTGAGCGCTACCATCAGTCCTGTGTCAAGCCAACAGTAAAGCATCCTGAGACCATTCATGTGTGGAGTTGCTTCTCATTCAAGGGAGTGGGCTCAATCACAATTTTGCCCATAAACACAGCCATGAATAACGAATGGTACCAAAACACCCTCCAACAGCAACTTCATCCAACAATCCAACAACAGTTTGGTGAGGAACAATGCATTTTCCAGCACAATGGAGCACTGTGCCATAAGGCAAAAGTGATAACCAAGTGGCTCGGGGACCAAAACGTTGACATTTTGGGTCCATGGCCTGGAAACTCCCCAGATCTTAATCCCATTGAGAACTTGTGGTCAATCCTCAAGAGGCGGGTGGACAAACAAAAACCCACTAATTCTGACAAACTCCAAGAAGTGATTATGAAAGAATGGCTTGCTATCAGTCAGGAATTGGCGCAGAAGTTGATTGAGAGCATGCCCAGTTGAATTGCAGAGGTCCTGAAAAAGAAGGGCCAACAATGCAAATACTGACTCTTTGCATAAATGTCATGTAATTGTCGATAAAAGCCTTTGAAACGTACGAAGTGCGTGTAATTATATTACTACATCACAGAAACATCACAGAAACAACTGAAACAAAGATCTAAAAGCAGTTTAGCAGCAAACTTTGTGAAAACTAATATTTGTGTCATTATCAAAACTTTTGGCCACAACTGTACACTGACTATCTCTCACTAACTATCTGTATTATACATAAGCTATCTAACTATCTATCTAATGTAGTGTGGAAAGCACAGTAATGACACTGCTGTCTCTCAGAACTTTAAAAAAATGTAGAAAATGGCTGCTGGGGAGGTTCTTATATAGTAAGGAGTAGGCAACTTTCCTATTGGTTGCTAGGGATGTTTCTAAGCTCAGACAAATACATTGCAGCCTTCTCATTGGCCCACAAGCAAGAAGGGAAGTTACAAATGGAAAAAAAATCTTGAATATTCGAAATTACAAATATATATAACTATATTCTAATTATTCTTGAATTCTCAAAGTGCCGATATTCGCGATTAATATTCACTATTCGAATATTCGCGTCCAACACTACAGATCACAGAGCATGCCTAGAAGAATCCCTCCATAGAAGTCGAGGTCTCCTGCTGTCCTCATGTGGCTGCTCTCAAAGGAAGTTTTTACATATTTTAGGCCAAGCGGCCAGTATGAAAACTGCTGGATATTATTATTTTTTCAAATATAGATAGGAGTATAGGAAGAAAAAAAAAAAACACCAACATTGCAGTCTGTAAGTGACAATTGTTCAATAGGCCCCACACCAAGATTTAGCCACAGTGCAATCAATGCCTCAGTTCCCAAAGTAAGCCACAGTTCCCAGTCGGCCACAGTTTCTCAATGCCAGTTACAGAATGTCAGTGAATGTATAGGAATTTAGGAATAATATAGAAGCAAATATTCTTCCGGACAGATCCAGACCTCGGTGCTGTTAACTCCAGTGCCCTTGTGCTGTCCGTATTTTAATTACAAATAGTTTGCAAATAAGGGAGCATTACGAATGTGTCAAATTAGGCATGAAATATATTGGGGCACATTTATAAACAAATGTAAAAATGTTGCATGATTATCATGATGTTTCAATACATCATAAAGAAGCATAAGGATTTGCTATAAAGATGACTTTTAAGTAGCCATATCATTATAATTGAAGACAGAATTTCAATAACAGATATCACCTTTGTATAGCTAATTCCCCCATAGAAGGCAATGAGGGCCCCTTCTGGCCTCATGTGGCTGCTATCAAAGGACGTTTTTACACATTTTAGGCCAAATGCCAGTGTGAAAACTGGATTTTATGAATAAATTTTTTTATATAGATAGGAACATGGAAAATAATTTTTAAAAAATGACCAATATTGCAGCCTGTGAGTGGCAATTGTTCAGTGTGTGGAGGATACTACTTTTTACTTCTAAGACAAGTTCAACTTTATTGTGCACTAGCTATTTAAAGTCTATATAACAAGTAGATTAAAACAAAAATACTCTTCCACTGCTGGCAACAAAAGCGCGATAATCAGTCTTCCTGGTGACAGTCCAACTATCAGGCTGATTAGTTAAAAATGCTGGCATGAAGCAGGCAGCAGTAGAACGAATGACATGTTGATGTCTATACTTGAATAACATTCTTGGTTTCCTACTTTTCCTTAGAGCAGGGATATGCAACCTTCGCCACTCCAGCTACTGTGAAACTACAACTCCCAGCATGGAAACATGCTCGGCTGCTGTTCTAACTCCCATGGAAGTGAATAAAGCGTTCTGGGAGTAGAAGTTTCTGAACAGCTGGAATGCCGGGGGTTGCTGATCCCTGCCTTAGAACATACAAGATCTCCAATAACTAGGGTATGTTCATATATGCCAGTAGACCAGTTTCTTCTCAAACTATAAGGCGAGCCTCAGTGTTAAGTTCACACCCCCAGTAATTGGTATAGCACAGCAAGGTATTCAGTTTTGACAGAAGCAGTCAAAGGCTGCACAAACATTATTCTGGTTACTCTAGGTCAGTGATGGCTAGCCTCCGGCACTCCGGCTGTGGTGAAACTACGACTCCCGGCATGCTCCATTCATTCCTGTAGAGTTCTGAGAACAGCCAAGAGCAAGTGTGCATCTTGGGAGTTGTAGTTTTACCACAGCTGAAGTGCCAGAGGTTAGCCATCACGGCTCTAGGTCATCTCCTAGGGAACTGAAGTCCAAGGTACAATGACAGATTTCGTCTGCATCATAGAGTATACTAGTTCCCTTACACTTAGGTTATGTTCACACATGTCAGTAGACTAGTGCTTCTCAAACCGTAAGGTAGACCTCACTGGTAAATCGTTCCCCCAGCTGTTGGTGAAACAGTCATGGATACTCATTTGTCAGAAGTGATCAGAGCTTCCACAGGCTTCCTTATGGTTATACAAATCTTTGCTTTAACAACTCAACTGACTTCTGATACTTTCACACTTGCAGCATGGCTATCCAGCAGGCTGTTCCGGCGGGTGAACAGCCCACCAGATCCGCCATACCGCAAGTACCCGTGTCCTGCCGTGCTGCCACTCCGTCCCCATTGACTATAACGGGGGCGGGGGCAGAGCTACGGCGCAGCACGGCAGTGATCGCCGGACCAAAAAGTCGGACGTGCAGTACTTTTAGTCTGGCGATCTCTGGCCGTGCACTGCCGTGCTGCTCAGTAGCTCCGCCCCCACCCCCATTATAGTCAATGAGGACGGAGCGGTAGCACTGCAGTGCACGGGTACTTGCGGCATGGCGGATCTGGCGGGCTGTTCACCCCCCGAAACAGCCTGCTGGATAGCCATGCCGCAAGTGTAAAAGTACCCTAAGCCTATTTTAATATCATAGTGAGGATTTGTGCAATTTTTGTGCCTAACAATTGTTCATAGGTCAGACACTTTGTTCACAGTGCCTCTACAATAAATTTCCCCATCAACGGCCCACAGTACCCCTAGGATCTGCCACAGTGCGCCAAATACCATCCACAGTGCACCTTCAGTAAGCCTCAGCACACCAAGATTTAGCCACATTGCAATCAATGCCTCAGTTCTAGAGATGAGCGAAGTATTGAAAAATTCAATTCGGCTTCTTCGCCGAATTTTGCAAAAAGATTCACTTAATGATGAATGACTTCATCACAAAGCGCATTTCTTTTTAAGTGGCGGGAGCAATGACAGGGAGCTGTGATTGTGCCCCCCCATCATTGTACCCTTCAGATTCCACGTTCATACATGATCATGGCATCTGTTAGCAATGACCGGGTTAAAAAAAAATAATAAATTCAATCATACTTACCTCATTCATTTGCTCGCTGCTGGCCGCAGCCATCTTGCTTGAAGATCTAGCGCAAAATCTCATGCGATCAAATGAATGAAGTTAGTCAGATTTTTTTTTTGTTCTTGACACTATTTCAGGGGAAATCAATTCGCTACCTTGAAACACGGGGAAATTCGGCTTTGCGGCAAATGGAATGTTCCCTGGCATTCGGATGGGAGTCTACTTCGTGGACTTCAATTCGCTCAACACTATTCAGTTCACAAAGTAAGCCACAGTTCCCAAAAAGTCAGCCACAGCATCTCCATTGCCAGTTACAGAGCCCCTGTTTCTGCCAGTGTGTCCCTAGTGATAAACGAACACAGCCGGCACTCCGATCAGCCTGAAAGTCAATGGAGGACGGATCCGTTTTCTATCGTTGTAGATTGTGTTTTACTCCGCATCCCAATTTTGCTGCGGTATTTTCTCCATCCAAAAAACATTCAGTGACTGAACTGAAGACATCCTCCTGATGCAATCTGAACGGATTTATCTCCATTCAGAATGTATGGGGATAATACTGATCTGTATTCATCCGGAATAGAGCCCCGACGACAGAACTCTATGCCGGATCCTGAAAACGTTAGTGTGAAAGGACCCTTAGTATTAGTATACACTAAATAATAACCTGAAGTGGAATTTTCCAAAAAATTCAAGTTTTCTGTAAAAAACAAAACAAAAAAAAAAGCTATTATTAAACAAGACCAGACAAAAATCCACAGATCCCCCATAACAGTGTCATCCACAGATCCCCTCCATAAAAGTGTCATCCATAGATCCCCCCCCATAACAGTGTCATCCACAGATCCCCCATAATAGTGCCATCCACAGATCCCCCATAACAGTGCCATTCACAGATCCCCCATAACAGTGTGCCATCCACAGATCCCCTATACCAGTGCCATCCACAGATCCCATATAACAGTGTCAGCCACAGATCTCCCCATAACAGTGCTATCCACAGATCTCTCCATAACAGTGCCATCCACAGATCCCCCATAACAGTGTCATCCACAGATTCCCCCATAACAGTGCCATCCACAGATCCCCTATAACAGTGTCAGCCACAGAACTCCCCAAAACAGTGCTATCCACAGATCCCCCATAACAATATCATCCACAAATCCCCCATAACAGTGCCAGCTCTAATGTTCTAGCGCCCGTTATTGTAACGGGCATAATGTCTAGTAATACATAGTATTGAAACTGAACAAGTGTGTACAGGATATCTATTCTTATGTAGAATATTTACATAAAGTCACTTAATTTGTATTCACGATTGAGGCCCCTTGGTTCCAAGGTCTGCAACTTGTCAATTCAAAAGGCCTCACATTTTTTTAAGTAATTGCATTCTATCACCTCCCCTGCGTGGTGGCAGCACTTGCTCTCTGACCTGAAAGCAGAACTGAGAAATGTTGACCACGTGAAAAGGAATAGGCAACAGCAAATTTTTCTTTCTAATAGTGGACTTGTGCTTACAAAATTTGTCCTGGTTCTTCGTTCTGGTCAACCTTTCCCCAACATATACTAGTCCGCAAGGCTATTGCAAGTGAAAAAAACTTTAAATCGGAAATTTTTGTCCTATGCAAGGATGAGTAAAAAATTCTCCCTTTATATTGCTAGAACAATGGATACATCCTAAACAAGGGAATGTCCCTCTCTTTGGTGTGGATAATGACATTTGACGTGATAATTTCATATTGCTCCCAATATTAGCTTTGACAATGGTGTCCCTAAGGTTTTTAGATCTCTTATAACTAGTGATGAGCAGCAGGTGCCATATTCGATTTCGACGAAATTTGCGAATATTCGAAAGAATATTCGTTTCATATTCGTCGAAATCGAATATTCGTCATTATTCTAGTTATCGCGATTAATATGCGATTTAAATAATCGCTTATTGCGATTTTGACTTAAGGCTACTTTCCTATTGGTTTCATATCTAGAATTATAGCGAAGATGACGAATATGACGAATGTATTCGTCATATTCCTCAAAACGAAGATAACGAAGTATTCTACATCTTCGTTTTAGCAACCTATTTGTCAACTTCGCTAATTCTAGCAATCAAATAGGAAGGTTGACTATCGCTATGCGATTATATAATTTTTTTTTAATAAATAGAATAATTATAATAATTATATCAAGTAATATAATTATTCGATAAAAAAAAAAAAAATCGCATAGCGAATTTAACACAGCTGTCTCTATAGTCAACCCTCCTATTTGATTGCTAGAATTAGCGAAGTTGACGAATAGGTAGCTAAAACGAAGATGTAGAATACTTTGTTATCTTCGTTTTGAGAAATATAACGAATACATTCGTCATATTCGCTATTCGCTAATTCTACCAAGCCAACCATAAACTTCCGTGCTCATGGAGCATCCCCATCACCATGGGAACGTCTCCATATACTAAAATGTACTGTCGGATTTGAGGAATTAAGTTGAAATCGCAATGCGATTAATTCAAGTTATATTAATCGCATTGCGATTTCAACTTAGAGCTGGGTTTATAATGGGTCAGCTTGCTAGAATAAACGAAGTTAACGAATATGGAATATAGCAGCAGTGCTAAGTTGAATTCGCAATGCGATTAATTTAACTTGAAGTAATCGCATTGCGATTTCAACTTAGCACTGCTAGTGCTATATTCCATATTCGTTAATTCTAGCCTATGTAAGATAGCAGTGCTAAGTTGTAATCGCAATGCGATTAATATAACTTGAATTATCGCATTGCGATTTCAACGTAATTCCTCAAATCCGACAGTACATTTTAGTATATGGAGACGTTCCCATGGTGATGGGGACGCTCCATGAGCACGGAAGTCGGCAGAAGCGGCAACGGGCACTGACTAGAGCAACCAGGAAGCCAGGAATCCTCAGGACAGGTAAGAACTACTTTTGGGAAGTGGGAAAGAAAAAAATATAACTAAAAAAAAAAAAAAAATGAATATTCGAAATAGTGAATTTATAGCGCTATATTCTAAATATTCGCGAATTAGCGAAGTGCCGATATTCGCTAAAAAAATTCGCTATTCGAATATTCGCGCTCAACACTACTTATAACATACCATAGGGCTCTCCTGAAATTCCTTAATAGTCGGGTATGCCTCCTGTAATACATTCCAATGTTTGTTGATGACGTGACAAAATTTATTCATCTAGTGGTGATATTAGACTATAAATGGAATACGTGTTTTTTTTTTCTCTACTGGCTGTATTATCCCAGCAGCCTGAATTTTATTGCGTTCTTTTTTTAACAAGGTTACAGCATAACCTCTGGATGATAATTTTTTTGTCATGTCATCAAACCGTGTTTCTTTGATGGTACTGTCATTCACTAGTCTGTTTACCCGCTGATACTGTCCATTATAGTTAATGGGGACGGAGCGGCAGCACGGCAGTGCACGGGCACTTGCGACAGAACGGATCCGGCAGGCTGAATAGCCTGCCGGATCTGTCCTGCCGCAAGTGTAAAAGTACCCTAAAACACAATTTTCTATGTATGAATCTTTGGTGTATACATATTTATCTTCAAACCAAGCCATATAGCTATTTGCGTATAGCCAGTGGCGTACCGCCAATATAGACAGGGAACGCCACTGCTATGGGGCCCGCGGCACAGGGGGGCCCGGAGCGCATGGTAGGCCCCGCCCCCTACTCTGCACAGACAGTTTAAATAGACGGGCCCTCCCCTGTTTATTTACTTGTGTCAGGACTCGGGAATGCAGGCTCAGGAGGACCGCAGGGCAGCAGCAATATACGTCAGCAGGGATGCTGAGCCAATGAGGAGCCGGCTCTACACACGTGCCTGCTGACGTTGATTGATGCTGCCAGGTCCGCACGCTCAGAAAGAAGCATGCAGAGGTCAGAGAGAAAAAACCTCTGCATGCCATCAGCGGTGCTCCCCCTCCTCCTACGTGCCTCCTGACTGCTCCTCTCCTGCAGCCTCCATGTAGAAAGGTAAGTGACCAATCTATGCTTGTTATGTGTGTGTGTATATACAGCATATCTATTAATGCATGTGTGTATGTATATATGTGTCTCTTGTAAGAGGGTGCAAGGTGTTGTTTTTGATAGCAGGTACGTGTCACCGAGGTTGCTGGCCTCGGTGAGGTAAGAGCCGGGGTTTTTGGTCTGCAGCAGCTAGTGCTGCTCTGTTAAATAGCATGGCTGCAAAGCCGATCCGGGCCGGCTCTTACTGGGAGCAGCTAAAGAGTAGGGTGGGTGGCTGCTCCCCACGGTCCAGTCCATGTTTTGGGGCTGGGTATAAAACGCAGCCAGCAGCTGTGTCTGGGTGTGTGTGATTATCCTGGAGCCTGCAAACAGGGCTGAGGAATTCTCTGTCCTGGAGGAAGGAGCTCAGCAAGGTGGTGTTGCCCTGCGACCTGAAGGTGGAATCGCCTGCGGCTGAGCCGACTGCTAGGTGTGAACCCGCACCTAAACCACCCAAGGTGACTGGACCGTGTGTTGGCCTGTTTTTGGTTTTTCCACATGATTTCTGTTGTGTATGAACTGTCACCAAGAGACTGTTTTCATTTCTGGTGTGCAAGTGTGAATAAAACACTGTTTGATGCACAATCTGGACTCCTTGTTTTGCCTCTAAACTGCACCCGCACCGCTGTCTACCAGAGCGACTCCCACATTTGGTGTCGGATGCGGGCATGCGCAGTGAGGCTGGCGTGAACGCCGAACTTTGTTTTTGCTGGGCAAAAGTGAATGTCCTATATTAAGCCGGCAAAGTTGCAGCCTGTGATCCCCGACAAAATGGAGGCGGCTGTGAAAGCCCTCATAGAGGCTAACGTGCAGCAGCGGGAGACCAACCAGCTACTGCTACAGCACGTGATGGCGTTGCAAGCGGCAGGAGCGTCCCACCGCGCCCACGATGCCCGGAAAGCTGTCCGTACCGCGATCCCTAAGATGACCCCTCGGATGATGTTGAGACCTATCTGGCGGTGTTCGAGAAGGTGGCCGTGAGGGAGAAATTACCCCGAGAACAGTGGGCAGAGGTCATCGCTCCGTTCCTGGCGTCTGGACCCCAGCAAGTATTTTTGACCTCCCAGGTGACCAAGCAGCTGACTACCCGACTGTGAAAGGTGAGATCCTGGCAAGACTGGGGGTGAATGTTTTGGTCCGGGCCCAGCGGGTGCATCAGTGGGAGTTTAACCCGGCTGAACCCGCCCGGCCACAATACTATGACTTGCTACAACGGTTGCAAAAATGGCTGCAGCCAGACATACTGACTCCCACTGCTATGCTCGACCGTCTGTTAGCCGATGTCTTCTGGAGGGCTTTGCCTTACCCTCTCCAGCACTGGATCGGCCAGGTATCGCCCACCAATGCCCTGGAGATGGTCGACCTGGTGGAGCGGTACGAGGCCACCAGAAACCTGCAGGGGAGTCTTGCTGGGAAGGGGTCAGTTAAACCCCGGAGGCCTCTGCCCCAGTTCCAACGTCCGGCGACAGAGCGGCCTGCACGGAATATACCCCTGCGAGCCCGCCTCCCGTGGTATGCTGGAGGTGTCAGGAGCCAGGCCACATCAGGGCCGACTGTCCGCGCCGGGATGAGCTGATGGAGGTGAACTACGGGGTCGCCACTCCTTGTATGCACGGAAGCTGTGCGCAACTGGCACCCGTGAGGTACAAGACCATAACCACCTGTGTCAGGTAGAGGTGGGAGATTCGCTGGCGGTGGCTCTGCTGGACTCCGGGAGTTTAGTCTCCTGGTAAGGGCTGCCCTGGTACGGCCTGGCGGAGTATACTGGCCGTAAAGTCGGGGTCCTGTGCATCCACGGAGACCTGAAAGACTATCCCACTGCACTAGTGACTTTGTCCACAGCGGCTGGTAGGTGGACCCACGAGGTGGCTGTCGCTACTACACTCCCACACGAACTAATACTTGGGAGGGACTTCCTCGGTTTTCCGGCGCTGTGGCCGGCAATAAAGGTATCTGAGGGACCCGAGACAGGGGTGACCCTAGCAGAGTGGCCTGATACCGCTGGAAGGCCAGAACCCTGGGAGCCCGAGTCTGAAGGGCCGGCGGTAGGGGTGACCACTGCTCCGGCGGTAGAGGGGGAAACAACCCCACTGAGTGTAATGGTGGGAGACACGGAGGACTTGCCACCGGGACCTGAGTTGGCAGACCTCAATGTCTCCGGGAAAATTTTGGGACCGCACAACACCGGGACCAAACCCTAACCAGGGCCTGGGAGAATGTGCTGGAAATTGATGGTAAACCCCAGAAACCAGGGGCTGAATTAATGTTCCCACGATTTATTGTTCTACAGGATATGTTGTATCGGGTGAACCAAGTCCGAGGTGAACCTGTTGAACAGTTGGTGGTGCCCACAGCGCATCGCAAGCTTGTCATGGAGCTTGCCCACCAACATGTTCTTGGGGGACACCTGGGGTGGCAGAAAACCCAGGACCGCATACTGCAGCGGTTTTATTGGCCCGGTGTGTTCAAGGAGGTAGAAGATTATTGTAAGTCCTGTCCAACCTGTCAGATAACTAGCCCCCAGCCTCATTTCCGTAGTCCTCTGGTACCTCTGCCAATTATTGAAGTACCGCTTGAGCGAATCGCTATGGATTTAATTGGGCCTGTACCAAAGTTCGCCAGGGGCCACCAACACATTCTGGTAGTTCTCGACTATGCCACTCGGTATCCGGAGGCGGTGCCTCTGCGACATACCTCAGCTAGGCTCATTGCCAAAGAGTTAATGGAGATGTTTTCCCGTGTGGGCCTGCCAAAAGAGGTTCTGACAGACCAAGGGACCCCTTTATGTCCAAAGTAATGAAGGAACTGTGTAAATTGTTGCGTATAAAGCAGTTACGGACGTCCGCTTACTCATCCGCAAACAGACGGTCTTGTTGAGAGGTTTAACCAAACTCTAAAAAATATGTTAAAAAGGGTGGTGTCTAGAGATGGGAAGGACTGGGACCTGCTTCTGCCCTATCTCATGTTCGCAGTGCGAGAGGTACCCCAGGCCTCTACTGGGTTCTCGCCCTTCGAACTGCTTTATGGCAGACACCCTCGGGGCCTGTTGGATATCGCCAAGGAAGCATGGGAACAACAGCCTGTCCCCCACAAAAGTGTCATTGAGTATGTCACCCAGATGCAGGAACGGATAGAAAGGGTGTTGCCGCTGGTCCGGGAGCATATGGAGGCAGCGCAACAAGCCCAGAGTAGGGTGTATAATCGTCAGGCTCGGGTACGGGGCTTCCATCCGGGAGATCGGGTTTTGGTTCTGGTACCCACCCTTGACAGCAAGTTCCTAGCTAGGTGGCAGGGCCCCTATGAGGTGATCGAGAAGGTAGGGGAAGTAATTACAAAGTACACCAGCCAGGCGGCGTAAGCCGGAGCAGGTGTACCACGTGAATTTACTTAAGCCGTGGAAAGATAGGGACACAGCCGACGACCACAGCCCCCGGCCAGGGCTTCTAGGTGAAAAGGGTCCAGCCCCACAGTTCGAGGCCTGTGAAGCAGTAACCACGGTAAAATTGCAGACAGCCTGTCTTCCAAACAAGTTCAGGAAGTCAGGGAGTTCATCAGTCGGAACACGGATGTGTTCTCGGACCTCCCTGGCCGCACGTCTCTCATCCAACATGACATCGCCACTGAGCCTCAGGCCAAGATCCGGTTAAAACCATACCGGGTACCCGAGGCTCGGCGACGGGCCATCGCGGAGGAAGTACAGTTAATGTTGAAGCTCGATGTCATTGAGGAGTCGAAAAGTGAGTGGGCCAGTCCCATAGTCCTAATACCCAAGCCGGATGGGACGCTATGGTTCTGCAACGACTTTCGCAAGTTAAATGAAGTATCCAAGTTTGACGCGCATCCCATGCCCCGAGTAGACGAGCTGGTTGAAAGTTTAGGACAAGCCCGTTATTTTTCTGTGCTGGACCTCACTAAAGGGTACTGGCAGGTACCCTTAACGGAGTCGGCTAAGGAAAACCGCATTTGTTACCTCGCAGGGCCTGTATCACTACAAGGTGTTACCCTTTGGCCTGCATGGCGCCCGCCACTTTCCAAAGGTTAATGGACATAGTGCTGCGACCACATCGCCGGTACGCTCGGCCTACTTAGATGATGTAGTCATCCACAGCACCGACTGGGAAAGCCATTTACCCAAGGTGCAGGCGGTAGTGGATGCCCTGAGGAAAGCCGGACTGACCGCTAACCCAAAGAAGTGCTCCATAGGGTTAGAGGAGACAAAATATCTGGGATATGTAATTGGGCGGGAGTCATCAAACCTCAGGTAACCAAGGTAGAGGCCATTCGTAACTGGCCCCGACCGGTCACCACCAGGCAGGTAAAGTCGTTCCTGGGGATTGTAGGTTACTACATGAGGTTTGTGCCCCACTTTGCCACAATAGCAGCGCCGTTGACAGACCTCTTGAAGGGGCGAAAGTCTGGGAGGGTTAGCTGGAGTGAGAAGGCGGAGGAGGTTCGCCGCGCTGAAGTCGGCCCTGTGTGGGTCCCCGGTTTTGGTGACACCCGACTTCAACAAGGAGTTTGTCGTACAGACCGACGCTCGGAGGTAGGCCTCGGTGCGGTACTGTCTCAGGAGGTCAACGGGGAAGAACATCCCGTTGTCTTCCTGAGCCGTAAGCTCAATCCCGCCGAGTCCAGATATAGTATAGTGGAGAGGGAGTGCCTGGCTATCAAGTGGGCACTCGAATCTCTCCGCTACTACTTGTTAGGGAGGAGGTTCCGTTTGGTGACCGACCATTCCCCTCAAATGGATGAGTCAGGCCAAGGAGAGGAATGCTCGGGTCACCAGGTGGTTCCTATCTCTTCAGAATTTCAAATTCTTCGTGGAACACAGGGCAGGCCGCTTGCAGGGCAACGCAGATGCCCTGTCCCGCGTCCACTGCCTCACGTGTGTTCACCCCTCAGGGCTGAACAAAGGGGGGTGTAAGAGGGTGCAAGGTGTTGTTTTTGATAGCAGGTACGTGTCACCGAGGTTGCTGGCCTCGGTGAGGTAAGAGCCGGGTTTTTGGTCTGCAGCAGCTAGTGCTGCTCTGTTAAATAGCATGGCTGCAAAGCCGATCCGGGCCGGCTCTTACTGGGAGCAGCTAAAGAGTAGGGTGGGTGGCTGCTCCCACGGTCCAGTCCATGTTTTGGGGCTGGGTATAAAACGCAGCCAGCAGCTGTGTCTGGGTGTGTGTGATTATCCTGGAGCCTGCAAACAGGGCTGAGGAATTCCTCTGTCCTGGAGGAAGGAGCTCAGCAAGGTGGTGTTGCCCTGCGACCTGAAGGTGGAATCGCCTGCGGCTGAGCCGACTGCTAGGTGTGAACCCGCACCTAAACCACCCAAGGTGACTGGACCGTGTGTTGGCCTGTTTTTGGTTTTTCCACATGATTTCTGTTGTGTATGAACTGTCACCAAGAGACTGTTTTCATTTCTGGTGTGCAAGTGTGAATAAAACACTGTTTGATGCACAATCTGGACTCCTTGTTTTGCCTCTAAACTGCACCCGCACCGCTGTCTACCAGAGCGACTCCCCACACTCATATATATATATATATATATATATATATATATATCTATGTATGCATGTGTGTATATGTGTCCATATTTATCTATGTATGTGTGTTTATATGTGTCTATATATATCTATGTATGGGTGTTGTGTGTATGTATATATATATATATGTGTGTGTCTATGTATCTGTATGAATGCATGTGTCTATATATATATATATATATATATATATATATATATATATTTATAATATGTGTATCTATTGTCTATGCCTATGCATGTATTTGTCTTTCTGTCTTTCTCTCTCTCTCTCCAAAAAAAATAATATATATATATATATGAAATATGTTGGTGATCCTATTTATTATATGTGTGTGTGTCTGTGTTCCTGTGTGTGTGTGTGTCTGTGTCCCTGTCTGTGTGTCACTATCATCATGCCCAGAGTGTTCCTATGTCTTCACGCAGCTACATCAGGACATTCTGTGCAGGGCAAGAAGAAGAAGGAAGAGGAGGCAGCGCTGCCAGCATGGAGTCCGTGGGAGGCACACTAATGACGTAGGTAGCACTACTACATGATCTACACTAGTGTTATCTGCGGTTTTACATAGGACTGCAGATAACACTACCACATGATCTACACTAGTGTTATCTGTGGTTCTACATAGGACTGCAGATAACACTACCACATGATCTACACTAGTGTTATCTGTGGTTTTACATAGGACTGCAGATAACACTACCACATTATCAGCACTAGTGTTATCTGTGGTTTTACATAGGACTGCAGATAACACTACCACATGAGCTACACTAGTGTTATCTGTGGTTTTACATAGGACTGCAGGTAACACTACTACATTTTCGGCAATCAGAGTGCCATCACTGTGTTATGTGTAGGAACGTATGTATACATTTCCTTATTGAAAAATGGGAGTGTGGCAGGGGAGGAGCCAGGACAGGAGGTGCGATGGGCCAGGGGTGGGTAGTGGGTGGGATAGGGGCCCAATCTGAATCTTGCTATGGGGCCCAGTGACTTCTATGTATGCCCCTGCGTATAGCGGTGCGCTGTGCGATCCCATCGCTGTACACCGATTTTGCTGAAAAAATGTATCCTGAAAAATAAAATAATTTTCATACAGTACCAACTCCAAAAGTCACAGAAAAAATTCCTTCTCTAAAGATGTATACAGACTAGGAGATGATTGCAAAATCTATATAGTGGCAGAAAGGCCCTTGGTATGCTCTATTGAAGTATATAAACTGCAAACGTCTAGAGTAACCAACAAATCATCCGTACAAATGGACAAGGTCTTAATGTCCCTCAGAAACTGATTTGTATCAAGCAAAAAAGATGGTGTATTTTTGGTGAAAGGAGTAAAAACTTTCTCCAAAAATACAGCAGGAGGAGCTAAAATCGAATCATTGGACGCAACAATAGGGCTACCTGGGAGGAGTGTTATCGACTTGTGGATTTTCGGAAGGGTATATAATACCGGAGTCAAAGGATACAATTTTTCACCAAGTACTCCTTTATCTCTAAATTCCACCACAACATCAGTTAATCTCTGTTTGATACTATACATGGGATCTCTGCCAAGTGGTTGATACGTGTCTCTATCAGACAATTGTGTCAGAATCTCAGAGATATATTAATCTTTATCCATCAAGACCAATGCACCCCCCTTGTCAGCAGGTTTAAAAATAACAGAATCATGATCTAACAGAGAATGTAAAGCATCCTTATGAGAAAGGGCTCGAGTCCTGCAGTAACGTGTGGGAACGGTGTTCCTGCACTTTTTCATTTCATTTCATTTCAGGGCTGTCTTTAGAGGGATTCTGTCTGTCACCAAGTTTGAGTCTATATAGATGCGGACATGCACGGCTAGATCGCCGCTAGCATGTCCACACTATATCTGTCCCATAGCGCTGCACTTTTTTATTCAGTTTAAAAAAATTATTTTATATGTATGTAAATTAGGGTGTAAATGTGCCCAAGGGGAGGTACGAACCTTCCTTCTGCCCAGCACCGCCCCCCTGTGAAGGAGCCTAGCACCGCCTCCGTTCTACTCATCTCCTCCTTGTTCTCAGTGAGATTGACGTAAATCTTGCGATGCGCGAGATCGCGCATGCCTGCCGCCCGGTACCTTCCCTGAGGCTGATGCCAGCACAGGGAAGGAACATGGGGACATTTACACACACAGGTTTGACGTGCACTGAGGGCTGATGGAGAGGCACTGGGGGCTGATGGAGAGGCACTGGGGGCTGATGGAGAGGCACTGGGGGCTGATGGAGAGGCACTGGGGGTTGGTGGAGAGACACTGGGGGCTGATGGAGAGGCACTGGGGGCTGCTATGAGGCTACTGGGGGCTGATATATGTATAATGGGGGCTGCTATAAGGCTATTGGGGGCTGCTATGAGGATACTGGGGGCTGCTATGAGGCATGGGGCTCTTATCTGAGGTCTGATTCGGGGTCATTCATATTGGGGCCTGAGCTGAGGTGTGATCTGAGGTCTTTATGGGGTCTTATTAACATTGGGGATCTTATTCAGGCTGTTAGCTGAGGTCTGATTAATATTGGGGGTCCAATTGGTGGTCTGACCTGAGGTGTAATGAAAAATATTTTTTTCTTATTGTCCCCCTCTAAAACCTAGATGTGTCTTATGGGCCGGTACATCTTATAGGGAGAAAAATATGGTACTTCCTTGCTCCTCCTCCCGACCTCCCCTGTCCTTTGCGTACGCCGCACACTGTGACGTCACGCAGAGGCACTGCAGTGGATCTTGGGTGAGTTCCCACACTTTTTCCCAGGACTTGACCCCTGTTATGAGATATATGCAATTTATCATATTCTTGATCATGTAAAAGCTGTGACACATCTCTCTGGACTAGTGATATGAATGTCTCAACCGGGTGATACGTCTTAGGAGACTGATATTTACTTTTAAGTTAAAGCGTTGTAACGTTAATTTATCGCTATCAGGCAGAATCACCGAGGGAGGCACCCCATTAGTAGTACCAAAGTGTGCTTTAAACGAATAGTACGAAAAAAATGTTGACAGTCCATATCAAATTCAAAAGTATCACAATGTCCAGTAGGGCTGAAGGAAAGTCCTTTCTGCAAAACTTGTAATTGTGTGGGATTCAAGCTCTTAGAAGAAATATTAAAAACAAGCGATTCTTCTATACCTGGGATCTGGTTGTCCTCTGTGCATATAGATCGCCTATAATGGTGTCCTGCCCTTCTGGCGTTTTTTTTAAACTGCACTTTTTGCCCAAAAAAGATGAAGGTTGACGTGCGGTTGATCTGTAATCGCTCCCAGAACCTGAGGAATGGGAATCTGTTCGCCATGCTTGATGTCTGAATAATGGTATTGCGGTGCTAAAGGAATCTTGCCATTTGTCAATTTTGTTTGTTTGATAGTCCTCTGAATGTCTACCAAATTTCTTGCATTTAGTAATCTCAATATCTTTTTTGAGATCAGAGCAATTTTTTCTACTTTAGTTTTCAAATTGGCAAGATTCTCCGATGTCATTAAGTCCTGCAATTGATGTTCAATGGATGTAATCTGCGCTTTGGTGTCGCTAATCGCTTTAGTAAGATGTTCAATCGTAAGGATCATTAAATCATCTGAACACTTGTTCAAGATATTGGCAAACTGTGTGCCATATTCAATACTGTCTCAAAAGAAAGTAGGTCTCAAATTTACCCTCAGTCCACGAGGAATCTTCTGAGTCTTGCAGTACTCTGCCAAAATAACCGCATGTAATTCCCATGCAACCAGCTTGTGTTTTATGGCGTTGTTTCATCAACGACATTTTTTGCGTGTGGCGGGGCGGTGTGTGATCCCTCTTGGAGTTCTGTGCGTACCTAAATTCAGTTTGGCCTGAGTTAAATTTTACTATGCATTGTGACGACCAGAGAATTAATTTTCTCGATACTTGGGTCATAAAAGGAATTGATAATTCTTTACAGACTGATCTCTATCTGAGGAGCACAGATGGAAACAGTTTGTTATATTATTCTAGCAATCATCCGATTACTGTGTTACAGGTTCAGGGTCAAGTTCGGGTCAAGTTCGGGGACCGAACACGACCTTTGCGGTGAAGTTCGGCCGAACTCGGTGAACCCGAACTTCCAGGTGCCACTCAACTATTTATAATCAAATATCACCCCTGGATGAATAAATTTTGTCATGACATCAACAAACATTGGAATGTATTACAGGTAGAGTTGAGCAGACACCTGGAAGTTCGGGTTCGACGGATTCGGCCGAACTTCCCAAAAAAGTTCAGGTTCGGGATCCGAACTTAACCCGAACTTTTGGGCACTAAAATGGCTCTAAAAAAGTCCTAGAAAGGGCTAGAGGGCTGCAAAAGGCAGCAAAATGTGGGTAAGTGCCCTGCAAACAAATGTGCATAGGGAGATGACTTAAAATAAAATAAATAATAATTAAAAATCTAGGAGGAGGAAATGGATGTGGAGTAGGAGGTTGAGGAGGCGTCAGGTGGGAATGCCATCAGCAGCGTGTCTACCAGTGTGCGCTTGTAGTCACGCATCTTTCGATCATTAACAGACATTTTTACCAAATTTGGTTCCCTGTCAGCAATGCACAGCAGGGGTTTTTCACCGTACAAATGGAGCAGGGGTTTTTCACCGGCAAAACGGGGTTCATATCACCCACCAATGGAACAGACGATTTTTAAAAATGTAGGTCCCTGGCACCCAGGCAGAGGAGGGGTTTATTCACGGGCCATGGCAAAACGGGGTTATGTCACCCACCAATGGAACAGGTGATTTTTTTAAAAAATGTAGGACCTTGGCATCCAGGTAGAGAAGGGGTTTATTCACAGCAAAACGGGGTTCATGTCACCCACCAATGGAACAGACGATTTTTAAAAATGTAGGCCTCTGGCACCCAGGCAGAGGAGGGATTTATTCACGGCAAAACGGGGTTCATGTCACCCACCAATGGAACAGGCTATTTTAAGAAATGTAGGCCCCTGGCACCCAGGCAGAGCAGGGGTTTATTCACGGCAAAACGGGGTTCATGTCATCCACCAATGGAACAGGCGACTTTTAGAAATGTAGGTCCCTGGCACCAAGAAAGAGGAGGGGTTTATTCACAACAAAACAGGATTCATGTCACTCACCAATGGAACAGGCAATTTTTTGAAATGTAGGCCCCTGGCACCCAGGCAGAGGGGGGGTTAATAAATGGCAAAACGGGGTAATGTCACCCACCAATGGAACAGACGATTTTTAGAAATGTAGGCCCCTGGCACCCAGGCAGAGGAGGGGTTATTTCATGGCAAAACAAGGTTAATGTCACCCACCAATGGAACAGACGATTTTTAAAAATGTAGGCCCCTGGCACCCAGGCAGAGGAGGGGTTTATTCACAGCAAAACGGGATTCATGTCACCCACCAATAGAACAGGCGATTTTTTGAAATGTAGGCCCCTGGCACCCAGGCAGAGGAGGGGTTAATAAATGGCAAAACGGGGTTAATGTCACTCACCAATGGAACAGGTGATTTTTAGAAATTTAGGTCCCTGCCGTGAATAAGCCCCTGCTAATATTGCACCCAACAATTTAAAAGAAGATTTTTCAAATTTTCAGTCCTTGTCATCTATGCAGAGCAAGGGTTTATTCACGGCAAAACGGGGTTCATGTCACCCACCAATGGAACAGGCAATTTTTAGAAATGTAGGTCCCTGGCACCCAGGCAGAGGAAGGGTTAATTCACAGCAAAACGGGGTTTATGTCACCCACCAATGGAACAGACGATTTTTAAAAATGTAGGCCTCTGGCACCCAGGCAGAAGAGGGGTTTATTCACGACAAAAATTGTAATATTGCACACAACAATTTAAAAGCTGATTTGTCACATTTTCGGTCACTGTCACCTATGCAGAGCAAGGGTTTGTACCTGGCAAAAATGGTAATATTTCAACCAATAATTTAAAAGAAGATTATCCGCATTTTGGTCACTGTCACCTATGCAGAGCAGGGGTTTGTACACGGCAAACATTTTAATATTTCACCCAACAATTTAAAAGAAGATTTACCGCATTTACCGGATTAACTATATTATTATCCCACACATATGCAGCGCGGGCCGCAAAGGTAATTCCTGGCCTTAAAAAATATGATTTTTTCACCTCCCATGAATAACATGGATTTAAGTGGTATATTTTGGGGTGTAGGACCTCATCGTTCTCAACATCATCTTCCAACCAGTCTTCACCCCTGCCCTCTATGTCGGACTGCACACCGCAGAAAGCCGCAGCAGTTTGCACCTGTGTTTCGTCATCATCAGAGACATGCTGCGGTGGTCTTCCTATGTCCTCATCCTCAAACCTAAGTGGTTGGGCATCCGTGCATTCAATCTCTTCCACTTCTGGGGCAGGGCTATGGTTATGGCCTTGGGAAACCCTGCCAGCAGAGTCATCAAAAAGCATAAGAGACTGCTGCATGACTTGGGGCTCAGATTGCTTGGCTGATTTGCAAGGGGGTAAGGTGAAAGACTGATGGGCATGGGCTGCAGGTGCCAACTCTGAGCATTCAGCAGTGGGAGACAATGTTAAGGTACTGGAGGCACTGTCAGCCACCCAATCTACTAGCGCCTGTACCTGTTCTGTTCTCACCATTCGTACAGCGGCATTCGGGCCTACCAAATAACGCTGCAGGTTCTGTCGCCTACTCACACCTGAGGAAGGTGCTTCACTTGGCCCTGTAGTTGGCCCTGATCGGCCACGTCCTCTCCCAGCAACAGGAGCTCCACCAACACCACCATGACCATGCCCACGTCCCTTATTTGATGTTCTCCTCATTATTTGCGTTCACAAACCAAAATAACAGATGGTTTTTCTCCGGTGTCAATTTAACTGCCAATAGTCAACAATTAAGTTCACTAACAGTAAGGCAGTGCCTGTGTCATAAACAGAATAAATTTAATTAGATCACACAACAGTGTAACGAAGTAATTCAATACAATTACTTCACTATCACCAAAAATTCTATTTTTCAAACCAACAATGTAAAAGCAGAAGTTACCGGTTTAATTTGACTGTTAGAAATGCAGCGTACACCACTAATGTGCTATCTACCATAAAACCTGTCTGTTTGCAACCAACTATGTAAATGCTCAAAAGGTTACTTAAAATGATTGAAATACGGGGTAGGCCTCAGATCTGCCATGTAGCACAAAACCAGTGTTTATTGCAACAAACTACAGAAATGCAGTATGTCACTGCTAAATCTTATTATATGCAAACGTACTCTGTGGCACAACAGTACGGGTTTACTAACCCAACTACAGAAGTGCAGTTTTTTACCGCAAAATTTTAAAATAGGTTTTTCAGCGGTGTATGCAAACGTGCTCTGTGGTACGAGAGTACAGGTTTATTCCACCAACTACAGAAATGCACCATGACACCGCAAAATTTTAAAATAGGTTTTTCAGCGGTGTATGCAACTGTGCTCTGTGGTACGACAGTACGAGTTTATTCCACCAACTACAGAAATGCACTATGTCACCGCAAAATTTTAAAATAGGTAATATAAGGGGACTTGACCTGCCAGAAAAAAGGAATTTTTCCTCCACTGAGCTACCAAAAAATAATTAGACTGATGTCCCTGGCAGGCTGGCACACATGCAGGTCACATGCAGTTCCAAGAACACTGCAGTTGTCAAAATGGCCACCGACCCCCACCTCAGTAACAGATGGATTAAAAATTATTTTGCAGTATCACTGGGCTCAGGGCTGGGTCAAATATGTAGCATAGCACCCTCAATAATTGCTGTCATTTGGAGAGTTAACACCACCAATTTCAACAAATTTCTTCCCTAATCTGTCCCTCACAGAAGCGGCAGCATCCTATCCCTACACTGAGAAGAGCAGAGTGACATGCGGCGCTACGTAACTCCAGCTTAAATAGAGGCTGGGTCACATTCTGCAAAATTGCTGCAAAATTTTACGGAAATGTTCGGGTACGGGTACGGTTACGGGTGAGAAAAACCGTAATGTTCGGTACGAACCCGAACTTTACAGTTCGGGTTCGCTAAACCCTAATTGCAGGAGGCTTATCCGACTATTAAGGAATTTCAGGAGAGGCCTATGGTGTGTTATCAGAGGTCTAAAAACATCAGGGACACAATTGTTAAAGCTGATATTGGGAGCAAAATGAAATTATCACGTCAAATGTCATTATCCACACCAAAGAGAGGGACATTCCCTTGTTTAGGATGTATCCATTGTTCTGGCGTTATAAAGGGAGAATTTTTTACTCATCCTTGCACAGGACAAAGATTTCCGATTAAAGGTTTTTTCACCTGCAATAGCAATTTTGTAATATACCTTTTGAAATGTCCTTGCGGACTAGTATATTTTGGCAAAACGTCGACCAGTATGAAGGACAGATTTTGTAAGCACAAGTTTGCTGTTGCCTATTCCTTTCACTTTGATCAACGTGGCCACAACATTTCTCAGCTCCGCTTTAAGGTCATAGAGCAAGTGCTGCCACCACACAGGGATGGTGATAGAATGCAATTACATAAAAAACGTAAGGTCTTTTGGATTCACAAGTTGCAGACCTTGGAACCAAGGGGCCTTAATCGTGAGAACAAATTAAGTGCCTTTCTGTGAATATTCTATTTAAGGCTAGATATCCTGAACACTTGTTCAGTTTTAATATTATGTATTTTTTTTTATTGACTATTTCAATTAACAGAGTAACAAACTCAAATAAGATGTAACATGGTACAAGGTGTTAGCAAAAACACTTTACATATGTTGGCACACATCCAGTGATACAAAGCTACAGTGAGAATCTTCAAAGAAAGATTCTAGTTGCAGGAAAGTACTGCAATAGCATAGGATGGGATAGAGGCCAATGGCACTAGACATCTCTACCAACCCCATAACAGATGAAGAGGAAGTATCAATAGAAGCCACTCCCAAGTGGTGCAAGCCGAATCAGGCAGAGGTGGAAGTTCCACCAACGAAATCATGCTGGTGCGGGGAACCTATGTTTCATCCATGAGCTCCAATGTTTGAGGAAGTTTGGGTGCGTACGGGTTTCCCAGGAGGATATTTCCTTGAAATGGTAGAGCTGATCTATCTTCAGCCTCCACTGCTCAAGAGAGGGCAGAGAGGTTTGGAGCCAACACCCAGGGATAAGGAGACGAGCTACAATCAACATTTGTCTGAAGAGGTAGGGAGGGGGGTGGTATTGCCCTCTCCAAAAAGGGATAGCAAAGCACAAAAGGGAGACATCTGTATAGAGGTCTAGAAAATGTGGTTACTATGAAGAAGTATGTCAGACCACCATTTGTTTAGTATAGGGCAACCCTACCATAAGTGGAAAAAAGTCCCCCTATCCTCCAGGCACCTCAAGCATCTGTCCGAGGCCACGGCAGAAAATAAGGCTGTTTTGACGGGTGTGATATACCATTGGGTTAAAATGTTGTAGTTATTTTCCTGAATACGAACACAACGGGAGGAGATTCAAGTAGCTGGGGGAGTATAGAGAAGGGGACATCTATCTGCAGAGCGTAGCCTATTGTACAGTTTGGAAATTAGCTCTTTAGGAGGATTAGGATGGGCTATCAGCGATTCAAGCCATACCATAAGACGTAATAGTTTACTATTGACACCGTTCCATAACATAAAAGATCTAAGGTGGGGGATTAAAGTGAGATCGCATGGATGGGGATTAAGTAGAATGTTCATATCCTCTATGTTAAGTAAGCTACTAGGGGTGTCAAGGAGAGAGGAGAGACAGGAGAAGGAGAAGAGATGATCTAACCCCACTAGACGATGATCCTAATAAGGATGGTGCAGTTGTACCTAGAATATCGCCAACTGTGAGAAGCAGGGAGGGGAACGGAATAGAACAGTGTGTGGATTTCAGCCAGTTCCAGGCGTTGAGCGTAGCTCTGAGGACAGGATAGGCAGATAGAGGTATTAAGGGCAACGTTTAGTGACCCAGCAGAAGGGCATGTAGAGGCCTTCCTATGATACTTTGTTCCAAAGCTACCCAAGGTTTATGTCCGGGACTCCGCAGCTACTCTACTGCTCTAGCAAGGAGAATTGCCTTACTGTATACCTCTGGGTCAGGGAGGCAAATGCCGCCACCCTGACGTGACCAAGATAACCTGGAGAAAGAAAGTCTCGCTTTCCTCCCGTTCAATGTAAAAGGAGCAAAATTTTTGTCTCAGTGACGCATAGAAAGATTTAGGGACGGGAATCGGCAGCACCTGTTGGAGATAAGTGAGCCGGGGGTAAGATCAGGGATGTGAGAAGATTTTTGCGTCCAAACCATGAAAGTGTGGGGACTATCGAACTGAGCCTGTCAATAGCTTGAAAGATAGATGTTTTCAAAGGGGTTTAATTTAGGGAGAAGAGGTCTGATACCTGCGGGCTAATCCTTACTCCTAAATATGTAATGGTGGGGGATGACCAATTGAAAGGAGAGTCGTTCATCAGCCTCTGCTTAGTGAAATGTGGGATCCCTAAAATCAACTATTTATTTGCGTTACCTTTGAAGTTAGATAAAGCCCCATAATGTTGTAAATGCTGTGCTGTTGTATAACATTATGTATTATTTTTGTTTGGTCTTGTTTAATAATACCTATATATTTTTTGTTTTTATTTTTACAGAAAACTTTTTTTTTTTTTATTCCACTTCAGGTTATTATTTAGTGTATACTAATACTAACTAATTAATTGCGTTTATGTATCTAACTTTTGATCTATTTAATACCCCCAGTCCACTGTTTGTAGATCTATTTGTATTGATTGTATTTTTGTTCCCATTGCTTTTTAGTCCGCTGTTTACCTTTTGTCCCTCCTTTTTGATATGTTTTTATGGTTACCTGATGTCATTCGTTCATGATGTCGGTATTGGCGGGCTATTTAAACTTTTCATGTCCTGTATGTTTGTACTTGAGAAAGACTCAGTATGTGAGTCGAAACGCGTTGTTTTTGCTCCTCTATGTGGCAGTAAAAGAGAGTCAAGATTATCTGCAATTGCGAGTGCCGGTCCTTCTATTTACAGTGTGTCCTTAGTGTCAGTAAATGTATAACACTACACATTTGGAAAACATTTTTGTGAAATTAGACGATACCTCTAAGCCAGTGGCATACATAGAGAAGTAAGGGCTCCATAGCAAGGACCAAACCAAGCCCCACACAGAACAGAAGGGTTTTGCATGTTCTGCTACTATGGTAGTTACGTCCCTGCTCAAAACTGAAAGATGGCCAGATGCTTTGTGTTTTTATAAAACTTTTAATTGCATTTGGAGCTTATCTTTTAAAAGGGTATTCTGATTTCAGACATTGATGGCATATCACTAGGATATGCCATCAATGTCAGACAGGTGTGGGTCTCACCTCTGGGACTCCAGATCAGCCCCCCATGCGTGACCATCCCCCATTCACTGCTATGGGGGTTCTGAAAATAGCCAGCAGTCCCATAGCAATGAATAGAGAGGTGACCCACAGCTATCAGACATTGATGGAATATCCTAGCTACACGCCATCAATGTCTGAGATAGACCAACCCCTTTAAGTAAACTATTTAGATTGGATGCCGCTTATTTTTAATGATCATATAACCAAAATTAACTAAAGTAATTGTACAAAAATGTAAGATTTCTAAATCAGCATCATTTTCTTCTGTAGCACACTGCTATGTTGGGCTTTTATCATAAGCATACCCTATAATTAGAGTTTCTGCTTCTCCATATACAGGTTATATAAAAATCCTGATTGAAGTTTAATTTCCATCTGCATATATTTTTAGAGGCCGAATAAGCAGAAAAGTGTAATAAAAAATGACTGCAGCAAATCATCATCCTAGTCAAAGACAAGACCTAATTATAAAATATTGTGGAATGTGCTTGGTTTTCATCTATTAGTAATACATATCATTTATGTGAAAAGAAACATATTCAGGTATGGATAATACTGTTCATCCATTTTTGATAAATGAGGGTGAGAAAATTGCAGATAGAAGAATTCACATATAAATCATCATAACTAGAACACCCGAGGGTAAATTGATTGCAATTCTGATGCATACAGTGCTCATACCTACAAGAGGAATTTTACCCTCTGCAGAGGAGCATATTGTGCAGTCATTCTCTTATATTTAAAGGGGTTGTCCAATAGTACAAATACACCCCACAATGCCTGGGCCCCTCCTATAGATGATATTTACCCACTCCACGGCACCCGCTCCTCTCCGGATCCCTGCATGGCACCGCTGCATCTCCCCATCGTGCGAACCAAAAAATCAAAAACAACCAACCTATTTCATTTCATTCTGACACAAGCATCCCTTGAAACTGGAAGCAGCTTATGTTTAGATTTGCACTTTAAATTACAGGGGGAATGAAGTAACAAGCTCACTCAAAGGTTTAACCACCAAGTCGTTGTAGGATCAGGAGAAACATAAGGAGAAAAAAAGAACTAATAAATATAACAAAAACTGAGGTCAGGACGATAACCTGACGAAGCCAAGGATAAACGCGTGTTGAGGTTTGTTCTTATACCCCTTGCCCCACCCTCCCTCAAACATGTCCACAGGTCGGTTATTGTCCTGACCTTGGTTTTTGATATATTTATTTGTTTTTTTTATGTTTTTCTTGGTTCTACAGCGACTTAGGGGTGGTTAATCCTTTTAGTGGGTATATTACTTTATCACTTCTGTAGCATTAGGTTTGCTATGTAGATCTGATATTATTATTTCCTGATATTATTTTGATTGGTAAAGGCTTACCTACCTTTGTGTTATGTACAGTACATGTATTTCCATCTTTTGTGGGAGCTATGTGGGTGCTTTGAGATCCATACACAGTATGGCATTTGTGGACATTGTTCCATATCTAGATGTTTTTATCCCCATTTTACATGATTTACCGTATTTTTTGCCCTATAGGATGCACCTGCCCATAAGATGCACCTGGGTTTTTGAGCAGGAAGATAAGAAAAAAAAATATTTTTAACCAAAAGGTGTGCTTTTGTAGTAATGGTGGTCTGTGCATGACAGTATTATGAGGGGGGGGGGGGGGTGCACTGTTTTGGGGGCATTTGTGGATGGCACTGTAACGGGGGCACTTGTGGGTGGCACTGTAATGGGGGCACTTGTGGATGGCACTGTAATGGGGGCACTTGTGGATGGCACTGTAGTGGGGGCACCTGTGGATGGCACTGTAATGAGGGCACCTGTGGATGGCACTGTAATGAGGGCACCTGTGGATGGCACTGTAATGGGGGCATCTATGAATGACACTGTAATGGGGGCATCTATGAATGACACTGTTATGGATTGGATCTGTGGATGACACATATATAGCATCTTATGCTATATGTGCCATCCACAGATCACCCCCATTACAGTGTCATTCATAGATGCCCCCATTACAGTGTCATCCACAGGTTCCCCCATTATAGTGCCATCGACAGGTGCCCCTATTACATTGCCATCCACAGATACCCCCATTACTAAAACATCTAGCCCACATTCATATATATCTTAATAGTGACTCCTTAATCCCTAAAAGCTAACTACAGTAGCTCTCTCCCAACCTGCTATCCAGATCCTCTAGTAGGCAAAGCGGTGCGGCGGCAGCCTGCAGCGTAACGTCCTTACTGACGTCACCTGTCTGCTCCTTCCACTTTATGAATGAAGCAGGAGGAGCAGGCAGGTGACGTCAGTAAGGACGTTACGCTGCAGGCTGCCGCCGCACCGCTCTGCCTACTAGAGGATCTGCATAGCAGGTTGGGAGAGCGCTACTGTAGTTAGCTTTTAGGGATTAAGGAGTCACTATTAAGATAAATATGAATGTGAGCAAGGAGTCAAGCTGTGAGCTGCAGGACGCCCGCCGCGTGTTGCCCGACTCCGACCCCTCCTCCCTCCATGCTGATAAATCGCAGGCAATGCGATGTATCAGCTTTAGTGTTAGGAAAATGGCAGTATTCGCCCCATAAGACGCACTGCCATTTCCCCCCAAAAAAAAGTGCATCTTATGGGGCAAAAAATACGGAATGTCTACATATTTATTTATATATGCTGTAATAAAGAATATAATACTTTTTATACACAAGGTTTTGAGTCCTGCTTATTTTTTGCCCTGTTATTGTATAGGTTGTTGCCGTAAGTCCCTACCCTAGTCCTTAACTATCACTGTCCGTCACCTTGCCTATCTAACTTCTTACACACAGGCATCTTCAGCACTCAGTAGAAGATGAAGACAGACTCTCCTGCCAGCACTCAGTTAGAGCTTTGCTAAGAAGACTCTTTACACCCTGTTTTCTAACACAAAGAAACATCTTTCACTTCCTTGTCCCTACAATATATTAAGAATAAACTGAAACGGATATAGCTTATATATAACTGTAGAAACGGCAAGAAAAACAGAAAAGCGGTTTTAGGGTAAGTATACATGAAGGCTCACTTCTTTGGCTGTGCAAGATTTGGCAAAACACTAATGTAGGCTAATATATTGAACTGATTGTTGCTCTGTCAACACTAGTTCGGATCTGGATGCCAGACGCATCCAGGCTAGTAGAAGAATCCATGAGAAGATGAAGCTGCAGGACACTAAATGGTGGCGACCAATCCATTAAATAGAGATTTATTCGAAGTTTATTGTAGCCTAATAAAAATAATGCATTTCGGAGTTCAAAGGTCCCTTCCCTTTTCAAGTTATCATAGACAAAATTGCATCTTGGGGTAATTTATTAAGACCAGAGTTTTAGACGCTGGTGTTAATAAGCCCTTTAGCTGGCGGTGGATCATCTAAAGTTATGTAAAGGTGCTGGCCTCTACATAACCTTGGCGTATCCAGGGCCAGTCTAAATGTAAGCCAGCTTCCTTGTTGGCTTAAATTTAGACCATTTTCTACGCCTAAAAAAGGCATACAAAATAATGAATGAGACCGGACTACCAGCCAGTCCCCTTCCCCATGCACGCCATGCCTACTATTTTTAGACCTGGCATGAGCAGGGAAATAACCTTTGCGTCACAATCTGCGCCAGAAATACACCTAATATAGACATATTTCTGATAGGAAATGACCCCCATAGTTTTTATGTCTACAATATGCTTTCAAGAAATCTCTGTTTATTGTACTGGACCCATCAACGGTCTGCACCATTTAGTGTCTACAATACAGTGTTGACTATATAAAAATTAATTTGTATCTTTTAACCCTCAGGATACTGGAGAATGATGCTGATTTGGATATCGTTTTTGCGTTTTCATTCTTCCCTATTTTCCTTGAGCCATAACTTGTTTTTATATTTCCGGTCACATAGCTGTATAAGGGCTTATTTTTTGCGGGAAAATGTAGTGAAAAGCTGTCAAAAAAAATCAAAATGGGGTGGAATTGGAAAAAAACCCGCAATTCCTCCACTGTTTTATATGTTTTGTTCCCATGGCGTTTTGTTTACGGCAAAACTGACCCATGCCCTTCATTCTCTGGGTCAGTACAATTACAACGATACCCCACATGTATGGGTTCTTTATGTCTAAATAGTGTAAAAAAAAATATGAAACTTTGATAATCACCATATTCTGACCCCCATAACTTTTTTATACTTATGTCTACTGAGCTGTTTAGGGGCAAATTTTATGCAGAACAATCTGTAGTTTTTATTGATACCATTTTGGAGTGTGCGTGACTTTTTGATCACATTTTATTACACTTTTCTGGGTAAGAGAAGCAAGTGGCAAGAAAACCCCACTAGTCCTACAGCAGATAGTCAAGAGAGTCTCCCTGTTGACGACTTGTGTGAGAGCCCATCATGATATCTTACTGTCTGATAAAAGCAGCAGGGAGGGTGAGGACTTCCGATGACGATTGTGTGTTGCACAGGACCTGGGAGCCAGATCGGGGCGCTACGGAGGAGGCACATTAGTGGAGAAGGGCGGTGCTTACAGCAATAAAGAGCAGAGGCAACATACCTCCCAAAGAACAGCCAGGGCCTTTGGGATCTGGTGATAATGCTGACTAGTGTTGACTTCGAATATTCGAATAGCGAATTTTAATTGCGAATATCACAACTTCGAAAATTCGCGAATGTTTTGAACATAGTGCTATATATTCCTAATTTCAAATATTCGTCTATTTTTTTTCATCTGAACCCATTACCTGCCAGCTTCTTGCTTGTGAGCCAATGTGAGAAGGCTGCAATATTGTAGTCTGTAGTAAATTTGAATATTCTTCATTATTTAATGTATATATATTTTTTTCATCTGAACTTATTAGGGTGGGCTCACACTAGCGTTATAGTTTCCGTTATGGCTGTCCCGTTATAACATGGTTATAACGGAAAATAACAGAATCCATAAGACAGAATGCTAAACGGAAGTCTTTAAGAGGAATTCTGTTTTGATCCGTCCTAATAGAAGGCTATGGGAAAGCATAACGGATCCGTCTGGGTCCCATTATGCAAGACGGAAAACAAAGTCCTGTCGACAGGACTTTGTTTTCCGTCTTCCATAACGGGAACCAGACGATCTGTTATGCTTCCTCATAGACTTCTATTAGGACGGAAAGCACAATGCCTTTTAAAGGCTTCCGTTTTGCATTCCATCATAATACAAGTCTATGGGCTCCAGAACGGATCCGTCCTCCATGTTATAACGGAAACCATAATGCTAGTGTGAACCCACCCTTAGAGTAGTAAATGTAATGGGTTCAGATGAAAAAAAAAAAAAAGACGAATATTCATATACATATCCGCGAATTCTAGCAAGCCAACCCAATAGGAAAGTTGCCTATAACTCACCCTTACACGATTAACGCGCGTATTACATTGGCGATTTTTCGCATAAGCTAAAATAAATAAGAATATTCTAATTTAAGCCAGAATAAACTCAGGAAACTTCTAGCAGCTTGAAAAATATAGCCAAAGTGCCCCACGCCTGTATTTCGCGTTACAAATTCGCATTATGCTATTTATAAATTGACGATTTTTCGCAATCAAGAGAATAATCTCAAATACGAATCTATGATGAATATTCTAGAGAATATTCGCAAAATATCGCAAATTAGAATATTGCCCCTGCCGCTCATCACTAATACTGACGCTGTGAATGGGTTAGGCTTCGTTCACCTCACCGTTCAGCCTTTCCATTCTCCTGCTCCATTTAGGAGCAGGAGAATGGAAAGGACGGATTTGGCACATAACGGTGATGTGAACAAAGCCAAGGACCCCATAGACTATAATGGGGTCAGTTAGGTTTCCGCTCAGAAGAAGATTTTTGAAGCGGTGACAAAAGTTGTGCATGCAGGACTTTTGTCTCCGCTTCAAAACTCTTATTCTGAGCGGACACCTAAAGGACCCCATTATAGTCTATGGGGTCCTTAGGCTTCATTTGGCTCAGTTATGTGCCGAATCCGTCCTATCCGTTCTCCTTCTCCTAAACGGAGCATAAGAACAGAAAGGCTGAACGGTGATGTTAACGAAGCCTTAGGCCCAAAAGGTGCCAGAGCTAAGCACAGTTTGGCTGCCTGTAGCTCTGAGTTAGCATCTCCTGTATGGTGCTTTTTCTCCACAAGGCAGGCAAACAAAACCACAGCAGTGTGCAAGATCTGCAGGATTAAAATAAGCTGTGGCTGTTCAAACATAATTATAGGTACCAGAGGTTCATTACAGCACATGAGATACCATCATCGGATCCTTTGGGAAAATACAGCTATTCAGCATTCCCAATCAGAACAAGTTTGTCCTCCTTCTCCTCTTTGTGGCAGCCAACCTGCATCCACAAGCAATACAGAATCTTTGTCATTTTCCTCTTCTTCTCCTTCTAAGACTCTTCCTTTTCCTCGGCTCCATCGTGAGACACTCGGCATTAAGAGCTAACACAGAATGGAGATCTTATAATAATCTTATATTATAAAAAATGCTGATAACGGAGGATGTGTGGTTGTCTTAAATGCAGCTGTATATAAAAACCTGAATAAAGACCTATGAAGAGATAATAGCACATATTGCAAGTTGAATACAGATCCCTCCTTTGCTTTCAGATAAGTGCTAGAGAAATTACTTAATGAAGGGATCTCTCTGGGTGTGATAAATGAAAAAAGAAAGATTATTTATTTGTTCAACATCCAGTCACCCCAATCTTCCACTCGGTCACCAAGGTGCATAAAGATGTTTTGCAGCCGCCATTAAGACCCATAATGGTGGGTATAGGGAGCTTGGGGGAGCGACTGGGTCCCTGGGTGAACCATTTTCTTCAGCCCCTGGTACAGAAAATCGCTAGCTATATCAGGAACACAAAACATGTGCTTGATATGGTAAGTAGACTGGAATGGAGGGAGAACTACAAATGGACCACGCGTGATGTGGCGGCTTTATATCCCTCCATTCCACATCATTTAGGTCTGTCATGCTTGAAAAGGCACATAGATCTATACAGTACTATTGAAGGAATTCATATACATGTCGGTGGAGTTCCTCCTGAAACATAACTACTACTCCTTTAATGGTACCTTCTATTTGCAAACGTGGGGGGCATCAATGGGTGCGAAATTCTCCCCTCATTTGCAAATATATATATGGCCCATTGGGAGGAGCTATATGAGCAACAAAAACATATTCCTATCAAACATTGTTTGATAAGGAAGATTTATAGATGATCTGATTATGGTATGGGACTCCACCGACATAGAATTCGGATATTTTGTCAAATACTTGAAGGGGTTGTCTCACTTCAGTAAATGGCATTTATTATGTAGAGAAAGTTAATGTAAGCCACTTACTAATACATTGTTATTATCCATATTGCTTCATTTGCTGGCTAGATTCATTTTTCCATCACATTATAGCCTACTTGTTTCCATGGTTACAAACCACCCTGCATACCATCAGTGGTGGTCGTGCTTGCACAATATAGGAAAAAGCACTAGCCTATTTGCGCTCCCATGACCCCGGCCACCAGAGAGGCTGACGCTTTTTCCTATAGCGTGCAAGCACGGCCACCGCTGATGGATTACAGGGTGGTCTATAACCATGGAAATGAACAGTGTATAATGTGATAAAAAAATTAATACAGCCAGCAAAGGAAGCAATATGGATAATAACAATACATTAGTAAGTGCCTTGTATTAACTTTCTGTACATGATAAATGCAACTTACTGATGTGAGACAACCCCTTTAAACAAAAATGACATGAATCTTAATTTTACACATCATATAAACATTTCTGGATATTCATCTGTCTAATGAAGGTAATAGAGTATTGTCCAATAACTATAGAAAGGATATTAGTGGGAATACTGTGCTGTTGGCATTCTCATGCCACCCCCGGCATTATGGCCAAGGCATTAGGTTATGCCACAAAAGCACACAAAACATTACCTTTGAAAAGGACACAGAAGACATTACATATTAGATTTAGAAACAGAGGATATTCAGAATGCATCCTGAAACAAGCATGGGATAAAATTAGACACATTAATACCAGGGTCTAAAATAGCTTTTAATTTCTCATCCTGAAAAAGGATAGGAAGATGTGTACAATTTTTCATATGTGTGTGAACTGGGGGCTATATGCGCTGACCAGCGTCATTTATTAAGTTTTGTCTTCTTTTCTCTCTTTTTTTTTTTTAAATTCCTAGTTTTTTGTTTTTTATGATTTCTTTTGGGTGATCTTCTACTGTAGGACCAATGTCCTCTCTATTTATACATAGTAACATAGTATATAAGACTGAAAAAAGACATTTGTCCATCCAGTTCGGCCTGTTTCCTACAAGTTGATCCAGAGGAAGGCAAAAAACCCCTGTGAGGCAGAAGCCAATTTTCCCCACTTAGGCTGGATTCACACGAGCGTGATGGATTTAGGTCCGGATGGGTTGCGGATGCGTTCAGTGAAAACTGTGCGATTTCACAGGCAAAGCCATTCAGTTTTGTCTGTGATTGCATTCAGTTGTTCAGTTTTTTCCATGCGGGTGCAGTGCGTTTTGATGCATTTTTCACGCGCGTGATAAAAAACTGAAGGTTTACAAACAACATCTCCTAGCAACCATCAGTGAAAAACGCAACGCACCGCGCACTTGCTTGCGGATGCAATGCGTTTTTAACGCAGCCCCATTCACTTCTATGGGGCTAGGGCTGCGTGAAAAACGGAGAATATAGAACATGCTGCGATTTTCACGCAACGCACAAGTGATGCGTGAAAAAAAACGCTCATGTACACAGACCCATTGAAATGAATGGGTCAGGATTTAATGCAGGTGCAATGCGTTCACATCACGCATTGCACTCGCGCGGAAAACACGCCCGTGTGAATGCAGCCTTAAGGGGAAAAAAATTCCTTCCCGACTCAAATCAGGCAATCAGATTAACTCCCTGGATCAACGACCCCTCTCTAGTAGGCTACAGCTACTAGAGAGGGGTCATTGATACAGGGAGTTATTCTGATTGCCTGATTGGAGTCGGGAAGGAATTTTTTTCCCCTTAAGTGGGGAAAATTGGCTTCTGCCTCACAGGGGTTTTTTGCCTTCCTCTGGATCAACTTGTAGGAAACAGGCCGAACTGGATGGACAAATGTCTTTTTTCGGTCTTATATACTATGTTACTATGTATAAATAGAGAGGACATTGGTCCTACAGTAGAAGATTACCCAAAAGAAATCATAAAAAACAAAAAACTAGGAATATGATAAAAAAAAAAAGAAAAGAAGACAAAACTTAATAAATGACGCTGGTCAGTGCATATAGCCCCCAGTTCACACACATATGAAAAATTGTACACATCTTCCTATCCTTTTTCAGGATGAGAAATGAAAAGCTGTAGACATTACACTTATGTAGACATAAGTGTAGGCTCTGTTCACACATGAAAACAGGTAATGCAGTATTCTCTAATGTTACTGGGCACACTTATTGGTTAAAAACATACATTTACTGTAACGGGGCCAATGGAATTTATGTAGCGAGGTGCAAGGAGTGTGACCTCTAGTATGTAGGGCGCACCAACAATAGTTTGAAAACACACATGAGAAAACATTTTTCTGATGTGACTAATGAAAAAGTGGTGAACACCTCCATGCTATCCAAACACTTTAGGGAGGTACACCAGGGTAATGTGGCTAGCTTGTAAGTTACAGGCATTGAAAGAGTCTTTATAGCCCCTGCAGGGTATTGAATCGTGAATCCTATTGGATTTTTATGCCAGCAGAATTCCAAAGGGATCAAATCATAGACATTATCTAATATTTGAATATTAAATGGACACTCTTATTCCCGCATCTGTATTTATATGTATCTTCCTTTTTTGCTTTGATTTGCAAGTTTGTATATGACATGTTTAGGTGGATTGATTATGTGCACACGTCATGAGGGGCATGCTTGCTCTTTTACAGGAAGGTGGATTAGTAGAACAGTAGTTTATGACTAAGACTTGATGTTGAAATGCATCAACCTGTTATGGCTCATGTTCCTGTACTTTTAATGTATACCAAATAAAACTTGGATTTTAACAGTAGACAACCGTGCTGCAGGATTTTTCTTTTTCTCATTCCATCGTGAGACATCTATAATGGAACGCTTGTTTATGAAAAAAACTTTGCTCCACCAACAATTAGCTTGTCTACAAGCTGAACCCCCATCTGGCCATGTTGCAGGCAGTGCAATCGCTGTAGTACCATTGTAGTAGAGCCGTGGACTCTCACATGGCAGAGAATGAGAGCCACTCCTTGAGATTCTCACTGTGCATCAAGCTGCGCTCCACGGTGAACACCTGGTGTAGGGGCTGGGATAGTACATGCATTTCACAGCCCAGTGGGTCAATGTTTTTTGTGGCAGTGGAAAAGTAGCACCCCATCACAATGAACAGGTCCTTTTGACCCCATCTCTCCACATCATGGGGCTGGATCCCGAAGCAGGCACTTACCTGCCTCCTCGACCTCCTCCTCCATGGATACGGCCAGTCCCCCACAGCAGCAGTGCCCCGGTCACTCACACTAAGCATTCTTCCTTTCACATGTGTCAAGTCAAGCGTTTCTATGCCATGTTTGAGCTGATCGGCCTGGGAGAGAGTAGCCATACTGGCGATAAGTTGCTCAAGTACATCAAGCAGCAAACATCCCGCTGGTTGTCTCCTCGCTTACTCCAACTGGGCAAGATGGTCAGCGACAATGGGCGCAAGATCCTGCCTGCCCTGAACCAGGGTGAAATAACATATGCTCCCTGCATGGCATTTTTAAAAAATGCACTGGCTTGAGGAAGGTGCTGGCAATGTCCAGGAGACTGTCCCTCTTTTCAGCCATTCTTACATGATGAGGAACACTCTCCTGGACTTGCAGGGTCAGAATTGTCTGCAGCTACATTGCCTAATCTTCGACGTTCCAACTTGCTGGAATTCAACATTGCACATGCTCAAGTGTCTGTATGAGCAGCGGAAAGCCGTGAATGACTTGATCATGCACCAGACCACCTCACAAGGAGCATGTGTTGTTTCCAGGTTGGGCAGTGGCAGCTCATGCCATTCATGCTACAGTTCTTCCTCATCCCCTTCATATGTATTTTTGAAGAGATGCAACAGGAGGCCTTATAGCTCTTGGGGACCCACAATGAGAGACTCCCATGGAGGAAGAGGTGCTGCCACTTGAGGAGGAGGAAAAGGAGTTGGAGTTGCAGGAGAAAGAAGGAGATGATGATGATGAGGACGGTGTCATCGGCCACAACACCGAATCCTCTCAGTGGGGGGCTTAGGTGGAACATACTGGCTCCTTGGGCACCCTGGCCAGGCTTGCAACCTTTAATCTTGCTTGCTTACACAGTGACAGGCAGTTTGGTGACATCAAGCAGTTTAATAATTACTGAATAGCCATGTTTTTAGACCCTTGCTACCAAGGCAAATGGGGGAATGTTTTCCTTTGGCAGAAAGGGAGAACAAATTCTGTTACTACCAGGAAACACTGTGTATGCAACTTGCTGCAGCTTACTGCGCGCAGACTCCTACCGCCAGCGTGTCTGAAAGGAAGGCCCCCCTCTGACCGCCTCCCACCCTCCCCCCGAGCCACTCACCTCCCGCCGCCACAAGCAGCAGAAGCCACAGCAGCCATTTCAGTCTCTTCAACATTATGGGACAGTTTTTCCAAGTGCAACGCCAGGCAGAGGCCAGTCAGCATGCCAACAGCTCCCGTCTCAATGCCCAGGTTTAGGCCTACCTAATCTCTGACCACTGTTTGGCGCATACCATGTTCCCTGACTCCATGGATTTCTGGGCATACAGATTGGAACAGTGGCTTGAACTGGCACAGCACACTCTGGAGCCTACAATGCATCATGTCACTGGCACTAATGCCTGAGGGTCAGTTCCGTGTACTCACTTTCCACATATTCTTTGGGGGCGGGGAGTGGGAGGAGGTGTTAGCACAGTCGAATTTTTTACATTTTTTTGCCCCCTCGGTTAAATGCTTTTGAAGGCGCACTGGCACAGCATAATTTTAGTGGATTACTGCATCGATACCAACAGTTTTCAATGTCCAGGCAAAGCTGGGGCCTGCATCATGCCACTAATGCCGCAATCATTTGAAATGTTCACATTTTCTGAGGGGAAAGGGGGGGGGGTGTTAAGGCGCAGCATAAATGTACATGATTACTGCATCAATACAGAAATTTTCTCACAGTCCAGGCAGGCTGAATGCGATGAATAGACCTCTGTCACCGCCGGTTCTGGGAGACGGTCGGTCAGAGGTTCCTTCCTGTCTTGTGTATTACGTTCTTTGTTTTGGTTTCACTTTGCTCAGTTGCTTTCTCTCCCTCAGCTGCCTCTTATCTTGATTAATTGGCTTGCTTTATATTCCCTCCCATACTGCTCCTCCTTGCGGTTTATACTACTTCCTGGATGGAGTGTTCACTGCTGGAGGCTGCTGCTGCTGTTTGCTCAGATAAGTCTTTTCCCTTTATTGTGTTTCCTTGCTGGCTTGATTCTAGGTGACCCTGACTCCCTCCGTATTCAGTGCAGGGAGCCGGTGGCCGTGTCCCCTCACAACTATAGGGTTTTCAGGTGTCACACAGCCTTGGGTACGTGGGCATGCAATCGTCTACCATTGAGGCCTTTGCATGTGTAGCAGTCAGGGAGAGCTCTTAGGGTTTTAAAGGGCTTACCTATATGCTCCTTAGTTTTGGATCAAGCCTGTCAGTCGTTTATTTATAAGTTCCAGCTATCTGCAACTTCATCCTTGACAACCTCTCCTTGCTGCCAGTGCTCCATCTTTCCACTCTTGCTGTCTGTCTGCCTACCTACCATCACGCTGTCTATGACGGCTGCATGCTGTGGCCTGTATCATGCCACTAATGGCACTTGCCAACCATCACATTCCCTCAAGCCATTTTTTTTGTGTGTGTGTGTGTGCGTTTACCTATAGCTGAATCTCGACTGGTTTGCTCATCTCTACAGGGAACAGGAGGCATACATTAACTAATACAAAAAAAAGACAGCAAAGAACTTCAAAAAGGCTTATAATAGTAAGTTGCACAAAGCTCAATGTAGCCTGTCCTAGAATACTCCTCACACATACTAGGGGCAGTCTATAATAAGAAACAGTATCCACCGAGACAACATGTGTTTCCCTGAAACCCAAAGAAGCATATTAATCCCTCTCTCCAATTTTCAGGATGCAAATCAAATATTTTGAACAATTTGGCAAATTGGACTAGAAACGGAATTTCAAGAAATTTACAGTGGACTCAAGTAAACAGGACCAAGCATTGGGGAAGGAAAATATACTGAACCCTACATATCCTGCAGGTGGGTGAAATTTTAAAAATTGATGTGGGGCTGGCCAAACCCTTTAAAGCAGGTTTCAGACATTCTGTTCTGATGCAATTTTGAAGCTAAAATTTGTACATAATGTTTATTCAGTAGAGGAGAGGGAAACAAGCTGCTGCCAAGTTTATGGGGTCACCTTAGACATAAGATGTTGAGGGAAAGAGGGATCAAAGACATTTTGGAAATTAACATGGCAGATCTTTAATTCCCATGGTTGATAGTGGGGTCTGACAAGGGCTTATTCCCCTCTCACCACTGAAACATATGCAGGTCATGTTGAGCGTACATGTTTATGGAAAACATTACCGCCCACCTCAAAAGAGAGAAAGAAAACAGCATATATTCCTCCTACACCTTTACTTTTGCAGGAGTTGTTAAATTGTCTCTGTAGCTGTCTTATCGCCAGCCTCATCTCTCTAAAAGTGCACATCTGATTCACACCTTCAGATGCTCAGGGATGTAGTGATTACTCCAGTATTACATGCAATTAGCCTCTTCACATCTTTCCTCCAAAGAAAAGTCCATCCTATGATCTCAGTGTTAGAACAAGCTGCCCTGAAAGGCAGCCAACATCCTCTAGGCTATTCTATCTCCCATCCATGTTCCACATTTACAGTCTCAGAACTAAAATGCTTCTCCAGTGGAAAGAATTGATTCCCTTCTTATTTGCCTGTCTCATATCGGAAACTTCATACAGAAGTTTCTGTTCTCTTCGTATACGATTACGACTCTAATGAATTCATCAATCAAAATAATCAGATGGAATTGATGGCAGCGAAGGGAAGAGCAGCAAGCAGATGATAAGAATAGATTATTCCAAGATATATGAGATCTCCAATTAGTGCTTGACTCACTCAGCATTTCAATGAAAGCCTTTGCAGGGAGATTTACAGGCAACAAACACCATAAATTATATGATCTGCCTGAAAGCAAGAGATGAGTGTAAGCTGTTAAAATAAGGCATGCAGACAGCTAGGAACAAATGTTGGCTGAGGATGAATATAACCATTTCTGTGGGAAGGATGAGAGGATAGCACTGCACACGAAGAATCACTGAACAGCCAACTTGGAGAAGATTCCTGGTTATTAAACAATCATTTTAGTGTTCGTGTTAATTATCACTTACTGTCAAGTTAATTCACTACTACTGGTAATTCCCACACAGAATAATATGGTAAGTCAGCAGGGGCAATTAATTAAGTCACTTGCTGAGACCAAATAATATGTTACGGGACTGAACAGCACTTCAAGCAACACTTGATGTCTAAAGGAACGTGTTGACTAATCAAAGGTCCAAGTTTAAATAAAACATTCCTGCTCTCAGATTTACAAATACCATGAACTAATTTCTTATATTAAGAGTAATGAGAATATGTAACATGTGAAAGTATGTAATTGAGTTATAGACCTAAATGGGGTTGTACATCTCTTCTCTACACCTTATTTTGGATTGTGTCTGATATATCAGCTCAGCGCCATTGAAGTGAATAGGGCTATGCTGCAATGCCACACTCATCCTGTGGACAGGTGTGGCACTGTATTTCCAATCTTGGACAACTACTAGATATAGAAAGAAGGCGATACACTGCCAATCAGTCAGACGTTGGATGCTTTGTAAGAACTATTCTGGCCAAAACAGGGCATATGTAGATGACATTTCCCGTAACATTCTTAGGATAAGAACATAAATCTAGTGCATGCAAGGCATATTTTCAGTCAGTTACAACTTAATGTTACCATACATATACTGTACATGAGTTTTGGACCTCACAATCATTGGTTAAGACAGCTTCTATTTGCTGAGCAATAGTCTCATGGTTTTCCAAGATTTGACCTATCCTCTGTATTATACCTTGTATAGCAGTTGTGCTTGGTATTGCAGCTCTGTCCCATTCACTTGAATGGGGCTGAGCTGCTCCTAGGCCAGATGATGGATAAACGTGTCTTCACTGGCCTAAGAAAAGCAGAGAGAAGACTGTGAAGCTCACAAGAGCGCCGCTGCCTTCTCAAACAGCTGATCAGCAGGAGTCCCGGTGTTCTGCCAGATTCCTATACCCTGGCAGAATGCTGTACCCGGAAGTGACATAGCCGCACCAGAATCAGCTGGAGGAGGGTGTGTGCGGTGCTGCGCAAGCACACATCCACTGGATTAGTAAAAGATTATTGCACCGCCGCGGGAGAAGCAACCACTATATGCGCATGCGCAAAACCGTACATCGTGCATGCGCACTCAGGGGTAGGTAGATTTATCAGTGCAAAGTGTTCCATCAGATGTCCCTTCCCCTGAGTGCGCACGCTATGTGGTGAGGCTGAACTTCTCCTGATGATGTGCGCAATCAGGTGTAGGGAGAGCTGATGGAACACTTTGCACTGAAAAATCCACCTACCCCTGAGTGCACACACGCGATTTACGGTTTTGCGCATGCGCATATAGTGGTTGCTTCTCCTGCGGCGGTGCAATAATTTTTACTAATCCAGTGGATGTGCGCTTGCGCAGCTCCACAAACACCCTCCTCCAGCTGATTCTGGTGCCGCGCGTCACTTCCGGGTATAGCATTCTGCCAGGGTATAGGAATCTGGCAGAACACCGAGTGTTGACCTATAAGTAAAAATCAGTAAATTGTCAGTCATCAGTAAAAAAATCTCTGAAAGCTCCTTTAAATATAGACTAAATAATGTGGTTCTGCAGATGCGAAAAGGGAAGCAAATTATATTTTTATTGGTTGTTCATCTATAATTCAAATCATGGCTTGTACTTAACCACTTCAGCCCCCCTAGCTTAAACACCCTTAATGACCAGGCCACTTTTTACAATTTTGCACTACACTACTGATAGCTCTTTCCAATTTGAGGTGGTTATGAGATGGTCATACAATGAGGCATCAGACCTCCACCGGTAAATTTTCCCCTTCAGTGAATAGTCCCTCCTCCAGCTGGGAGAAATTAGCCATCCAGAACTCAATCTTGGACAGTTAAGATCTGAAGTGTTTATTCCATAGTACATGTATTTATAGGACATTGGGGGTGGGAATACCAACTTTAGTTCAGCAGATGACATGTTAATTTAGGGAAGTCGATAAACAATACTGGTATCTGCCATACAGGGCTGGGACAAGGTCCACCACCAACAAAGGCTGAGCTGCCCAAGTGCGCCCCCCCCCCCCCAACTTGTGGAGTCTTTACTAAATACTGTTGTAATCACACATAAATATGCACAGTTTAATGTATCAATTAATGACGCACTGTTATGGAGGATCTGTGGATGACATTGTTATGGGGGGGATCTATGGTTGACACTGTTATGGGGGGATCTATGGATGACACTGTTATGAAGGATCTGTGGATGACAATGCTATGGGGATCTGTGGATGACACACTTATGGGGGATCTGTGGATGACACACTGTTATGGGGAATCTGTGGACGACACTGTTATGGGAGATCTATGGATGACAGTGTTATGGGGGATCTATGGATGACAGTGTTATGGGGGGGATCTATGGATGACACTGTTATGGAGGATCTGTGGATAGCACAATGTTATGGGGGGTCTGTGGATTGCACTGTTATGGGGGATCTGTGGATTGCACAATGTTATGGGGGATCTGTGGCTGACACTGTTATGGGGGATCTGTGGATGACAATGTTATGGGAGATCTGTGGATGACAATGTTATGGGGGATCTGTGGATGACAGTGCTATGGGGGATCTGTGGATGACACACTGTTATAGGGGATCTCTGGATGACGCATTGTTATGGGGGATCTGTGGATGGCACTGTTATGGATTGTGACTCACAATGGATATTGAGGGCCAGCAAATTACAAGGAAGGCGGGGGTGGGGATGATTGATAACATACATATCTAAATGGCTGGGGGGGGTGAGGGCTTGACTTGAGCCATCTACTAATCAGAGCATTAGAATAGCAGGAATAAATAACATCTAAATGTCTGGTGGGGTAGATGGGGGTAGGACAAGGGCTGATGGGGGAAGGGGGACTGGGTTAGATAATCTATACTGACATACATATGACACACACATACATACTGACATACATATGACACACACATACATACTGACATACATATGACACACACATATATATACAGACATATATATGACACACACATATATACAGACATATATATGACACACACATATATACTGACATACATATGACACACACATATATACTGACATACATATGACACACACACACATACTGACATACATATGACACACATACTGACATACATATGACACACACATACATACTGACATACATATGACACACACACACATACTGACATACATATGACACACATACTGACATACATATGACACACACACACATACTGACATACATATGACACACACACATATACTGACATACATATGACACACACACATACTGACATACATATGACACACACACACATACTGACATACATATGACACACATACATAAAAAACACACAATATGCACATTACATTACTGCCATTCCATTCCCTTTAACCCCTTACATTTTCTGCACATACAGTCTCTGGTGACTTGGAGGGAGAGGCAGGCTGCAGAGTATTCCTCCTCCTCCTCCTCCTTCTCTGTCCCGACGCTGCTCTTCTCTCTGTGCTGGGGGAGGGGGTTGTGAATCTCTGGTGCACACACAGGCAGGAAGTCAGGGGCTGGGGAAGGTACGGAGCTGCAGCACACTGCACTAGACTGAGGGAGGGAGGAAGAACACCACTAGGGGGCGCAGGACCGGCTGTTACAGCAGCAGAGCGCAGAAATGGATGCTCTGCTGCTAATACAGCTACACGGCAGCAGCAGGGACTTGGTGAGAGTGGCCTTTGCCTGTGCCCTGAGGCTGGAGCGCCCTGAGGCTGGAGCCTCCTCAGCCTCTGTGTCGGCCCGGCCCTGTTGCCATATACAATACATGAAAGGGCATTTTACATATTACAATGGTAGTCTAGATGCTAACAAGTTAAACTCTGTCATGTACCTGAGGATCCTGCTATCCATTGTATTTCCAAGTGATAACTGTGTGTCATCTATTGTAGTCTCAATGTCTGCTGGGGTGGGCTCGCATACAGGAATTAAGAGCCCTCTGGGGGATGTGTCTTCTGAGGAAATGACCTGTCTTGTAACAAGTGGCAGTGCCTGATATAATATTTGTGGTCAGGGCTACGGACACGAAAGCCGAAGAGCCCTAGTGGGATGAACACCGAGACCCACCGTAACTGCAAGACGCATCTTACCTAACTAAATGGCTAGTGGTGTGCCTGTAGCCATGTCCGTGGGTAGGCCTATAAAAGGGTGGCCTACCCTGTAGAAGTGAAAAAAGAAAGGGAGGGAGGGTGGGGCAACTGAGAAACGCCCGCCCCTAGGTGGGGCTGTGCCTGGTTTAGTAGAGCCTCCGCCCCTCCCACAAATGCAGCCCAAATAGACTGCTATACTTGTGGTCAGGGCTACGGACACGAAAGCCGAAGAGCCCTAGTGGGATGAACACCGAGACCCACCGTAACTGCAAGACGCATCTTACCTAACTAAATGGCTAGTGGTGTGCCTGTAGCCATGTCCGTGGGTAGGCCTATAAAAGGGTGGCAAAACCAGACATGTAGGGTGAAAAGAGACTTGAATGGCCTGTACAAAGAAACCCCTGATCCAGACTGTGAAGCAATGTCTCCCACGAGTTCGGGTACATAAGTCAACCATAATGATGCCTGCATCCATCCTGCGGATAGAGCCAGGACAGAATTCTGAATGTCGCAGATACTGCCCCAATGCACGAGGGAGGAACTGGGAAACGCTTCAGGAGGAAGCGTGGACGATACTAACTAAACCTGAAGACTTAGTTGTGGTGCGAGCACTGACAAATTCCCCTAGCCTTATGGGACCGGAGAACTGAGCCTAACTGTCTACACTATGTAAAGAAGGGCCCGAAAAATACCATGTAGGCCAGGAGAGGATGTAAAGCAATAAGCTAAGAACGTAGTATATGGAATCCTGTCGATGCCCTCACGCGAGTGAAGGAGTGCAATTGCGGTAAGCTGCTGGCGATTAAGTTCGCAGACCTGGCTGATTGAAAAGGTAACCGGCATGGTAATACAAATGACAATATGAGGGGTAAACAAGAAAATAACTAAAAAGTGGCCTGAAGAAAGTACAGGCGGGATTACACCATGGGCCTAACCGATGTGATATGCGATACTTAAAATAACTACATTTCCTGAAAAACCTGACAGGCGCATATCGTGAACACGAGACCAGACCAACGTGGCCGGTGACACCTAATGACGAGTGTCATTCGGCACGAGAACCTGAAAGTAGGTGGCCGATGACACCAATGACTTGAACTCCGGAAATTGAAGTCTGGTCCTGGGGGAGCATAGCCAGACAGGTGATCTGTCGACCAGACAGGAGTTTGTGAGCTGGCCACATTGATTATTGCACGTGAGAAAAACATAAGCGGGCAACCAACTATGGTGATTGAAAACGTGGGGTTAAGAATGCAACAAGTACAGGCAATAGGTTTAAAACAGAAGCCTAAGTGTGACATAAATAATTGAATGTGGATGATTAGGATGTAATGGGCTAAGGGCGTTGAGTTAGAGAACAAAGGCCTAACAGAATGAACAAGAGCTATGACACCCGGGTGGCCCACGCTCCAATGACAATAATGATACGTTGTATGTGGCGGCAGCGGCGCCGCCGCCCATCCTGAATGTACCACGATTAAGTCTATTAGTATGTTTCTGGAATCGGCTTCCTGTCAGCCGAGCATAGTAAATGACCTACCATAATCCCTGCCAAGCACTAAATTGTCCGCAGAGAGAACGGAATGGTAACAAGGAGTGACCAGCGAAGGAAGCAATGCAGAAATGAGGAGCAAACGGAAAGAATCCATGCGGCACCCAAAGTCTGCCAGAAGAAGCCTGTCCAGAAGAGGGACAGTAGGAAAGACTAAACCCGGAGAGTAAGCATATCCGACTATCCGGTGAAGGTAGCTGTGCGGTAAAAGATTCTCCGGCCGAGGGAGCAGGCAGTAAAGCAAGTGCCCGGCAGAGGGAGCAAAGCGACGGTGGAACCAGCAGGGAGAGTGGTGCCATAAGAGGAGAGTCTGGTGGAAAGCTATGTGGTGATAAGGAGAGACCAGCCAAGGGAATTACGACTGTGAAGCAGAACAAAATGGTGAATAAAAAATTATGTTTGCCGAGGGGACTAGAAGAACAGGGGAGCGCAATGGCAAGGACTGCCTGGTGGGTGGAGCCGCACGGCGATACCGCCTGTGGTATGCAGAACGAATGCGTATGTACGTGCGATACCTAACTGGCAGACCGCAGGAAGTTATAACTATGATAATTAAAACCGAGGGTCTGGCCTGAATACCGGACCGGCTAATGTAACTGAAAAAATCGCCTGACCCGCATGGCAGGTGACCCTAACCAGGCTGAGCTCCATTAAGGAAGAGTACGCCTGGGGAAGCGTGGCAGACAATGGATGCACCACCGACAGACTTTGGAAAAGTGGCCTGCGCCCGGATGAACAAAGAAGCAAATATGGGTGTGAGACATATGGGTCAAATCAACCTGGATGCACGGAAGTTCAACCCACCAGGTAAATCACCAGGCAGGACGAAAAACAGTCATCGGTCCCCCGAAACCATGGGGTCGAAGCAGTCATGGTGCCCCGGCCATGGGGCCGAGCGGTCATGGTGCCCCGCAGCCATGGGGCCGAGCGGTCATTGTGCCCCGAGCCATGGGGCCGAAGCGGTCATCGTGCCCCCGAGGCCATGGGAGCCGGGCGGTCATCGTGCCCCCGAAGCCATGGAGCCGAAGCGGTCATCGTGCCCCCGAAGCCATGGAGCCGAAGCGGTCATCGTGCCCCGAAGCCATGGAGCCGGGCGGTCATCGTGCCCCTGAAGCCATGGGGCCGAGCGGTCATCGTGCCCCGAAGCCATGGGGCCGAGCGGTCATCGTGCCCCCGAGCCATGGGGCCGAAGCGGTCATCGTGCCCCCGAGCCATGGAGCCGAGCGGTCATCGTGCCCCTGAAGCCATGGGGCCGAGCGGTCATCGTGCCCCCGAGCCATGGGGCCGAGCGGTCATCTTGCCCCGAAGCCATGGAGCCGGAGCAGTCGCCGAGCCCTCAAGCCATGGGGCGAAGCAGCCTTCGAGCCCCCGAAGCCATGGAGCCGGAGCAATCAGCGAGCCCTCAACGCCATGAGGCCAGGCAGTCATGGGGTCCCCAAGCCATGAAGCAAAGCGAACATGGGGCCCCCCAAATCCTGAGGCCAAGTAATCATATGGGCCCCCAAGCCATGAGACCCGAGCCACCATAGGGGGCCCCCATAGCCATGAGGCCAAAGCAAACATGGGCCCCCAAAGCATTGAGGCCACAGAAATCGCGAGGACCTCGAGTCATGCGGCCAAGCAGCCATGGGGCCCACAAGGCATGCGGCCAAGCAGACATGGGGCCCCTAGCGCCATGGGCCCAAGGCAGTCATGGGACCCCCAGCGCCATGAGACCAAAGCAGTCATGAGACCAAAGCAGTCATGAGGTCCCCAAGCCGTGAGGTCAAGGTAGTCCTCGAGACCCTGATGCCGAGGGCCGAGCGGTCGTCATGCCCCGACACCATAGGGTCGGAGCGGTCATGGAATCCCTGCTCCCTGAGGCCAAAGCAGTCATGGGGCCTCCGCGGCCATGAGGCCAAAGAAATCAAGGGCCGCGGCGGCCTTGCGGCCCAGCAAGTAAGGGCCCCGGGCCATGAGGCCGTCCTAGATGTACGTGATGGGTGAAGGTAAATAAGAATGGGCCCAACATGATGGAAAAAGCAGCAACTAGGATGATTGGGACGTCTAAACGTGGCCTGGAAAGGAACGTGATTGCTGACAGGTATGGACATTAGTAATCCGCACCACGGACATAAGCATAAAAACCAAACCCAGCCATAAAACTTAAAAATGAAAACGTGGAATAGGAACCGGAGAAGAGAGAACAACCAAAACCTGAGGCATGCGATTTGCAAAGTCAAGTCCCTTGTCGCGACAAACAACTGAAAAACTTGAAAGAAACAGTAGTGAGTAGGAAGCTCAACCCTAATGACCCACTGGCCTCAGCTGAGAGGCTGTTTATTGAACTGGGGCCGTGGGAGCAGTCTTAGTGAATACAAACCAGAAGTAAAGCAGAGCAGACAAAAGATTTTTTTTTTTTTTTTTTTGCTTGTAACTAGAGAAAAGACCCACTTGATGTATACGCGCAGAAAAAACAGATGTAAAGGAAATGACCATTGATGCCTGTCATGTTCAACAGGAGAGTGGCACCGGAGCCACCAACTGCCTCAGTGTGACTATCGAGTAAAACAACCGTGACGTAGAAACCAACAGGAGAATGTGGCTTGAATGGGAGCATGGTGTGCCAGCAGATGGGTGACTGTGGAGCTGGAATGAGTTGCAGACCTGAATGTGAGCGGAATAGGATAGCGCCACGACAGCGAACGTATGGACGCAGTTCTAGCGGGGAATGGAGTGTAGTACTAGATGTAACAGCAAATGTGTGAACTCAGCTAGAGCGTGAAAAGGAGTATTAACTTGCTGTAACGGCCGACGTAAGATGCGTCCATGGATGGGCGGGAACATTGGACGAAACGTGAAAGTAAAAACCCGGAGTCACAGCGGTAGTGTGAACCCCAACTCTGGCAATAGGCCAAGCGTAAAATTTGGTATGACCGCAGCCTGCAGTGAACGAGGCATAAACAAACTGTGACGGTGACATGAACGCGTTCTTGCAATGGGTCTAAGCAACAGTGGACGTGTGACACCGGTCTGAGTGTGGTGCAAGCAAACATATAAAAGCAAAAGGGGTATGAATGCAAAACACAGGATGACAGAAAATAAATAAATGCACAGAGAATAAGACAGATTTACCCGCTGTTGTGACCATGCGTGGAGCGTAAACGTGATGCGAGAGCGGACTAGAGCACCGCTCCGAAAATGAGCATGTTGAAAGAGCAGACATGAGAAGGCAGTGTCTCAACTGACAGGGCGAACCTGGCGTAAAGAGTTGAAGTGCAAACGCAGCCCTGATTGCGGGGGAGGGGCGGGTCACATGGGAAGTGATTGCTATAGCAAGAGCCGTAACAAGCAACAGCTGCATCCAATCTCCAACATAACATCACATGCAGCCCAGGTAAACCTTCCTTACCGCAAGCACAGGCTGAAGCAACTTTTCAAAGCGAAACGACGTAAACGTAAAACACATGAGATAGAAGGAGAACTGAATCAGGTTACCTAATAAACAAAGTGAAAGGAATTGATTAACTCCGACAAAACAAACCTGAGGCGGACGATTTTGAGGCAATGCCTTCCGCTCGCAAGAAAGTCAGATTCCGGCCGGCCGGAAAGACAGACACGGCTTGATTAACTTACGTAAATGGCGCACGCGTCCCTACGGTAGCCACGGGCAGAAGAAAAGCTCCATTTCAGCTCCATACTGTAATGAAAGAAACCTCCTAGCAGAGGAGAGAGCACCCTGCTGACACACCAGCATCCCCTGTGCAACTGAGAAACGCCCGCCCCTAGGTGGGGCTGTGCCTGGTTTAAGTAGAGCCTCCGCCCCTCCCACAAATGCAGCCCAAATAGACTGCTATACATATCTAATAGCAAGGTTAAAAATCCCTTTCAACTACTTTCACCGTTTATTGCTCTGTCATAAAACTTACCAGCCAAATAAATTGTACCTCCTTTTCTTCACACTAATACAGCTTTCATTTGGTGGTATTTCATTGCTGCTGACATTTTTCACTTTCTGTTGTAAATTATTTTTTAAAGAAACTACATTTCTATATACATTTTTTGCAAAATTTATTGTTCTACATGTCTTTGATAAAAAAAATGCAATAAGTGTATATTTATTGGTTTGGGTAAAAGTTATAGCGTTTACAAACTATGGTGCAAAAAAGTGAATTTCGGCATTTTGAAGCAGCTCTGACTTTCTGAGCACCTGTCATGTTTCTTCAGGTGCTAGAATGCCAGGAAAGTATAAATACCCCCCAAATGACACCATTTTAGAAAGAAGACACCCCAAAGTATTCGCGGAGGGGCATAGTGAGTTCATGTATCATTTCCTTTTTTTTCACAAGTTAGCGGAAAATTACACTTTCTGAGGAAAAAAATAAAAATAATAAAGTTTCCATTTCTGCTAACTTCTGGCAAAAAAAAAAAATCTCCCACGGACTCACTATGCCTCTCAGCGAATACCTTGGGGTGTCTATCCTTCCAAAATGGGGTCATTTGTGGGGTGTTTGTACTGTTCTGGCATTTTGGGCGGGGCTAAATTGTGAGCAACCCTGTAAAACCTAAAGGTACTCGTTGGAATTTGGGCCCCTTTGCGCACCTAGGCTGCAAAAAAGTGGCACACATGTGGTATCGCCGTACTCAGTAGAAGTAGGGCAATGTGTTCTGGGGTGTATTTTTACATATACCCATGTTGGGTGAGAGAAATATCTCTGTAAACTGACAACTTTGTATAAAAATAATTAAAAAGTTGTCCTTTACAGCGATATTTCTCACAAAAAGTATGGGTATATATAAAAATACACCCCAAAACTCATTGCCCTACTTCTCCTGAGTATGGCGGTACCACATGTGTGCCACTTTTTTGCAGCCAAAATGCACAAAGGGGCCCAAATTCCAATGAGTACCTTTAGGATTTCACAGGGCATTTTTACGCATATGGATTCTCACGCTTTAGTGCCCCTAAAATGCCAGGGCAGTATAAATACCCCACATGTGACCCCATTGTGGAAAGAAGACACCCCAAGGTATTCCGTGAGGGGCATGGCAAGTTCACAGAAATTTTTTTTTTTTTGGCACAAGTTAGCGGAAATTGATATATATAATATTTTTTTTTTACAAAGTCTCAAATTTCCACTAACTAGTGACAAAAAATAAAATTTTACATGAACTCACTCAGCACGGAATACCTTGGGGTGTCTTCTTTCTAAAATGGGGTCACATGTGGGGTGTTTGTACTGCCCTGGCATTTGAGGGTCTCCGCAATCATTACACAGATGGCCAGCATTAGGAGTTTCTGCGATTCTCCTTATATTGAGCAGACGGGTAATGGGGTGAAAAAAAAAAAATGAACGGCACAGATTTCCTCATTCGCATCGATCAATGTGGATGAAAAAATCTCTGCCAAAATATGTGCAAAAAAAAAAAAAGTTGTAAGGCCCCATTAACACGTCCGCAAAAATGTCCGCATCTATTCCGCAATTCTGCGGAATAGATGCGGACCCATTCAATGTGAATGGGGCCGGCGGTGATGCGGAGAGCACACTATGTGCTCGCCGCATCAGCATTTGCGGAGCTGCGGCCGCAAACTTCCGGGTTTCGGCCCCCAAACATCTGGCCGCAGCTCCGCAAAAGATAGAGCATGTCCTATTCTTGCCCGCAATTGCGGACAAGAAAAGGCATTTTCTATATAGTTCTGGCAATGTGCGTAAAGCACATTGCCGATGTCCGTGTTTTGCGGATCCGCGGATCCATGGATCCACAAAACACATACGGACGTCTGAATGAGCCTTACAGGGGGTGATTAGTTACAGGGGTGATCAGGGGGTGACATGGGGTGATCAGGGGTTAATCGGGGTTAATCAGGGGTTAATCAGTGATGGAGGGGGATGGATGGGGGGGTCTGTGTGGTGATTGGTGCACTTATAAAAGTTTCTTTGGTGGTCCCAAGCAAAAGGGGCCACCAAAGGAACGAACAGCAAGCATATCAGACGCTGTTAACAAAACAGCGTCTGATATGCCATTTTTTTTTAACTTCTACAGCCTGCCAGCGCATGATCAGCGCTGGCAGGCTGTAGTTAAAGTTCTCCCCGACGCGATCCTGTGAACGCGCGCGCGAGATGACATCTCGCGAGATGACTCACCCGCGCGTCTAGGAGGAACAAACCGACCGCCGCCAGGACGCAATCCTGCGTTCGGCGGTCGGCAAGAGGTTAAAGGCTATGAACACCTTTGGGAGCATTTTTTTTATTATTGCATTATACTTATTTTGAGCTAAAAATCATTTTTTCAATTGGTCTTTATTAACAATATGGAATCATATTTTGTGTACAGAACTTACATGCTCTACTAGATGCCTGTGGATTTTTTATCTTTTTCGTCATGTGAGGAGCAGACAGCCTTTTTATCTCTGCTCTCTCACATTATAAACACTCATTAAGGCCTCATCTCATGTCTTAATGAGTGGGTCTCTATCCGTCCCAGCCGCTGCACGGATGTTGCCTGTGCATTGGGGACTGCAAATGGCATGACTGATAATAGCTCTCAGTCAGATGCTTGTTTATCCGACAGCTATACCTCTTGTCCCCAACACCACCAACCATACACACACATTTACTTTCCTTTAAATAGAGGGGAATAACACTCATCTCCTGTAGGAACAGTGGATAGGGCATTTGGCAAATTCTTCTTGCCATAGACATTAGTTAGTTGGCCACCATACTTGCTGGGCGTTTCTGCATACTTACATGGCTATTTTCAGAAGTCCCAAAAAACTAAATGGATAGATCTGTGCAAGCACAGCCACTTCTCTATTCCTAGTGGCGAATGACTCGTTCTCGAGGTAGGTGGGGTCCCAGAGGTGGGATACATTTCCAGATGGGAATACGCCTTTAAAAATTGTCATTTTGGTCAAATCACTGGGAAATCATTACATATATGGACAGTTTTATATGTACTGCAAACATTCTATTGTAATAGACTCAGCGAAAGTGTTCTCCCAGCTGATATTTATCACTAACAATTCTACAGGAAATACATTCTGAACGCTGCAGTCAGTCTCTTCTTCAGAAAATTATTTAGCATCTGCCTAAGAAAACCATTACGTCTTGCTCTTCTAATTTTATTTCAATCAAGTTTTCCTTTTTGCATGTGGTCCAGTGATTCCATAAAAATATATGGCACCTGTCTAAACAATTGTATGACACAAGCTTTGTGCATTGCAGCCTTCCATCTCCTGAGGGCCTTGTATTATGGAGGCGGGGAAAAAACACATTAAATTAAATAGACCCCTGGCATGAATTGTAATTTTATTAAGTAAGATTTCATTAAAGAACAAGTCAGCAGAGCAGAATATTGCAGATCTCTTCCAGAATTCACACTGTTTTGTGGTAAAGAGGCCGAGTGCTAGCACATTATTTTGGGTCTGAGCCTATTGATTATCTAAGCATTTATTTAATGTTCATTGTGGTTAATCAATACTGCCAACGAATCGACAATTTTGGTAATCATATGCTCTTTCTGTAGCCTGGACCATCACATGAGCCACTTGGTGGTTATAAAAGACAGGACATTCATAGAGACAGATTTGCAGGTACAAAATGACAAGAGTAAGTTTGTGCATCCGTGTTAACTTGAGGTAAGTAGAGTTGAGCGAACTTGTGTTTTAAGTTCGGCATCCAAAGTTTGGGTTCGGGTTATTAAAGCATCCCGTTATGGATTCCGCTACCACGGACCATAACAGCATTTGGAACACGGGGTGAAGGACCTGGGGTGACGTCACCGTCATGTGATCAGTGCAGGGGGCGTGGCTCAGTACTGGATTGGATAAGAGGTCGTAGGCTACCACCTCTTATCTAATCCAGTTCTGAGCCACGCCCCCTGCACTGATCACATGACGGTGACGTCACCCCAGGTCCTTCGTGTTGTCCAAGGTTCGGGTTCATTGAAGAATCCCCTTATGGATTCCAAATGCCGTTATGGTCCGTGGTAGCGGAATCCATAACAGGATGCTTGGATAACCCGAACCCGAACTTTGGATGCCGAACTTAAAACACAAGTTCACTCAACTCTAGAGGTAAGTAGTCACCAAACAGGAATTAATCAGAATATTTTTACTGCTTAACATTCCAGAACCCGAAAGTCCATGACATAGTTTATTTGAGGAGGAAACCTTATCTAGGTGGCTGACCAATCGAGCAACCAAATGTTGGTTTCCCTTCTCTCAGAGACTGCCGGGAACCCTGGAGGGAAAACTCAACAGGTTTCCAATATTTCTGTCTTCTCTGTTCCCACATATATGGAACTCAATGAGCACTATGTATGTCACAGAGGCAGCAGCCCTCCCACTATTTGTCATGGTTGTCATGTGACTGGTCTTTTTTACTTTCGAGGGACAGAGAGTAAGGCCCCTTTCACACGGGCGAGTATTCCACACGGGTGCAATGCATGACGTGAATGCATTGCACCCGCACTGAATCCGGGCCCATTCACTTCAATGGGGCTGTGCAGATGAGCGGTGATTTTAATGCATCACTTGTGCGTTGCGTGAAAAATCGCAGCATGTTCTATATTCTGGCCCCATAGGAGTGAATGGGGCTACGTGAAAATCGCAAACATCCACAAGCAAGTGTGTATGCGGTGCGATTTTCATGCATGGTTGCTAGGAGATGATAGGGATGAGCAACCCCGGACCCCATTAAAGTCTATTCACTGTATTATTTTCCCTTATAACATGGTTATACGTGAAAATAATAGCATTCTTAATACAGAATGCTTACTAAAACGTGCCTTGAGGGGAAAAAATAAAAAAAATTAACTCACCTTATCCTCTTGATCCCACAGCCGGCATCGTCTTCTTTCTTCTTCTTCATTCAGCAGGACCTGCCCTGACATGACCGTGCTCAACACGTGGTGAGCGCGATGTTGTCAAAGGTCCTTTGGCAGGTCCTGAAAGTAGAAGACAGAAGACGATGCCAGCTGCGCGATCAAGTGGATGAGGTGAGTTAATTCATTTTATTTTTTAACCCCTCAAGGCAGATTTTAGTAAGCATTCTGTATTAAGAATGCTATTATTTTCCCTTATAACCATGTTATAAGGGACAATAATACAGTGAATAGGGGTTGCTCATCCCTATCATCTCCTAGCAACCATCAGTGAAAACGCATTGCATCCGCACTTGCTTGCGGATGCAATGTGTTTTTTACACAGCCCCATTCACTTCTATGGGGCTAGGGCTGTGTGAAAAACGCAGAATATTGAACATGCTGCGATTTTCACGCAACGCAGAAGTGATAAGTGAAAAACAACTCTCATGTACACAGACCCATTGGAAATGAATGGGTCAGGATTCAGTGCCAGTGCTATGCGTTCACATCACGCATTGCAGCCACGTGGAAAACTTGCTCGTGTGAAAGTGGCCTAAGGCCCCTTTCACACGAGCGTGACGGATTGGCTCCGGATGTGTTCAGGATGCATTCAGTGAAACTCGCACCATTTTGCAAGGAAGTTCAGTCAGTTTTGTCTGCAATTGCGTTCAGTTTTTTTGCGCGGGTGCAATGCGTTTTGATGCGTTCTTCACGTGAGTGATAAAAAACTGAAGGTTTACAAACAACATCTCTTAGCAACCATCAGTGAAAAACACACTGCATCCGCACTTACTTGCGGATGCAATGCGTTTTTCACTGAAGCCATATTCACTTCCATGGGGCCAGGGCTATTTCATGCAGAATATAGAACATGCTGTTTTTTTCACGCAACGCAGAACTCATGATAATAAAAATAAACAAAGGAACAAAAAAAAAATGAACCTCTTCTCACCCAGTGCCTTACATGTATGGCGAAGGGCCGGTCTTTAACCCCTTCAGGACACATGACGTACCGGTACGGCAAGTTTCCCGAATCCTTAAGGACACATGACGTACCGGAACGTCATGTGTAGTTCCGATCACTGCTGCATGTCTGGCAGTGATCGGAACTGGGGTGCCTGCTAAAATCATTCAGAAGGCACCCTGTGACAATGCGTGGGGGGGTCCTGTGACCCCCTGCATTGACGATCGCTGCAAACCGCAGGTCAATTCAGACCTGCGGTTTGCAGAGCTAATGCCTGAAGTTTCTGATCCCCGTGGTCCGTGACCGCAGGGATCAGAAACTTTAAATAGGTTTTTATAATATAGTTAAGCCCCCCCCCCCCCGCAGCCCTGTGTCCATTGTGCCTGCAGGCGCAGCAGGGGACGGGAGGTGGGCGGGAGGCGTGCGGCAGTGTTGGGGGCGGGTGCGCAATCATCCGCCCACCCCCCGTTCATTCTCAGGATGGCCGAGCGGTTGAATCAGAGAGTCAGCTCATTTCTGACACTCTGATTCAAACGGCTGACATCTGTGCATAGGGACTGCTGTGTCCGTAGGGACCACTGTATGGTAGGGGTTAACAGGGAGAGAGCTCCCTCTCCCATCGGGGGGCTGCTGTGCCTTTGCAGCCCCCGATTCTTGAAAGGGAGCACAGAGGGAGGGAGCCCCCTCCTTCCCCTTCCCCCTCTGCTCAGTTGAGGCAGACGGGGAAGGTTCCCATGGCAACAGGACGCCTTCTCAGACATCCTGCTGTCCATGGTGCTGAACAGATCTGTGCTAAAGGCAGAGATCTGTTCAGACAGAAGTGTAAGTGAAATACAGTACAGTACACTATATAGTATACTGTACTATATCACTGATTAAAAAAAAAAATTCCCTACACATGTTTTATATCACTGCGTCCATAACGACCTGATCTATAAAACGGTCATGTTATATTCCCCGCACAGTGAACCGCCTTCCAAAACCCATATGGCGTTCCCTTCCTTCTGCGCCCTACCGTTTGGCCATACCGTTTGGGGTGTTTCTGTAAACTACAGAATCAGGGCAATAAATATTGAGTTCAAATGGGACATGGTGTCAAAAAAACAGTCCAGCAAAATCTGCCTTTCAAAAACCACACAGCGCTTTTTTCCCTTTATGCCCCGCTGTGTGTCCGTACAGTGGTGTATGACCACATATCGGGTGTTTCTGTAAACCGCAGAGTCAGGGCAATAAATGTAGAGTTTTGTTTGGCTGTCAACCCTTGCTTTGTTAGTGGAAAAATTGATTGAAATGGAAAATTTGGCAAAAAAATTGACATTCTGAAATTTCATCTCCATTTGCCATCAACTCTTGTGGAACACCTAAAGGGTTAATGATGTTTGTAAAATCAGTTTTGAATACCTTGAGGGGTTTAGTTTCTAGAATGGGGTTATTTTTGGGTGGTTTCTATTATGTAAGCCTCACAAAGTGACTTCAGACCTTAACTGGTCCCTAAAAAGTGGGTTTTTGTAAATTTCTGAAAATGTTTAAGATTTGGTTCTAAAGTTCTAAGCCTTGTAACGTCCCCACAAAATAAAATGGCATTCCCAAAATGATCCAAACATGAAGTAAACATATGGGGAATGTAAATTAATTATGTTTTTTGGAGGTATTACTATGTATTATAGAATTAGAGAAATTAGAACTTGGAAATCTGCAAATTTTTCAAAAATTTGGGTAAATTAGTTTTTTTTTTATAAATAAAAATGATTTTTTTTTACTCCATTTTACTAGTGTTATGAATTACAATATGTGCTGAAAAAACAATCTCAGAATGGCCTGGATTAGTAAAAGCGTTTTAAAGTTATCACCACATAAAGTGACACTGGTCAGATTTGCAAAAAATGGCCTGGTCTATAAGGTTAAATATGGCCGTGTCCTTAAGGGGTTAAAGATGGCGCCCACTACCATAGCCACTAGGTGCCTGCTTTTTTAAACACTGATCAGATGCTGTGGTCAAATGTTACCATGACATCTGGGAGTGCAAAAACATGGAAGTATGTATCTGCTCCCCCTAGAGGAGATCAGGGAAGGTGGATGGCAACAGCCTTTGTCCTCCTGAATCATCCGAGTTTGCCGCACAAGTTCCTATGGAGACCCTGCCTATGGAAAATAATGTAATCCTCATTGTCCCCAATGCCAATGCACTGGGCTATATAAGAGAAGCAATCTGATGATTGCTTGTTATACTTCCCCATAGGAACTATAAAAAACTGTATTAAAAAAAAAAGGTTTTAAAAAAAATTAAATATAAACGGAAATGGCGAAAGGAAAAAAAAACGGGGAAATAATTAAAATGGCCCATTCGTTGTTTTTTGGTCGCTTCATCTCCCACAAGAAATGTAATAAAAAGTGATCAAAAAGTCATACACACCCCAGAATGGTATCAATAAAGAAGACAGATTGCTCCTCAGAAAATGAGCCCTCACACAGCTCTGTACACATAACTACAAAAAAGTTCTAGTGGTAGGAATATGACGATGAAAAGAAAGAACAATTTTTTTTTCAAAATGTGGTATTGTACTGACACAGAGAATGAATGTAACAGGTCAGTTTTACCGCATAGTAAACACCGTAAAAACAAAATCCATAAAACTGTGGCGCAATTGCCTTTTTTTCAAGTTTCATCCCATTTGGAATTCTTTCCAGCTCCCAAATACATTGCATGCAATAATAAATGCCATTAGAAAGTATAACTTGTCCTCATACGGCTATGTGAACAGAAAAATAAAAAAAGTTATGGCCCCCGATAGGCAGGGAGTGCAGAACAAAAAACTATTATGTCTGATTTGGCAGGTAACAGACGTGCGGCACAGAGAGGAGGGAAGGAGGTTACCCTTTCACTAGGGAGAGGGAGGAGTGGTGACCCCTAACTCATCTAGCACTGTCACCTGGCTGCCCTGACATCCCTAGACGGGCTGCTCACCCGTACGCCGATCACGTGCCTCGTCCCCGGCTTACCCTGAAAGAAGCCCTAGGTAGTGAGTAGGGTGATGGGAGCACTAGTCCTCACCACTGACACCTAGGATAACAACAGGGAAAAGACAAACAACACTAATACCCCATACAATCCCCGAAGGGAGACAACAAACAGGAGCAAATCGGAGATCCGACAGCACTAGTTCCAACAGCTCCACAGCAACTCCAACTCCACCAGAGGTCAGAATAGAAAATCTGGAAGGAAGGCTTATATCTGGCAACAAGGGAAGTAGAAAGGGAGAATATATAGTAGCTGGGAGTGGCTGACAGAGAACAGCTGAAAGGAAAAGCTACCGATTCCTAAATGAGATAAAAAGGATCGCAAACCTAGGCAGGAAAACCTGGACCGGAAGCCATTCCCACAACTAGGTCATGGAGCGATCTCTTGAAACCAAGCGAGTAGCCACCCGCTGCGACCTTCTGTCCCCAGGCACAATAGGGTCAGCAATAGGTCATGACACCCTCGTGACAAAAACTCTCCAGGGTGAAAAGGATTAAATAAAAATTACACAAAAAGCAATATATATATATATATATATATATCCCAGACGTTTGGACGTGCTGCTGCCTATCTCTGGATATATATATATATATATATATATATATTTATATAGTATGTAAAACATGGCAGGCAACATAGAGATGTGTCAGAATTCTAACATAACTTGTACATTTTTTGTGCCACAAATTGATTTGCTAGGCTCTTTTTAAAATTATCTAAAAAGTGGGATTCAGTTTTGTGTAGTTGCAAATTGGTGTAACATTGTAAGCAATAGAAAGTATTTAAAATCATGCAAGATGCACCAAATCGTTTACACTATGTGTGCTACTATGATAAGTCTGGTGCATCTTATGACTGCCTGGTCTAAAGGCAGGTTCAAACGTTCCGAGCAGCAGCCAATTATTGGGAAGATAGTGTTTCTTCCCAACTGGCTGCTTGTTCAGTGGGGGTGAAACTCTACATTAACATGCAGCGATCACTTCCACAATATGAAAATGAGCGATCACTACTACGATTGCTGGTCCTCATACAGCTACATTTTTTCCAGGCAGCAGATCGCTGTTTAGACAACACAATCTACTGCAAAGAAATAAAAATTGACTTGCTTGCACGATCAACTGTTCACCTGATGAAGGAGAGTTCTGTTCGTTCATCGGGTGATCGGCTGCACATTTAAACAGGCAGATTATTGGGACCGAGCATTCATTTGAACATTTATCCCCAATAATCTGCCCGACAATCAGGGTCTGTAGTCCCACCATAAGTTTGTGCTGTCTATTAGGGTACTAGCACACAGCAGTGTATTTTATGCGGATTTTCCATGTGGAATTTTTTGTTGTTTTTGATACATTTCCACATTAAATCTGCACCAAAATCTGCATGTGTTGTTTGTGGATTTTGTTGCGGGTTTGCCCCAGATCTTGCAATGTAAAGGGTGAAATCTGCACTGAAACTCCATACAAACAATCAAAATGCTATGGATTTAAAAACCGGCACGGCAGGTCGATTTCTGTGGTGAAATTTTCAGTGCCGTGAACATGAGATTTCGAAAATCGGATCTACTTAACTGGTACTGTACTACACTGCTGATGTTCCACATTAAATTTTGTGTGGAAAATTTGCATGTAATACATACCATGTGCATATACCCTTATACAGCATTAGGCTACATACAAATATGTGTTTTGCAGTCCGCAAATTGCAGATCCTCAAAAAAAAAAACGGATTACATCTGTAGGTCATCCCTTTTTTTTGCAGATCCATTGCCTAAAACGGACAAGAATAGGACATGTTCTATTTTTTTTGCGGGGCTACACAATGGACATACTGATGCACACGGTGTGCTGTCTGCATTTTTTGCAGACCCATTGAAATAAATGGGGAAAAAAAAACGGTTCGTGTGCATGTAGCCTTAGTAAATGTGACTTTCTCTCCGTAATATGGAATTCAATGTAGTTTTTCTGCTAGGAGAGACTAATACAGAATAATCAATGTTGAAAATACATACAGGGCGATACTGGATGGAAACACGCACTTTTATAGCACACAGATTTATAGAAGAATTGGTAAAAAGGTATTTCGAAGACAGCCAAACAGCAGATATGTCAGATCAGAGCTAACTAAACAATTTTCTGACCTATAAGTAATTTCTTTGATATGGCATTGAATTGGTCAGACTTCACAAACAAAGAGTACGTGTAGTTTTCATAAGGCCCTTTTACACGAGCCAAGAGGGCAGTAAGTCATCAAGGTTGGATGTTAGTTGTACTTACATGCAGCAATGGTCGAGGCTTTATGGGGATGAATGATCATATGGTCATTCATCCCCACAGAGTTTCCTTGTTTGTCAGCAGCATATCACTGTTTACACAGGGCAATGTAATACTGACGAATGAGGTTTCTCTGTGCTGCTTAAAAGATGAGGCCACCAGACAAACGAGCATTTACTCTACACTGCACAATTATCAAGTATCAACACCCATCACTGATAATTTTCCTGATCCTCAACTTGTGTAACAAGGCCTATACCGCTGAGCGCTGACACTTATCTGCACTATTTGGAGGCTTGTGCCCCAATACAGAACCCAGAAATATCATCTGAGCTGTCTAAAGACCTAAACTAGAAGAAGAGGGAATGGCAGGCCCACTCCAAAACTTCCCACCGTTTCTTAAATTCCAGACCGAGAAATAAAACAGCACAATGGTTTCCGTAAATGAGATTCACTGAAGAAAACTCACACTTCCTGGACTTGTTTCTACATGAGATTTCCAGGGATTATGACAAGGCTTTTCTCATTTAGGAACACAATACCTATCTTACATTTCTGGATACCAGCCATGGCTGACATCATAACCTTTTGGATCACAGATGTGTACAATCACTTTGTCTTGAATGTGCTGTTTACTAGACTTGTAAACTTACAGAAACATCTAATAAAACATCTATTGCTGCTCGTGTTTTTTTGGAGATATAACATAGGTTTGTATTGTGTTACACTTTTTTATTGTATGCGTTTGGGACTGGTAAACTTAAAATTCAAAATGATTTAAAGGAAATGTTTCACCAAAAGTTTTATCTTGCAGCCCCATGGGCCTTAGACACAATGGTCAGGAGGGGACCCTATTGACTTCTATGGGAGAGTTTTCCAGGCATGCTCTGTGACCTGTGCAGAGGTCACTGTACAAGGAAAGAATAAATAAGATTTGACAATCACCTATTGTGAATGGAGGATCCTGATTCCTGACTTATCTATACACAGAGGTGATTTCATTACACGCAGGATTAGAATGATTAACTTCAGTAAAGTAATCTGTACAAACCAAGAAGTGGCGCCAATTATTACATAGTGGCCAGTGCAAAAACTGCAGTTTTTTTTTTTTTGTTTAAATATAAAAAGTGACATGGAAAATTAAAAACAACATCATCAAAAAATGTTTACAAATATGTTAAGCATACAAAAGTAATTTAACCCCTTAAGGACGAAGGGCGTACATGTACGCCCTTCGTCCGCACTTTAAAGATGGCGCCCGCTCCCACACGGAGCGGGCGCATGAGCTGCGGGTAAACGCTTGATTCATCAAGCTGACACCCGCAGCTCATGTCTGTGACTGGCAGCGATGCCGATCGCGGACATTTAACCCCTCAGATGCCGTGGTCAATCCTGACCATGGCATCTGATCAGCGCAAAACCGAAAGTTTCACTTTCGGTTTTGCTCGGCTCCCTGATGGCCACAAGGGGAGCCGGAGCATGCATGTAGTACCCTAGGTTTCTGTGAATGAAACCTAGGTTACTACATAGTATTCCTATGGAGCCTATGACTGTAATAGGCTCCATAGGAATATGCGATTATTCTCATATATTCCAATGCTATTGCATTGGAATATATGAGAATAGCAATCTGATGATTGCATCTTATAGTTCCCTGTGGGAACTATAAGAAACTGGTAAAAAAAAAAAAAAGTTTAAAAAATAAAAATTAAATAAAAAAATATAAAAATTCAAATCACCCCCTTTCCCCAAAATGAAAATAAAATAAATAAAAAATTACACATAATGGGTGTCGCAATGTGCGAAAATGCCCATACTATAATAATATTAAAAAATATTCACCATACGGTAAACATAAAAACGGAAGAAAGCGTCCAAATGGCTAATTCGCCATTTTTGGACGCTTCATTTCCTAAAAAAAGAATAAAAAGTGATCAAAACATCATACGCACCCCATAATGGTATCAATTAAAAGTTCAGATTGCCCTGCAAAAAATGAGCCCCTACACTGCTCCGTACGCATAATTACAAAAAAGTTATAGGGGTCAAAACATGGCGACAAAAAATAAAATAAAAAAATTCCCACTTTTAATTTTTTTTTCACTATCAAAACGCAAGAAAAACTATACATATTAGGTATTGCCGGATTCGTACTGACCTGAAGAATAAAATTAACCAGTCAGTTTTATCGCAAATCGAACGTTGTAATTTAAAAACCCGTAAAACTGTAGTGAAATTGCTTTTTTTTTGCAATTTCACCCCATTTGGAATTTTTTTCCCGTTTCCCACTACATCACATGCAAAAATAAATGGTAGCGTTAAAAAGTACAACTTGTCCTGCAAAAAATAAGCCGTCATATGGCTATGTGAGCGGAAATATAAAAATGTTATGGCTTTTGGAAGGCAGGGAGCGCAAAACAAAAACCCAAAAATCCCAAAACCCCCGGTCCTTAAGGGGTTAAACAGCAGGTCATTTTCTGATGACACATTTGACATTTCCTTTAAGGATTTGGCCATAGGGTCAGGTTTCTGCATGCAGTTTTGGAAGCCAAAACCAGGAGTGAATTCAACTCCTGAATATGGCTTCCAAAACTGCATGCAGAAACCTGGCCGTGTGGCTACATCCTTAAAGTTTACCCTAAATGACAAACACAAGTTTTATCCACATATCAAAAATATCATAGACCAGGTAACAGATGTAAACCAGCAATATTTTGTCCCTGATATGAAACATGTAAGTATTGGGATATGGGTTTTTACAAACTATATTAATAGGCATACAGAAAACCTCTCCCCCAGGGCTTATCGTTTTACTTTTTAACATTTTAATGAAGGTGAAAGGAGCAAGTGTAGACTCTGCACTAGCAAGCAATAAACCCTCAACATACATATACAACTCAGAGGAGGAGATTTATCAAACTAGTGTAAAGTAGAACTAGCATAGTTGCCCATAGCAACCAGATTCCACATTTCATTTTTCAAAGATCCTTTGGAAAATGAAAGGTGGAATTTGATTGATTGCTAAAGGCAAGGAAGCCAGTTCTACTTTACACCAGTTTGATAAATCTACCCCAGAATCTTTTCAAGCAAACTGGGGTGGAATGCAAGTGAGTTTGACTAAAAGAAATACATCTTTAGAATCGGTGTCTGACACACTATGCATTACTTCTGGAAGTTTGATAGGGTTACAGGTGGTGACAGATTCCATTTAAAGGGTCACCGGGAGTATTCAGAAAACTTTTGATGTGTCATAGAGACATATCAAAAGTTTTGATCGGTTGGGGTCTGAGTGCTATGTGGAGTGAGTTCCTGCTATGTACAGTGAGCCGGTGTGGGGGCTAGTGGTGGTAGCCCTGTTGAGATAATGTTTTCAAGGTGAACTCTCTCAGGCTGTTGCTCCCTGGGGATAGGTCCGGTGCAAATGGCGGTATCAGGAATCAGGTCCGAAGTAGAAGAATAAAAGTCTCTCTTTACTTAGTGCAAGATGGTAGTTGTAGTACATCCAGAAGTAGTTTTTAACAGTGTAATTTCTCTTCCCTGATGATGAAGTATGGTGGCTGGCAAAGTGATGACGACACCTCTGGTATGCTATCTTGCTGATGTCTCTCTCCTGAACTTCTGGCTAACAGCTGAAAGCTGGCATTTGTAGCTGTAGGTGTCCACTGCAGGCTTTTGGAATCTATCTGAACTGAACTATGGTGATGGGTGTCTTAACATGTTTCTCTTCACCTGCAGCCGGATCTGTGTAGTTGCTGATCACTCTAATGACTGTAAAAGTTGCAGCCTTGAGGAATATCTGTAGTTGTGGACATTGCAGTCTCTCTGGAGTAGTGTAACTCACAGATAGAGTTGGGTCTCTGCTTCCTGAGTCCCTATAGAGGATGAGATGGTCATGGTCCCTCACTCCTCGCTTACTTATCTAGCCCTGTCTTCTATTGACAGGAAGTAGGACCTGTCCACTCCTATCAAGAGGGGGAAATGGGATGGTTAGTTCCATAATCATTGCCAACCATACCCGACCTGCTACTGTAAAGTGCAAACATTACATTGTATGGGAAAACATAACATAACATTGCATTACAAACCAAACATAGATACATCAAGGGCTGGAGTACTCCATGCCCCCTTGCAAAAAGGCAGGCCATCTTTGTTTTATACTTGAACCCTTTCCTGGTAGATGGCAGGAAATGTCTAAAGATACAAATCTCAGATGGATCACTCACCTTCCATTACTGTGGAGAGAAAAGAATTAGGTACATGAGCACATACATATACATTTCAAAGGCCTAGGCCAAATCTAACTACTAGGGGGGTATAACTTAAGGTCCCAAGTGGCAGTCCTTGTAGAGGCTAGGTGGTAACCTATTTAATCTATCTAAATAAACCATGGCTATAGAGCTCAGCTGCGTTAGAGTCCTTTGGTTCTGTTCAAAGGGAAATAAAACCTTAGTCTGCAGCTCTGTGTTGGCAAAAAGTCCCAGTATCACAGATCCCACAGCATGTTGTGGCTCAGGTTTGTTATAGTCCTAGAAAATTATTACTTTTGTTGAATGCTGCTTGAGGAGCTCAGATGTGTTTGAGCCCAAAATCTTGTCTCAGGTGTTTAGGCTTAACCTGAGAAGGGGGGAGTGAACAACTTGAGATAATTAGTAGAGTCCTCTGAATATGATAAAGAGGTGAGAGTGCGTTTAAAAGGGCCAACAAGAAGCTAATAAACAAACAGGTCCTAAATCCACACCCTCTAGGTATCCTCCATGACTTGGCTCGAGTGGTCCTTAAATTAGGGAGAAGTCCTCATCTTCTTCACAATAATGAAGAAAATGGTCCTCTGGTGGTGAATCCACAGCAGTAGCCCCAGCTGCTCTCATGAGTGTTGTAATGGTGCGCTGGCAACCCTCAGTGGCAGCAGATGGTAATTGAAAACTAAACTGGCCTTGGATAACCTACTGTGGCCACTGGTGGAGTTGCAGGGTTCTTTATTGTGGGGTGCTCTCTGGGTATAGAAATAACAGCTGGTGTTCCAGGATGAAAAACCTCTGTCTCCATTGGTGCTGGCAGCTAGATCTCTGGCGATCTAGTGAAATACTCCTGGTAAGGTTACTACTGTTCGAGAGGCAACCTCCAGGGCTGAGCTGGAGCATGTTGAGGTCTGACACTGATATTGAACACCAGGCTGATGGTGTTATGCAGAAGACCGCACAGCTCCTGAATACACAATGGAAAATGTCAGTATCCAAAGGCAAACGAAAAGCCTGTTTTCAGATGCAATCGATCACTGGATTTAAAAACCGTACTTCCAGTACACACAGCAGGTACGGTAAGTCAGGCAAAAGTCTTTGCAAATTCATTGAGACATGGTTCTTCTGCTCTAGGCACAGTCAACCTCTTATCATCAGCTTCACTTTAGGCAGCTTGCCGATAGGACTGCAGCGCTACAAGCTGTAGTTCCCCAGGCTCGGTCTTGCTCAGTCCTCCTGGGGCAGCCCCCTGTAGGCGGAGTCTCTTTTGTCTGCTTCCTGCTGTTTCCATCATAAGAAGCAACATTTTCCCACTCAAGAGGAGGGTCAGCAGTGCATGTAGCAGTGGCATCCAAGATGGCTGATTAAGCTCTGTTTTCCTGTTGTGCTGCACATAGCACAATGTCTCAGTTGTAGCAGCAAATAAGTCCTTGTGTGCAGTAGCACAGTGTCTGAAGGGATCAACAGCAGCTTGGCCACTTGGTATTAAGGCACAGAGGCCCCTGGTTAGTCGCATTCCTATTGCCTACCATACCACACCTGCTGATGTACTATCTGGGGTACTGCAGATTTGTCATAGAGACTAGTGTTAATCGAGCACCCAAGTGCTCAGGCCGAACACATCTGGATGCTCGGGTGCTCTACAGAGCACCCGAGTATAATAGAAGTCAATGGGAAAACCCGAGCATTAAACCAGGCACCCCGTGTCCTGAAGAGGGGAGGGTGACTGGTTCATGGGAAAAGTTCAGTAATTGATTGAAACACCACTGAAATGGTTTGGGAACAGCATGGGGAGGATGTCTGGATGCATCTTGGACTCCTAGGTCGCTGCTGGTAACGATGTTGTCGGAGTAGTACGACACTTTCACAGACTGACAATAATACGCACAAACCGAAGATAAAATCTATTTTAGAGGAAAAATTGTTAGGAAACATTATTTCCTGTATATTTACTTGTATATAAAGTACAAGTGCTGCCAAAAATTACAAGCAAGAGGCACTTCGATACAACCTGTATATCACATAAAGGAGGACCTCATTCACATTGTGGTATAATTGTTCATGTAGTGGGACTCCTACACTCATAAAGCCTATGCACTAAGTGAAAGGGCTGCCAAAAATTACAAGGAACCGGCACTCCAATACACCCTTTGTTACACATAAAGGAGGGCATCATACACACCCTTGAACAATTATGATTGATGGCCTGCTGGTGACCCTCAAAAACATTTGGAGCAAGGGCCTGCTGATCTGACCATCTAAAACATTAGGGGTGAGGGTCTGCTGGTGAGCTGACCCTCTAAAAGATTGTAGGTGAGGACCTGCTGGTGAGCTGACCCTGTAAAACATTTTCTGCGAGGGCCTGCTGGTGAGCTGACCCTGTAAAAGATTGTAGGTGAGGGCCTGCAGGTGAGCTGACCCTGTAAAAGATTGTAGGTGAGGACCTGCTGGTGAGCTGACCCTGTAAAACATTCTCTGCGAGGGCCTGCTGGTGAGCTGACCCTGTAAAAGATTGTAGGTGAGGGCCTGTAGGTGAGCTGACCCTGTAAAAGATTGTAGGCGAGAGTCTGCTGGTGAGCTGACCCTCTAAAAAATTATATGTGAGGGCCTGCAGGTGAGCTGACCCTGTAAAACATTATATGGGAGGGCCTTGGCTACTGAGACTGGACTTGGTGGAAGACAGGGTGGTGCTTAACCGACTGGAAGCATTATCTGCTGCAATCCAAACGACCACCTGATCGCACTGGTCTGATTTCAAGAGCGGTGTCCTGCGCCGCTCTGCAAACTGGGACATGAAGCTAGGTATCATGGATGATTGTTTTTCTTGTGCTCTGGCAGTAGGCACAGTTTCGACGCGCCCAGGGCCACGGCCTCTGTTTGCACCGTCAGCATCACGGCCACTTCACTGTCCCTTACTACTCGCCTTATTCATAATAAATGTTATATATGCTTGAAAGTATATCACACGTACAGTAGCGTACAATAGCATAGAATTTGAAAGTGTATGCGCAAAAAAATAAAAAAGTTATTTGGGATGTGGAAACGTCACACGGGAGATATCCCGCAGAAAATGTCAATGCTGTAACCAGCTGCTAATAAAAACAATTAATGGGAATGTCACAGGTATTTGGGATCAGGAAACGTAATACAGGAGAGTTACCACCGTTAATGTCACTGTCCGTGGCGTCCACGGAAAAAATACACTGTATGTCACAGATAAATTTTTTCAACGCACACGTTACACTGCAGATGTTGCGCAACTAATGTCACTGTCCGCAGCAGACACTGTCTACGGAAAAAGTACACTGGATGTCACAGATATTTTTTGAAATACCACACTTTACACTGGAGATGGTGCACAGCTAATGTCACTGCCCGCAGCAGACACCATCTACGGAAAAAGTACACTGGATGTCACAGATATTTTTGGAATGACAAACTTTACACTGGAGATATGGGGCAATTAATGCCACTGTCTGCAGCGGATACCGTCTACAGAAAAAGTACTAGTGGATGTCACAGATATTTTTTGGATGCGCATACTTTACACAGGAGATGTTGCGCAAACAATGTCACTGTCCCCAGCAGACATCGTCTGCAGAAAAAGTACACTCGATGCACAGATATTTTTGATGCGCACACTGTACACACATATTCGTATTTTCGAATATTCTACTTTTCTTTCATCAGTAACCTCCCATTTTGCTTGTGGGCCAATGAGAAGGCTGCAATGTCTTTGTCTGAGCTTAGCAACATCCCTAGCAACCAATAGGAAAGTTGCCTACTCCTTACTATATAAGAACCTCCCCAGCAGCCATTTTCAACAGTTTATTACAGTTTTGAGAGAGATAGCAGTGTCATTGCTGTGCTCTCTGCTTTCCTGTGTCACATTACATTGGCTAGTTAGTTAGCTTATATATATAATACAGATAGTGGGAGATAGTCACTGTAGGTTAGATCGTGATATAGTGTAGCTGTGCAGGGTGTTAGATAGTGTGATAGGTTCTGCTCTCCATACATACATGCTACATACATACATACATAGTGCTGTGATGTCACAAGTTCACAACAATACTTAGTGCACCAATCACTAATATGTAGTCAGACCTGCTAAAATGTCAAGTTGCACATATTGAGCAAAAATATGCGTATCAATAATTGCTGATTTTCGCAATTGCGAATATATCAGAGCACTCTATCTGCATATAAAGCTATTGTAATGTTCTGCCGTGGCAACCATTTTCTCCAGTCTCAGGAAACTTCTAGCAGCTTGAAAAATGTAGCTATAGTGACCCACGCCTGTAATGCGCACACATTACGCACATATTACATTGCTGATTTTCGCAATCAAGAAAATAACAGCAAAATTGTGAATATACTGTATGACGAATATTCTACTAAATATTCGCGAACAATATCCCTAGTAATGTCCCCACAATGCTCCAGTAAAATCCCCCACATTATCCTTAGTAATGTCCCCACATTACTACCAGTAATGTGCCCACAGTGCCCCCAGTAATGTCTCCAACGGTGCCCCCAGTAATGTCTCCCACAGATACCCAGTAATGTCCCCTGGTAATATACCCACAGTGCCCTCAGTACTGTCCGCAGAGCATTCCCAGTACTCTCCCCCTGTAATATCCCCCACAGTGCCCCCAGTAATGTCTCCCGTGGTGCCCCCAGTAATGTCTCCAACGGTGCCCCCAGTAATGTCTCCCACAGATACCCAGTAATTTCCCCTGGTAATATACCCACAGTGCCCTCAGTACTGTCCGCAGAGCATTCCCAGTACTCTCCCCCTGTAATATCCCCCACAGTGAACCCAGTAATGTCTTCCATACTACCCCTAGTAATGTCCCCACAATATCTCCAGTAAAATCCCCCACATTATCCCTAGTAATGTCCCCACATTACTACCAGTAATGTGCCCACAGTGCCCCCAGTAATGTCTCCCGTGGTGCCCCCAGTAATGTCTCCCATGGTGCCCCCAGTAATGTCTCCCACAGTACACCCAGTAATGTCCCCTGGTAATATACCCACAGTGCCCTCAGTAATGTCCCCCCACATTACCCCCAGTAATGTTCCCACAGTGCCCCCAGTAATGTCTCCCTCGTTACCCCTTGTAATGTACCCACATTACACCCAGTAATGTTCCCACAGTGTACCTAGTAATGCCCCCCACAGTGCCCCCAGTAATGTCCCCTACTAGAGTAGGCCTAAAGCACATGAGAGTGAACAGCTCCCATGCTCTACCACAGTATTCAACTGTATTGCCATCCTGAGGATGGGATAAGGTTTGGACGGCCCACTGGACATCGGCCAACTAGGAATCATCCCAGTTGGGTCTATGGCCAGTCCACCCCTGGACATATCAAAAATGTCCTAAAAAACTGAGTGACCCTTAAGAAACTTATATTTGGTTAGTCTTTAACTTACTCTATTTCTGCATTATCAGTAGGCGGAGTTCTACTTAACACTCTGTGGCGTTTTGAAATGTGAGCCTTATACAAATCACGCATCTGTGAGGTGACTTGTTGAATCAGACATTCTCCACTTACAGTTTACGCATCAGACACCCAGGAGTTAATCAAGTAGTCTTTTAATCCGGAGATTGTATTACAAGATATGCAGGGAATCCAGATGGTAAAAGAATTATGCCTCTAATAATCTCGTTGATGAGATACTACACAGATTCTCCTCAGATTTTCCTCAGATTCTCCTCAGAATTACAGCACACACAAACAGCAATGCATGACAGGAAAAACAGGAAGTGGCTAGACTGAACCAACTAGAAGCTGAAACAGAGGGGGGAGAAAGAGAGAAGCATACCAATACACAATGCAAGATACTGAAACAGAACACTCTCTTTCACACCAACAAGACCAGGCAGGAGTGGTGACTAAATTAAAGCACTAGTTTTCCTCTATGCTATCCCAGTATTGTGCCTTGTTTGGGCTAATCACATTATACACATCAATGGACTGTTCCTCTGGGGTTTTGTTTCTGTCACGCCTTGCCCATCCCTGTTGTAAATATACAAAGGAAAAAAGAGTATAAGTAAAACTATAATACAATAAAATTAAAAACCTATCATGCAAAAAATCTGTGAATACTCACACACCTAAACAAGTAAGTGGTCTGTGTATACTCCTCCATACAGTTGTGGCAGTAGTTGCATTCGGGGTTCAGTGAGTGGGCTATATGAGAAGTTTCTAGTCAGTGAGGATGAGTGATAGAGCCTAGCTGAAACCATAACTCCAGTATTGTTACACAGAGCTGCAGTACGCATGCTCTAGTCCACTTACAAAACGACTTCTCAGCTTTCTGAGGGTGGGAATAAGGGATGGAGACCAAAGTTTTGAAAATAAATTTGATCTAAACTGGTGCAACGTCATAACGATAATATAAAATAAACTTTATTAATCCTATGGGAAATAACAGTGTCATCATAGCAGCATCTTAACACACAAGCAAGTTACAATCTTACAGCACAGTAATAAAATAGTCTAAGTACATAAATATTAAAACAAATAATCAATAGACATCACTTCCCCTATCATAAAACTCCCTAACATCAGTCAATATCCTGTATTCCTCCTAATCGCGAAGCTTTATTGTACAGAACAATAGCCATGTGCAGAAAAGACCTCTTATAATGATCATTACCATAGTTCATCTGAAGATAACGCTCACTAAAATGGCTGCTTTGTCTTTCAACCAATGTATAAAGGGGCTGGTAATAATTACTGCTAAAAGTAATAACCCTAAACTTACCCTGAATCCTTTTCTCAAAAACTTCATAGACCTGGGGTAAATGTCAACCCACTACAGTGCTCCATTTTTTCTTTTTTTGTAAATCAATGTACACAATTTATTCCCATCCGTTACTCTCTCACTACCCCTCCAACAAACTAGTGCAAAAAAAATTAAAAATACTGCTGGCCATCACCATCTAGTAAAACATTTCTAGCATCTTACTGCAAACATTTAACGATCTTACCTTCCTTAAAAGATATAGACTACCCTTTGCTTAAAATGAGGACACTTTTCCCTTATTTGAACCTGTCTCAAAACTATAAAAAAATGCCTCTATTGCCTAATAGTAAGGACAGTTTCACACTGCGTGCAGTGTGGTTTAAGTCCGGCTGTATCAAGCATATTTGCCAGGTATCTCTGCCAGGCCCTAATATAGTCAACTGAGCTGGCAGGCATTCAAGTAACATCCGACAATGCCGGATACAGAGAGCTCTGGCAGGCTCTTGTCTGCTGGAACTACTGCAGGCAGTGTGAAGCAGGCCTAACTAATAATTGTTATATCCTGTATACAAGTATAGCTGTCTCTATATGTTCTTTTTATATTGTTTACATTGTTTCATAGAGTTTTCATGGTTTAATATGCAGCAGCAATTCATTTTTGTACATGCAGTCTCTAATTTTACTTCACTTTAACAAGCACTGAGCAATACGTCTGTCACTCAGATGAATGAACGTAGGAATTCATGTTTCTGTGCCAACATGTGGTCATCATTATAGCAGCAGGCTTTTGGCATTGTATTTTGTTGGTTTCTTCATTGTTTGTGAATAAAGTTCCATGCATGATTCAAGGTTCTATAGATAATAAGAAAGCTTGTACATTTGCATCAACTCATATGAAAGCACATTAAAAAATTTAGAAAAGCCCAATCTGTATGATTCTGTGTCTGGTTTTGTAGGAAGACTGGGACACTTTGGCATCATGACATTATAAAGAATTTTTAATATTTTCTGCTGGAATGTTCCAGATTTGGTAGATGTTTATAGAAAGGTAACCAAGGTTTGCCAAGTTCTCTGGATAGGTCGTCCGTACCTGGTTAAGTAGGCAGAGACACTTGCAATAGCACCACGGCCTTCTTGCTGCTTTTTCTAGGTCAGTGACGACACATTCATCAGTCATGTGGCCTAGGTGCAGCTCAGCCACATAGAAGTGAATAGGGCTAAGCTGCGATACCAAGCACAGCTGCTGTACAATGTGCAACGCTGTGCTTGGTGAGCACGGAGAAGGCCACGGCACTCACAAGAGTGCCGATAGCTTCTCAAATAGCTGATCAGCAGGGGTCCTAGGTGTCCGACCCCTACAGATCAGATACTGATTAATGTTTTAGATGGGAGTCCTGTAAGAGTCCTACTACCTGAACAATTGTACCACAATTTCTACTGTAAAAAAAGATCTCCCAAACTCGGTTCGGTTCCAAGGTACCACTTGGAACTGAACTCGAGTTCGGGAAATGTTTTTTTTACAGTGAAATTATTATGCGAAGTCTCGCGAGACTTCACAAACTAATAACTTTAGTTTATAGTAGCCAATACATTCTAATACTGTACGGAGCGCTTGCTCCGTACAGTATTCAAACGACGTATTATGTGAATCGACTAACGATGTTTCATGCGAAGTTGATTCGCTCATCTCTACTTATCACCTTCCACCTACAGCTATAAACATGAATGTCTGACCACTGGATTTCTTGTAATTTTCTGTGCAGTTATGTCAGACATTGAAACTCCCTGTAAAGGTAAAAAGTTCTTACTAGTCTTGGTCAAACACCAAAGTGCTCGGGTGCTCGAGTAGAACACCTCGGGATGCTTGGGTGCTCTACCAAGCACCCGAGCACAATGGAAGTCAATAGGAGAACCCGAGCATTAAACCAGGCACACCCTGCTCTGAAGAGGGGAGGGTGTCTGGTTCACAGGAAAAGGTCAGAAATTTATGGAAACACCACTGAAATGGTTCAGGAACAGCATGGGGAGGATTTCTGGATGCATCTTGGACTCCCATGTCGCTGCTGGGAACGATGTTGTCCGAGTAGTACGCCACTTTTACAGACTGACAATAATACGCACAAAACCGAAGATAAAATCGATTTTAGAGGAAAAATTGTTAGTAAACATTCTTTCCTGCACTTTACTTGCATATAAAGTGCAAGTGCTGCCAAAAATTACAAGGAAGAGGTACTCTGATACAACCTGTATATAACATAAAGGAGGGCCTCATTCACATTGTGGTACAATTGTTCAGGAAGTGGGAGTCCTACACTCATAAAGCCTATGCACTAAGTGAAAGGGCTGCCAAAAATTACAAGGAACCGGCATTACAATACACCCTTTATTACACATAAAGGAGGGCATCATACACACCCTTGAGATTATGATTGATGGCCTGCTGGTGATCCTCTAAAACATTAGGGGCAAGGGCATGCTGCCAAGCTGACCATCTAAAACATTATGGGCGAGGGCCTGATGTTGAGCTGACCCTCTAAAACATTAGGAGCAAGTGCCTGCTGCTAATCTGACCATCTAAAACATTAGTGGTGAGGGCCTGCTGCTCATCTGACCATCTAAAACATTATGGGCGAGGGCCTGCTGCCGAGCTGACCATCTAAAACATTATGGGTGAGTGCCTGCTGCTGATCTGACCCTCTAAAACATTAGGTGTGAGGTCTGCTGCTGAGCTGACCATCTAAAACATTACTGGTGAGGGACTGCTTCTGTGCTGACAATCTAAAACATTATGGGCAAGGGCCTGCTGCAGAGTTGACCATCTAAAAAATTAGGGGTGATGGTCTGCTGCTGATCTGACCATCTAAAACATTAGGGGCGAGTGCCTGCTGGTGACCTCTAAAACATTATGAACAAGTGCCTGCTGGTGAACCTCAAAAACAATATGGTTGAGGGCCTGCTGGTGACCCTCAAAAACATTATGGGTGAGGGCCTGCTGGTGACCCTTTAAAACATTATGGGTGAGGGCCCGCTGCTGAGCTGACCCTCTAAAACATTAGGAGCGAGGGCAGCCTAATAAGCATGATGATATGAATGAGGAGGAGGAGGACGAGAAAAGGGAGATTGAACCATATACCCCTTTTAGTGGTGGAAGGGGTACATGGGAATACAGTGTATTTAATACACCATAAAAGCCACATTTAGAGTGCCTTTATGTTCAGCTGCTTTCCTCTGGTGGAGTAGGGAAGTCAGGGGCAATCCAGGCCTAGTTCATTTTTATAAGAGTCAACCAGTCAGCATTTTCAGTTGATAGACAGATGCCGCCAGCAGCACTAAATACACGCTCTGACAAAATGCTGGCAGCGGGGCAGGCCAGCACCTCCAAGGCGTAGAGCGCCAGTTTATGCCACGTGTCCAGCTTGGACACCCAATAGTTGTAAGGCACAGAGGGATTACTGAGGACGCACATGGTCTGCTACGTACTCCTTCATCTTTCAATATTTTTCCCTCCTTGTGACACTAGGTCTTGCATCAGCAGTCTTGCGTGCTGGTGGGGTATCATAAAACTGTCCCAGGCCTTGGAGAGTGTTGCTCTGCCTCTGTTGGTACTGCTGTGTGTTCCCCTCGTCTCCCCTCCTCGCTGGAAATTTTTGGAGCAATTTTTCCACAAGGACCTTATGGTATTGCACTATTTTGCTTGTCCTCTCCACCACAGGAATGAGAGATGAGAAGTTCTCTTTGTAGCGGGGGTTGAGAAGGGTGAACAACCAGTAATCGGTGTTGGCCAAAATGCGTACAACGCGAGGGTCACGGGAAAGGCAGCCTAACATAAAGTCAGCCATGTGTGCCAGAGTCCCAACAGACAAGACTTCGCTGTCCTCACCAGAAGGATGACTCTGAATCTCCTCATCCTCTTCCTCCTCTTCTACCCATCCACGCTGAACAGATGGAATCAAATTTCCATGTGTACTACCCTATGGAGCAGAGGCAACCATCTCCTGCTCCTCCTCCTCATCATCATTCAATTTGCGCTGAAAAAACAAACTGAGGGTGGTCTGGCTATTACCTTGTATACTATCTTCCCCCATTTCCACCTCTTCCAGATACAAAGCGTCCACCTTAATTGTGAGCAGCCAGCGTTTGAGTAGACACAGAAATGAATCGTTACGCTGATAATAGCGTTATCGCCGCTCACCAATTGTGTTGATTCCTCAAAGTTTCATAAAACCTCACAGAGGTCAGACATCAATGCCCACTCATCGCTTATGAAGAGCAGCAGCTGACTGGAAAGGTGACGACCATGTTGCAGCTGGTATTCCACTACCGCCCTCTGCTGCTCACAAAGACTGGCCAACATGTGGAACGTTGAGTTACAGTGCATGCTCACATTGCACAACAGTCGGTGAGCTGGGAATTGCAAGCATTGCTGCAGCGTTGCCAGACCGGCGGAAGCTGTAGATGACTTTCTGACTTTCAGAAATGGGCACACACCCGGCGCACCTTCACCAGTATCTCAGGCAAACTGGGGTAGGTTTTGATAAACCGCTGAACCACTAGGTTGAACACGTGGGCTAGGCATGGAATGTGTGTGAACTTGCCGAACTCCAAAGCCGCCACCAAGTTACGGCCATTATCAGACACCATCAAGCCTGGTAGTAGGTTGAGTGGCGAGAGCCACAGCTCAGTCTGGTCCCTTATCCTCTGCCACAGCTCTGCGGTGGTGTGCTGTTTGTTACCTAAGCAGTTCAGTTTAAGCATGGCCTGTTGCCGCTTCCCCACTGCAGTGCAACACTGCTTCCAGCTACTGACTGATGGCTGACTGGTGCTGCAAGATGATAATTCAGAGGTGGAGGTGGAGGAGGAGGAGAAGGGGTGGTTGCATCCACTAACGTAGGTGGCAGCGGAAACCCTGATGGAAGTAGGGCCCGCAATCCTTGTCGTCAGTAGCACCTGTGCCATCCAAGTGTACAACTTGCTCCCGACCTCCACAACGTTCATCCAGTGTGTCCTCAGGGAAATGTAGCATCCCTGACCAAAAGCACTTGTCCATGTTTCAGTCGTTAAGTGGACCTTCCCAATAACTGCGTTGATCAGGGCACAGGTGATGTTATGGGACACATGCTAGTAGTGTAAGGCTGGGACTGTACACCATGAAAAATATTGCCAGCTGGGGACAGAGTAACGTGGGACGGCCGCCTCCATCAGGCTGCAGAAAGCCTCAGTCTCCACAATATTAATAAAAAAATATATATAATACAAGTACTATATATTAGTGTCCCTCAAACGTGTCGCTGCAGCGAGTCCAAGAAATGCAGTGGGTAGTTCACATGTAGCAGTTTATAACAGATACGGACTGCGCACTCCTCATATATTCTCCCTTAAACTTATACAGATGACCCACGGGTTAACAAGGGTTTCCACACGATCTTTCTCCCTCCTCCTGACCTGTGGAATAATCGTAGTATGCCGATAGTGAAGTTCCGTTTACAACCACGCCACAATAGCTAAAGATCTACTTACAAGCGATTCCAAATGTTTGAGCCTTTAGATGTTGGTATAGCCGCATGTGCAGTCTTTCCACCTCTCCTCACCTCCTCTGGTCACCCTTGGCAATTACAAGCAGTTTCATGTATTCTCCACAAGCCTAAATGGCAAATTTTCCAGGGCCAGGAATTTTGAAAGGTGCGCTTTTAGTGGTATGGCCTGTGGGTGGGTGGCTGGGTATTTGTGATTTCGTTCAAAGGCCTGGGGTATAGACATCTGTACGGTGCCCTGGGACACAGAAGTGGATGTGCTAGCTGATGGTGCTTGCGAAGGTCCAGGTGCATGGCTGGAGGCATCCGGGCCTGCATCTTGGACAGGGAATTGGCCAGCATGTAACACAGAGGAAGAGGAGGCAGTGGTGTGACCCGCAGACACTGATTGTGGACCCAGGCGTTCGGCCCACCTATTAGGGTGCTTTGATGCCATGTGGCAGGTCATGCTGGTTGTGGTGAGGTTACTAGTGTTCTTGCCCCTGCTCATTTTGGTAAGGCACAGGTTGCAAATGACAATTCTATTATCGTCTGCGCTTTCCACAAAAACGCCAGACTGCGGAGCACCTACCTCTTGGCAAGGGAGATTTTTGCAAGGGGGTGCTCTGGGGGAACAGTTGCGGACCTGTTTGGTGTGGCCTGCCTTCTCCTTTTGCCACCCCACTGCCTCTTACAGCCTGTTGCAGTGCTGCAGATCACTCCCCCTCTGTACTGCTCTCCTGGCTCGGCTTGCCACTTTCCCAGATTGGGTCAGTGACTTCATCGTCCAACACCTCCTCTTCCACTTCCTCACTTTGGTCATCCTCCTGACTTGTTGACCTAACAACAACCTCAGTTATTGACAACTGTGTCTCATTCTCATCATGAACCTCTTGAGACACTAATTATGGTTGACTTATTGGGAACTGTGTCTCATCATCATCATCCACCTTGTGAAACACTAATTGCCGTTCCCCACCGTCATCTTCTTCTGACTGTGGATGCTCAAGAGTTTGGGAATCGGGGCACAAGATCTCCTCATGTCCCTCTTCAAGCGGGCTTGTCGAGAGGCCCAAATTAAGGAATGGCAATGAAAAGAGCTCCTCAGAATATCCAAGTGTTGAATCGCTTGTTTGCCAAGACTCTCCATGGTGGGTGGAAGGAGTATCAGGGTGAGGATTCTGTTGACCAGACTCTTGGCTACTGTGGCTGGACTTTGGGGAAGACAGGTGGTGCTTAACTGACTGGAAGCATTATCTGCTGCAATCCAACTGACCACCTGGCCGCACTGGTCTGACTTCGAGAGTGGTGTCCTGCCCCCGCCCTGCAAACTGGGAAGGTATTGTGGATGAGTGTGTTTCTTGTGCTCTGGCAGCAGGCAACATTTCACCCCGCCCAGGGCCACGGCCTCTGCATGCACGATGAGGAGCATGGCCACTTCCCCGTCCCTTACTGCTCGCCTTGCACATATTAAATGGTTTATATGCTTGCAAGTATGTCACACATACAGTAGTGCAGCATTTGTAAGTGTATGCGCAAATAAAGTACACAGAATGTCACAGATAATTTTAGGATGTGCACACGTTAAACAGGAGGTGTAGCACAGATAATGTCGCTTTCCGCAGTGTCTATAAAAAAAAAGTACACTGAATGTCACAGATAATTTTAGGATGCACAAATGTTATACAGGAGGTATAGCGCAAGTAATGTCGCTGTCACCACTGGCTAATAAAAAATTACACTGAATTAATGTCACTGATATTTAGGATGCACAAACGTTATACAGCAGGTATAGCGCAAGTAATGTCGCTGTCACCACTGGCTAATAAAAAAATTACACTGAATTAATGCCACTGATATTTAGGATGCACAAACGTTATTCAGGAGGTAAAGCGCAAGTAATGTCGCTGTCACCACGGCTAATAAAAATGACACTGAATGAATGTCACTGATATTTAGGATGCACAAACGTTATACAGCAGGTATAGCGCAAGTAATGTCGCTGTCACCACTAGCTAATAAAAAAATTACACTGAATTAATGTCACTGATATTTAGGATTCACAAACGTTATTCAGGAGGTAAAGCGCAAGTAATGTCGCTGTCACCACTGGCTAATAAAAAAATTACACTGAATTAATGCCACTGATATTTAGGATGCACAAACGTTATTCAGGAGGTAAAGCGCAAGTAATGTCGCTGTCACCACGGCTAATAAAAATGACACTGAATGAATGTCACTGATATTTAGGATGCACAAACATTATACAGGAGGTATAACGCAAGTAATGTCGCTGTCACCACTGGCTAATAAAAAATTACACTGAATTAATGCCACTGATTTTTAGGATGCACAAACGTTATTCAGGAGGTAAAGCGCAAGTAATGTCGCTGTCACCACGGCTAATAAAAATGACACTGAATGAATGTCCCTGATATCTAGGATGCACAAACGTTATACAGGAGATGTGGCGCTGATAATGTCGCTGTGACCAGCGGCCAAACTATTGCGCTGAATGTCACAGATATTTAGACTGTGCAAATGTAAAATAAAAGATGTAGAGGTTGTGTCACTATCAGAAGCGGCACTAACAATTGCATGCAATTTAGTGCAGGTTGCGCTAATAATATATTTTGAAGCCAGATACAACTATAGTCTATAAAGGACTTTTGGGTCTCTAACAATTCCACGCAATTTAGCGCAGGTTGCAATAATAATTATATTGCTGCCAGATACAATAGTCCTTAAAAGGACTTTTGGGTCTCTAACAAGTTTTTTCCCTAAAATATTACTATTTCACTCCCTACACTATCTGTCTCTTCTCCAGCACAGCTCTCCCTGACTAAGACTAAGCCGAACACATGTCATCGGGTGATATATAGCACCCGATGACGCGTTCCGGCCACCCAATCACTGTAATGCCAGTTACCAGCTAGTGTTGAGCGCGAATATTCGAAAAGCGAATTTTTTTAGCGAATATCGGCACTTCGCTAATTCGCGAATATTTCGAATATAGCGCTATAAATTCGCTATTTCGAATATTCGTTTTTTTTTTTTTTTTAGTTATATTTTTTCTTTCCTACTTCCCAAAAGTAGTTCTTACCTGTCCTGAGGATTCCTGGCTTCCTGGCTGCTCTAGTCAGTGCCCGTTGCCGCTTCTGCCGACTTCCGTGCTCATGTGGAGCGTCCCCATCCATGGGAGAATCTCCATATACTAAAATGTACTGTCGGATTTGAGGAATTACGTTGAAATCGCAATGCGATTAATTCAAGTTATATTAATCGCATTGCGATTACAACTTAGCACTGCTATCTTACATAGGCTAGAATTAACTAATATGGAGTATAGCTATGCACTAGCAGTGCTAAGTTGAAATCGCAATGCGAATACTTTAAGTTAAATTAATCGCATTGCAATTACAACTTAGCACTGCTGATCTTACATAGGCTAGAATTAACGAATATGGAGTATAGCTAATGCTATGCACTAGCAGTGCTAAGTTGAAATCGCAATGCGAATACTTTAAGTTAAATTAATCGCATTGCGATTTCAACTTAGCACTGCTGCTATATTCCATATTCGTTAACTTCGTTAATTCTAGCAAGCTGACCCATTATAAACCCAGCTCTAAGTTGAAATCGCAATGCGATTAATATAACTTGAATTAATCGCATTGCGATTTCAACGTAATTCCTCAAATCCGACAGTACATTTTAGTATATGGAGACGTTCCCATGGTGATGGGGACGCTCCATGAGCACAGAAGTTATGGTTGGCTTGGTAGAATTAGTTAATAGCGAATATGACGAATGTATTCGTCATATTCCTCAAACGAAGATAACGAGTATTCTACATCTTCGCTTTAGCTACCTATTCGTCTCGTCATCGTCAACTTCGCTATTCGCTAATTCTAGCAATCAAATAGGAAGGTTGACTTACAGACAGCTGTGTTAAATTCGCTATGCGATTTTTTTTTAATACAATAATTATATTACTTGATAAAATTATTATAAGTATTCTATTTATTAAAAAAAAAAATCGCATAGCGAATTTAACACAGCTGTCTCTATAGTCAACCTTCCTATTGATGCTAGAATTAGCGAAGTTGACTAATAGGTAGCTAAAACGAAGATGTAGAATACTCGTTATCTTCGCTTTGAGGAATAGACGAATACATTCGTCATATTCGTCATCCTCGCTAATTCTAGATATGAAACCAATAGAAAAGTAGCCTTAAGTACAAATCGCAATATGCGATTATTTAAATCGCATGTTAATCGCGATAACTAGAAAAAATGACGAATATTCGATTTCGACGAATATGAAACGAATATTCATTCGAATATTCGTGAATTTTGTCGAAATCGAATATGGCACCTGCCGCTCATCACTATTACCAGCATGGCTACGGCATTACAGTTAGTGGCAGTACCTACCCCATGTGTAGCAGCCATAAAACATGCGGGGAGGAGACTCGAGCATCGAGCATTATCTGATCAGTGGAGGTCCAACACTGAATTGGCACCCCCACCAATCAGCTGTTTGAGAAGACACTGGCGCTCTTCTGAGCACTGCGACCTTCTCACAGCTTTTCCTAGATCTGTGATGGCATGTTCATCTGACACATGGCCTAGGCGTAGCTCAGCTTCATAGAAGTGAATGGGTCTGAGCTGTGATACTAAGCACAGCTGCTATACAATGTACAGGGCTGTGCTTGGTGAGCATGGAGAAGGCCATGGCCTGTGCCTTCTCAAGCAACTTATTGGCTGGGGTCCCAGGTGTGGGATCCTTGCCTATCAGATACTGATGACCTATCCTGAGGATTATATGAGCAATCAAGGTCATCCATGGTAACATCCCCTAGTAGGACTAGAAAAATAAAATGTTTAAAATATTAAAAAATTCAAGAAAGCCCAAGAAATTAATGTTCTTTTTATTACACACAATTGGTATTGCTGCATTACTAAAGACCCAAACTATAATGTTGTCATGTATCTTTTTTTTTTAAATACCATAAAAAAAAAACAGAATAAAGACAAAATAAAAAATGATTAACATGTTGCATATATCCCAAAATGTTACAATAAAAACATCAACTCATTCCTCAAAAAAAACAACATAAAAATAAAAAAGTTTGGCGATCAGATTTTGGCAACAGAAAATTAAATTGACCCAATAACCCGGAATAGGATGGGGATCGGTGGTGTGATAATACACCACCAATCACTATACTTAGATCCTGGGAGGTGGCGGTGACATTACCTCCCAGGATTGCTTCCTATTGGCTGCACGGGCGGGTGGGGGTTAACTTCCCCCAGCTCTCCTCTCCTCCTCCACACTGCGTCCTGGAGCCGTGGAGAGAGCAGCTCTGTCGAACTCTGAGCCCAGCACCCCCCATCTGAGCCACACATTGGGGGTAAAAAGGTACTAGGGACAGCTTAGATTAGGCAGGGAGACTTAGGGGAAAAAAGTTTTTTTTTCTGCACACCCTGTTTGACCCTATACCCCCCAGGGGTGCTGCAGCTTGCCCCCCCCGCCCCCACTCCCCCCCCACACACACACACATATTTTTGGGGGCGCAAGTGTTTTTTTTTTGTGCGTGCACTGACTGTGGCCAGCACTCTTAGCGTCCGGCCACTGTTAGCGCATCGCCCACCCCACCGCTTATCAGCGAGTTTGAAATTATTATTTTTTTTATTTTTTGGGGATTTTATTCTTATTTTATTTTATTTTTTTCTATTAGGTTTAGGGGTAAGTGAATGGGAACACCCGTCCCCCCACACACACGCACACTTAATAAAGTTTTCCACACACGCACACACACACTCCCCGATGGCCCGCCGGAGGCATCTCCGACTTTCCTCTTGTCATGCGAGTCCTCATTATCATCTAGTGATGATGATGAGCCCCCAAGGTGGCAGAGACGCCACCAGGCGGAGCAACGGGACCCCATTTCCAGGGACCCTGTAACCCCCACCTGAGTGGGGGTTACAGGGTCCACCTAAACCCCCTACCAGTGAACTTGTCTGGTGTACCCCAGAGGATTTTGAGCCCGTGATTCCTGATTTTGTTGGCCAACCAGGAATCCAGATTCCCACAGAGGGCTTCACTGAATATGACTATTTTAGTTTTTTTTTCAGTGACTACTTTGTGAATCTGATGGTAGAGCAAACGAACTTGTACACCCAACAGTTCATTGCTTAACATATGGGCTCCTTTTTGGCTAGGTCTGGTGGCTGGACTCCAGTCAGTGAGGCCGAGATGAGGACATTTTGGGGCCACGTGTGCACATAGGCCTAGTCAAAAAACCCAGTGTCAGGCTGTACTGGAGTGGGGACATCCTCTACCAGACCCCACTCTACTGTATGGCCATGACACATTCCTGTTTTGAGGCCATTTGGAAATTATGCATTATGCAGATCATGCAGCATGCCCCCCCCCCCCCACAAGGTGATCCTGCCTATTATGACAGCCAGTAGAAAATCAGGCCAATCATCAATCAATTGGGGGCCAAATTTCTGGAGGCCTATGTACCTGGAAGGGAGGTCGCTGTTGATGAGTCTCTCATTGCTTTCAAGGGGAGACTCATTTTCCGCCAGTATGTTCCCTCTAAGCGGGCGAGCTATGGCGTGAAACTGTACAAACTTTGTGAGAGTACCTCAGGGTACACTTACAACTTTCGTGTGTACGAGGGGAGAGATTCCCGTATTGAACCCCCAGAATGTCCACCCCCCCTCTGGGTGTTAGCGGGAAACTTGTGTGGGACCTTATGCACCCACTGCTAGATAAGGGTTATCACCTGTACGTGGATAACTTTTATACTAGTATCCCCTTGTTCCAGTCCCTCGCCGCCAGATCCACGTCCGCTTGTGGGACCATGCGGAAAAATCAACGCGGCCTCCCTACCGACCCCCTTCAGGTACCTATCCACAGAATGAGACCTCTGCCCTTACCAGTGAAAACCTGTTGTGGTCAGATATAAGGACAAGAGGGATGTCCTTGTACTGTCCACAATTCACGGTAACAGCATCACCCCTGTCCCTGTGCGAGGTACTGCGGCAACGGTCCTCAAGCCCAAATGTATCGGCGACTACAATCGGTATATGGGAGAAGTTGATCTCTCTGATCAAGTCCTCAAGCCATATAACGCCATGTGCAAAACCCGGGCATGGTACAAAAAGTTGCGGTCCACTTGGTACAGGTTGCCTTGTACAACTCTTTTGTGCTGTCCCGGAGCGCTGGCAACACAGGGAAATTCCTGCAGTTCAAGGACCTGATCTTTTCTGACCGGAAAAGAGCAGGCCGGAGTATCTCGGGAATTGGAGGTGCCCGGATCTCCCTGGCCAACTCTTTCCAGGTGTGGTCCCCCAAAAACCCCCCAAAAAATGCAGAGTGTGTCACAGGATGAGGATACGGAAGGACACCACCACTCAGTGTGTAAATTAAGGATTTTATAGTGTAAAACCTAAATTAATTTAAAAAGTAGACATATAAGGTATTGTCGTGTCCGTAAGAATCTGCTGTATAAAAATACCCCATAACTCAACCCCTCAAATGAACACAGTTAAAAAAATAAAATAAAAACTGTGCCAAAACAGCCAAAAATCATTTGTACCCTAAAAATAGTCCTAGCAAAACTGCCACCTTATCCCGCAGTTTCCAAAATGGGATCACTTTTTTTGGAGTTTCTACTCTAGAGGTGCATCAGGGGGGCTTCAAATGGGCATGGTGTAAAAAAAACAGTCCAGCAACATCTGCCTTCCAAAAACCACATGGCGCTTCTTTCCTTCTACGTCCTGCAATGTGCCCGTACAGTAGTTTATAACCACATATGGGGTGTTTCTATAAACTACAGAATCAGGGCAATAAATATTGAGTTTTGTTTGGCTGTTTACCCTTGCTTTGTTACTTGAAAAAATTGATTAAAATAGAAAATTTGCAAAAAAAATGAAATTCTGAAATTTTATCTCCATTTGCCATTAAGTCCCTTTAGATGGAACACCTAAAGGGTTAACAAAGTTTATAAAATCAGTTTTAAATACCTTGAGGGGTATAGTTTCTAAAATGGGGTTTTGGGTGGTTTCTATTATGTAAGCCTCACAAAGTGACTTCAGACCTGAACTGGTCCTTAAAAAGTGGGTTTTGGAAAATTTCTGAAAAATTGTTTTGAGAAACTGAAAAATAATTTTTTTTTACTACATTTTACCAGTGTCATGAAATACAATATGTGACCAAAAAAAATATTCTTAGAATGGCCTGGATAAGTAAAAGCATTTTAAAGTTATTCACACATAAAGTGACACTGGTCAAGTTTGCAAAAAATGACCTTGTCCTTAAGGTGAAAATGAGCCCGGTCCTTAAGACTGCATTCACACGGGCGAGTTTTCCACGCGGGTGCAATGCATAATGTGAACGCATTGCACCCACACTGAATCCGGACCCATTCATTTCTATGGGGCTGTGCACATGAGCGGTGATTTTCACGCATCACTTCTGCGTTATGGACCATGTGATTGGACCATGTGATGTGACGTCATCACAGGTCCTTAGACTACAGCTAATGCTTGAAGAGAGAAGAGAGATCGCCAACTACGCAATCAAGTGGCTAAGATTAATGTAAGTTAAGTTTTTTATTTTTAACCCCTTAATCCTCATTCTACAAAGCATTCTTTATTTAAGAATGCTATTATTTTCCCTTATAACCATGTTATAGGGAAAATAATAAAATCTCCAGAATACTCAACCCGAAACGAGACTTCAGTGAGGAAGTCTGGCTTCAGGTCTGGGTACCAAACATGCCAATTTTTACACGTGCGTGCAAAACGCATTACAAAAGTTTGCACACATGCGGAAAAATCGCGCATATTCCCGCAACGCACCTGCATCCAATCCAGGCGTCAAACATGACGCCCGTGTGAACCCAGCCTTAAGGGGTTATTCTTGCAAGAAAACTTTAATTCATAATAGTACAGAATATATTTCCTTATCCTATGGCTTCCATTGCACAAAATACATAAATGCCTGCAATCAGAATAATGGAGAAATACAGTTCACTTTTCAAAATATTTTTCTCCTTTTGCATTATTCATTTGAAAAGAGTTAACACAGATTTAAAAAGTACCACAGGTTTATTAAACTGAAATATGCTACATTTAGTGGTAAATTCGCATACATAGTTTTTTTTAGGTCGCTTTGTATGAGTCTTTAGAGCTTGCAGAATAGATTACTAATTGCATGCAAGTCATTTATTAGCATTATTCAAATGCTCCTGATTACTGTTCTCAAGACCTATGAGTTATATCTATCCTGCAATCATGTTGTCTGTGTACTTGTTCCTGCCAGGTTATACCTTTGAGTATAGTATGGATAATTTGCTGGTTTTGATTGCACTGTGACATTGAGCTTCTCTGAGACTACACTCTTAGGGCTCATTCACACGAACTATTTTTGTTCTGTTTCTGTTCGGTTATTTTTTTTGCGGTCCGTATGCGGAACCATTCATTTCAATGGGTCCACCAAAAAAATGGAAGGTACTTTGTGTGCATTCCGTTTTCATATTTCCATTCCGCAACATTTTGAGTCTAGTCCTAATATTGTCTGAAAATCATGTTCCGTGGCTCCATTCAAGTCAATGGGTCCGCAACAAATACGTAATGCATACAGAACACATTTAGCGGATCCATGCCCACTTTGCCCATGTGTTTACTGTTTGCAAAACATTACAATACATTACAAGAATGATTACAAATTTTCTGTTTCTGTTTGCGATCCGCAAAAAACGGATCGCATATGGAAACCATACGGAGACTTTTTGCGGAATGAAAACGTAACGGATACAAAAAATGGAACAACGGATGAGAAAAAAACGGACCACAAAACACATACGGTCGTGTGAACAAGCCCTTAAAGACCAGAGCTATTCCTGGAAAATGAACAGATATAAGACTTTTTTCTTTTAGCCAAACCTGTGCACCTGCATTGCTCCTTTATAGCAAGAAGTGCACCTACGGTAATTGTTTCTTGAGTGTATTTCACAATCCCAGACCACTTAAGGCTTTTAGAAATATCTTTGCTGAAGCATTCTATACTTAGTTCAACAGAGAAATCTGTAGAGATTCATTGTCACAATGAGGAGGTATCAGTCGACTGTATTATATGTCTTACTTGAAAGATACCTGCCTTATTTTCCTCCTACTGATTTCTTCCTTAGTTTGCTTCTGGTCCTTTTTAAAGGAAAAATACCATAAGTGAATGACTTTTTACCATATCTATTAGTTGATAGTGGGTCCATCTGGTCACCGGTGACTGTATCATTGGGTCAGTCTATCTAATTATGTGCTTCTGCAGCTTACAGCTATATTTTCTCTCTAGCTGAGACCAGCAGGGAGAAAGTAAAGGGTTGCAGTACTTTATACCTTTGCCTGTTCTGCCCCATATTGAAATAAATGAAGAGTTTAGCCTGCAATTGAAAACAAAGCTAAAAAAAAAAAAACAATATAAGGCATTGATTTTTTTAAAATTAGAAACTAAAAAATACTGTAGACGTTACACAGAATTAGATATACATGGTTGCTTTCTTTGAGCAAAAGCACTACACCCACCCATGGGTTGTATTTGGCATTGAAGCCCAGTTCCATAGTAACATAGTAACATGGTTTATAAGGCTGAAAAAAGACACCTGTCCAGGTAGTTCAGCCTGTTATTCTGCAAGTTAAGGCTACATTCACACGAACGTATTTTGTTTCCATGTCCATTCCGTTTTTTTTGCGGATAGGATGCGGACCCATTTATTTTAATGGGTCCGCAAAAAATGGGGAGAAGCACAACGTGTGCTATCCACATCCGTATGTCCATTCCATAGTCCCGCAAAAAAGATAGAACATGTCCTATTCTTGTCCATTTGGCGGACAAGGAAAGGCATTGCTACAATCGATCTGCAAAAAAAAAATGGATTTTATATGAACGTTATCCGTTTTTTTTTTTTTTTTTTGTGGATCCGCAAGTTGTGCACTGCAAAACACATATGGTCATGTGAATGTAGCCTAATCCAGAGGAAGGAAAAAAAAACCCTGTTGAGATAGAAGCCAATTTTTCTCACTTCAGGAAATCAGAATAACTCCCTGGATCAACGACCCATCTCTAGTAGCTATAGCCTGTAATATTATTACACTCCAGAAATACATCCAAAAACATCCCTGTTGAACACTTTTAGTGAATTCACCATCACCACCTCCTCAGGCAGAGAGTTCCATAGTCCCACTGCTCTTACCATAAAGAATCCTCTTCTATGTTTGTGTACAAACCTTCTTTCCTCCAGACGCAGAGGATGTCCTCTCGTCACAGTCATAGTCCTGGGGATAAATAGATGATGGGACAGATCTCTGTACTCACCCCTGATATATTTATACATAGTTATTAGATCTCCCCTCAGTCATCTTTTTTCTAAAATGAATAATCCTAATTTTGATAATCTTTCTGGGTACTGTAGTCCACCCATTCGAGTTATTTAGTTGCCCTCCTCTGAACCCTCTCCAGCTCTGCCATCGAATTAATTTGAGTCATAATTCCCTTTGGACAGATGTGGCACTGTTTTTAGAAGAAAGCAGACATTTTTTTCTAATCCTGTACAAGCTATTGCCCACACGAAAGAGCATACCATTTGTAAATGCAAATTATTTGCTTTACATATCTTGCACCATTTTTTTTATCATATCAAGTGTTATTGGGTGTTCAAACAGAAAGCTGCATTCAGAATTTTGCTGGATTCCAGAGGGTAAGGGTACTTTAACACTAGCATTTTTGCTGAATCTCGCAGGGTTAATCAAAAACGCTTCCGATACTGATAATACAATCTGCATCCATTATGAACGGTTCAGGTTGTATTATCTTTAACATAGCCAAGACGGATCCGTCATGAACTCCATTGAAAGTCAATGGGGGATGGATCCGTTTTCTATTGTATCCACAGCGCATCTAAGTATAATGCTGCTAACTAACTGACCATAGCAGCCAGGACTTCAGTAGCGTCCTGGCTGCCATGGTAACCGATCGGAGCCCCAGCATTACACTGCTGGGACTCGATCGGAACTGCCGCTGCCGCCAATAATTTTAATACTGGGGAGTGGGGGGGACGACGAACTGCCCACCATGGCTAACATTGTAGAAATATTCCCAGCACCCGACCTCTAAAAGGGAGCTTCCATCTGTGCAATTAACCCCTCAGGTGCCGCGGATGGCAGCGTCCTGTCAGAGGTGCATCCCCATCACCATGGGAATGCCTTGGGGTTAGAATATACCACCGTATCAGAGTTTTTTCCGATCCAATGGTATATTCTAACTTCAAGCGTCCCCATCACCATAGGAACGCCTCTGGGTTAGAATATACCATTAGATCTAAAAAAAATTTGCTGTTTTTTGGGGAACCAGACACCCTCTCCTCTTCCGAGCAGGGGGTGCCTGGGGTTCTCCTATTGACTTACTTCTTGCTTGGATGCTCGGTAGAACACACAAGCATCCCGATGTGTTCGGCCAGAGCACACGAGCACTTTGGTGCTCTCTCAACACTAGTTTTGTCCCCATTGACAATGAATGGGAACAAAACTGAACCGTTTTTTTCCGTTATTGAGACCCTATGACGGATATCAATACAGGAAAATAGAAACTCTGGTGTGAAAGTAGCCTAATCCATCATGGGAGCATGCTAATTAAGCCTCATTCACACATCAGTGTTTTGGTCAGTAACTTCCATCAGTGATTGTGAGCCAAAACCAGGATTGGAGCCTCCAAAGAAATAAGGTATGAGGGAAAGATCTGCACCTGTTCTGTGTTTAGAGCTGCACCTGGTTTTGTCTCACAATCACTGATGGAAATCACTGACCAAATCACTGACCTATGAATGAGGCATAAGAAGCAAGTGGGCAGTACTCACAAACGTCTATAGCAAAGTCTGTAATGATTACAGTAGCGTTGTGCTGATGTTTCACTTGTTGTGCTCTGTGTCCATCAAACAGTCCAATAACAGGTAAAATGCATGAAATGTACAGCATTTACTAATGTGAGTGATGGCAGACATTATTAACAGCGGACATAGGTACAGGTTACAAAACACAGAGGGAGTAGCCGAATGACAGTTTCCTATAACATGGGGCTTTCTCAATGTCATGGTCCTGAGATGACCACTGTCTTTACACAAGAAAACCGACAGAATTGTGAACACATTTTGAAAACAGCTATGTATGGAAATGGGAAACACAGAACCAAATAATTTTAAGGGGTATTACTATTCCAGTATAAAAGGAATTGTCTCCTGGCATGCTGAGGTTGTTGTGTAAACATATCTCAGCATTACCCACTGCTCCCAAACTCATGCTGCCTAGTCTCCCATTGCTTTATGCTTCCTGGTGTCACGATCAGTGTGGGGGAAAAACTCCACACTGAACACAGAAGGGAAGGGGAACAGTAACTGGGCCTGGAAACGAGGGAAGAAACAGGTCACCTCCTAAACTACCCTAATCTGGGCCCCTAATTAACTATCAAAATTAATAGACCCTAAAGGTAGGAATATTCATATGCTGTATACCTAGGCCCTTATTTCCCTATATAGCCCTGGAAGAAGGTAAGGACCAGAGACAACCCATTCCTCCCCAGATGGACGAATTAAAGTCTCTGTCTCAGGCCCAGATATAAACAACAGGGAATATAACAATACAATACAATAAGGAAAGACAAGACTTAGCTTAAAGTAGAAAACTGGCAACTCCAGAAGCACCGCAGAGTACAACCGACCATCTAGTTTGAAGGCAGGAAGAATATCTATAGTAACAGGATTCAGTAGCTCACCTATCTGCAAACATAGAATGGGGCACACCCCTGGTCCCACCTGAACCAGGAATAAGCAAACATAAAAGAATAAACGATAGTGGGGGGCACTCAATATCTGGAAACAATTGGACCTGTACTAATGAATTCAAAAAGTTTAATATAAAACATACAGTAAAACCAATCCTAGAATAAAAACAAATAGATAATAACAGTTTAATACTGTTTGGATGTGTCAGGAGTAAATAGGATGACGCACAAGTTGCAGCCAAATGTTGCGGTCCACTTAGTAAGAGCGTCCTCTTATTTTCTTGGTTGGAATGATGGGTGCTCTACTGGGAACAAAGTCCAAAGTAAATGTAAAAAACGTTTAGTACTTTACCGCTCATTCGCAGGATACTGGGATGGCTTGTTACCGATAGTGGACGCAGACCGGGCCGTACACGGCGTCCCGTGTGGCCTCCCTGTCTGCGCTGTGTCTCGGAGTCTCCTAGCAAAGTTGGCATCTCACGTGACTTGCGGCCGCTCACGTGTCTCGGAGTCTCCTAGCGAAGTTGGCGTCTCACATGACTTGTGGCCGCTCGCGTGATAGCTTCATCACGTTTTAGGCCGTTCCTTTCCCAGGTCCTGCCAGGTAAAGTTGGTGTTTCAACCTGACTTTCGCCCCCTCGTGTGTTAGTGCCGTCACGTTATGCGCCATCCTTTTCTCAGGTCCTGTCCGGCAGTTATAAGAATGGACAATACTGAAGTATAGCTAGTCCTTGATGGTAACTCCAGTGTTGTTAGCGGCTTTGTTCTTTAGTCTGCAGGGCACTCCATACGCGTTTCGGGGATACTCCCCTTCCTCAGTGGTGGTGCCCGCAGAATAACCTGTGCCCTTTTATAATCTTAATTGTTTCTGATTAAAGTTGATTTGAAAAACTGGGGTGGATTGTCATTCCAAACTCAGTTACTGAACATTCTGGGCCAAACTGGGCCGAAAGAGGTTGCCGCTATGGGCGTAACCTCATATAAAGGAAATCATTGTAGTACAATGTAAAAAAATGTAAAATACAAAATAAAAGACAAAAGATATACATTTGGAGAAAAAGATATACAGTTGGAGAAAAAAACCACGATAGTACACAGACATGTTTATATATGATACTATATTTAAAAATTAGTCAGAGGATGGTATATTGAGAGAAAGGTAGTATATTAAGAGCAAGGTAACCTATTGGGAGAAAGAGGAGGCGGTCGGGCAGGGAGGAGGGGTCCAAGTGTTGGGATAACAACCTGACTTGGACCCCCCGTCACCGCCCGACAACCCCCCCAACTCAAAGGAAGCCAAACAATTATATGTCTGCGTTAAGACCTCTAGGAATGAGGCTGTCTAATTCGAAGATCTTCCGGGATTCTTGTCTAGACATCTTCATAATATGATTGCCCCCCCTCCATGACCTGTTTACTTTTTCAAATGCCACAAAAATTAGAGATGAAGGATCACTGTTGTGGATTAATTTAAAATGTCTAAAGAGGGGATGGAGTTCATATCCCCTCTGAATGTTCCATATGTGTTCACTTACTCGTATCTTAAAAGTCCTACTTGTCCATCCAATATACTGTTTATGACACCCGCATTCCAACAGGTAAATAACGTCAGTGGACGTACAAGTTAGTGTACCCTTAATGTTCAGACTGAAACCATTGGAGGCAGATTGTATTTTCTTTGTTCTCCTAGGAACAAGGGGGGCAGTCTTGCAATTAGAACATTTACCACATTTAAAGAACTCATCTAGACTCAACCAGTTTGTACCTGATTTTTTTCTTATTTTTAATTTCCATCACTGTTGGAGCTACTTTAGAAGCCAAGTTGTTGGCCTTAATGTATGTTATGTGGGGCGTATGTGTGAGAAGAGGGCCCTCTAGTCTATCCTCCAACAAAAAATGACAATGTTTGTGAATTATATTGGGGATGAAACGGTAGTATCAGACGTAAGATATCTTCTGTCATATTTTTGGCATTGGATGTAAAGAAATCTTCCCTTTTCATCTTTTTAACTTTTTCCAATGCATCATTGACTATGTTGTTAGGGTAGTCTTTTTCAAAGAATTGCTGGCTAAGAACCCTGGCTTCCTTTTCAAATTGCTCCGTCTTGGTACAATTGCGCCGCAGCCTTCTGAATTGGCTCACTGGTATGTTGGTGAGTCATCTAGGCAGATGGCAGCTCGTATAGCGTAAGTAGGTGTTTCTGGCCACTGATTTTGTATGTGTACTACAGATCAACTTAGAACCTTCCACTGTTATTTTAAGGTCTAAGAATACTGTTTCAACATTGTTGACTGTAGGGGTAAAGATTAAGTTTCTATTATTACTATTTAGTTCAACCAGAAAAGAATTCAATGCTTCCATGCTATCCTGCCAAATGAAAAGAATGTCATCAATATATCGGCGCCAGAGCACCAGACTCGCCCCAAACTTTGACTCAACAACCTCCCCCTCGAAATCAGCGAGGAAGAGATTAGCGTAGCTTGGAGCGAATCTGGTGCCCATGGCCGCCCCGGTTAGTTGGAGATAATAGGTGTCCTCAAACATAAAATAATTATGAGACAGGATATATTGTATAGTATCTAAGAGAAAGTCGCCCTGCTCTTTTTGTAAGTAATTGTCAATTGTGAGCATTCGTCCAAGGGCTTGTAGGCCCTTTTCATGTTCTATGACCATATACAGAGAACTTATATCCAATGTCCCCATAATATAATTGTCCTTCCATTTCGATTGTCTCCAATATTCCAACTATCTGGGTGGTATCTTTAATATAAGAGGGTATTTTCTTGACAATTGGTCTTCCAGGGGGAGATCTTAAATTCTTGTGTATCTTGGGAACGCAGTAGAAGGCGGGTATCCTCCTATGTGTCCCCAAGATAAATTTTAACTCATTTTCATTAAAAAAACCTCTAGGACCTTATTACACAATTCCCTGAGTTCTCCATAGTATTCCTCTGTTGGATCCTTCCTCAGTTTTTGATACGTTGTCACATCTCTAAGTTGTCTTAGACATTCTCCGCTATAGAATTTAGTGTTCATTATAACAACACCCCCCCCCCCGTCTGCTTGGCGTATTGTTATTTCCAATGTTTGTTGTAATTGTTTAATCGACTCCCTTTCCCTATAGGTTAGATTGTAGGGTTCTTCAAAAAATATTTTTTTAGACATAGTCGTCTTACAAATTTTTCAACTCCAATATAGGTTGAGAACTTATCAAATTTATTCGTGGGGGCAAATTTTAATCCCTTATTAAGTAACATATTCTGTGCTTCGGTAAGTTGGCAATCACTAATATTAATAATATTAGATAGATTTAGTGGTGCTCGTGTCTGTGACTGTGTTTTCTTCGAGTGTCTCCCTCTCCGTATATTCTTCTTATGGGTAGTGACGTGTTGTGATTCGTTGAGTTGGGTGAATTGTTTCGTTCCATTGTATTGTTGTGGTATTTGTTCGTGATTGGTGGTCTGTATTTGTGTACCGGTCCCGATTCTCGATGTCTCAAATTGTAATTGTGATAATTGTTCGGATGTCTGTGATGTGAAGTTCTCATATTCCGTGTGGTGTGAACAGGTGTTGGTGACCTCCTCATCCTCGCCTTGTGATGAGGAGGGGTAAAGTAAAAAAAACTCGGTGATGCTAGTGTGTCATATTTATTCGTCGTTGATACATTGTATTGCTCCTTTCTCTCTTTTTTCTCTTTGTTCCTGTTATTAGAAGCATTTGTGCTTGCTATTTCCTCTGTATTTTGTTGGCCCTTCCTTTCTTCCTTTTTATCTATATTTTTAAATTTTTTTACCTTTTTCTGTATGATTTCTTTCTCCAAATTGTCCAAATTAAGGCAAATCCTTTGTTGCCATTTAGATGTTTCATCAGTTTCTGGAAATGTTATAATTTCCTTTTTTAAGGCCTCAATTTGTTCCATTAATTTATCTATAATCGATAGTCTTCTATCTATTATTAACTGTACTAATTTTTCAGACTGGGTACATAGAAAAGAATCCAATTGTTTCTGGAACTCATCGTCAACAATGTCAGACGCTGCATTTTTGGTCAGTAGGAGCCCTTTAGGGATATAGCCCTTTTGTAGATATAGGGTGAGGGTTGTCACTTCCCATTTGTTTCTAAGTTGTTTCTGCAGTAGGTTTTCTAACTTCCTGAAGCTAGTTTCTCTAGATGCAGTAGAATTAATCGTTAACTCATCTGAAACATCAAATGAAAAAGTCTGAAGTTTCTTCAATTTTGTGTCCATATGTTCCCAGATATCCATGTTGGAACAAACAGGGAACTCAACTGGTTAGGTGGATGAAAAGATCAATAGTAACAGGATTCAGTGGCTCACTTATCTGCAAGCATAGAATGGTGCACACCCCTGGTCCCACCTGAACCAGGAATAAGCAAACATAAAAGAATAAACGATAGTGGGGGCACTCAATATCTGGAAACAATTGTTGCGGTCCACTTAGTAAGAGCGTCCACTTATTTTCTTGGTTGTAATGATGGGTGCTCTACTGGGAACAAAGTCCAAAGTAAATGTAAAAAACATTTAGTACTTTACCGTTCATTCACAGGATAATGGGATGGCTTGTTACCGATAGTGGATGCAGACCGGGCCGTACACGGCGTCCCGTAAGTGGACCGCAACATTTAGCTGCAACTTGTGCGTCATCCTATCTACTCCTGACGCAGCCAAAAAGTATTCACATCGCTTATTGCATATTATATCTGGTTGCAACCAACAACTGTTATTATCTATTTGTTTTTATTCTAGGATTGGTTTTACTGTATGTTTTATATTAAACTTTTTGAATTCATTAGCACAGGTCCAATTGTTTCCAGATATTGAGTGCCCCCCACTATCGTTTATTCTTTTAGGAAGAATATCTATAAACCGCACCTCCAAGAGTGAGAAGCGGCTACTTAAAGGGAAGATAAATTACCAAACAAGCAACACCTGAAGCAAGGGGTGTGGTATTCACCAAAACACAGACACAATAAGATCCACAAGGAACTTGTCAATTTAACCCACGTGATGCCAGTCTTTCTGATTTCCTGGTACCTGCCACGGGAACGTCCGTGATACCCGGTCCAGCACTGACATACAGAAACAAGGCCATGTGTCCGCTGCAGCCAATTACTGGCTATAGCAAGTCCCTATGTGATGGCCGTGCTTGCACACTATAGGAAAAAGTGTTGGCCCCTCTAGCGCTTGTTCCTATAGTGTGCAAGCACGGCTATCGCTGTTAAATTGTATCATGTAATGGAAAAATGAATCAAGCCAGAAAACGAGGCAATACGGACAATCACAATACATTAGTAAGTGACTTGTATTAACCTTGCCTACTTGATAAATGCCATGCTGAGACAGAAATTACCTTTACTGCCTTTACTCTCTCTACTGAGTGAGACAAGCACTTGAAGGAAGTACGACTGTCTGCAGAACTCTACTGAGTGCCAGCACTGGGTGGCTGGGTGCCATAGTTAAAAGAGTGATATAGATGTACTGTATATTCCCAAGGACTGTAACGTTGCCCATTATAGAGACTATCAATCCCGAGTTATCCTGTTTGCAATATCTCCTACAGTAAAGGCAGTAAAGGTAATTTCTGTCTCAGCGTGACTGTCACTAACCACCCTCAGCAAAAAGGCTGGCCATTTCTGCCAAGGCCTGCTACCAATCATACCTTCTCAGACCAAGATATTTCGTCATTAATTATATTGCTTCTAATTCATTCCTCTCGATCATATTGCCACATTTTGTCTTATGTTACTTGGTTTAACAAAAAAAGTTAATTTCATTATTCTTTTACATTTCTAAAGTTTTCTGTTCATTGTCCCAGTGAACAAAGAGAGCACTCCTAAGTGTTTGGTGCACTGTAGAAGATTTCCCATGGTTTTGAAGTGATTTACATAAAGTGAAATAAGTAGATTTCACTTCCAGCGGGAAATTAAAAGTTCCTTATTCTGCTAAAGTGATGTTCATCAGTGATGTTCAGTAAAGTATGATTTTCCACATTGTGTGATTGGAGCTGCTACATACAGCGCACATAGTGAAAAAAAGGATATTGCCATAATTCTTTATTATATGCTAGTAAACATGATACAATCGATCAACTATGGTACTATGGAAAGTGCCTTTATTTTCTTAGAATTCATTTAGACACATTTATTACTCAGATGCATGATTTAAAAAAATTCCTGGATTGAAACTAAAATATGGCCATGATCAGCTATTTTTAACCTTTTAGTTACATTTATGAAGCTGAAATTTACAATTCAAGTGCAAAAAAAGTGGCGCAGATTAGATCAACTTAGAGTTGGTTTAAAGTTTTTGATTAACACAATTTTGGAACACTGGGAGAAATTTTCAGTGTAAATTAAGTCAACAAATACTGTATGAAGGGTATACTAAAAGGGATTGTATCATTGTCCACGTGCCCTATTAAGTCACATAGACATCACAGAGGGGAATCTCTTGCTTGAGACCCCTATCTTTGAGCCAGAAAGAGTAGCTCCAATTCTGGTGCACTTCAGCCATCGTGGTTTTAACTGGGCAGCCATTCATCTCTGAATGGTCTCCATGTACTACTGAATTTCTCCTGCAATGACCACAGCAATGGACTTGCTGGCTGAGGATTCCTTTAGCAAAATCAGCTCTTTGCTAGGGGACCAGAGACTTGACTTGGGACAATTAGCTAATCACCCCAATGACCACATTTTGAAGGAGTTGTCTCTAATGAGCAACACCATAATTCTAGAGCAAAGCACAGCTATAAATAGTGTTCATGTCGCTGGAAGATTCAGATCACTGTCTGGGATTTTAATATTGATAACAGATCCTCATGGTTTCACTCCGACAACCCCAGTCGATCAGGTGTGAAAAGTGCCTGGCTCTTTGCTGAACACTACAATCTTTTCATTGTCTACCATGCACAATGCAGTACAATTTGTAGCACCTGTGAACGGTACTGCAGCTTACTATTCAAGTAAAACAGCTGATCAAGGGGGGTGCCTACAATCAGGTCACCACCAATTTGATACTGATGGCCTAAGGACAACCAGACAACACCATTAATGTCCAATAAGTTTATTAATCTCAATAGGCACCAAGTATTGCTTCATTCATTTGCCCTGTGATGGCTATGCTAGTTTTTCCTACAGATTACAGCAAAGCAATCAATGTCAATGCATTGTAATTGTTTTCCAGGATTTGCAAAAACAGGTAACCCCTTTAAAGTGGATGTAACCTTTATTTATCCTCATAAGTCTATAACACGTCTTAATATAATGTTTATGGAGGTCTTTAAACTGGATGTCTCATCAATGTTTGGAAGACAAGAGCTACAGCATTCAATCAAATTCTGGAACTCCTTTGAAAGTGCTATGACACTGCCATCACATATAAAAATGTCTGAAACATTCCAATATAACCATAATTATAACATGTGGTGAACACCATAAAAAATTCCAATGTTTTTGAAAAACCTGATCTCTCTCAAAAATGTCAATAAAAAATAGCGAAATGTAGTATGTACCACAAAATTGCACCAATAAAAATGAAAAATAAAAAAAAGGTATGCGTGTCAGAATACAGCAAAACAATTTATTTTTTGAAAAAAGTTGTTTAATGTTTTAAATTTGTAAAACATAAAAATTATATAAAGTTGGTATTGTCAATAGCTCTTACTGGCAGGATAACATAAAAAAAAACACACAAAAAAAAACAAAGAAAACAATAGCAGAATTGCATTTTTCCCATTCCATGCAATAAATAATCCTTTTATAGTTTTTCCATACATTATATTAACCATCAAATGATTCCATTAAAGAGTACAACTTGCCCAGCAGTTATGGCTCTTTGAAGGTGGAAAGAGTGAAAAACAAAAATGTTAAACAGCACATACAGTAACTGAATGTTGTGGTTCCTTCATGCCGAAAAGTATAGGGGGTGCCAACTTGTGGATCCCGACTAAGGTCATATTTTTACATTACCTTTTAGAAGATACGTAACGGTGTACTATAACCTTTAGAAAAATATCTGATTATTGACAGTGTGCGATGGTGATATGAAGATTTGAAATGTTTCAATCTAATTTAGCTGTGGCTACAAATAAACAGCTTGATGCTTTCAAATATCGCTGAAAAAGACAAAAAACCAAGCTCAACACTTAAAGTTGTATAATTCAAACATAGCATGTAATCAGCAGTACATGATTCTGAAGGTCATGTCTGCACTGAGCAAATTAAACTAATTTGGACAGCCTGGCCTTGGATACACATTTACAGATCAGATACACCAGCAGGACATGTGTTATTGGTGTTTTTATGAATGAGGCGAGATAGCACTTACAGAGAGTAGATGTTGCATCTGATTACAGTATTTTACCGTCTTGAAGGAACATGTTGTTACAGATTACAGAATATTATGTACAGGAATAAAAAAAAAAATACACCTATGTATGTAACTAGCTTTTATAGGAGACTGTAGAAAATCCATGATAGATTTTTATATCTTGTTTAAAACACCTGTGGAAATAAAGTGAGTTATTTTTTTACTCATTTATATAGCTACAACATATTCCATCAGTTGATCGATGGGGGTGAAAGTCAGACCCTTCCGGTCTTAAATTGATGACCTATTCTGGGTATAGGTCATCAATATCTGAAAATCTAGTGACCCCCTTTAACCCCTCAAGGACACAATTTTTGTTTTTGCATTTTGTTTTTGCATTTTGTGTATCCATTCACGTACTCATATGAAGGCTTACTTATTGTGGGACAAGTATGTATTTTAAATGGCACTATTTTTAATTTAATATTGGAAAATGGGGAAAAAAATTGTGGGGTGAAATTGAAAAAGGAAAAACAATGTAATTTTACCATTGGTTAAAAAAATAAAAACCTTAAAAAAGTTTTTTTTCTTTGAAGTGCAATAAGTTTGACAAGAAATTTGATTCATTATGCATAAATTTGTCACAAATCGCTATGTTAAAACCCCATTCAGCCTAGAAATCAACAGGACCATTTTTAACGGCCGCTTAGACAGATATGTACCCATCTTATGGTTAATAACAGTAATACCCTAGTGCAGAATGGCCTTTTGGGTTTAAAAAAAAATCACTCACTTCATCCACTTGCTCTCGCAGAGACAATCTGCTCCTTTCTTGATTTAAAAACACCTGCCAAAGGACCCGCAATGAGTGTGATGACATCACTGTGTGCTCCCATTTTAGCCTACAGTGCTGTTTGAGGGCTTGTTTTTTGCATAGTGAGCTATAGTTTTTTGTACCATTTTGGTGAAGATACAACCTTTTTATCACTTTTTTTCACAATTTTATTAGTTGCTTGTAGCATTTTTGGTCTGGCCTTTATAATCTAGCACCGATTAAATTACATGGTTACATAATTGGCAAGCTTGGAAAAAGACACAGATCCATCAAGTTCCACCGACTATGTTGATCCAGAGTAAGGCAAGAAATCCCTATGAGGTGGATACAACTTGCCATGCAATATTTTTGCATTCAGGTTTTTGTCGAATTTGTACAATGATTCAACTATTACAATCTCCTTTGGCAGAGAGTTCCATTTTCTCACTGATGACTGCTCTTACAGTAAAGAATCCTCGTCTATGCTGTTGGTGAAACCTTCCTTCTTCTAGACATGGAAGATGCCCTCCTCTCATGGTCACAGGCATAGGTATAAAAAAGATAATTAGAAAGATCACTAATTCTCTTAATTTCTTTTCTTTTTTTGTTTGGTTTTGAACAATCATTTTTATTAAGTAAATTTTTACAAAATACAGTAATGTGCACAATTTGAAATTTTACACAATATACTTTAGACCACAGTGTCTTATAAACATATTGATCTACGTGTATAAGACACTGTTGTATGCTTTGAATTGTATATTGTGTTTAATTTCTTTAATGCTGTATAAAAATAGGTCAGTCTTAAAGGGGTTTTTCAAGTGATTTTTACTGATGACCTATCCTCTGAATAGGTCATCAGTATCTGATCGGTGGGAGTTTGACACCTGGGACCCTCTTCAATCAGCTCTTTGAAAAAACACCAGTGTTCGCAGTAGCGCCACCACCTTGTCTCTGCTTACATTGTACATTGTACAGTAGCTGCACTTGGTATCGCAGCCCAGCCCGATTACCCTTCAATGGGGCAGAGCTGCACCTAGGCTGTGTGACCGTCACATGGCCTACTGTGAGAGCCACTGCCTTTTCAAACAGCTGACCTGCAGGGGTCCCGGGGGTTGGACCCCCACCTAACAGATACCGATAGGTTATCAGTAAAAAACATGTGGAAAATAACTCCTTTAATACATAATTGTGCATGATTGTACATTTTGAGTCCATGACTCACGTGCATGACCTATAAAGGAACAAAGACTAAGGCATTTCAAGACCGAATCAATAGTTGGTCTATTTATTGACCAGGTAGTGATGTTACCAAGGATTCAGTGTGCGTCATGTCTCTTGATTCCATTGAACTGGCAGTAATATATCCTCTGCCAACAGAATGACAAATTTAGTTTCTCAACATCACAAAACCACACTTCTGCATGTCAGATCTGAAGCCTTCCCCATTATTGTATGCCATCACAGTAATTGAACACTCTGTACATTCATACAGTTCCATCTTTTTCACAGTTTTGATTTTATTGTCACACACTTGTCTTAGGTTAACTGCTGTGAAGGGACATTTGAGTTGTTGCTGTCAAATTATACTGATGTATTTGTGTGACCCTGCTTTATACCAGCTGGGAGGCTTTCTGCCTGCGGAAATAGGTTTCTTTTTTGTATCTGATTCTGATTCATTTGACCCAGACACCCACATCTTCTCCTCCTGTTCATCTTTATTAAATCTACTTCAATGTGCAGCAGGGCAATCTTAGTTTCTGCAGGCGGGTTCAGTCGTTTCTCCCCAGCTCTGCTCTAATCCAAGCAATTCAGGCTCTGTAGCCCTTCCATAAACCTAGAGATGTCTCAGATTTAATGGAGCAGTATTAAAACCTCCCAGGCATGTTCTGTCTGGACTATTTAACCTTTTAAACGCGCCATTCAGCCAGCTTTGATTTGCACAGAGGAGGCTTACAGAGAATGACACCTACATGGTTGGAATGTAAATGCAGCTTAATTATAAATGCAACAGTAAAAACTTAGATTGAAAGATTTGACATTAATGATCAAATGACACATTTCATAAATGTTATAAGACAAACCTCCAGGTCTTTGGACTGATAAATGCTGATAAGCTGCATCCAAAACACTAGAACAAAAGAACAGCTTGTGCGCAGTATGTTTTTGGGGGAAAAGTGCATTTTAAAATGCCTGATCATTTATTCATCTGGGAGACATGTAAGTGGAGACAGAGGTGTCTGACAGCAAAGCAAGTAAATGGCTTATCAGAGCTTCATACAAGAAAAGCAGAGGTCTGAACATTATAGAGTGACTAAACTTTTAATTAAGTTTTTTGTACAATGTCCTAAAAGCCCTAATAATACTTTTTGTAATATACTTTATGAGTGGATTTTTAATAGAGTTTTCCCTCCCTAAAATGCACCTTTCCCTGTGTGCTCTAAATTCACTTTTCTGCTCACCGCTGACTTCTCAGTGTTGTATGGAGTACAGTGTCTACAGTTCATGAATGGGGTCACAGCGCACAGAGCACTGGGAGGAGCACACATTGCTTCTCCTGCCTGTGCTCCGCGGCACATGGGTACCCTTTAATCATGTGTCTTAGCTAAGTGAAGCAGGCACAGGAAGGACCCGGCTCGGCTCAGCTAATCCTGGCATAGCACATGGTTAGAGTACCCAAGTGCTATGCCAGGAGTTAGTAAACCTGGGTTGGGGGCACAGGCAGGAGCAGCAATATGAGCTCCTGCCCATACACTGTGCGCTGCATCCCCATTCATAAACTGTACTACGTTCTCTGTTCACCACTAAGAAGTCAGCGGTGTGCAGAAAAGTGAATCTAAAGTGCACAGGAGAACTGTATTAAAAATTAAAAATCCATTAATAAAGTATATTACAAAAAGTATTATTAGGGCATTTAGGACATTTCACAAAAAAATAATTAAAAGTTTTGGTAATCTTTAAGAAGGCCATTGAAATATTTAGATGCAAACCACTGGCAGACCCAGCTAAGTTGCTAAAATCTTTTGACAATCCGATGTATGTGGTGGTGATACGATTAAAAATAAATGCTATTAAAACAAGCTAGAGCTTCCAAATATGTCATGTCTATTGTCAGTTTTAGTAATAAAAGCTGCACGATTGTGTTTTCAGATGGAGTATTTGTGTTTAAAAGTTATTTATTTTTACAGTTTTGGATGCAGTATTTTTATTAGCCATGGTCAGAAGTGGTTCAAGCAGAAAGGTCCTTCCTTAATATCTCCCATTCCTTTTGAATCCACTTTTGGCTTTGTCTATAAAACTGCATTAACTAACTGTCATAAAATACTTAATTAACCACTTCAGCCCCCCTACCTTAAACACCCTTAAAGACCAGGCCACTTTTTACAATTCCGCGCTACGCTACTTTCACCGTTTATTGCTCCGACATGCAACTTACCACCCAAATGAATTTTACCTCCTTTTCTTCTCACTAATAGAGCTTTCATTTGGTGCTATTTCTTTCTTGCTGACATTTTTACTTTTTTTGATATTTTACTTTTTTTGATGAAATTTTTGCAAAAAAATGATATTTTTCACTTTATGTTGGAAAATTTGTCAAATAAAACTACATTTCTCTAAAAAATTTTCTCTAAATTTATTGTTCTACATGTCTTTGATAAAAAAATGCAATAAGTGTATATTTATTGGTTTGGGTAAAAGTTATAGCGTTTACAAACTATGGTGCAAAAAGTGAATTTCCGCACTTTGACTTTCTGAGCACCTGTCCTGTTTCCTGACGTACTACAATGCCCAGACAGTAGAAATACCCCATAAATGACCCCATTTCCGAAAGTAGACACCTAAGGTATTCACTGAGGGGCATAGTGAGTTCATGGAAGTTTTTATTTTTGTCACAAGTTAGCGGAAATGGATTTTTTTTTTTTTTTACAAAGTCTCATATTCTACTAACTTTTGCCAAAAATACAATTTTACATGAACTCACCATACCCCTCACAGAATACCTTGGGGTGTCTTCTTTCGAAATGGGGTCACTTGTGGGGTATTTATACTGCCCTGGCATTTTAGGGGCCCCTAAAGCGTGAGAATCCAAATGCGTAAAAATGCCCTGTAAAATCCTAAAGGTACTCATTGGATTTAGGGCCCATTTGCGCATCTTGGATGCAAAAAGTGGCACACATGGGGTATCGCCGAACTCAGGAGAAGTAGGGCAATGTGTTTTGGGTGTATTTTACATATACCCATGCAGGGTGTGAGAAATATCTCTGTAAATGACAACTTTTTAAAAATTTATACAAAGTTGTCATTTACAGAGATATTTTCACACCCAGTAGGTATATGTAAAAATACACCCCAAACATATTGCCTACTACTCCTGAGTGCGGCGATACCCCATATGTGCCTTTGCATCCAAGATGCGCAAATGGGCCCTAAATCAATGAGTACCTTTAGAGTTACAGGACATTTTGCGCATTTGGATTCCAAACTGCTTTTGACGTTTAGGGGCCCCTAAAATGCCAGGGCAGTAAAAATACCACACAAGTGACCCCATTTCGGAAAGTAGACACCCAAGGTATTCGCTGATGGGCATAGTGGAGTTCATGGAAGTTTTTATTTTTGGCACAAGTTTGCGGAGATTGATTTTTTTTTTTTTTTACAAAGTCTCATATTCCACTAACTTGTGCCAAAAATACAATTTTACATGAACTCACCATACCCCTCACGGAATACCTTGGGGTGTCTTCTTTCGAAATGGGGTCACTTGTAGGGTATTTATACTGCCCTGGCATTTGAGAGGCCCCTAAACGTCAGAAGCAGTTTGGAATCCAAATGCGTAAAAAATGTCCTGTGAAATCCTAAAGGTACTCATTGGATTTAGGGCCCCTTTGCGCATCTTGGCTGCAAAAGTGGCACACATGGGGTATCGCCGTACTCGGGAGAAGTAGGGCAATGAGTTTTAGGGTGTCTTTACATATACCTACTGGGTGTGAAAAATATCTCTGTAAATGACAACTTTGTATAAAATTTTTAAAAAGTTGTCATTTACAGAGATATTTCTCTCATCCAGCATGGGTATATGTAAAATACACCCAAAACACGTGCCCTACTTCTCCTGATACGGCGATACCCATGTGTGCCACTTTGCAGCCAAGATGCGCAAATGGGCCCTAAATCCAATGAGTACCTGCTAGGATTTTACAGGACATTTTTACGCATTTGGTTCCAAACTGCTGGCGTTAGAGGCCCCTAAAATGCCAGGGCAGTAAATACCACACAAGTGACCCCATTTCGGAAAGTAGACACCCCAAGTTATTCGCTGATGGGCATAGTGAGTTCATGGAAGTTTTTATTTTTGGCACAAGTTTAGCGGAAATTGATTTTTTTTTTTTTTTTTTTTTACAAGTCTCATATTCCACTAACTTGTGCCAAAAATAAAATTTTACATGAACTCACCATACCCCTCACGGAATACCTTGGGGTGTCTTCTTTCCGAAATGGGGTCACTTGTGGGGTATTTATACTGCCCTGGCATTTGAGGGGCCCCTAAACGTCAGAAGCAGTTTGGAATCCAAATGCGTAAAAAATGTCCTGAGAAATCTATAAGGTACTCATTGGATTTAGGGCCCTTTCGCATCTTGGCTGCAAAAGTGGCACACATGGGGTATCGACGTACTCGGGAGAAGTAGGGCAATGTGTTTTGGGGCGTATTTTTACCTATACCCCTACTGGGTGTGAAAAATATCTCTGTAAATGACAACTTTGTATAATTTTTTAAAAAAGTTGTCATTTACAGAGATATTTCACACCCAGTATGAGTATATGTAAAAGTACACCCTAAAACACATTGCCCTACTCTCCTGAGTACAGAGATACCACATGTGTGCCACTTTGCAGCCAAGTTGCACACTCGGCCCTAAATCAATGAGTACCTTTAGAACGGTATTTTTACGCATTTTTCTTCTCACGCTTCAGGGCCCCTAAAATGCCAGGGCAGTATAAATACCCCACATGTGACCCCATTTTGGAAGAAGACACCCCAAGGTATTCTGTGAGGGGTATGGTGAGTTCATAGAAGATTTTTTGCCCAAGTTAGCGGAATTTGATTTTTTGTTTTTTTCACAAAGTCTCCCTTTCCGCTAACTTGTGACAAAAGTTCAATCTTTCATGGACTCAATATGCCCCTCAGCGAATACCTTGGGGCGTCTTCTTTCCCGAAATGGGGTCACATGTGAGGTTTTTGTACTGCCCTGGCATTTGAGGGTCACCGCAATCATTACACGTATGGCCAGCATTAGGAGTTTCTGCTATTCTCCTTATATGGAGCATACGGGTAATGAGATTTTTCCGTTCAGCCTCTGGGCTGAAAGAAAAAAATGAGCGGCACAGATTTCCTCATTCGCATCGATCGATGTGGATGAAAAAATCTCTGCCAAAAATATGCAAGAAAAAAAGAGGGGCCTGGCGATTGCCAGGACATAGGAGCTCCGCCCAAACATCCATACCCACTCAGCTCCTATGTCCTGGCAAGCGTGATTTCTCCATTCACATCGATCAATCCATCGGTGTGGAGGAAGACATCTTTGCCAGATTTTTGATACAAAGTGTTTGCCAAAGCATATGAACTCCAACACCTCTCCTCAGCTCACATGCCAGGGCAAGCGTGCCTGTCCTGCAGAGGAGAAATCTCGTCTTGCAGCGCCGCATACACTGACTTCACGTGTCTTCTGATAGCAGCAATGCTTCTCTCAGAATTCACATCAGTGCTGCGGCGTTTTACGTCGGTTGGTCCGTTGGTCTGTTGGTATACCTGGAAAATAAAGGGTGGTTATGGGGAAAAAAAAAAAAAAAGAAGAAAAAACAGGCAGCAGGCACATGACTTGAACGTTGCAAACTTTATAAAACCAGAACATTTTAAAACTTTTATAAAACATGAACATAAAAACCTGAACTAACTCAAGATTTTTTTCTTGCTACCTGTTTAATTTTTATTTTTTTACCATTTCACTCTTTATTTTCCTAGCAGAAACCTCTCCTTTCCCATGGGACAATGTGTAAAGTGTAAATCACACAGAGATGGTGCGAAGTACATTATACGCGTTATCCCAAGTGAAAGGAGAGGTTTCTACCGTTTCACACTTCTGCTGTAGCACACCAGCACCGTCCCTATGTGTTAGGGTCTCTCAAAACCTAGTGTCCTGAGAGACCCTAGAGCCTCAGTGGAAAAAAACTACCTGTGTAGTGCTGTCCCTAGGTCCCTAAGTGTACCTGAGTGTGGTACTTCCGGAAACACTCTCCAAGGCATAGGGCAGGGTGGTCAGGACAGTCAGGACAGAAATAGCGGGTGTCACGCCTTATTCCACTCCTGCTACAGACACGACATTTTTTCGGGGTGGCGGTTGGTTTGAGGTACCCGGCACTGCGCTAGGGAAGTGCCGCTCGTGTAGACGGCTAACTACACTGGTGGATGGGGCCACGGAACCTCCTGGGTACAGGAGGTTCTCGGCGATCTCTTCCTGGAATTTTAGGAAAGATCCAGTTCTCCCAGCCTTACTGTAGAGAACGTAACTATTATATAGAGCCAATTGAATCAGATAAACAGACACTTTTTTATACCAGCGTCTGGTCTTTCGGGAAACCAAATAAGGGGCCAACATCTGGTCGTTGAAGTCCACCCCTCCCATGTGGAGGTTATAGTCGTGGACTGAGAGGGGCTTTCAACGACACTGGTTGCCCGTTGAATTTGTACTGTCGTGTCTGCGTGAATGGAGGAGAGCATGTAAGCGTCACGCTTGTCTCTCCATTTCACCGCGAGCAGTTCGTCGTTACACAGTGCAGCCCTCTGCCCCCTTGCAAGTCGGGTGGTAAGAAGCCGTTGGGGGTAGCCGGCGACTAGGTCGCGCGGTGCCGCAGCAGCCAATCTGTTCTAGGAACAAATGCTTGAAGAGGGCCACACTTGTGTAAAAGTTGTCCACGTAAAGATGGTACCCCTTGCCGAATAAGGGTGACACCAAGTCCCAGACTATCTTCCCACTGCTCCCCAGGTAGTCAGGGCAACCGACCGGCTCAGGGTCTGATCTTTTCCCTCATAGATCCGAAATTTGTGCGTATAGCCTGTGGCCCTTTCACAGAGCTTATACAATTTGACCCCATACCGGGCGCGCTTGCTTGGGATGTACTGCTTGAAGCCAAGGCGCCCGGTGAAATGTACAAAGGGACTCGTCTACGCAGATGTTTTGAGCAGGGGTGTACAAATCTGCAAATTTCTGGTTGAAATGGTCTATGAGGGGCCGAATTTTATGGAGCCGGTCAAAAGCTGGGTGGCCTCTGGGACGGGAGGTGGTGTTGTCACTAAAGTGCAGGAAACGCAGGATGGTCTCAAAACGTGTCCTGGACATGGCAGCAGAGTACATGGGCATGTGATGAATTGGGTTCGTGGACCAATATGACCGCAATTCATGTTTTTGGTTATGCCCATGCTGAGGAGAAGGCCCAGAAAAGTTCTAAGTTCGGAAACTTGGACTGGTTTCCACCGGAAAGGCTGGGCATAAGAGCTTCCCGGGTTGTCGGCGATAAATTGAGTGGCATATCTGTTTGTTTCTGCCACGACTAAGTCAAAGAGCTCCGCAGTGAAAAACAGCTCAAAAAACCCCAGCGCCCGATCCTATCTGAGCTGTTTCCACCGAACTCCTGACTGGGCGGTGAAAGGGGAACTACTGGTGCGGCTGAAGATGGGGGCTGCCAATCAGGATTTGCCAGCACCTCAGGGACTCTAGGGGCTCTACGGGCCTGTCTGCGCGGTGGCTGCGACGGGAAACTACTGCACGTGCCACCGTACCAGCTTCTACTGCCCTTCTGGTGCTCGCCACTTCACCATGTTCTACGGCAGTGCTGGTAGAAGGTCCAGGACGGGCTGCGCTGCTGGTGTATGCCTCACCACGTAATCCGGCAGCGCCAGCCCCACTCTGCTGCCCTTGAAGCGGATCCTGCGCAACCTGCGGTCTAGCAACACGGGGCCGGGTACGCCTGCTTCTATCAGGGACCTCCACCTCCTCGTCAGAACTTTGGGTCAGAGAGCCACTGCTTTCTACAGGTTGGTATTCTGACCCGCTGGATTCGTCAGATGAGGGTTCCCACTCCTCATCCGACTGGGTCAGAATCCTGTAGGCCTCTTCAGAGGAATACCCCTTGTTTGACATTTGGCCGTCTAAATTTAGGGGGTATTCCTGAGACTACCCAAGAAAAAAGCAAGCCTGTCTTACAATTGAGAGGGTAGCGAAGTACAGAAGCCGCTGCGATTGATAAAAAGATCAAAACTGATTTTTATCGCCGCAGCGCTTGTGAAGGATTGTGCAGTGATTACAAAAAAAAATTTTTGTCACTGCGGCGGGGTGGGCGTGGGTGAGCGCACGTGTGGGCGACCGATCAGGCCTGATCGGGCAAACACTGCGTTTGGGGTGGAGGGCGAACTAAAGTGACACTAGTACTATTATATATCTGACCGTGATCAGTTCTGATCACTTACAGATACTATAAAAGTACAAGCGCTGATTAGCTCTACGCTAATCAGCGAACCAGTGACTGTGGTGCGGTGGGCTTGGCGCTAACGCTAACTACCTACCAAAGGGGACTAAACTAAGCTAAACCTAACAGTCAATCTTAGTGAAAAAAAAAAAGTGACAGTTTACACTGATCACTTTTTCCCTTTCACTGGATGATTGACAGGTGCTGAAAAGGGGTGATCAAGGGGTTAATTTGGGTGATGGGGGCTGATCAGGGGGCTATGTGTGGTGCTTGGTGTACTCACTGTAGAGGTGTGCTCTCTCCTGGGTCCAACCGACGAAAAGGACCCAGGAGAGAGCACAAGCTCATTTAATCCATCATATTTACTAATATGATGGGTTAAATGGCTCCTGATTCGTTTTTTTAAATGTCATCAGCCCGCCAGCGCTGCCGATTGGCTGGCAGGCTGATGACCAAGTTCTTCTGAATTCACCCCTATGCGCGATCTGCGCATGCGCGGGCGCTTGTGCCCGAAATCTCGCGCATCGCGAGAGGACGCCCCGATGCGTCCAAACAGAAGATCCCGGCCGCCCGCAGGACGCAATCCTGCGTACGGCGGTCGGGGACTGGTTAAAAGATTTGCTCACCACTGGGGTGGGGGAGGGAGTTGCAAACACCCCCGCTTTTTGGCAGACCTGCAAAGGGACATATACTTACCTGCTTCCCAGTGCTGGCTCCCTGCTCCTTCTCCTCTCAGATCCAAAGTTTGTAAACTTCATGGTTTGAGACACCTGCAGTCAATTGCTGGCTGCACCAGTGACCTGACCCCCTTGCATCACGTGACCATTTGAAATAGGGAGAAAGGTCACCGTTGTGGTCAGCGATTAGTAGCATTGTCAAAAAAGAAGTTCACATCCTGGGAGCCGAGCGGAGAAGCCGCGGCTGGGGAGAGCAGGGAAGCATGTACTGTAAGTATGCTTGTCTACGCAGTTCTGCCAATGAAGAGGGTTTGCCAGACCTCCTCCTAAAAGACAACTCCTGTAATCACTAGTTATTCCCCTGCCATTTCCAGCTTTGCAGCTGCTCCCCTTTCCACTAGCCTCTGTTTACATGATTGCAGCAGTGACGTCCACTATTAGAGATGAGCGAATTTCATATTTTGAAATTCATTCACGCTTCGTTTGGTGGTAAAAGCAGAATTGCCTTTAGAGGCATTCTGTTATTCATTCCTTCATAATAGAAGTCTATGGGCTGCATAACGGTTCCTTCCTGTTTCTGTTATGCAGGAGAAGACTACTATACTATCCACTATATCTCAATTCACTGCTGCAGCCAATCACCAGACTCAATTGTATACAATAGGAGACCAGTAAGTCTAGTGACTGGCTGCAGCAGTCACATAAGATATATGGTTTATTACTGCTGTAGTCATGTAAACAGATCCCAGCAGGGGACAAACTTGAAAACAACCCTTTTAAATACTTTATTTTGTATTAAGTATGAATTAAAAAACATTTGGCACTATTTACCTCCCAAAAATCAAACAATTCTTACTGTAAAAATTGGAGGTTAACATAATAAACACTTGCTCGCTTGCAATGTGTACATTTCATGAAACACTTGAACAACTCTCTACATGCAGTTGTAGACCGTGGGTGTTCCACCACGATCACAACTACAAAAGATTGTTATAGAAGTATTTTTTTGACCTGGACATAAGTGCCTCATGCAGCTTTTGTGCAGGTATAGCATGATGTTACAATTACATCCTTTGTCATATTGGCATTTTATCTCAGTCTCTTTTTGGAATTTCCCAATAGCACATTTTTATCTGGTTTTCCTTACCATGGAGCAGAAAAAAGATTGATTAGCTCTTATATGCATTGTGATAAGCTTTATTGTATTCTCACGGTGTCTTTAATCAGTTGCCATGGTGTCATTTGCCTCATTCGTTCCCTTTTTAGAATGTTCTTTGCCTGTTAAACAAGCTCCACTGGGAGGAATTTGGAGGCTGCTGTACATTTTCACTTAGCGAGGACGATGGTGAAGGGCATAGGAATTTGCAAATTAGTTAAACTGTAATTTGTTTTTTTCTGTTAGATATATCTAAAATGCTGATTCTTTCACTCGTATCTCTACATACAATACTTTCTTCCTTAAGATAAGCAAAGTCCATGTACAGAAGGACAATATCTTTAGCTTGGTTTTCAACGGTCAATAGATATCGTTTCCAAACTGCTGCTGGGCTTCTTATTTTTAGGATGTGACATACAGTAAAACTGAATTTTGAACAAACATCAACTTGATTCTAATTTAATTAAACTACCCACTACATACATCATGCCACATCTCTGCCCGTGCAGTATGACTGATTTATTATCTCATTGAATTTAGGTTGGCATTGGTTCAGAATATAGATTCGCTTATTATTGGCCAGTAGTTCTTAGTCTTGGCTTTCACATTGAAGGTCAATAGATTCTACTAACCGCAAGCACCATTTAACACAGGTTTTCTTCAAATTAAATTGGCAAGTGAGTTGGCAGTCTGCAGCTAAGTGAGAAAGTGGAAGATGATAGGAGTAGTAATTCATCCAAGGGCTTTTTAATACTGTAAGGTCACAAACCAGCTTGCAACTTGCATCCTTGTTCCTTCCTTTATCTACATAAATATGTTTAACAAAGGCTGGTGTTGCACACTGTACTAACTTCATGGCCACAGAGCATTTTTGACACGTCAAAGTTACACCGCGCCCTCACGAACACAGCAAAAAATTCCACACAGTCACAATGCAACGTGTAAGCACAGCCTTAAAAAAATCTAAAACTTTTCCAAAAGTGAAAAAAGTCTTCAGGTAAGTGATGATTGATGACTTCTAGACACATTAGGATTATCTTTAAAATTCTTATGCTTACATATACAGTTTCTCCAATCTTCTAAGACTAAGAAGTCTTTCATTTTTTTAACCAACAAAACCACAATAGGTCCAACAAATGAGAAAATTCAATTTATTTCATTCTATTAAAACAGTGCTGAGGAATAGTCAAGCAGAACAATCAGGACGATTTATGTCCTTCATGACACTTTTTAAAGGCATACCAACAAAAGGTATATTTTGTGGAAACTAGAAACCTACATAATACTAACTTCAACTAGCTGTTATACCATTAAAATAAAAAGGTAGTTCCAGTTATGTAAAATGCTGCTTCTCCCACCAGAAAGTTTCAAAGTGATGGTGTGAGCAGTGATCAGGAGACTGGATAATCAAGTCATTAGAAACCAAAAAGACACAGGAAGCCTCTACTGGATGCATGAGTGTCTGCATCTTTCCAGCTCGTTGATACACTAACCAAGGATACCAATTTCAGGATCTGTAAGATTAAAGTAAGGGTCCTTTCACACAAGTAAATGATCAGGAATAAAAAAAAAACTTGTTCCCAATCGTTGCCCTGTGTAATCATGTCACTGGTCAACCGACAAAGAACTAGAACTGGACTTCGTCTATAGCATTTGCCTTTCCTGGGTACTAAGTGTCTACTGGTACTCAGATACACCCAATGCTTAAAGGGATCATCAGAAAATAAACTATTGTTGAAATTTTAGGTTTTTATGAAGAATTCTTGAGGATGTTATTTTAATTATCCATGTCAATATCTATATTTAAACGAAAACCATACAATTCTGCAGTTTTCACACTAGCCACTAAGCCTGAAAATTAGAACCACTTCTAGGTCTATACCAATTACTTTACTGCAGTTAATTGCTTATCTGTCATTCTAATCCTGCCTGTGCTAATATCTCCTCTGTGTATAGATAAGATAGGATCCAACATTCACAATATTGTCAAGGCTTATTTATTCTTTCCTTGTATAATAACCTTTGCATGAGTCACAGAGCATGCCTAGAAAACTTTTCCAAGTCAAAAGGGTTTCTTCCTGTCCATTGTGACTATGGGCCATGGAGCTGCCATAAAGCACTTTTTTCATGCTTTGTAAGGCAAGTTTCACACTAGCGGCAAGGAACTTCAGTAGGCTGTTCCGGCAGGTGAATAGCCTGTTGGATCCGTGCTGCCCCTTGTGCACGTGTGCCCCCGGACTACCGCTCCAGCCCCATTGACTATAGTGGGGGCGGGCTGGAGTTCCGGCGGCAGCACGGTAAACATGCCGAGAGGCAGCCGGAATAAAACTACCACATGTAGTTCAGGCAACTACAGGCATTTAGCTCAGGCAAGATTTCAGCCCCAATAATAATAATGTTAAGGAAACAAAATAAAAAAATCTACAATCAGAAAATAAAAACATTAAAAAAGTAGATGTTATACTATCTGATTTTAACTGGCAGATAAAAATTTTGGTGACACATTTCCTTTAATGCAGCAGCTGAGCTCTCTCCTCTCACACAGGAATCACAGGAGCTGTCTGGGCTGTGCTGTACAGTCTGCACTAAAGCTATCCCATAGAAGTCAAGAAGGTCCCCTTCAGACCATTTTGCCTATGGCCCACATGGCTGCAGTAAAGCAATTTTCTTAATGCTTCAAAATGCTATTAAGAACAGCTCAGGCTAGATGGCCACCCCCATACTAATGTTCAGGAAATAGAATAAAAAAATCTGCAATTAGAAAATAAAAACAGATTAGAAAAAAGAATGTGTCGCTATCTGGTTTTAACATAGTAACATAGTTTAGAAGGCTGAAAAAAGACATCCGATTTGTCCATCCAGTTCGGCCTGTCATGCTGCAAGTTGATCCAAAGGAAGTAAAAAAAAAAACCTGTGAGGTAGAAGACAATTTTCCCCAATTTAGGGGAAAAAATTCCTTCCCGACTCCAATCGGGCAATCAAATAACTCCCTGGATCAACGACCCCTGTCTAGTAACTATAACCTTTAATAATATTACCCTCCAGAAATACATCTAGGCCCCCCTTGGACTCTTTTAGTAAATTTACCATCACCACCTCCTCAGGCAGAGAGTTCCATAGTCTCACTGCTCTTACCATAAAGAATCCTCTTCTATGTTTGTGTAGAAACCTTCTTTCCTCCAGACACAGAGGATGTCCCCTCGTCACAGTCCTGGGGATAACTAGATGATGGTAGAGATCTCTGTACTGACCCCTGATATATTTATACATAGTTATTAGATCTCCCCTCAGTCGTCTTTTTTCTAAAGTGAATAACCCTACTTTTGATAATCTGTCTGAGTACTTTATTCCACAGAGCATTAACTGGCAGATTTAACTTTTGGTGACATACTTCCTTTAAAGCCCCTGTACACTGGTCGAGAATCGGCCAGATAATCGCTAACAAGCATTCGTAAGAACGCTCGTTAGCGATTATCTGCCGGTGTAAAGGTGCTGCCGATTACATGATGAATCAGCGAAATGCTCATTCATCTTGTAATAAAATCATTTGTGAGGACACCAAAATCACCAAACCATACTATAGAGAAGATTGCTGCATGTAAATGCAGCGGTCTCCTTTACTGACAAGCAGGCATTTGCCTGGAAGGAACACTTCCTTCCTGACAATCCCCTGCTAAATTGTTCAGTATAAAGGGACCTTTAGAGTAGGCTACAAATTCACAGAGCTTATGCTATTACTGGTAAGATTCACAGCTGAAATAAAAAATATTTAAAGAAAGGCTATCCAATCAGGAACTCCTTTCCAAACAAGCTTGGCCTTTATCAGCAATCAACTGACCCATACTAATGGATCAGGTGTGAGATAGTTGCATAGCAGCTGTCCCAAACAGACTAATAAACAGGAATAGACCACACAACAGGAGAAGGGCAGTATGCAGTGGAGATGGAGACAGAGAGTCCCTCCGAGTCACTTGCACAAATGGCCCCAATGCATGCTCACTTGCTTGCATAGTGACAGCCAAATTGTCACTATTCGTCAGAGGGATGACTACTGTCTCTCCACCAAGTTAGATCCTCGCTACTGGTCCAAAATGGGGGTCTTTTGTCACGCCTGCTGAGAGGGAGGACAAACTGAACTACCAGCAAGACATCCTATGAAGTCAGTTGGCTGCTATGTGCACCATCGCCCATCCTCACGCAGGTCTGACCAGGGGAGCCCTCTGTGTTCACATTCCACTGCCATGGCTGCTGGGGGGGTTGGGGGGGCAGGAGCAGTATCAGCTCCATCAGCAGCAACTTAAGTATAGAGTCACTGATGAGCAGTTTTCTTCACCAGCCTACTGAAGAAACTACTCACCAGCAGCAGCAGCTAGACATAGAGCAGAACCTGAACAAGCAGGTTGGGGCATACTTGGAGTGCACCCTGCCACCCAGAACCCCTTGACTACTGGGCAGCCAAACACGATTAGTGACCGCAAGTTTGCCCTGGACAAGCTTTCCTGCTCGTCAAGCAATGTGGCATAAGAGCGAATGTTTAGTGCGGTGGGGACGTAGTTAACCCAAGGACAACTCGCCTGTCCACCCAAAATTTAAAGAAACTGACTACTTGTAACACAATATACAAACTAAATGGGGTATGAATGTTCATAGTAACAATCATTCATCCACCATTCAGTTATCATTAGGTTGTGTAAAAACAAGCACAACCTGGAGTAATCTCTGTTTAGTAAATGTTGGCTTACAGGGGTCAAGAGACATTAGTATGGAGCATCTACAACTCAGGTAACACTGTAGCCAAGAAAAAAAGCAAAGGTCAGGGCACACAGTATTCACACAAAAAGGAGGGCGAGCAGCAGAGGGTCAATCCGAGAGACAGACGTATGTCAGGTCAGGCAGCAATGGGTCAAATCCGGATAATAGGCAAGAGTCAGTACATGAAAGATCAAACAGGACAATGGCGCACTTCACAGTAACTAACTACTAGAACCTATTGCGCAGGCATCCTCCCCTGTAGGAACAGCTGGGGAAGCAGGCATTCTAGCCCTATAATAAGCCAAGAGGAATGCATGCATGCTTCCTAGAGAAAAACGAGGCTGCGGGCAGAAGGAAGTATGTCTGTGAAAAGAACATTCACCAGATGTTTGTTTGGTCAACTACTAGTCAACCATCAACCAACTTCTATCTAATGTGTACGGCCCGTTTAAGAAAAACATAAAAAATATGATGGGGGATGCACAAACTAACAAAATAATGGGATTGTAATTGATAAAGAAAAAGCACTGTTGAAACATTGAGTGCTCAGCTAACACTTATGGAACGTAATGGCATATAATATATATAAAAATTTTGGAAGCTGCGAAACATCTTTAAAATTAATAATAGCTAATTCCCTTTAAGTGTTTGTTTAACTGATTTCATTAGTTCATGTTTTTGTGAGCATTTACAACAAACTAGTCAATTGTTGTCATAGAAATATCTTCATAAGTTAATATTATATTTGGTTAAATCCCCCGCATCCACAGTTAAATGTTTTCCCAAAGATTATGAGTTATGTGTGGAATGAATTCATAACATGTGGATTTCTTTAACCTCCCAAAAACTGTTCTTGCAACCCCAGATCCAGGTCTTCAAGCAGGCGGAAAGAATCCTAGCAGAATTTTTCATGGACAACTTGAACTGATCTATGGGGTTGTCAAGGACTAGAACCCCAGGCATAACTGAGAGTTGATACTGTAAACCTACACTGCCGTGTAATACCAGGGCCTATACCATGGACTTCTTTACTGCCCAAGATCATGTGGGATTTTATTAACTTCTTATGATTTAAGCATTCTATGTCAGTATCATTTGGACACTGAGCTGCTGTTTTATTTAATCATTTATTGCAGGGATGCTCAACCTGCCGCCCTCCAGCTGTTGTAAAACTCCCACGATGCCCTTCTGTAGGATGATAGTTGTAGGCTGTCAAGGAATGATTGGAGTTGTAGTTTTGCAACAGCTGGAGGGCCGCAGGTTGAGCATGCCTGATTTATTGCATCAGCACTATGTGACTATTATTTGTATATTGCATGCGATATTATTTAAAAGTTGCATGGTAGTATTATTTGGCCACTGAATGGCAGCATTTTGTGGGCAGTGTATGAAAGTGTCAGTTGTCACTATTCAGGTATAAACATTATTGTAAAAATGCATAGGCATCTGAAATACGTTATCCATTTGAAATATTTACTACCATATAAGCAATACTAACACATTCACTTTCATGAGTATAACATAACAAGAATAGTTCTTGCTTAATTTAAAAGGGGTCTCCAGGGCTTAGATATTGAGGAGCTTTTCTCAGGATAGGTCATCAATATCAGATCGGTGGGGGTCAGACACATATTATCCCCACTGATCAGCTGTTTCAGGCAGCCGCCATCACCAGATGCAATACAGTAGTTGTAAGGCTCCATCCGTTGTGTAGTTTCCAGCACCGACGTAGCTTCCAGGTGGGTGCCTGAAACAGCTGATAGGTGGGGTTCCACGTGTCGGACCTGAAATTGATGACCTATCCTGAGGATAAGTTATCAAAATCTAAGTTCTGGAAAAACTCTTTTATGTACTATGCATGCAGCACAGACTTATTTAGCATCACTTGTATAACCAATATGCAAATAAACATGTATTTTTGTAATGCCTTCTATTCCATTCCAAAAAAAATTGTAGACAACCAATCCTTCATACTGATCTGGTGCGGTAAATGTTATACCAAAAGCTTCAAAAGAAATGTAGCCAGTTAAATAGATATTCAATTTCTAGATAGGGGGCTCACAGGAAATCTACATTTATAAACTGTAACAATCAGTGATTTTTGTGCTGAAATCTATATTTAATAAGACTCTGTGTGTGGTTTATTACAGTCACTGAAGCAAATGACATTTGCATAGGTTATATTTTCTGACTTTCTTTGCTACTTTCCAGTTTCTCATTTATTGCCTGAACTGGCTGATATATAGGAACATACTGTGCTTCTCCCTCATCTGCCCTGTTCTATATTCATAATTTTGATCATTAGTCCTATTCGGTCCTACGTGAAACTGCAGCAATTCAAGTCAGTTTATAAGATCGTCCATCAAACATCAACAATGAGAAGCAAATCTCTGGAGGGTAGGGAATGACTGACAGAGGCAGTGTGTCATCCTGCCACCTCGCACAAGGGGACATACTGAAATATTTATAACTCCTTTGATCAGTGTTTGGAAGTGTACTTCTGATCTCTTATTATCCATCTTGATATAACCATTAGAAAATATGTGGAAGATTCACATACTAATTACAATAAAACTATTAGCATTTTGCAGTGAAGATTATGGACTTGTTCCAAACAATAACAACTTAAAGATAGATATAGATAGATAGATAGATAGATAGATAGATAGATAGATAGATAATTAGCTCATATTATATAATATATATCTATCTATATATCTATCTCATATATCATATATATCTATCTCATATTATAAAATCTATCTACATATTATAGATAGATAGATAGATAGATAGATAGATAGATAGATAATGAGAAAGATAGATAGATAGATAGATAGATAGATAGATAGATAGATAGATATAGATAATGAGACAGACAGATAGATATGAGCTAGATAGATAGATAGATAGATAGTATGTAGATAGATAGATAGATAGATAGATAGATAGATATTATGTAGATAGATAGATAGATAGATATTATGTAGATAGATAAATAGACATATAGATATGAGATAGATAGATAGATAGATAGATAGATAGATTGATAGATAGATAGATGATAGACATATAGATATGAGATAGATAGATAGATAGATAGATAGATATTATGTAGATAGATAATAGATAGATAGATAGATAGATAGACAGACATATAGATATGAGATAGATAGATATCAGATTAGATAGATAGATAAACACCCCGCCATCAACCGCCTTCAGCTAGCCATCAAACACCTCAGTAAGCAAAGAGTCAGCATCCTGGCCAAAGAAATGAAGGACATTTGTACTAAACAGAACCCCCATCCATAGGGCCCCGCTGCAAAACAGATACATGAGGTCCCCTACCCGTCGCCCCCCTCCTCGACCCATTTCTGAGAGCACTGCTAAGGGCCATTTCAGACCCAGTTTACTACAAAAATTAAACATTTTGGCTAAATAAAGAATATTACAAAAATGTTACCTATCGTTCGCCCTACACTTTAGCAAAAAAAATGTATATGGCAGTTACACTCAGGGCCGGCGCCACCTGTAGGGCGACCTAGGCAACCGCCTAGGGCGCAATTTAGCAGGGGGCGCTCCCTGAACCCAAACCTGGTTGGAAGGAAACTTACACTGGCGGCCGGCGCGGTCTGCCTGAGCTCTCTAAGAATCCCGCCCGGCGGCCGGCTGCTGCGCTTGCGTGTGTGTGCGCATGCGCCGGCCGGCGGCCTCTCACTGACTCAGCAACACGGACGGTCACATGATGGGCTGGGGCCTGGGGGCGTGACTTCACAGTGGCGGGAATCGGGAAGAGCAGGGGCAGCTAGCCTAGAGCTGAGGCGATGCGATCTTACTTTCTGACACTCACCAGCAGTCAGCCAGAGAGAGAAGAAGTAGAAGCTAGTAGCCGCCCAGCAGCAACTCAGGACAAGACAAGGACAGCTTGTAGGGACTACTTAGTTGTTCAACTAGAGTCTGTCTGATGGATCATTATACATCAACATACATCAATATAAGTTGCAGGCATATAGCCTAGGCCTAGCTGCTTAGCCAGGACCTAAAGAGTTGCAAAGCTATAACCCTCAACATGCCCTGACAGGCTTTTTTTTTAACACTCACCCTGCAAGAAATTTTACATAGAAACTGCACTGTGCACTGCCGCTTACCTTCAGACCCCCCCCCCCCTTGAGCACGTGACGCAGAGAGAGGGGGAGAGGGGTGGAGCTAAGAACTAGAAGGAAGGGAAGGCCGCACACTGAGCAGCCAGCAACCACCATGTAAATCATTTATTTTACAAATCAGTAATTTTGTTTGCACTTGTTTGCACTAAAGAACTTAATTTGTGTAAGAAACCATGAAGTTGCCAAATTTACGAGTAAGGCTTCGTTCACATCACCGTTTGTCTTTTCCGTTCTCCGGCTCCGTTCAGGAGCAGGAGAACGGAAAGGACGGATGCTGCACATAACTGACACCTAACCAACGGAGCCTAAAGACCCCATAGACTTTAATGGGGTCCGTTTGGTGTCCGCTCAGAACATGATTTTTGAGCGGACATGAAAGTAGTGCATGCAGGACTTTCGTGTCCGCTCAAAAATCATGTTCTGAACGACACTCAAACGGACCCCATTAAAGTCTATAGAGTCTTAGCCCGTTGGTGTCAGTTATGTGCAGCATCCGTCCTTTCCGTTCTCCTGCTCCTGAACGGAGCCAGAGAACGGAAAAGACAAACGGTGATGTGAACGAGCCCTAAGCGAACAATCTAATACACAGGCTTGTTTCTTTAGCTATGGCTTAGGTTATGGTAGGTATTCTCCACCATTCTTAATAGGGGGCTTTATTGCAACATATAACTCTCTTTTAATTTAAAGGGAACCTGTCACCAGGAAATTCACTGATAAAGCAGGCCTGCTGCCTTGTAGGGCTCACTCTGCTGAATATAAGTGATACCTTTCACTTGGTGATCTGTTGCTTTATTGTGGAGAAAAAGTACTTTTAATCCATATGCTAATGAGCTGATTTGATTCCAGTAGTTGATATGAGTCCAGTGTTTTTTCTATTCAGAGCTGTAGCCACTCCCCTATTCAATTCTTCAGATGTAAAAGGGGCGTGGTTTATTACAGCATTCATTCATTTTAATAATTGTTTATCAAACATGTGTTTATCACTCCATGAACAAACCAGCTCTTATTATAATTACTAACTTCAATAGTATATTCCTCCTCCTTTTTTTACCTCAGTAATATAATACCTTTGCATTCCCCTTTATTCATTTTCCTGCCAATTATTAAAATGAATGAATGATGTAATAAACCACGCCCCTTTTACATCTGAATAGGGGAGTGGCTACAGCTCTGAATAAAAAAAAACCTGGACTCATATCAACTACTGGAATCAAATCAGCTCATTAGCATATGGATTAAAAGTACTTTTCCTCCACAATAAAGCAACAGATCACCAAGTGAAAGGTATCATTATATTCAGCAGAGTCAGCCCTACAAGGCAGCATGTCTGCTTTATTAGTGAATTTTCTGGTGACAGGTTCCCTTTAAAGGGGTATTCCCATCTTGCGATTTCAGCCTCACCTCAGCCAGCTCTGCTGTTAACTTCCTGGTTTCCTGCTGCTAAAGCTGGGCAGGCTTAGGCAGTTTGAGTGAAGGCCGGCCACGCCTCCTTATGACATCACACTCCTTATGACAGGCCTCTCCTTGTAAATGTGAGCGCGCACGACGCCGGGCTGCCGCGCATGCGCAGATCAGTATTCCTTAGATCCTCTTCTCAAATAGGACAGAGGACCACCAGTTTTATTATTTTGCAGGTGTTATAGAGCTGCACTATTGAGGGATGTCAGTGGTGTCTGCCCATAAGTATACACCCAGGTCATGAATAGTTGCACCTGCCGTGTGAAGTGCATTGTAGTGCATGTGATCAGAGCAAGGCACGGGAGGGGCCCTGGCGGTGCATTGTGTGGATGCTGAGCCTCCCAGGCAATCTATTTGAGACGCGGTTCTAATGAATACAGATCTGCGCATGCGCGGCTGCGGCCGCGCATGTGCAGATCTGTATTCATTAGATTTGCGTCTCAAATAGACGCTGCACAAAAGAATATAGATCTGCGCATGCGCTGCAGCGACAGTGCATGCGCAGATCTGTATTCTTTTGTTCAGCGTCTATTTGAGCAGAGGACCTAAGGAATACTGATCTGCGCATGCGCGGCCGCCCGTCGCCGTGCGTGCTCACTTTACAAGGAGAACCCGGACACTCCATCGCACAAGTTCTTGTGCGCAAGCACGGCCCATGGATGCGGCAGGCGATAGGTGGCCGTATCGATGGGATACCAAGATAAACAAAGCGGGAGGAAAAATCTAATTTGGGGGAAAATAGTAAGTATTTTTTAATGAGTTATATTTAGGGAAATGTTTAATTGCATTAGTTTATTTATTCTTTATGCAGCACGTTTTTTTTTATTTTCAATCTTTTTTTTATTTTAAACATCTCAAAAAATACAATCCATAAAAAGACAGTAATACAAAAACATACCCCACAACTCCCCCCCCCCCTCCCGAACCCTGCAGGAAAAAAAAACAAAAAAACACACTAATAATAACATAAAGATGATCGTTTAATCGTCCCAATCCTTCCATATAATACTCCACTTTGCATAGGACCCTCTTTGTCTATACAAGACCCTCTCGTAACTTTTCACCTTCTTAACTAAACTTAGCCAATGATTGCAATCTGGGGCGAGAGGGGAGCACCATTCTCTGGATATAAGAAGCCTGGCCAGAAAAATCACTTTCATCAACAGTTGGCGCTTCAAAGGCTGACAATTAACTTCCGATAGATCACCAAGGACCCACAACTTTGGGGATAAGGGGATATCCATATTAAGTCTCTGAGCCAAAGTTGTTTGAACCATTCTCCAATACTTGCTCACCATCGGGCAATCCCAGAACAGATGAAGATGATCTGCCCCGGGGTCCCCGCATCGAGGACAGTCAGAGGAGGCTCTAAATCCCCTCTTATGGAGCCATAGAGGTGTCACATAAATTTTATGTATAATATTAAACTGTACAACAATGTGATTAAAATTGTGAGAAACCCATCATAAACCGTCACCTATATTCTCCCAATCCGGGGAGCCCATCTCAAACAGTAAGTCAGACCAGGATCTCTGTCCTGGAGAAAGACAATCCAAAAAAAAATCTATAACATTGTGAGAGTTTAACTTTCATGCTTCCTTTGTTACCAATCAAATTGTGCAAAAATTCAGGAGTGTCTATATTAAGTGAATGACTAACAGCAGTGCTAAGAAGTGCCGACCTCAATTGAAAATAGGCATACCAAGCCACCTCACCTACATTTAACTTTTGTTTTAGCTCCATAAGCGTCAGGATTTGTCCATCCCTGACCACCTGATGCAAATATTGAATATTTTTCATCCTCCAATATTGCCGACAATTTGGGTCATCTAAGTTCAGAAGCTTTTGGTTATGCCATAATGGGGTACAAGTAAGTGATGCCTCCACTTTAAACCAACTCTTTATGACTAGCCAAGCTTTTATAGCCATTTTGCAGAAAGGTTTAAACCCGGTCTGTGTATTAATTAAATAATCAGACTCCAATACTGTGTAAAAATAGGAAAAACCTGAGTCCTTTACCAATTTTCTACAGAAATGGCTATTTTCCCAATCATTAAAAAAATTAAGTTGAGAGGCCATATAGTAACCCCTAAAACAGGGGAGGTTAAGACCTCCCCGATTATAGGGCATAGAGAAATAAAGCATAGAGAAATAGTCTCACACACTTCCTCCCCCATAGCAAGTCGTTAATGATCCGCTCTATCAATCTAAAATATTTATCTTAAATCCATACAGGCGAGTTACGTAGAACATAAAGAACCTGGGGCAGCACCACCATTTTTATTAAAGAGTTTCTATCTGCTCTTGCGGGCAGAATTTTTTGCCATACCTTAACTTTAGATCTAACTTTTAACAGTAAGGGAAGCAAGTTAAATTTTAAGTAATCTTGAATTTTGGCAGTAACTGTTATCCCCAAGTATTTCATTGAGTCAGATATCAATAACCGATTTGTTATAGAATTCTCCATCGTTCCTCACGTTTCATCTACAGGGAGAAGAACAGTTTTCTCCCAATTAACCTCAAAGCCGGAGGGAGCAGAAAATAGATTAACCAACTCCATTATTCGAGGGAGAGTGGTTTCTGTTTGATGAATAAAACACAAAATATCATCTGCATAAAGAGATATACGATCCTGCATCCCCATTACACCAAAACCAGCCACTTTCAAGTCCTGCCTAATACTAGCTGCAAGAGGTTCGATATAAATATTAAATAAAAATGGTGACAGGGGACAGCCTTGACGGGTGCCTCTTCCTAATATAAAACTCTCTGTCAGCGTATCATTAATCTTAATCCTAGCTACCGGGCATTTATATAACAACTGCACCATTGCCATAAACTTAGGCCCAAAACCCATCTTTTTCATCACCTCCCAGAGGAACCCCCACTCGACTCTGTCAAACGCCTTAGTGGCATCCAGTGACAGAATAGAGCGGGCGCCGTTCCCAGGAGATTGAATATTAGTGAAAAGCCTGTGCAAATTATGGTGGGTACCCCTTTTTGGCATAAAGCCATTTTGGTCTAGATGGATAACGGACGACATAACCCCAGAGAGCCTCCTAGCCAGAACTTTTGATAATATCTTAACGTCCGAGTTTAATAAGGAAATAGGTCTATATGAACTCAGATCGATCGGATCTTTATCTTTTTTAGGGATTAGAACTATCAGAGCTTCCATCATGGACTGTGGTAGGCCCCCTCCCTGTAAAGCTTGAGAGAACACCTCCAGTAGCTGAGGAAGAATGATATCCCTATACTTCCGGTAAAATTCATACGGAAGGCCATCTAGCCCTGGCGATGAGTTCCCAGAGATAGAGCTCAGGGCCTCCTGGATCTCCAAAAGAGACAGTTCTCTTTCCAAGAATTTTTTTTGGGCTTCTGTTAGCATCGGAAGAGAAATTTTATCCAGGAACTGCCTCGCCAGGTCAGGTGGCAAACCAGGAGAAGCTCTATATATCTGAGAGAAGTAGAAAGGTATCTCTGATTCCCTCTGAATCTGTTATAACTACACCATCCAGATTACTAATCGAAGTGATGGCTTACTTTTTCTTATCCTGTTGTGAAATTATTCTGGCTAGGAGCTTACCAGGACGTCCAGACTCTGAAAAGTACTTTTGCCCCTTAAAAAACAACCTATGGTTTGCTTTCTCCATTACAAAGTCCTCCAGGGAGCAACTAGCCTTCTGCATCTCTTCTTTATTATCTTCGGTAGGTTGATCAATAAAACGCTCTGTTGTGGATGCCACGGTCTTAAGCAATTCCTCCTCTTTTTTCCTAAATGATCTCCTCACAGCAGTAATTTCACTTATAAGGACCCCCCTCAAATATGCTTTCAGGGCGTCCCAAACTATATTAATTCTAACAGAGGGAAGATTCACTTCCCAAAAGGAGGATACATATACTTTAATAGACTTATAGTTATCCATAATGGTAAGCCAATATGGATTCAGCCTAAAACCAAGCCCCCTTTTATCTTTATTCTCCCCAGTACAGACCTCAATAGATACAGGTGAGTGATCTGAAACTGTTCTTACTCCATAACGTATCCTTCTAATATTGTTCAGATTCCTCTCATTAGTAAGTGCTAAATCAATCCTGGACATTGCTCTACCCCCCCTACTGACACAAGAATATACCCTCTTTCCTCCGCCAAAATGTTCCCATATATCCACCAATCCAACCTCCAAGCAAAACTGAGGCAGTGGAGAATTGAAGATGTTCCTTCCCACATCTGCATCTAATGTCAGCCTGTCCTTTTTAGGATCCATAACAGCGTTAAAGTCTCCCATCAGTACGAGCCGACATTCTGGTTTCTTTTCCAGAAAGCGCAGTAGTTGGGTAAGTGGATACATAGAAAATGGCGGAGGTATGTAGAAAAAGGCGAGAATATAGCTGTGACCATAGAGCCTACCATACAGGAAAATAAATCTACCCTGGTCGTCTATGTAAGAGTCTATTAAAGTAAAATCTATAGAGTTATGAATCAGGACTGATACTCCCCTAGAGGCACTATTAAAGGTTGAGTGGTAGGATTGAGAATGCCATCCCGTCATCAAACAGGTCACTGTCTCATCAGTAAGATGGGTTTCCACTATACAAATGATTGCAGGAAGATATCTTTTTAATGCGTCGATAATAGCTTGCCTCTTAACCCTTTCCCCAAGGCCTCTAACATTCCAGGAGACGATTCTAACGGACATCAATTAAAGAGAAAAAAGAGAGAAAGAAAAAAAAAAAAAAACAACACCCCTTCCCTGCAGGGCAATACCCATCCCCTCTCCCCCCCTCTGGTGGTCCGCCCGATCTAGTCAGCAAACCTCTATCTTCCCGGCCATTCTCCCCCCCCACTCATCCCATCCCCCCTCCATCCCCTCCGTTGCTTCTTTTCAAATCATTTCGTTTCAAAGAAATATTTCATATGCCCAACTGTTCCATCCAGTCCAGCACTTGTTGCGGTTTTTCAAAAAATTGGTAGGTCCCGTTATAAATCACTCTCAATTTCGCTGGATACTGTAGGGAATATTTAATATCCTTGGACGCCAAGCGTTTCTTTATCTCAATAAAACTTCTTCTTTTTTCTTGAGTCTGCCGAGCAAAGTCGGGGAAAAATAGCAATTTTGTGCCCTGGTGGACAATAGGCGAGCATTCTCTTGCTCTTCTCAATATCATATCTCTGTCCATCGACAATAGCAGCTTTACTAAGATTACTCGCGGCGGTCTCCCTGGGATGGGTTTCCCCCCTGGAATCCGGTGGGCTCTTTCTATTTGAAACATGGACGAAAAATGTTCACTACCCAGGTTTTCCACAATTAAATCCTTCAGTTGCTCCACTAACTGTCGACCTTCAATTCCTTCTGGAAATCCAACTATGCGGATATTATAACGCCTTGATCTGTTTTCCAGATCCTCCAACTTATTTTGTAGAAGGGAGTTTTTAAGAGCCAGGGACACAGTCTTAGTTTTTAGCATGACAGTATCTGTTTGCAGAGAGTCGACCATTTTTTCCATGTCGAGAACTCGATCGCGGATTTTTGTCAGCTCATCTCTTATCAAGGATATATCGCTCTGCATAGACCCCAACTGAGTGGACATCCCCTGCGTAAGGATTATTGATGAGCGGCAGGTGCCATATTCGATTTCGACGAAATTCGCGAATATTCGTATGAATATTCGTTTCATATTCGTCGAAATCGAATATTCGTCATTTTTCTAGTTATCGCGATTAACATGCGATTTAAATAATCGCATATTGCGATTTTAACTTAAGGCTACTTTCCTATTGGTTTCATATCTAGAATTAGCGAGGATGACGAATATGACGAATGTATTCGTCATATTCCTCAAAACGAAGATAACGAAGTATTCTACATCTTCGTTTTAGCAACCTATTCGTCAACTTCGGCTAATTCTAGCAAATAGGAAGGTTGACTATAGAGACAGCTGTGTTAAATTCGCTATGCGTTTTTTTTTTTTAAATAAATAGAATAATAATAATATAATATAATATAATAATTTTATTAAGTAATATAATTATTGTGATTAAAAAAATCGCATAGCGGGAGGAGCGCCCGCGGCCCAGCGCAGGTAAGTACAATGCTGACTAACTAACCATGGCAGCCAGGACTGCAGTAGCGTCCTGGTTGCCATGGTAACCGATCAGAGCCCCAGCATTACACTGCTGGGACTCTGATCGGAGCTGCCGCTGCCACCAATGATGGGAGGGGAGAGGGAGGCGCACTGCCAGCAATGATTTTTACTGGGGAGGGAGGGGGATTGAGTGCGCACTGACCAGCGATAATTATACGGGGAGGGATTGTCGGCGCACACTGGCCACCAATGATGTTTAATAGGGGGGGATCGGCACTGGCCACCAATTATTGTTTGTAATACTGGTGAGGGGAATTAGGGCGCACTGCCCATTAATGATTTTAATAGTGGGGGAGCGCACTGCTGCCAGCGGCACCCGACCTCTGACAGGGTGCTGTGATCCGCACTATTAACCCCTCAGGTGCGGCATCTGAGGGTTAATAGTGCAGATCACGAGTGCCCTGTCAGAGGACAGGTGCCTCCAGGCAGCAGGGAGCCGGTATGTATGCGCGTGTTGGTATACTCTAACTTCAGCGTCCCCATCACCATGGGAGCGCCTCTGTGTTAGAATATACCATCGGTTTGAGTTTTCACGATCTAACTCAGATCCGATGGTATATTCTAACCACCAAGCGTTCCCATGGTGACGGGACGCTTGTGAAGGAGTATGCCAAAGGGGTTTAACTGTACTGTTTGGAGGGGAAAAAAGACGAATATTCTAAAAAATGTCAAAACGAATATATTCGCTATAGTGCTATATATTCGTTTTTTAGAATATTCGTCTTTTTTCAACATCTAAAGTCATGATTCCTCCCTGCTTCTTGCTTGTGGGCCGATGACTCATTGACCCACAAGCATTTTAAGCAGGGAGGAATCATTTGTTCAGATGGAAAAAATGACGAATATTCGATATAACGAATATATAGCAGTATATTCGCAATATTCGCGAATTATCGAAGTTGCGATATTCGCGATTAATATTCGCTATTCGAATATTCGCGCTCAACACTAGTAAGGATACCATTATTTTTAACCGCACGCAGGATTTCTTCCAAAACTAGGGGGTCGTGCTCAATTTCTGTTGGCATTAGCAGACTTTCCTCCCCTCCTTCCTGGCCCACCTCTGAAGATCCGTCCTCAGAGACTTCTTCAGCTTGGGGGGCTTTAACCACTTTTTTAGGATTAACACCCGGTTTCCCTTTGGGTAAATCCTTTTCATTTAGAGAGGGAGATTTCAAAAATTTATCAATTTTACTGTCTACTGGCTTAATTCCAGAAGAGTCAATTGAGTGTCGCTTTGGAGCCATTTCTTATTCAAAGCCTCTTTTCTATCTTAGTATGTTTTATTTTTTATATTCGTTTATATTCATTTATATTCGTTTTTTTCTTTTATTTTTTTTTTCCTCTTCTTTTTTCCCTTTTATCTTCTCTTCCTTCCCTTCCTTCTTCCTTCTCTCTCTCCTTTTTTCCTTTTTTTTTCACTTTTTCTTCTCCCTTTTTTCCCTTTCTTCTTTTTTTTTTTTTTCCCCTTCCTTCCCTTTTATTTTCTTTCCTCCTTTTCTTTCCTCCCTTTCTCTTTTTCTTTAGTTTTTTTTATCTTTCCTTCTTTTTCCTTCTCCTTTTTTTTTTGAAAGTTCCTTGGGGCTTACTCCCCCTTTTTTCTTCAAGGGTTTTTTTTTTTTTTAGTTTTTTTTTTTTTTTTTTATTTTTTTTTTTTTTTTTTTAGGGAATTTAAGGAATCTCCCCTTTTCTTTTTTCACCCCCTTTTACCTCCCCTTTTCTCTCCTTTTATTATTTTTTTTTATATGTCCTGTGCTTCCAGTGTCCAAATAAATAATTCCTGTGGGACACCAAACAGGGCACTTAAATATGTGCAAACAGAGACAAATACAGTACATACGCTCCTTCCATTAAATTTCTCACGTGTCGGATGTCGAGTCCCAGGCGTCCTCACTTGACAAGCTCAGCCCCAAGAAGGAGCGGGCAGAAGCAGATGGTACAGCCCAGCGCAGTAGGCGAGCAGGAGCCGACACAGCACAGCTTAAACAGGGGGAAACAGCACGTCCAGCAGAGGAACGGAGGAGCATCAGAGCGGAGAGGACCGAAGGGAGGACCGAGGGAGACCCGGGCAATCACGGCAGGAGAGGGAGTCAAACCAGGTCACACCAGGTCACGCCAGTAGGAGAGGAAGAGGGACGGAGGCAACCAGCGGCAGGCAGCATGCAGGAGGTAGGAGACCCGCTGAGAACGCAGAGGGAGGCTTCACCGAGGCTTCACTGAACAGACAGCATACTTCGTCGGCGTGCTTCACTCAAACTTCCCGCTGCATTGGAGACGAGGAGGGAGGAAGAGCGGGAGGGGAGAACGCGACGTGAGTGTTCACGTCATCACGCCCAGTGTAATCTGTATCTGCATTAGTTTATTTAAATAAAATAGGATCAATGAAATGGGAAAACCCCTTTAAATGCTGAGAAAGGGGTGGAACATATGTGATGTCATGATATGGGCAGATCATCAAGGGGGGGGGGGCGGCAATTTTTATCTTACCTAGGGAGGCAAAAATCCTTGCACCGGCCCTGGTTACACTTTAAACTTTGGGCTACTAAGGGCTCTTTCCGTGCGGCTAATCCGCTGCGTGAATGAGTGTCAAGCCCCATTCCGGACAGCAGAGACTCGGAGCAGTAACATGATTGACCCTGATCTTTTTACTACAAAACTTTATCTCACAGTGATTTTGTAGTAAAAAGGTTACAGAGAGGCATGGAGCATTATCAATCATGTTACTACTCCGTGTCTCTGCTGTCTGGAGCGGGGCTTGGGTCTCTTTCACGCAGTGGATTAGCCGCACGGGATCCGCTCGTGTTAAAGAGCCCTAAGCCCAATGGCTACACTCACCCAGTCCTAATAAAATCTGGTCCTGCCTCATCCAGGGTGTCGCTGGCGTCGGCGTGATGTCCGCTGGATCCAGAACAAGGTCCCTGTGGTGAGAAAAAAAGAATAATCACATAAGGAAGGTGACTGCCCCTGTGAAATCACCAACAGGGGGCGCTGTGCTGGCCTGTAAGACTGAGCCATGCCAATGTATAGCAGGGTAATCTAGTGCTACCACACAGTACTAATGCCCACCTTTGTTCCTGTCACAGTAGTTATGCCCAGATATGTGCCCCCTCACAGTAGTTATGCCCAGAATCTATGTGGCCCCTCACAGTAGTTATGCCCAGATATGTGCCCCCTCACAGTAGTTATGCCCAGATATGTGCCCCCTCACAGTAGTTATGCCCACATATGTGTCCCCTCACAGTAGTAATGACCAAAATATGTGCCCCTCACAGTAGAGATGCCAGATTATGTGTCCTCTCAAAGTAGTAATGACCAGAATATGTTCCTCTTACAGTAGTGATGACCAGAATAGGTGTCCCCTCACAGTAGTAATGAGCAGAATATGTGTCCCCTCACAGTAGTAATGACCAGAATATGTGTCCCCTCACAGTAGTAAACAGATTATGTGTCCCCTCACAGTAGTAATGACCAGAATATGTGTCCCCTCACAGTAGTAATGAGCAGAATATGTGTCCCCTCACAGTAGTAAACCAGATTATGTGTCCCCTTAGCTATGTGTCCCCTCGCAGTAGTAAACCAGATTATGTGTCCCCTCACAGTAGAAATGCCAGATTATGTGTCCCCTCACAGTAGTTATGCCAGATATGTGCCCCCCCCCCACAGTAGTTATGCCAGATATGTGCCCCCCTCACAGTAGTTATGCCAGATTATGTGCCCCTTAGAGTGGTTATGCCAGATTATGTGCCCCTTCACAGTATTTATGCCCAGTTATGTGCCCCCTCAAAGTAGATATGCCCAAATATGTGCCCCCTCAGAATGGTTATGCCAGATTATGTGCCCTTTCAAAGTATGTATGCCCATCAGCACCTCCCCGCCCCCAGTCTGCAGCCCCTTAAAAAAAATCATACTTACCTTTGTCCCTGATGACAGGCTCCCACACTCATCACACTGCTGGCTGTGCTGAAGACAGGTTCCCGGGTTTTCAGATCTCCTCCCACAGCCAGCAGCACGATGTGGGGCCAGCAGGGGGAGCTCCTGAGCTGTGAAGATCAGTGTAGCAAGGATGAGAGAGGTTTCCCCGCTTCACTATGGAAAGGAACTGCCGGCCGGGTGTGTGTGAGTGCGCGCTTACCCCCCCCCTTCATATTATACATGTAATGGAGTGCTCTGATGGGGCCCGAAATTGCCACTGTACTTCATTCGCGGCCCCATCAGAGCGCTCCATTACATGTGAGTACAGTGGGGCCCCTGCCAGTGGCCGTTTTTAATATTTTAACAGGCTTTACGGTGGCCTGCTGGCCTGGGTGCCGGCCCGGTCGCAAGTGCGACCCCTGTATGTACGCCAGTGTGTTTGGGATAAACCCAGGAGTCAATCAAGCTGTAAGAGATCTTAATGATATATTTTACACCATGGCAGAAATGGCGGACCTGAAAAAAGGAATCTGGGGAAACTACTTAACAGTATCATGAACCAAAGAATACTCGTCTTTCTCACCCAGCACAATGTACAAAGTAAAAGCCAAGCAGGGTTCATGCCAAACCACCGCACCACAGGCCACGTCTACACCCTGCACCACCTCATCCAGAGCCATGTCCACAACACAAAGCCGGGAAAGATATACGCTTGTTTTGTGGACTTCAAAAAGGCCTTCAACTTGGTGTGGCACCCAGAATTGCTCCTGAAACTATTGGAGAGCGGAATAGGAGGAAAGACATACGACATACGACATCATCAAAAGCTCCTACACCAAGAACCTATGTAGCGTGAAGGTAAATGAGAAAAGAATGGCTTACTTCCAGCAGAGTAAAGAAGTCAGAGAGGGCTGCAGCCTCAGTCCAACTCTCTTTAACATTTACATCAATGAACTGGCAGCGGCTCTGGAGTCCTCCTCAACACCAGGTCTCATCCTCCATGACACTGATGTGAAATTACTCATGTATGCGGATGACCTTCTCCTACTATCACTAACTGAGAAAGGTCTCCAAGACCAGCTAGTCATTCTGGAGAAATCCAGCACCACATGGGCCCTTCCCATCAATTTAAAAAAGACCAACACTGTGGTATTCCAGAGAAGGAAAACAAAGTCAGCCAGGCCCCCTACCTTCACACTACACAACCTCCCTCTTACAGCCACCAACAGGTACACCTACCTGGACCTGATAATTGACCAGACTGGGAGCCATTGAGGAGCTAAAAGACAAAGCATGCAAGACCATCTACAACATCAGAAGAAGACTGTACCACCTCAAGGCACTCCGTGAGAGTCTGGCTTAAAATCTTTGCACCAATCCTCCTGTATGGCAGTAAAGTCTGGAGCCCTCACACGTACCCCGACTGGTCAAGATGGGATTCTAGCCCAACAGAAATATTCCACCTGGAATTCTGTAAGCATCTCCTCCAGCTCCATCAGAGCACCTCCAACAGTGCCTGTCCAGGGGAGCTCGGCAAATTCCCTCTACACTTTACAATCATTCTGGGGCCATCTATATGGTAGTAGTTAGGGTTCCCATCACCATAAATCCTTGCTACACCAAGGAATCCCAGGCAAGTCAAAGCCCCAAAATCAACTTACTGAAACCCAGCCCAACAAGAAAATCACCCCACACCACCTCACAAAAGCTGGGATCAGGAACACAGTAAACAAGAGACAAGAGGAATACGTCAGTGAATGGAGGAAGGAGGTCAGAGCATCCCAGAAGCTGACGGTGTACCAGAGCCTGCAAACAGACTACAAACTGGCCCCATATCTGGAGAAACTAGGGAACCCCAGAGACGGGTAAATCCTGAGCCACTACAGACTGAGCGCCCACAGCCTGGTCGTCTAATCCGGACGGCATCGACAGAGCTACAAGCCTAGAGAAAGCAGACTGTGCCAGCAGTGCCACCTGGAGGCGGTGGAGGATGAGGCCCACTTCCTGATATACTGTCCCAAATATCCAGCAGTGAGAGACATCCACTTTAGGAGACTCTCTGATCTACTACTAGACTTCAGCTCCATGGAGGAGGAAGAGAAACTGCCCATCCTGCTGGGAGAGGAAGAGAACACTGTGGACATAGGAGCACAATATATCAGTGCCTTCCCACAGACTGAGAGGAGTGTGATATGCCATGGACTTCTATACCCTTAGCCGGGGTGTGTCCGCACCCCCCTTCCCCTGTCATGATATGCCATGGACTCCTATAAACCGCCCCCGGTCTTTCCGCACACCACCCTGTAATCATATGCCACGGACTCCTATACACCATCCCCGGGTGAGTCTTCATTCCCCAACCCCCTATTTCACACATGCTTTGGCAATACTAATGTATAATTTTAGACTTGCCAATCAGGGCCGGTCTGGGGATAAAAACCAGCCCTGGAAAAAGTTGCCTTCCAGCCCCACAGCATTGCGTCATTATTTACTAAATTTATAAAAGGGGAAAGCATTCATTTTAAAACATGTGTGTAAACACGAATATGAACTTTGCCCGACCATAGCTCTTTTGTAGAACCCCCATTGTTCATATATTATCACAGTAGGCCAGCTTTTCCTAACCAGGATGCCTTCAGCTGTTGCAAAACTACAACTCTCAGCATGCCCAGACAGCATTTGGCTGTCAGGGCATGATGGGAGATGTAGTTTTGCAACAGCTGAAGGCATCCCGGTAGGGAAACACTACAGTAGACCATTATCCCATCATCACCTCTCAACCTCTCATCACCCCCATATCAGCCCTCGTGCCTCTCATTAGCCCCCATATCACCCCTTATGCCTCATGAGCCCCCATTATCAGCCTTTATGCCTCATTAGCCCCCACTATGCCTCTCATTAGCCCCCATATGCCTCTCATTAGCCCCCATATGCCTCAATAGCCCCATATGCCTCATTGTCCCCCAATATGCCTCATTACCCTCCATTATGCCTCTCATTATCTTCCATTATGCCTTTCATTAGCCCCCATTATGCCTCTCATTAGCCCCCAGTATGCCTCTCATCACCCCCATATCAGCCCCCATGCCTCTCATTAGGCCCCATATCAGCCCTTGTGCCTCATTAGCCCCCATTATGCCTATCATTAGCCCCAATATGCCTCATTAGCCACCATTATGCCTCTCATTAGCCCCCATATGCCTCATTAGCCCACATATGCCTCTATTAGCCCCCAATATATGCCTCTCATTAGCCCCCAATATATGCCTCTCATTAGCCCCCAATATATGCCTCTCATATTATGCCCCCAGCAGCCTCATTTTTTATAAAATAAAAATCACTTACCTCTCCTCCTCCTGGACCTGCCACCGCTCCTCACCGCCCTCGATTTTCTTCCTCCTCACCTGTGCTCTCTGAACTGGCGCGCACAGCCGACAGCCGAGGACTAGGAAGCGGTAAGTACAGAGCGTTCACCGCTTCCTGGTCCTCCAGTACTAGTGAGCGCTTCATTAGTTTTCTCCGGCCAGCGAGGCTCAACTTCGGCATGGCCAGCAGTCAGCTACACGCCAGTTGCCTGCACCTGCAAGGAGCTTCCTTGCTGTCGGCAGTGGCACGACCAGCCGTACGGCAGTCAGAGCTACCGGCCTAACGGGAATTTTCCCGGTATCCCAGTAGGCCAGTCCGGCCCTGCTGCCAATAAAGCCAGATAGATAGATAGATAGATAGATAGATAGATAGATAGATAGATAGATAGAAGAATCAAACAGGTTATTAGTCGCTGGATGTCCGAAAAGAAGCAGCACTTCTAGTTAGGTGAAAGGGTAGGGGACCCGTTTTATTTGTCCCAACTACAATGTTTCAGCCGAACACAAGCAATGTGGCTTGTACTATTGTGAGGTATATATACACATGGTGCCAATAAACAATGATAACTCAATACATAATAAATTACAACATTATAAAACGTACAAAACATCCCAGTCAAGTATATTATATTGTAAAAGTGTCTAGGTACATGAAAGAGTGCTAACTCATATAAATGCATGTGACAAAAAGTAAAAATTCTCTTGCCTACAATTCATTGTCCGCAAATCAGGTGTTTCTTTTACAGCTGGGTGGTTAAATAAAACACATATATTTTCATATAAAGTAACCTACAAGGCGTACCATAATATGAGCTAATTAGGTGAACATCCGTAAGTTAGAGCATCTCAGAATGTCAAGTGTGCAGGCACCGATGTAGGATCCAGCGCAGGCCCCGATGTAGAAATAAATAGCAAAAAATGAGATAAAAGAACTACATGTAGTAGTGGCATTCAATTCACAAATACTGTAAAACATGGAGTACAGAATCTTGTCTCATGGCACCCAAAAGACTAAGGACCAGTTCACATGACTGATTTTGAAAAACATGTTTAAAAAATTAACGCAGTATCAGTGTAGGCGGTCTGGACATCAAAGTTATCTGCCTAACTGTTTTAAACCTATAAGGGATAAATTGAGCTGTATGAACAGGGCCAAAGTCACAGGAAAAAGATAAGGTGAAGGATTAGAAAAACTGCATGATCTGAATGCAAAGATAAAGTTGAAGAAGAAAGCCAGTATTGGTCCATACATGCATGCCTGGTCAAACTACGTAAAGTAAATTAATGCACAAAGTAGAGCTATTGTATCACAAGGGGTCACACATATCTAAAACAGGGACAAATAAAGGACCAAAGTCCCTTGTGGTCGGGGTCCCTCTCTTCTATTAAAAAGTGGAAAAGTGGGTCCTGATCTGGGGGAGTAGGGGAATATGTGGTACCTTTAAAGGGGTTTTTAGAGATTTTTCTACTGATGACCTATCCTCTGGATAATGGAAAAAGTGGGCTACAGTAGCATGTCCAAAACAAATCTTCTTTTATTCAAAACTCCATAGCACTGTCATGCTTGACAAAGGCTATACCTAGCCGAAACGTTGCATTTTCTGTACACTTTGCTATGGAGTTTTGAATAAAAGAAGATTCGTTTTGGACATGCTGCTGTAGCCCACTTTTTCCATTGTCTTCGTTTTGACCGCCTTGGATCTGGGGTCTTTTGGCTCGGCTGCTGCATTCCATCGCTACAGCTCTGCGAGGCCTATTGTGTGCTGCTCTTGCCCTTTGTTTTTCTGCTATCCTCTGGATAAGTCATCAGTATCTGATCGATAGGGGTCCAACATCCAGGACCCTCACCAATCAGCTGTTTGAGAAGTCACTGGCGCTTATTGTAGCACTGGGGCCTTCTCTCAGCTTGCCAAGCACAGCACTGTACGTTGTATAGAGGCTGTGCCTGGTATCGTGGCTGAGCTCCGTTCATGGGGTTGAGCAGCACCTAGGCCATGTGACCGATGAATGTGACATCACATTGGCCTAGGCATAGCTGCCAGTGCCTTCCCAAACAGCTGATTGGCAAGAGGTCCTGGGTCCAGAGGATAGGTCATCAGTTAAAAAATCTCAGAAAACCCCCACATCCCCAACATAAACATATATCTGGCCAGCTTTGCTCTGTGCTTATTATGACCACCACAAAGAGAAATTGCCATGGACCTTCCCAGTGTCTTCTCTTACTTCGGAGCTGATGAGGTTCGGATTCTGCAGGGATTGGTATGAGATGCGTCCCTTTTGTCTACTACTACAGTGACTGATCTCAAAATTTGAATCGGAAAATATTATTTTCTTTAGAACAGCATCTAGCCACTTTATGTCAATATTATAAGACATATAGGCTACCAAGAGACAAGGTCGCAACTCAGACCTAACTTATTTTCTTCTGACACTGAACTTTCCAGAAAGTTTGTGCAAATTTCCAAAAAATATGCCTTTGAGCCTTTGATGTGATACTTTTAAATATTGAATTTTTGCAGAAAGAACTATTATTAACTAGACAGAAGTTCAGACAGAGTCTGACCTTATATACTGTCTTCAGATGACTGGGAAAAGTATGTAACTAACTGTGCTTCCTTTTTTGATAAGTTTATAAAAGAACAAGATATCACTAAATGCCGTAAATGGGTTTGGGATGCTGATGATTATGCTAAGGGTAATATCTATAATTGGCAAAGTGACCGACATAAGAATCAGAACTTAAAGAGCACCTTTCACCACTCCTGACATGCCTGTTTTCATAGCGGCATGCATTCCACAATTCTAGAGCCAGTGGTGTACACACAATCCATAGGGCCCCGGAGTGAAACTGATCCATGGGCCCCCCGTCCCCTCCCACCCCGCCGCCACCCCAGTGGCGGATCCAGAGCCTGGTCTCGGGAGGGGCACTTCCTCAGGCAATAGGAGATCATGGGGCCCCTGTGTCCCCTCCCACCCTCAGGCCACACCCACACACAGCCCCACCCATATATCACACCTGCCCATAATTCTTACATCCAGTGACGTTTCCTTTGATGTAGATGTTTTTTTTCTTCATCTTCTCTATTCAGACCAGTCCACCATGATGATTACTTTCAGCCATCTCTCATCTCTGCAGAGTTTGACAGACAGACAACATCTTAGTTTCCTACCCCCATCAGCCCTCCACTCAGCCCCCATCAGACCTCAGATCAGCCCAAAGACCCCCATCAGACCCTGAGTCAGCCCCCATCAGACCTCAGATCAGCCCAAAGAGTCAGCCCCCATCAGACCTCAGATCAGCTCAAAGACCCCCATCAAACCCCCACTCAGCCCCCATCAGAGCTCGCCTGGGAGTAACCCTACACGAGCAGTGCATGCCGGGACTTCCGCCCAGTGTGAACACATCCCCTGTACGTGCAGAGCTGGGCACGGGGGGCACGACGATGACACAATTGGGCTGCAAACCACGACCGCTGGAGGTCTGTCCCTACAGTAAAGCGCGCCCATGGCCATTTAAAGGGGAAGTATTAAAAGAGTCACCCCTGTGCTCTGCCCAGGTCCTAGGGGCACTCCCCCCAAAATCTTACCAGCATCAGTTATCAGGGACACACTCCAGCCGGCCAGACTGGGAGCACTGGTTCTACCTGCTGCCATCCACAGCCCCAGGCAGGACATGCCCACAGCTGCCACCCAGGATACAGAGAGTGGGGAAAACCCAACAACCCCCATCATGCACGCCTCCTCCACGCACAATAGCGGCTGTGCCCACGCCACGTCATCACCAAGCCCTCAGATGTGCCAGGTGGGAATCCGGCCCCAGTCACCTTACCTGAGGCTCGTGCTGCCATCCTCCTGTCAGCTCCGTGCTCGAGTCTCCGCGACCCCACCTCGAGCTCTGACCCAGCATCTCCCCTGCCAGCTCCGCCCCCTCACCACTTCCATCGGAAAACAGGGGAGGAGACGAGGAGCACTGGGCGGCTGGGCCCCTGGACAGCAGCACTACAGGCAACAGGGGCCAGGGGTCCACAGGCGGCCAGGCCCCCTGGAGTGCCAGGCCCGGTCGCAACTGCGATCCCTGTGACCTCTGTATGTACGCCCCTGTCTGGAGCATCTAGTCTTATGTCTGTATGTTGTGTCATTCCTTTATTATTTCAACTAGAAGTTATGAATGAATTTCTAGCAGTCTGCAGTAAGTGTACAGAGGGATGGTAACAAGTTGTTGGTGTATACCTGCACAGTCTGAAAATGGCAGCACTGATTGGATAGAGTGAATCTGTGCAGGTACACACCCCCAACTTGTTACCACCCCTCTGGGGGGTGCCAGAAGCAATGAGCACTTCCATCAATACAGATGTAAGCGCTCATTGCTGGAGCGCTGTGAGCTGCGGTCCTGTCACTCACCGTTCAGCTCCCAGCGCTCCTCCCCTCCTTCAGGCTAGCTGAGCTCTGAATGTTGAAGCAGGAAGACTTCTCCACCATTCAGCCTGCAGACACATATCGCGCTTCCAACCTGTGTGGGAGGAGCCTGCAGCCCGGAAACATTCATTTTGGCCAAAGAATTCTATTTTAACCTCATCGATCCACAGGACTATTTTCCAAAATGCATTAGGCTTGGTTAAATATTCTTTTGCAGACTTCTGATACTGAATCTTGTGTTGAGGATGCAGGAGAAGATTTCTTCTGTTGACTCTTCCATGAAGGCCATATTCGTGCAGGTGTTGCTGAACAGTAGAACAATGTACCACAATTCCAGATTTTGCTAAATCTTCCTGAAAGTCTTTTGCAGTCAAGAGGGGGGTTCTGATTTACCTTTCTAGCAATCCTAAGAGCAACTGTTTCTGAAATTTTTCTTAGTCTTCCAGACCTTCTCTTGACCTACACTGTTCTTGTTAACGATTAATTAAGTTTTAAACTGAGGAAATAGCAACTTAAAACTACCTCAAAAGTTGCAAGCCGAAGGTTTTGCTATAGCCCTTACAGTTCCCTGATCTGATCATTGAAAATCTGTGTATAGACCTCAAAAGAGCCGTTCATGCAATATGGCCTAGGAATCTCACAGAACTGGAAGACTTTTGCCAGGAAGAATGGATGAAAATCCCACAAGCAAAAACTGAAAGACTCATGGCTGGCTACAAAAAGTGATTACAAGTTGTGATCCAAAAACAGAGCCTGGAAACTATAGGTCGGTAGGTTTAACATCTGTTGTTGGTAAACTGTTTGAAGGGTTTCTAAGAGATGCTATTTTGGAGTATCTCAATGAAAATAAGCAAATAACGCCATATCAGCATGGCTTCATGAGGGATCGGTCATGCAAAACGAATTTATTCAGCTTCTATGAAGAGGTAAGTTCTAGACTTGACAGCGGCGAATCAATGGATGTCGTATATCTGGACTTCTCCAAAGCATTTGACAATGTACCTCATAAAAGGTTAGTATATAAAATGGAGGATGCTCGGACTGGGAGAAAATGTCTGTATGTGGGTAAGTAACTGGTTGAGTGACAGAAAACAGAGGGTGGTTATTAACGGTAGATACTTAGATTGGGTCACTGTCACTAGTGGGGTACCTCAGGGGTCAGTATTGGGCCCTATTCTCTTCAATATATTTAATAATGATCTTGTAGAAGGCTTGCACAGTAAAATATCTATTTCTGCAGATGACACTAAACTGTGTAAAGTAATTAACACTGAAGAGGACAGTTTTCTGCTACAGAGGGATCTGGATAGATTGGAGGCTTGGGCAGAGAAATGGCAGATGAGGTTTAACACTGACAAATGTAAAGTTATGCACATGGGAGGGAATAATGCAAGTCACCCGTACATATTAAATGGTAAAATACTCGGTAACACTGACATGGAAAAGGATCTAGGAATTTTAATAAACAGGAAATTAAGCTGCAAAAACCACTGTCAGGCAGCTACTGCAAAGGCCAATAAGATAATGGGTTGCATCAAAAGGGGCATAGATGCCCGTGATGAGAACATAGTCCTACCACTTTACAAATCACTAGTCAGACCACACATGGAGTACTGTGTACAGTTCTGGGCTCCTGTGAACAAGGCAGACATAGCAGAGCTGGAGAGGGTTTAGAGGAGGGCAACTAAAGTAATAACTGGAATGAGGCAACTACAGTACCCTGAAAGGTTATCAAAATTAGGGTTATTCACTTTAGAAAAAAGACGACTGGGAAGGGGATCTAATAACTATGTATAAATATATCAGGGGTCAGTACAGAGATCTCTGCCATCATCTATTTATCCCCAGGGCTGTGACTGTGACGAGGGGACATCCGCTGCGTCTGGAGGAAAGAAGATTTGTACACAAACATAGAAAAGGATTCTTCACTGTAAGAGCAGTGAGACTATGGAACTCTCTGCCTGAGGAGGTGGTGATGGTGAGTACAATAAAGGAATTCAAGAGGGGCCTGGATGTATTTCTGGAGCGTAATAATATTACAGGCTATAGCTACTAGAGAGGGGTCGTTGATCTAGGGAGTTATTCTGATTGCATGATTGGAGTCGGGAAGGAATTTTTTTCCCCTTAAGTGGGGAAAATTGGCTTCTGCCTCACAGGGGTTTTTTGCCTTCCTCTGGATCAACTTGTAGGAAACAGGCCGAACTGGATGAACAAATGTCTTTTTCGGTCATATATACTATGTTACTATGTTACTATGATACTTGGCAAAAGAAGTGCTATTGCCAAAACTGGGACCGCAGGGACAATGTGTGAGTGTGGTGGCCAGATGGGTGCAGTAGTTGGTACTCACATTTCTCCAGCTCCCTGGGCTGGCATGCAGTGATGAGGAGGATGTCACCAGATTTCATCGGTGCACAATCTGGCGTTGAGGGATCTCCTGCTGGATGTTGATCAAGGTGCCCTTGGTGGTATGGGTTTTAGGTGCAGGAAAGGCAGGGTCCCATGGTTCGTGATGACAGCACACTTGGGTGCAAATGAGGTGGTAAAAGAAAGAGGAGTCAATTTGAATAAACAAGTGGAACATTTACTGAAAATCATTTGCCTTGAGGTAGATATACAGTTTATTGCAATGCAAAGCAGTAGTTGTAATTCATTCAAAAGACATTACAAGTTAATTGTATCTGTAATCCTAATAACAGGCTCTTGGTGAGGTATTGACTCTCTGTTTCACATGGCTGGTGCATATATCTTGCCTTCCTGGCTTACTCACAATTTCCAATAATACGTCCACACTGTCCATAGAGGAATGCAGCTCCAAATACAGCTTGTACTTGACTGTAGACTGTGAACAGGAACTATAGGCTAACTCCTCTCTCACATTGGGTGCTAATGGTGTCCAGGCTGAAGTAACACTCTCGTTTCCACTATTCTCTCCTTATACTACTCAACACACTGGGTTTTCTGTTATTCCTATCTTGAGGCTTAGAAACCCAGTGTGTTGAGTAGTATAAGCTGACAAGTAGCTACCCCTCTGAGTTGTGCACAACTCAGAGGGGTAGCTACTTGTCAGCTTACTTGTCTTCTGAGTTCAGCAGGTCCCGCCCTAAAGTCGGCTAGCTGGCTCTTTTTATTTGACTCTACAGTCTGGCTGTGGCGTCTGACTTTTGTGTCTGACTCTAGAGTTAGCTTTCCTTGTCTTCGGACTAAAGATACAGTTGTGTTCAAAATTATTCCACCCCCACTGAAATTGAGTGTTTTGCCCAGTTTGACATTGATTTTGATCATTTCAGTCATCTTTTTTACAATTAAATCAAAGAGGCACTTGTAAGTCAGACAAATATAACATAACATTTATAATGAAATAACCACAAATGTCTTTTCTGTGCTCACATCATTATCAGTTTTATTCAACCCCCAAGTGACATTCAATCTTAGTACTTAGTACAACATCCTTTTCCAGTTATAACAGCTTTTAAACGTGAAGCATAGCTTGACACAAGTGTCTTGCAGCGATCTACGGGTATCTTCGCCCATTCTTCATGGGCAAAAGCCTCCAGTTCAGTCACATTCTTAGGCTTGCGCGCTGCAACTGCTTTCTTTAAGTCCCACCAGAGGTTCTCAATCGGATTTAAGTCTGGTGACTGCGATGGCCACTTCAAAATGTTCCAGCCTTTAATCTGCAACCATGCTCTAGTGGACTTGGAGGTATGCTTGGGATCATTGTCCTGTTGAAAGGTCCAACGCCTCCCAAGCCTCAGGTTTGTGACGGACTGCATCACATTTTCATCCAATATCTCCTGGTACTGAAGAGAATTCATGGTACCTTGCACACGCTGAAGCTTCCTGTACCTGTAGAAGCAAAACAGCCCCAAAGCATGATTGACCCCCGCCATGCTTCACAGTAGGCAAGGTGTTCTTTTCTTCATAGGCCTCCTCCAAACATAGCGTTGATCCATGGGCCCAAACAGTTCTAATTTTGTTTCATCAGTCCACAGAACACTATCCCAAAACTTTTGTGGTTTGTCCACATGACTTTTGGCATACTGCAGTCGACTCTTCTTATTCTTTGGAGACAGCAAGGGGTGCGCCTGGGAGTTCTGGCATGGAGGCCTTCATTACGCAGTGTGCGCCTTATTGTCTGAGCTGAAACTTCAGTACCCGCATCTGACAAATCTTTTTCAGTTCCTCAGCAGTCACACGGGGACTTTTCTCCACTTTGCGCTTCAGGTAGCGCACAGCAGTCGAAGTCAGCATCTTCTTTCTGCCACGACCAGGTAGCGTTTCAACAGTGCCCTTTGCCTTGAATTTGTGAATGATGCTTCCTATGGTGTCTCTTGGTATGTTTAACATCTTTGCAATCTTCTTATAGCCATTGCCCTTCCTGTGAAGAGAAATCACCTCTTCTCTTGTCTTCCTGGACCATTATCTTGACTTCACCATGTTTGTAAACACACCAGTAAATGTCTAGAAGGAGCTGAGTATCACAGTCATTTTAAATCTGCCTAATTGGTGCTTATTATGCTTGATTGCTGTTCCTTGACATCCAGAGGTGTTTTCAATACCTGATCGAAAACACTTGAATGAACCTCTGTTCTTAAGAGTGGTAGTCTTTAAGGGGTTGAATAATTGTGTCAATGAAGAAATCACAAAAAAAACATTTATCACTGTATTACAAAAACAATTGATGTCATTTTCGTTGCCTTTGGTTATTTAAAAAGTCCTTGTAAGATTTTATTCTGAACACAATTACAAATGTACACTAAATTCCCTAAAACCCTGTACAGCATTGGGGGTTGAATAATTTTGAACACAACTGTATGCTGACCTTACTGCACTGCTCTCAACTGCTGCACTTCACTGACTCACTCGTCTCACTTCCTCCAACAACTCTTCTTCCTACTTACTCTGCCTTGCACCTCCTATATACATGTGTGGTCCCAGCACCACCTAGGGATGACTGGGAGTGTCTACATGCAAGGTGTAAACAGCCTGTTAGAAGTAATTACAGCAATATGCATACATCTTGTAAAATTCCAATCTGCAAATACCCTTATATATACAGGGCTCCACTACTATTACGGCGTGGGACACTGCACTTCTAGGTACTAACCATGCAGGTGTCCAAACTTTTGCTTCAGGCCCCTTTCCTTTTTTTGTTATTTTGAAAATGTAAAAGTTAAAAATGAAAAATAGTTTTTGCTTACAATACAAAGGAAATGTGTGATCTTTAACTATTTGCCTTTTGGAGATCATTTCATCTTCAACTTGCTTAACTAATCACATGTGACCAGGGGTGCCTAAACGTTTGCATGCAATTGTATATACTTCACAATGTTACATATCACATTGCTTGAGAAAGGCCTCATTGTGTTAGGCTAAAATCTTAATCTACCTTGGAGTGCTGCCTCTTTTTTTTATTTTATATAGATAGAACTAATGTCTAATGCACAACCTTGGAATCTGTATCCAATGGTCCTCATTGTCTTGTGAGTCCCTAAGTAACAATGAATAGAATGGAAAGGGCACCTCAATAGCAAGTGTATATCACTGCCACTAGGGTGGACTGGCATTTGTTTTGACGATGCCCCGTGCAGTAAAGGATCAGGGGTGAAAGATCTCAAGAAGTCTCACACCCCTAAGGCCAACCCATACACTAGATACTGGACTTTGTATACACCACAAGTCACGTCACTGATTATTCTAAAGAATTCTGAAGAACACATAGCCTTTATTAATACATCTAAGATGTCAAACACATAAAACAAGCAGTTCTTCCTGAAAGCCCTGCAGTAAAGGCCCATTTAGGGTCCTATTAGACAGGAGGATATTTTTTGATTAATGAACAGTGATCAACGATTTAGTGAGTCATTTTTGTTCAGAAGGCGTTCAATTTCATTAAAAGATAATCGCTAAATATTTTCTGCTGTGTGCTTGTTACTGTGATCATTGTTTGTTCGCCCCTAAAGCACTTACACTGTTAACGACTGGCACATTTCTGATTAGATGAAGAGAAGCTGGGCAGATTTGTCTGTTCCATGGAAAATAAATTTTTTATCATTTGTTGTTTGATCGCTGCACACTATTACATGCGACAATAATTTCTGAAATTTAAATTATTCAAGGATTCAAGCGATAATCACACCATCTAATAAGTCTCTTACATGGGTCAACTAACAAGGCAATAATCAGGAACAAACCATTTATTCCTGATATTGCCTGCTCGTCAGTGGAGGTAAGAAGTATTTACATTCAGCAATCTTTTCCTCTGTATGTTGACAGGCAATCGCTACTGCAATCACGTGTTCCCATACAGATTCCTTGTTTCTTGGCAGCAGATCTCTGTTTTCACAGGAATATCAGCTTCCCACAAATAATTATTAATTTGGGTCCCGCATCAACAATGCTTTTGGCCTATAAACAAGCGTTTGCTCATTAATTGGTTGATTGGTAAGTATCAGGGTTATATGAACTATTATATCCCTATGCTCTGTGAATTTCTCAATAGTCTATGGCCCCTACACATTTCTGTATTGCTAGAACTTCAACAAGGGTCATCTCATTTATTATTGTCATTTACCTATGTGATTACGCATCTATTTGGGCAGGAGGCTTTAATAATAGCCTTGTGTGTACTAAATCGATATCCAGTATTTAAAGGGACACTGACAGGCCATTTGAGCATATAAAGTGATATAAACAAACAAACTAGTGCCTAAACTAGGCTATGCAACCTATCTTGACCCGGGTGTAAAATTTAAAACTTCACTTTTATTAAATTATATATAAAAAGGTTTCATGTGTATCTTATTTGGAACCAAACAAAAGAGAGATGCTTAAAAATACAGTCACCGCTCCGCCAATGTCTGCCAATATCTATTGTGATCGGTAAAGGAGGTGTGCACACTCTCCCTCCTATTTGTGTTTATCACAGGGCTCAGTGGTAGATTTTAGATCAGAACACCACTCTGCCAAGCCTCTACATAATAGCTCAAGCTAGGTAGCGAGCAATTTGTTATCAGGGCTCATAGGTGCTGGCGTTTAAAGTGTATGCAGTACTCTGTTTCTGCTGCACTTTAGCACCAAGAAAGGGAAGACCCTTTACTATGGTGATAGCCTGGGAGAGCGCACTAACAATAGCGCCCCCCCTGGCTGCAGTTTCAGCAATAAGCAAATGCTGCAACTGGACATTGATCAAACATTAGCCTCCTGACTTATACAATAGCCACCACCACTGAGCCCTGTGATAAAAACGAATAGGAGGGAGAGTGTGCACACCTCCTTTACCGATCACAATAGATATTGGCAGACATTGGCGGAGCGGTGACTGTATTTTTTAATCATCTCTCTTTTGTTTGGTTCCAAATAAGATACACATGAAACCTTTTTATATATAATTTAATAAAAGTGAAGTTTTAAATTTTACACCCGGGTCAAGATAGGTTGCATAGCCTAGTTTAGGCACTAGTTTGTTTGTTTAGTAAATACAACCTTACCCGGGTTAGGTCTTTGGGAATTTAGTTTATAAAGTGATATATGATTCTATTGGTCTTAATATGCTTAATAAAACTATACCAATATCACCCCTGGCTGCCTTTCCTTTACTTATAAAAAGCGTTTTTATCAATATGCTAATTACCTTACTTTGTGCCCAAGGGGCTGTCCCTCATTCAGGTTTGTGCCCAGCCGCGCCCCAACTGCCTCCTCCTAGCGCCGCCCAGCTCATTAGTATTCACTGCACTGGGCGGCTTTTTTTTCTCCCGACGCACTGAAATCCCGAGCATGCCCAGCAACATCTACCTGGCATCAGCCTCATCTTGTAGCTCCGCGCCTGCGCTGGATAATGTCACACAGAATTCTAGCAGCGGCTTCATCTTCTCTCTATGCGCCTGCACTGGCTTCTGTTATCGGTGCAGGCGCACGCAGGTACTGAAGTTGGAGGGTGCCGGGGACATTATCCAGCACAGGCGCGGAGCTACAAGATGAGGCTGATGCCAGGTAGATGTTGCTGGGCATGCTCGGGATTTCAGTGCGTCGGGAGAAAAAAAAGCCGCCCAGTGCAGTGAATACTAATGAGCTGGGCGGCGCTAGGAGGAGGCAATTGGGGCACGGCTGGGCACAAACCTGAATGAGGGACAGCCCCTTGGGCACAAAGAAAGATAATTAGCATATTGATAAAAACGCTTTTTATAAGTAAAGGAAATGCAGCCAGGGGTGATATTGGTATAGTTTTATTAAGCATATTAAGACCAATAGAAGCATATATATCACTTTATATGCCCAAAGGGTCTGTCAGTGTCCCTTTAAAGGAAAGGCTCCTCCACCCATTTTTCCCATATCATCATGACTTATTGGGAATTGACTGGCATGCAAGACTTTTTTATACTAAAAATATAGATACCTGAACAGAAACTAAAAAAGGCTTCACTATAGTCAATGGTGTGTGTTCGGAACTGTTCATTTCAGTAATGTGTCGGATCTGGCACTTTCCATTATATTCATTATTCTGATCTTCTAGTGGAGCAAACAACAAAAGTGACTAGCACTGATATGAATGTGGCCTAAACGGTAGCATGCGCATAGCTTATTTAATCACTATATGCTGATTCTTATTTCTTTTTTATTTAGTTTGGTGGTAACTTCTTTGGTATTTAGCTAGTTAGCTGATTCATATCATTTTTTGCATATCAAATACAGCATAAACAATAAATATTTTCCATTGAAAAACAAATACAAGACACAACTGTAAATCTAAAAGCACTGTATAATTATATAGTAATGACAAGTTGTGACTGTGCTGATGCAGAAAGCAATTTAAGGCACATCTGCATTATTCTCTTTCATTTGTTAAACTCTGTATTGTTATTCTTTTCTGAAAGGACATAATAATGTACAATTATGCTTTCAGTAGTGAAAAAAAAAATTGTTTTTTGTTTTGCTTTTAGACAATGTCATTCATGCAGATTTTAAATTGATTATTAATTTCTGAAACCAAAGTAATATGGTGACAAAAGAGCACCAAGTTGAGCTGTCTAAATGTATGCATTGCGCACTCTCATTTTTTTCACCAACGTACTAATGTACTGAACAAGTTATATTAAAGCTAGAGTAGGTGTATTCCTGGTTCCTTGTATCTTATATGGAATAGTATTAAGGATGAGCGAACCAGTTGCTATTTTTTGGATGGCAGATGAGCCCGAATATTTTCAGGTTAGTTTAGGATAAAACCACTAAAACAGCACCAAGTGCCATTTTAGTGCACGTGTCGGTGGGTAAAAAGCACTAGGGAGTAAGAAGAAGGGTTCTCACATGATCCTGAGAGGAAGTAGGGGGAGGGTTTGTCCTGATTGGCTCCCAGACTGACAGACAGCCTGTATGGGCCAATCAGTGCTGCAGCAGGCAGGGAGGTGCCCTAACAGAATGCTATTCTGTGTTGGGCTTTGAATGAGGGCAAAATTATGTTAGGGAGTCAGGGAGCTTATTGCCAGGGAGAGTGAATGGAAAGGATTTAAAAAAGAATTGAGTGTTTTGTGTAGAATATGAAAAAGCAGGGCATCTAATAGCCAAGGAGAGAGAAGATAGGAGCTGTGCCTGGCTGTGCGTGCTATCAGAAGTGCAGATCCTGCAGTGCAGCAGACCTCAAAAGCAGCTACCTGCAAGCAAATACTTACATTTGTTCCCCCATTTTCAAAGAAATCCTTTTTTTGTGGGTACAATTTAATTTAGCAGCATATATAGATGATAACTGCAGCAATACCCAAAGTGTAGCAGCAATCTACCTGTGTGTATTAAGATGAAATTGAGTATCAAGCCTCAGTAGTCCGTTTATGTATATTCTGTTTCCATATGGTTTCAATTTACATTAAAATTGGGAAAACCCGCTCAAAAATGTCATATTTTTTATTGTAGATTTTTAATATGAGTCTGCAATAAATCTTGTTGGCACACAATTCAGGGGACACAATTGCATTTTTAACCCCTTAGTAACATAATTAATTTTAGCCTTAAGGACCAGTAAAATTTTCCCTCTTTATGTTCTAGCAGTCATAACTTTTTAAATTTTTCTTCTAAATGTTTAATTTTTATTTTGCGGCATTAGTTGCAGGTTTTTCAGGAACCATTTTGGGGTATATATAGCATATTAAATAACTTTTGTTATTTTATTTTTAGGGGAAAATATAAAAAACAGCAATTTTACATTATTTTGTGGAATTTATTTTCCGGTGTTCACTGTGTGGTAAAAATAATGTAATTTTATTATGTGGGTCCATACACTGATTATAATACCACATTTCTATATATTTTTACTGTTTTTCCTTTTTATTTCCTCCTGCAGCCTATCAGCTCTGCATCTGTTCCATCATTCTCCTCCAGGCTGATGTGTGTGTTTGTGTGTATGGGGGGGTGGGGGTGCTTAAACTGCTCAGAGATATGGGCTTTGTATTGTTACAGACAATACCAGAATGACAGAAATATGTTCAGTACAGGAACATATATCACTAATAGAAATCGGGATGCTGTGAATGTGCAGCTGAAAGTGAAAGTAAAAGCAGGTTTTACCATGATTATTCCCAACTCGATTTCTAACAGTGATTTCTCCTATGTTGCTTGGACGTGCATGGAATGCCAGCTTTCAAACAATACCAGTTGCATGTATCTAGCTGCTAATATTCAGGAGGAACCAGCATCTAAAGCAGTCGTCGTCGTCGTCCCCCCTCCACTTTCTGGCCAAGCCCAGCTCAAGGAAGAACAGTTAAGTAGTTTTCCCACAGCCAGAGCTGGACTCCGGCAAAACATTTAGGTGGTTAAGCAGAATAAGTACATGATTACTGTAGCAATACCCAAGGTGTGGCAACAATCTACCATTGTGGATTATACAATTTGCGTACTCTAAGCTGACACAGGCTATTCCAAATTGGTTTTACATATAGTAAATTCCACGCAGTTTCCATTTACTTTTTTTTTTGGGGGGGAGGGGGTTAAATTTAATTAAGCTGCATATGTACATGATTACTGCAGCAATACCCATGGTTTCGCAGCAATCTACCTGTGTGTATTATGGTCAAATTGACCATCAAGCCTGAATCATCTGTTTATGTATATTCAGTTTCTACATGGTTTCAAGTTAAAAAATTTTGGGGGGCCGGGTTCAATTTAATTAAGCTGCATATATATGTGATTACTGCAGCAATACCCATATTGGGGTAGTATATTAAGATCCACTGATGTACCAGGCTATTCTAGGCAGAGGATTCCGCCTAACAGTGATCCCGGTGATGTCATCGGCACTAATAAGCGGTCTTTAGCGTTGCCATAGCCTCCACCTAGCAGTGTAAAAAGGTAAACAAACAGCCCTTGACCTGTGCGATGCAACGCAGAGCAAAGGAGAGCATCGTAGCATGAAATGCTCAGATGTTCCACTCAGAGGGGCTGAGTGGGGGAAGAAGGGGTTATGTCCGGGTTCAGCTCTGAACCTGGAAACCCCTGTAAATGCTCATGCTGTGCATTGAAGAGCTTTGGCACTGGAACTGTTCAATACAAGATTTTGAAAAACGTCAGAGTCAATTAAAGAAAGTGATCCAGCTTTTTCTAAGGGGATGCTGCTGTTAGTTAGGGCAGCACAAAAAGTGTGACAGATTCCCTTTAGTGGTCAATTTGTTTAAGGTGAAGGACTCTCAGGAAACTAGAGAAATAAAAAATGCAGGTGACTTTAGTACTCAACTGTTTTGCTGTTATACTGTCACATTTTATAACAATTTCCAATACAATTTGTGTACTGTAAGCTGACACAGGCTATTCCAAATTCGTTTTACATATAGTAAATTCTCATGAAACATTGGCATAAAGGGGTTGGATTTCCACCAATCAGGAGAGGACCTGTGTGTCAGTCACATTTTTATTTTCTGGAAATAAACAATAAATGTTTCTATATAATGACTACAAGCAGAGATCTTAAAAAACATAAGGACATTGAAAGTGCATTGGTATATGATTGAACCTCTATATAAGGTACAACAACTGATTTTTATGGGTCAAATCAAGTATTGTCAAAATAAATGCTGTTTTTGTTTTATTTCAACTTTTCTTAATATGATTTCTACCCAAAATTTAAATTTGGCGGCGTTTACATTGTTGGGTGATTTATAGCCGTTTTTTCTTTCAAATGACCCCTGCACTGCATACCTGACTAGGAAATATTTTCAGTAAATTCAGCGGCGTTTACATTGCTGGGTGATCTGTACCCCTTTTTTCTTTCACACTACCCATGCACTGCATACCTGACTGGGAAATATATTCTGTAAATTCGGCGGTGTTTACATTGCTGTGTGCTGTAGTTATATGCTGTACACTCTCTATGATGTCTCCATGATAAATCCGCAGTGTGGGGGCCCCATGTGGCTTCTACACACTTTCAAAATAATCCTTCAGCGGGGCGAATAGATGCCGGATGACTGGGACCCTCCACCATGACCCCTTTTTTCTTTCAAACTACCCCTGCACTGCAAACCTGACTGGGAAATATATTCTGTAAATTCGGCAGCGTTTAGTTTGGGAAATATATTCTGCACGCTGGTAGACGCGCTGCTGATGGCATTCCTACCTGACACCGAGGCCTCAGTGGAAGCACAAGGTGAAGGCAGAGGAGGAGGAAGAAGTCGTCAACGCAGCTGGGGCACCACCAGCACCACAGAAGGCAGGGTTAGCATGGCCGAAATGTGGAAAAGCTTTGTCAGCACGCCTCAAGAACCAGCACCACCAGGTGATATGCAACGTCTTAGCAGGAGGCAGCATTCAGCAAGATAGTGGAACAGTATGTGTGCACACGCCTACACGTACTAACTGATGGATTTGCCCCATTCAACTTCTGGGTCTCCAAATTGGGCACATGGCTTGAGCTTGCCCTACGCCTTGGAGGTGCTGGACTGCCCTGCAGCCAGTGTATTGTCTGAACGTGTGTTTAGCATGGCAGGGGGCGTTAACACAAACAAGCGCAGCCGCCTGTCCACAGCCAATGTGGACAAGCTCACATTCATTAAAATGAACCAGGCATGGATCCCACAGGACTTGTCCATACCTTGTGCAGAATAATCATGTATACTGGCCTCACCCAGCCTTTGTTATACTCCAGCGCACTTTCTCTATGTTTTCTTTTCTATATTTCCCAATGTTTTGGGGTCTACCCAAATAAAAATAAAAAATTGAGTTTTTTGGCGACTACCTCCTCCACCACTGCTTTCACCTACACCGCCACGTCCACCGCCTCCTCAACCTCCTACTCCATATGGACTGCCTCTTCCAAGTTCAAGAGTATAATTTTAAATTTTTATGTATTTTATGCTATTTTAAGTCATTTACCTATCCACATTTGTTTGCATGGCAATTATCCAGCTCTTACCCCCATTTTGCTTTCTTTTGCAGCCCTCTAACCCTTTCCATTACGTTTTTAGCGCCATTTTAGTGCCCCAAAATTCAGGTCCCCATTGACTTCAATGGGGTTCAGTTTCGGGGTTAAGTTCGGGTCAAGTTTGGGTCCCGAACTCGAACTTTGCGGCAAAGTTCAGCTGAACCCAGTGAACCCGAACTTCCAGGTGTTCGCTCAACTTTAATTTTGAGATATTGTTTTGAAACAGTAGCTACACCCTATATTAGTGATGGCGAACCTATGGCACGGGTGCCAGAGGTGACACTCAGCGTCCTCTCTGTGGGCACCCACACCCTGGAATAAGTCTATGGTGTACCAATATGCCTTAGACTTCTCCTGCCATTTTTCAGTGTAGGGTGCACTATGAACAGACAGTGCACTGAATGTAGGCAGGCTATCATAGCTAAATGATAAAGTACATGGAAGATATTGTATACTGGACTGTAGTATTCAGGTTAAATTGCCGTGTTGGCACTTTGTGATAAATAAGTGGGTTTTGGGTTGCAGTTTGGGCACTCAGTCTGTAAAAAGGTTCACCATCACTGCCCTATATATTAGTAAATCTGATTTTGGGGGGCGGGGCCTGACGGAGCATGGTGTAAGACGTGCGCCCGGGAGCTCCTCCAAAGATCCTGATTTCCAGCCTGTCTGCAGCTGACTGCCGCTGATTACCGCATTTACCGGGTGCCTGAGGTACTGCCTGTGGAGATAGCCGAGCCCCTGCAGAGATAATATGCCGAAAAAAGGCAAAACCCCGATGCGATCGGAGCGGGAGGCCCGAATCCAAGATGGCGCCGATGAGGAGGAGGGAGAGAGCGCCCCTGCAGAGTCAAGCCAGACTATCGCAGCACGTCTGGAGAGATTTGCACACAAGCCGACTGTTAGCTCTGGGGAATGGGGAGACTCAGAGGGTATACCTCAGCTCCTGAAGGTAAAGAAGACGCTGCTGCTGGTAAGCAGGCATTACAGGGTCCCCTCGGCAAGTGAGTGTGGAGGAGGCGGATGATCAATATCATGGGGAGGAAGTGGCAGAACCCACTTTAAAAGATGTGATGGCTGCTATAGCTAGTTGTAACCGCACTCTTAAAAGCCTGAACCTACAGTTTGGGGGCCTTAAAGAGGACTTGTCTATAATACGTCACGACTTGCACAAGGTGGCGGAGCGCACAACTGAGGTGGAGCGCAGAGCGTCGGATTTAGAAGATAGTGTACGACCGTTACAGGCAGCCGCGAAGATCAACGCTAAAGATATTGATGCATTATATGCTAAAACAGACGATCTTGAAAACCGCTCCCGCCGCAATAACATTAGGCTGGTTGGAGTGCCCGAAAAAGCGGAAGGCACAAACGCCACGGAATTTATTGAAAAGTGGTTAGCTGACAAGTTCAAAGATAGAGGCCTGACACCCTTTTACGCGGTGGAAAGAGCGCACCGGGTTCCTACCCGGCCGTTACCTCCTGGCCGTCCACCTCGCCCGATACTAGCGAAGCTGCTGCACTACAGAGATAGAGATGTTATCCTACGGCAATCCAGAGATCATCCAGAACTCAATATTAACGGAGCACCTGTCTCCATATTCCCAGATTATTCGTCAGAAGTGCAAAGAAGAGAGCCCGCTTTATTGAAATCAAGCGTCGACTCACGGGATTTACAAGTCCAATATTCCATGCTTTTTCCAGCAAAGCTACGGGTAGTGGCGTTTGGCTCTACGGTGTTTTTGACGACTCCGAGGCTGCACTACAGTGGCTCGATAAAAATGAGAAGCAACTCAGGCAACAAAACGTGGACACCTGATTATTAGCTGAATGAGGGACTTCAGCGCATATATTATGTTCTGCTGTTATTTACTGTTATGGACGCTGCAGAGATCTGGTAACCTTGCTGACAGGAGGACCCGATACGGGAGCGTGAGTTAAACAGCTCTTCTCGAATGGTCGAGAGGTTGACCGGCATCAAGGACATGAGTAGTGACCGTTATAGTGTCCGTTGGGCTGGGATACTATGTTTAGCCCTATGTTTTGAAGTTTCAAATTCAATGGTTTATAATGACTTGCTGTCATACACTGGGGGAGGGAGGGAAGGGGTATTCCGGTTCTCACAAAGGGAAAAGGCGAGATAGATGGTTTAGAGGCCTGCTGCTGAGTATTCTGTTGCTAAATTGCTATGGCTTTGGTGACTAGTGTACTCAGTTGGAATGTGCGGGGTATGTCGGATCATAACAAACGAAAAGCAATATTTCTATATTTAGCAAAACTTAAGCCGGCTATTTGTTGCCTGCAGGAAACCCATCTGCTAAGATCCAAAATACACTTATTACAAAAACCTTGGGTGGGTTACTCAGCTCACTCCGTGTACTCCGCATATTCAAGGGGCGTTAGTGTACTGGTAAATAAAAATCTGCGTTTTGAATGTATGCGTGAATGTATTGATATAGAGGGGAGGTATATATGTTTGTATTGTAAAATTAATGGACTGCGCCTTGTACTAACGGCAATGTATATTCCTCCGCCCTATTCTGCAGGACCGCTTCGTGCAGTGTTGGAGTTTCTGGCGGAATATCCTGATGTTCCTGGTTTGATTCTAGGGGATTTCAATAATGTAATTAACGAGGATCTAGACAAATGCAGAGTGTCTTCCAGTGGGCCACTAGGAAGAGTCACCCCATTTGGTAGATTGTTGAGCGAGGTGGGCCTTATAGATGTGTGGAGGGAAATGCACCCAGGGGAAAGGAAGTATTCCTGTTGCTCTTCTACGTATATGTCTCTATCTAGAATCGATTTGGGGTTGGCAAATGCATTCATGTTTCCATTGGTGCGTGGCTCTGAATATCTGGTCAGGACACTATCAGATCACTCTCCGTTGAGGGTGGATCTGATTCTGTCAGAGGAAACCAGACCGGGCCCGAGAGTGTGGCGACTTAACTCCTTTTGGCTGAACCTTATGGGGGATATGGAGGAAGTGAAGGCTGCCATGAAGGAATACTTCGCCATAAACACAGGTACAGCGCCCGTCCACCTAGTGTGGGAAGCCTCAAAGGCGTATTTGAGAGGGGTGTTAATTAAATCTATCAGTAGGATTAAGTCCAAATCTAGGGAACAAGACGCCCAATTGCAAGCGGATATGACAACCGCGGAGCTAGACTTTACGCACGACCCTAGTGCACACAATGGGGAAAGGTTGAAGCTGGCACAAGAGACGCTAAGATGTCACCTTTTACAGGTAGCGGAAAGGAAACGCATGTTCTACAAGCAGAGATTTTTTGAGGAAGGGGAGAAAGTGGGGCATATGTTATCTATGCTTTCTAAAGGGCAGCAGGGCTCTACTTGTATTACTGGACTGGTGGATGGGCATGGGCGACTTCAACATGACACTAGTAGTATATTGGGGATATTAAGCTCATATTATGCAACCTTGTACTCTTCTAAGCTGTCTTGCTCTGATTTGGATATTATGGGATTTCTACGAGAGGCTGACCTTCCGCAACTTTCACGGGAGGATAGAGATCTCCTGGATGCCCCATTGGATCTGGAAGAGCTTAGGGAGGCGGTGAGGTATATGGCGAATGATAAGGCACCGGGTATGGATGGTCTCCCTGCGGAGATATACAAAGCATGCTCTGATGTCCTACTCCTGAACTTTTGAAGGTGTTTAACCACTCCCTGGAGGTAGGGTGTTTGCCAGCTTCAATGCAGGAGGCAGTAATTGTGGTCTTGCCTAAGCCAGGGAAAGATCCGCATACTCCGGACTCTTATAGGCCTATTTCTTTGCTGTCTGTGGATGTGAAGATACTGGCGAAGGCCTTGGCTGCACGACTGTCTAAGGTAATACTATCTATTATCAACCCGGACCAGACGGGCTTTATGCCACAGAAATCCACCTCTATTAATATACGTAGAGTGTACGCCAGTCTGCAGATTCCTTCTGACAATGTGGGGGATAGAGCAATTCTCTCCTTGGATGCAGCCAAGGCCTTTGACAGTGTAGAGTGGAGGTTTTTGTGGTGCACACTTCATATGATGGGCTTTGGTCAGAGATTTATTTCTTGGGTCAAGGTTCTTTACTCCAGTCCCAGAGCAAGGATAAGGGCGAACGGGGGTCTGTCTGAGGGATTTCAATTGCAACGAGGCACAAGGCAGGGCTGTCCTCTGTCGCCATTGTTATTCGCACTGGCGATAGAACCCTTAGCCGCAATGGTACGCAAATCCACTGAGATACAGGGATTTATCTATGGGCCTGTACAAAATAAAGTGGCGTTATACGCGGATGACGCTTTGCTTTTTTGGGAGATACGTTAAAGTCTGTGGAAGCAGCCATGTCCCTTATAGACAGATTTACATCTGTATCAGGTTTGTCAATTAACTGGCATAAATCTGCAATAATGCTAATAGATGGTCAACCGAAATCGAGTGTCATTCTGGAAAAGGGGATTCCGTGTGTGGAGGAAGTCAAATATTTAGGCATAAAAGTTTCACCCAGAATTGCAGACTTTGAGACCCTGAACCTTTCCCCATTGCTGACAGCTTTTAGGAATAAGGGTAAAGCTTGGAGTAAATTGTACCTGTCGGTGGTGGGCAGGGCGAATCTAGTTAAGATGGTTTTGATGCCACAACTTTTGTATGTTTTACATAATGCCCGGTCTGGTTGCCTAAGGAACGGTTTAAATTGGTTAATTCTATATTTAGAGATATTATATGGCGTAAAGGACAAGCTAGGATCAAACTGGAGTTCTTACAATTGGGTAAGACGGAGGGAGGTCTGGCAGTTCCTAACCCCTGGGTGTATTACCTGGCTGCTCAAAGCCAACACTTTAAAGGGTGGCTTGATCTGGGATCTCAGGATATGACGGGACAAATATATAGATATTATTTGAAAGATAAAGAGCTGATGTTGCTACTGGAAAAGAAGCCGGTAGGGCCCGGGATTGCGATATGTCGAAATATGTACTTGGTGTGGCAACGAATTAAACAGGTGAGAGGAGTGTCAGGTATCACCGAATATACTCCATTGTGGCGTAATCCAGTCATGTCTGATTTTGCAGCCCTCTCGGGGTTTGAGGAATGGCAGAGGAGAGGTGTATCTAGGATTGGACATATTTTAGACAGCGGAGTACTTCGATCCTTCGCCAGTATACAAGAACTATATGGTATTCCACATAGACGATTTTACCAATACTTGCAGTTGCGACATGCATATGCCACTATGGTTAAAGGTGGGATGGAAATTTCTCAGAGAGATGTAGCGTTGCATCAAATTGTTTCTGGTAGTGCCAGTCGGAAACTGATTTCCTTGACATACAGGTTGTTGTTGGACAAGCACCTTGAATCTTACCCAGTAAATAGAGTGAGTAAGTGGGAGATGGATGTGGGTGTTCTCACGAAGGAACAATGGGCGGACATTCTGGAAGCAGTGCCCTTATCCTCTCTGAGTGAGAGTGGGAAGCTATCGCAGCTCTTTATAATCTATAGGGTGTATAAAACACCGGTTTTTCTGCACCGGGTGGGTTACCGTTCGGATGCCAAATGTCCACGTTGCGATGTAGATTCTGCTGATCTTATTCACATGCTGTGGACGTGCGGGGAGCTGAATGCCTATTGGGAAGAGGTGACTGCACTCGTCCACAGGGCGTATTTAGTACACGTTCCACTCGATCCCAAAATATGTGTTTTGGGGTATGTGTCTGACCTGGACACTGTACAAGTCTCTAAAATCGCTATTGGTAGAATACTGTATGTAGCTAGAAAATTGATAGCTCAGCACTGGATACAAAGAGAGCCTCCCACAATAGGGGAATTTAAACGTAAGGTGAATACCATGGTCACATACGAGAAACTCCTCTTTCAAAAAAGGGGATGTCCTAGTAAATTTGACAAATTGTGGGACCCCTGGATTACACGAATGTCTGTAGCAGCCCATGGGGACGTAGATAGGTGAGACCGGAATTCGAGTACGGGTGGGGGGAAGGGGCTTTGGGCTTAAAGTTATATGTTATTATAATCTGTCCCATTAATGTGAGAATGTATCTTTAATTTGTATTATCTGATTTTCTGTTACGAATCTGAAATGTCGTATATTACTTTATTGGGCACAGCTCAATACGTATTACATATAGTGATGTTTTATTCTTGGATAAATAAAAATTATCTGATTTAAAAAAAAAAAAAAAAAAAAAAAAAAAATCTGATTTTAGAGCACTAGTCAAGTTTAGTAATTATGCTTCACTGGTATTTTCTCTTTATTTGTAGCAGCCATATTTCCACAGTGACAAGAAGAACAGCAGAATGTATTATAACTTTTAAAAAACTGTCTCAAAAATTGATAAGTGAGGAAAGTAGGTAGGTAATTGGGCATAACTGTACTCACATGAAAAACAGAACTGCTGTCCGCCGTGGCCATATTCTTTTGCATTGTGCCGAACTTTGACCCTTCACACATCCATTAGGTAGGACAGGACAGCCAATTGAGAAGTTTAGCACATGGACACACCCCCACACTATAACAGAACCTGATCTGGCAGCCATTTTACATTCTGTGTTTTGCCAGAGTAGGGAGAGGTTGCTTTGTGGACCAGGGACAGGCTGTTAGGGACACCAAACGTTAGCTAATAGGGCCATAAAAGTCCTTTTAAGGACTGGTATAGATGTGCTATCAATAGGTAAGATATACTGAGGGGTGTGATATACTTAAAATATACTTTCTAACATAGAAAGTATATTATAGTGCATTTGTATTGTGCAACAGTTGTGTGCGGTTCTGCTGCGATACCGCACCTATATAGAGGGACAAGCACTATTGGAACAACTATTTGCAATGGGTGGGATATACCTGTTTCCCCCAAAAAAATTATTGAGGGGTGTGATATACCTTATTCCACAAAATACTGATTGAGGGCTGCAATATACCTGTTGCCCCAAATAAACAGGGTGGTGTGATATAACTGTTGTGGCAAAAAAAAATAATTGAGGGGTGTGATATACCTGCTTCCACAAAATACTGATTAAGGGGTTCGATATACCTGTTTCCACCAAATATTGATTGAGGCCTGCGATATACCTGCTTCCACAAAATACTGATTAAGGGGTTTGGTATACCTGCTTCCACAAAATACTGACTGAGGGCTGCGATATACCTGCTTCCACAAAATACTGATTAAGGGGTTTGATATACCTGCTTCCACAAAATACTGATTGAGGGCTGCGATATACCTGCTTCCAAAAAACACAGATTAAGGGGTTCGATATACCTGTTTCCACCAAATATTGATTGAGGCCCGCGATATACCTGCTTCCACAAAACACAGATTAAGGCGTTTGATATACCTGGTTCCACCAAATATTGATTGAGGCCTGCGATATACCTGCTTCCACAAAATACTGACTGAGGGCTGCGATATACCTGCTTCCACAAATACTGCTCTTCTCTAGGGACTTAAGCACAGTGTCATTTTTAAAATAACAGGCAGAGGAAGAGGCAGAACGTTCCCCCAGTGGTTGTAATGGTCGGGCACGTGCACCAGGAAGTAGCCTAAGTGGGAAGTTGGAGAAGGCGCGTGCGATTACTTCAAGAGGCGCACCAGAGTTGAATGAGTGGCTCACTCAGTCTTCCGCTTCTGAACTCTCCTCATCCTCTGTATCTGCACCCTCCTCACTCTCTGCTGTGTGCACCTCCAAATACACCACAATCACCACCATAGCCCCTCCACTTGAGTCAGAGGAATTATTTTCCCATCCATTCCCAGACCCGATGCGCAGCCATTCTTGACACTGGAAGAGGAGGTAGCAACGACCGCCACCCAGCGGTCTGACGACAGTACCCAGATCAGCCCAAGGAGGGAGGTCCCTGCTGTTGCTGCCTACCCTGAGATCTCAAATGTCAGTGGTGGTGAAGGTGACGATGATGATGACGTGTCGATGGGCGTCACGTGGGTGCCCACAAAAGAGGAAGAGGAGGGGAGTTCAGAGAGAGAGATGGAGCAGCAGAGTTTGCAGGGCACAGGAGGCAAAAAACAGACTGCAAATGTATCTGGAGTGAGCCATCCACCATGCACGGTCACTTCTGTCACTCCCAGGATGCCGACACATGGCTCCGCAGTGTGGGCTTTTTTTAACATGTCAGCTGCTGACAATAGTGTTGCCATCTGCAGCCTGTGCTGTCAATGTATAAGTCGCGGTAAGCCTAACACTCACCTAGGGACAACCGCTTTAAGAAAGCACCTGGTCTCCCATCACCGAGCCCAGTGAGAGCAACACCATCAGAACCCACAAAGCCCCATCTGGCAGAAGGCAGGCTTCCGTGGCTCAAATGTTCGAACGTAAAAAGTTGATGACTCCAGATAATCCTCTTGCCCAACGGCTGACTGCTGGCTTCTGGGAACTGCTAGCCTGCCAACTACTGCCATATAAACTGGTAGACTCGGAGGCCTTTAGAAAATTTGTGGCCATTGGCACACTGCAATGGAAGGTCCCCAGAAGGAAATATTTCTCCCAAAAGGGCATACCAGAGCTATATGGCCACGTTCAGCGGCAAGTGAATATATCTCTGGTGCACAGTGTCAGTGCCAAGATACATCTGACCACAGACACGTGGTCTAGCGAACACAGGCAGGGAAGGTACATAACATAACTTTTACTGCCCACTGAGTGAACCTTCTGATGGCTGTCAAGCATGTAACTCGTGGCTCTCGTGTGGATTTGGTGTTGTCGCCAAGGATTGCATGCAGGCCTGCCTCTTCTTCTCCTCCTCCTACTCCATCCTCCATCTCCTCCTCGGCTGACTCCTCCTTTTCCACTGCTACCGCCTCTTCTGCTGAGCCCCCAAGCTCCCCAGAACCTATTCGACGTCCAAGGTGAGACGTTGCCATGCTGTGCTGCGGCTGTTGTGCCTGGGAGCCAAGTGCCACACCGGTCCTGCACTGCTTTCAGCTCTGTGGACACAGGCCGATCAGTGGCTAACCCTGCTCATTTTAACAGTTGGTAAAGTGGTGTACAACAACGGTGCCAATCTGCTGAGCACGCTGAAACAGGGCAAAATGACACATGTGCTGTGCATGGCACACATCCTGAACTTTGTCGTGAATTGATTCATTGCCAAATACCCCGGGGTCCAGGATGTCTTGTGGCAGGCCAGGAAATCTCTGGCCGTTTTAGAAGATCTTACATGGCCATGGCTCTCCTTGCTGACATTCAGCGGCGACACCACTTGCCTGTCAGATGTCTGATTTGTGAAAGCCTGACGGGCTGGAACTCCACCTTGTATATGCTTGATAGGCTGCTTCAGCAGCAACATGATGTTAATGTCTACCTGTACGAACTCTGCAGCAGGACAGGTTCTGGGGAGCTTAGTTTCTTTTCACCGCGCCAGTGGCTGCTCATGCGCGACGCATGCAGACTTCTGCGGCCATTTGATGAGATCACCAAACTGGTTAGTCACAGCCAGGGCGCCATCAGTGACAATGTACCTTACGTCTTCTTTCTGGAGCGTGCATTGCCTTGTGTCATTGATCAAGTGGTCAAAGAGCAGGAGCTGGGAGAGGAGGAAGTCTAAATGCTGAATGAATTTCCAGGGGAGGCTACTCTATCTGAGACAAGTCAGAAGGAGTATGAAGAGGAGTCAGAGGAGGATGGTGGCTGGGGGAGGAGGAGGAACAAGAAGAGCAGGCTTTGAGGGGGACTTTAAACTTTTCGGGGATCCCTGGTGTTGTCTTTGGCTGGGGGAGGAGGACGACATTCTCCTGGGCGATGAGCAGGAGCCAGGGAGCTCCACCGCTTCCAATTTAGTGCAAATGGGGGCCTTCATGCTCCAGTGTTTGAAGAGGGACCCCCATATAAAAAGTATAAAGGACCAGTACTGGGTGGCAACTTACTTAGACCCCTGGTACAAACACAAAATGGCCGACATGTTACCAGCATCACAGAGGGCTGGCAATATGCAGCATTTCCAGGCCTTGCTGCGAGAGATGCTGCAGTCTGCTGTTGCGGGCGCTGGCAGAGGAATTTCCACCCACAGCGAAACAGGTGCGGGTACCAATCCTACCACACCTGCAAGAAGAGGGCAGTTTGAAGACGTGTTGGTCACTTCGGATATGAGATCATTCTTGCAGACAACCCATCTTCAGCCGCCCTCCAGATCCAGCCACTACATCGGGTTAACGGCCGATGTGGAAGCTCTGAGAAGCGAGAAACCCCTGGACTACTGGGTGTGCAGGCTTGACCTGTGGCCAGAGCTGGCACAATTTGCCATTTAACTCTTGGCTTGCCCCTAGCCGAGTGTCCTGTCCGAAAGGACGTTCAGCGCAGCAGGGGGGATCGTGACCAATAAGCTCACTCGACTAGCTCACGACAGTGTGGACTACCTCACATTTCTAAAAATGAATGAGGCATGGATCTCGGAGGAATTCAACACATGTGACGACCATGTTTAATTTAATTTCATCATGCCAGCCCACACATATCCGCCACCTCCCAGAACAAAGAATGGTCCTTGTATTATGTATATACAGCGGCAAAAAGGGCCTTTTCTGTCAGGTGAATGCCTAATTTTTGAGGCCTGTACTCCTACAGTAATATTTGTATCCAGTGACCAGCTAATGTACCTCCAGCCACATCATCACAAGTTTTTTTCTGTTAGGTGAATGCCTAATTTTTGGGACCCTTTTTGGGGTTTAAGTGCTATGTTGAAAAGCCTTTAAGTGGCTTTTCTCTGTGGAAAAAGATAAATATATACGCAGATCCCTTTTGTTATTTACGCTAAAATCATTTGCAGTCATTTCTGGTTAAAGAGTATAGGACGGTATTTCAGTAATACATGAAAAATATAAATGCACTACACATTTGCAGTCATTTCTGGTGAAAGAGTATAGGGCGGTATTTCAGTAATACACAAAAAATATAAACGCACTGCACGTTTGCAGTCATTTCTGATGAAAGAGTGTAGGGCGGTATTTCAGCAATACACGAAAAATATAAACGCACTGCATATTTGCAGTCATTTCTGGAGAAAGAGTATAGGACGGTATTTCAGTAATACATGAAAAATATAAACACACTGCACATTTTTAGTGATTTCTGGTGAAAGAGTATAGTGCGGTATTTCAGTAATACACGAAACATTTAAACGCACTGCACGTTTGCATTCATTTCGAGTGAAAGAGTATAGGGTGGTATTTCACTAATACACGAAAAACCAAAAAGTTATTTCTAGTGAAAGCGTATAGGGGCGTATTACAGTAAAAAAAGGAAAATATATATGCACTGTTGCAGTTATTTCTGTTGAAAGCGTATAGGAGCATATTACAGTAAAAAAATACAAATATATATACGCACTGCACTGTTGCAGTTATTTCTGGTGAACGTGTATAGGGGCGTATTTCAGTCCAACAAAAAATATATTCTCTGGTCACTTCTGCAGTTATTTCTGATGAAAGCGTATAAACGCACTGCACGTTTTTAGTCATTTCTGGTGAAAGAGTATAGGGCGGTATTTCAGTAATACACTAAACATTTAAACACACTGCACGTTTGCATTCATTTCTGGTGAAAGAGTATAGGGCGGTATTTCACTAATATATTTATTTAAATTGCTATATTGTGCCTACTCTTGGCTCCTGGATTAGATCTAAAACTTAACTTTTAATAACTTCTTAGCTTAACTCTATATTAAAAGCTGAATGCTCGCTTGCCTGACTGGCTATCACTATCACTATATCTTGCGAGTGCCACTCCACTACTATTAAGGGAGAGGGTGGCGCACTATCTCCCTTTACTGATTTAAGTGTATCCAGGTATAGCGATCATATGTTTAAAATCACTGCACACTATCCCCGACATGTTTCGCCTGAACAGGCGTCCTCAGGGTATCGGACGCTATCCGATACCACTGAGGACGCCTGTTCAGGCGAAACTATGTCGAGGATAGTATGCAGTGATTCTAAACATATGATCGCTATACCTGGATACACTAAACCAGTAAGGGGAGATAGTGCGCGACTCTCTCCCCTAATAGTGGTGGAGTGGCACTCCGAAGATATGGTGATAGTGATAGCCAGTCAGGCAAGCGAGCATTCAGCTTTTAATATAGAGTTAAGCTAAGATTATTAAAAGTTAAGTTTTAGATCTAATCCAGGAGCCAAGAGTAGGCACAATATAGCAATTTAAATAAATATACTTATAGCCTCTGCTCACTGGAGGGAATGTTGATATAATATGTATTTCACTAATACACGGAAAACAAAAAAAGTTATTTCTAGTGAAAGCATATAAGGGCGTATTACAGTAAAAAAAGGAAAATATATACGCACTGTTGTAGTTATTTCTGTTGAAAGCGTATAGGGGCATATTATAGTAAAAAAATACAAATATATATATGCACTGCACTGTTGCAGTTATTTCTGGTGAAAGTGTATAGGGCGTATTTCAGTCCAACAAAAAATATATTCTCTGGTCACTTCTGCAGTTATTTCTGGTGAAAGTGTATAGGGGCATATTTCAGTACTACAAGAAAAATATATTCTCAGTTCACTTCTGCAGTTATTTCTCTTGAAAGCGTATAGTGGCCTCTTTCAGTCCAACAAGAAAAATATATTCTCAGGTCACTTCTGCAGTTATTTCTGGTGAAAGCGTATAGCGGCGTATTTCAGTAGTACAAGAAAAATATATTCTCAGTTCACTGTTGCAGTCATATCTGGTAAAGCCTTTACTGGCGTATTGCAGTAGAAAAAGAAATATACATTCGCCATTCGCTGGTGCACTTATATGTAGAAAAACCTTTAGTGACGTATATCAGTAGAAAAATAAATATACATTTGTCATTCGCTGCTGCACTTATATCTTGAAAAACCTATATTGACGTATAGCAGTAGAGAAATAAAAATATATTCAGCGTTCACTGTTGCAGTTATATGTGGTAAAGCCTTTAGTGTTGTATTTCTGTAGAAAAAAAAAAGATATATTCAGCTTTCAGCGCTGTAGTTATATATGGGAAATTCCTTTTTGTGGTATGGACCGAATTACGTTGTGGTGAAATTTCATGTTGTGTTTCACACACTGCGCGCTTACGTGATGACGTCCATAAGAGCGGTGCACCAATAGAGGTGAAAACACTATGCACTAACCCTGCGCAAAATGCAAACTAATTCACACCAACCCACACCTATCTGCAGTATTGCTTACTGGACACTACGGGAACTTTTCTGCAGCACAGAAACCGCACGAGGACCGCATCTCGCTCTTCCGGCGCGGACCTACTTCCTCCACTACGTCCCGTTCACTTCAGATCACTCCGCCTTAGGCACCGTTGGATTTTTGAAACTGACAGACAGCCTATTACCCTCTGTTGAAAAGCCTTTAGTGGCGTATATACGTGGAAAAAGAAAAAGCTAGTCGGCGATCAGCGCTGCAGTTATATGCGGTAAAATCTTTTTTTAATTATTTCATTGGAAATAAATCTTGTATTCTGCATTAATCGATGCACTTATATGCTGTAAAATCTTTTTTTTAAATATTTCGGTGGAAAAAATCTTGTATTCAGCATGAAGCGCTGCACTTATATGCGGTAAAATCTTTTTTGAATTACTTCATTGGAAAAAAATCTTGTATTCTGTGTTATGCGCTGCACTTAAATGCGTTAAAATCTTTTTTGAATTATTTAATTGGAAAAAAATCTTGTATTCTGCATTAATGGCTGCACTTATACGCGGTAAAATCTTTTGTGAATTATTTCGGTGGAAATACAAATTTCCACCTCCTCCATTAACTTCTTCATCTCTTCATTAATATCAGACACACTAACTTTACACCTCCCCCCCTCACAGCTATATATATAGGTGGTGCCAGCACCACCTAGGAGCGAATAAAGGTAAATGATACTGCCAAACTGTAAAAGGGAATTACAGCATGATACCACAATACATTTGATATGGCATCCGAGAGCACGTAAAAATTTTTTTGCTTTGGGGCCCAGTCACTTCTAGCTATGCCCCTGGTGGTGCCCATATTTAAAACAGGCTCTAGGTCCCCCACAGTTAATTATAGACCGGTAAGCTTAACTTCTGTTGTGGGAAAAATGTTTGAAGAACTCTTATGGGACTTTATACAGGAGTATGTGACTGTTATTATTATCATAAGTGAGAACCAGCATGGGTTTACCAAGAACATAAGTTGTCAGACTAACCTGATTTCTTTTTATGAGGAGGTGAGTAGAAGCCTGGACAGAAGGGCGGCTGTCCCTCAGATATTTAATAGATAAAATAAGGTCTTTAGGCCTAGAAAGTATAGTTTGTTACTGGATTGAAAACTAGCTGAAGGACAGTGTCCAGAAAGTTGTAGTCAATGATTTCTATTCTGAATAGTCCCTGGTTATAAGTGGTGTACCCCAAGATTCGGTGATAGGTCCCCTGTTATTTAATTTATTTATTAATGATATTGAGGATGTAATTAATAGCACTGTTTCTATATTTTTTTAAGAGATAACAAAGCTGTGTAGTACTGTGCAGTCTATGGAAGATGTCCATAATCTACAAGCTGACTTGGACACAATGAATGAGGTTCAGTGTAGAAAACTGTAAAGTTATGCATCTGGGTAATAATCTATGTGCATCATATGTCCTAGGGGGAGTAACACTGGGAGAGTCACTTGTACATTATAGATTAAATTACAGCATACAATGTCAATCAGCTGCTTCTAAGGCTAGCAGGAAATTGTCATGTATCAAATGAGGAATGGACTTGTGGGACAGGGATGTATTATGACATTACAAAGCTTTGGTGGGTCTTATATGGAATATACAGTTCAGATCTGGGCTTCTTTACTGTAAGATTTGTAAATCTGTGAAATAGTTTTCATTGGATGTGGTCACAACAGGAATAGTGGACGGTTTAAAAAAAAAGCTTAGATGAATTCTTAGAATTAAATAACATTAATGCATATGAAAATAAGTAGAACTCTGGCTCTCAATCCTCTTTTGTAAAGTTCACATCCCCACCTATCCTTTGGTTGAATTTGATGGACCTTTGTCTTTTTTTAACCCTATTAAGTATGTAACTATGATGATCAGCTGTCACTTTTGCAGCATATTCAAACAATATCAGTGACAACTAATTGACACACTAATTTAAAAGTTCAAAAAATATCAAAAACATATCCAGCTAAGACACAGAAAATATTAGATTTATTTTTTTCATTCAGTACTTTATATGTGCTGTACTATAAAAATGTACTATGAAAAAACTGGGATTTCCCTATTGTCTTATATTGTCTTATATATATATGTGTATATAATCTCTGTTTCTGCTACACTCCAGCACTAGGAAAAGGACGATTCCTTATTTTGGTGATAGCCTGGGAGAGCGCACTAACAATAGCGCCCCCCTGGCTACAGTTTCAGCAATAGCAAATGCTGTAGCTAGTTACAGATTAAAAATTAGCCTCACGGCTTATACAAAAGCTACCACAACTGAGCCTTGAGACAAAAGTGAATAGGCAGGAGAGTGTGCACACCTCCTTTACCTATCACAGTAGATATTGGCAATTACTGGCGGAGTGGTGACTGTATTTTTAATCACCTCTTTTTTGTTTGGTTCTAAATAAGACATATATGAAACATTTTACATATATCATAATAAAAGTGAAGTTTTAAATTTATACCCGGGTCAAGATAGGTTGCATAGCCTAGTTTAGGCATACGTTTGTCTCTTTCACACAAGAGGCGGGTGCGTTGCGGGAAAATGCGCGATTCTTCAGCGCGAGTGCAAAGCGTTTTAATGCGTTTTGCACGCGCGTGGGAGAAATCGGCATGTTTGGTACCCAGACTCAAACCCAGACATCATCACTGAAGTTCGTGTTTGGGTTGAGTATTCTGTAGATTTTATTATTTTCCCTTATAACATGGTTATAAGGGAAAGTAATAGCATTCTCAATACAGAATGCTTAGTAAAATGTGGATGGAGGGGTTAAAAATAAAAATATTAACTCACCATATCCACTTGATCGCATAGTTTGATCTCTTCTTCATTCATTAGCTGTCGGCTAAAGGACCTGTGATGACGTCACTGAGCTAATCACATGATCCATCACCATGGTGATGGACCATGTGATTGGGCCATGTGATGTGACGTCCCCACAGGTCCTTTAGCTGGCAGCTAATGCTTGAAGAAGAGTGAAGAGATCGGCAACTACGCGATCAAGTGGATAAGGTAAGTTAATTTTTTTATTTTTAACCCCTTAATCCACATTTTACTAAGCATTCTGTATTGAGAATGCTATTATTTTCCCTTATAACCATGTTATAAGGCAAAATAATAAAGATCGGGTCCCGTCTCTTTTGCAACCTTGCGGGAAAATCGCACTGCATCTGCACTTGATTGCGGATGCTTGTGATTTTCCCGCAGCCCCATTCACTTCTATGGGGCCTGCGTTGAGTGAAAAATGCACAATATAGAGCATGCTGCGATTTTCACGCAACACAGAAGTGATGCATGAAAATCACTGCTCACGTGCATAGCCCCATAGAAATGAATGGGTCAGGATTCAGTGCGGGTGCAATGCGTCCTCCTCACGCATTGCACCCGCGCGGAAAACTCGCCAGTGTGAAAGGGCCCTAAGTGATACTGGCACTGATCAGAGACCAGGTTTGGCATCTACGTGGTACTGCTACTAAAACCTGAATAAACAAATGACCAATGTGCAAAAAGCCCTTCATAATGAAAAGTAATAGTGTGTCATAGTGACTCAATTTTAGGGCCTGTAAGACTAAGTCATAAAGAGTGTATACTCCCTAACCAAAGGAGAAACTACAAAGAAACAATTGGAGCACACTCAAAAAATGTAGAGAAAATATACTTTATTCCAAAATACAATTGTAACAATATACTAAAAAATTACATTAAAAAGACAAGGGGGACAGAGGAAAAGGACACCACCCTGCCGGGGCCCTCAATTTCATTACAGTACATGGATATGTATCAATACCCCACCCAAATGTAAACCCTATAAGGGTATACAGCAAATATGCGGATCTCAAAAAATATATACACCGTGCAACACAATGGATGCACTATAAAGGGTGGGGTATATAATACATAGAGTATCAGAACAATAATTAACACACATCAAGACGGAATACCCGAACACTATAATGTTGAATACAAAACCACATAGCACTCTGCTAAAAATCTAACATTAGTATCATTGTTAGGTAAAAATATCAATAAAGTATCCCACAGAAAACCAACCAAGACTGCAAATGACAGTCATCTGGTTCTGTGGTATGCAAAGTACAAGAGCAGGTGCATGAAAAGCTATACAAAAGCTTACCGCCTGGTGTGTGAATCAGTGGGGCACAGGCAGGGATGGCGCCGACCCCGACGCGCGTTTCGGCGTACCTTCGCGCGTCGGGGTCGGCGCCATCCTTGCCTGTGCCCCACTGATTCACACACCAGGCGGTAAGCTTTTGTATAGCTTTTCATGCACCTGCTCTTGTACTTTGCATACCACAGAACCAGATGACTGTCATTTGCAGTCTTGGTTGGTTTTCTGTGGGATACTGTATTGATATTTTTACCTAACAATGATACTAATGCTAGATTTTTAGCAGAGTGCTATGTGGTTTTGTATTCAACATTATAGTGTTCGGGTATTCCGTCTTGATGTGTGTTAATTATTGTTCTGATACTCTATGTATTATATACCCCACCCTTTATAGTGCATCCATTGTGTTGCACGGTGTATATATTTTTTGAGATCCGCATATTTGCTGTATACCCTTATAGGGTTTACATTTGGATGGGGTATTGATACATATCCATGTACTGTAATGAAATTGAGGGCCCCGGCAGGGTGGTGTCCTTTTCCTCTGTCCCCCTTGTCTTTTTAATGTAATTTTTTAGTATATTGTTACAATTGTATTTTGGAATAAAGTATATTTTCTCTACATTTTTTGAGTGTGCTCCAATTGTTTCTTTGTAGTTGCTACTAAAACCTGTTGGATCACTGCGATTTGCACCTGCAGGTCACTGTGGCTGGTACTTGTGGAGACTGTTTTTGGCATCTGTTGCTGGTACTTTTTGAGAGAGTGGCAAAAACTTATAAGAGCTCTGGCTTGCATTTATGATAACTCTTTGGCTGACACAATGGGGACATTGTGGCTGATGCTTCTATGGGTGTACTTTCTGGTTAACATGGTTGGCACTGATGGAGAAAGTGGGAGAAAGCTATGGCGACATATTGGCTGGCACTTAAAGGAAAAAAAACGACTGGCACAATAGGAATATTGTGGCTGTCAATATTATATGGTCACTGCAGACATTGTGGTTACATGAACAATATGTGTGGGCACATTCATAAAGCAGCATGTTAAAAATCTCGTGCAACTTACATGTATGTCATTGGGAGGGTTGTACAATGATTTTGGATTTTAGAATAATAGAGAGAAATGTTATATAATAGATTTCATATACTGTGCTTTATTAGCTAGAGTAAAAGCTGACTCATAGTTCAATTGAACTTGGCCTAGCTGTCAGCTTCAATTAAATCAAAATGACAGGTAATCCACTAATGATCTGAAATAGGTGAGACCTGAATTGTTTAAGCTTCCCTAAAGGTAAGCCATGCTTATGACAACAAATATGCAGAAATCAAAAATGTAACTTAATATAAGCAGTTTTCCCATACAGAAAATAAGGAAAAGAAAATGAATAAATGGAGCACAAGATGTAACGTGAACTCGTCAGGTAATTTCTGCTGCCCAATATTAGAATGGAATATGATAGAGAAGGAGAAGCCGAGCTCCATATTATATAGGTTTATATGATTTGGAGCAGGATTTCTTAGTAAATCCTGACAGGACTCCCAGAACAGACGTGCATGCAGCTACAAAGGCATCATATACAGTAGTATTTTTATTAGTGAAGCTACCTCCCCAGGGGTGGACTGGCCATAAACCCTACAGGGAAATTTCCAGGTGGACTCATAGGCGCTGGCCGATATATAGTGATCTGATGTTCTAAGCATCACATAATGCTAGGCGCATCATGACCTATGAATCTGGCTGCCAGCAGTAACAGGCCTTCTGCATTTAACTGAATCGCCCACTTCAGGATGGTAATCCAGTTAAATACAAGAGATGACCAAAGTTTTTAAAAATTTGTTTCATTCGTTTAGTAGAATTTTTCGAAAAAATTCGCTTTAATCCGAATTAATTTGTCATGAAGCGCATTTAATCAGGTCTATCCCGACCTGCGGTTAAACTTTAGGGAGTCCTTTCTGGTAGCGAAACAGTTACTGTGTATCTGAATGACAGCCAGGTCACATATATGAATGCACGCATCATAGTGCAGGCCACCAACATTCCTAGCTAACCCCTAGCTAAACAAAAACAAAAAAATAATAAATATACAGCATCTTTCAGTCTAGCAAAAAAAAAACACGCTGCATGCCCCTGCAGGGGTCCCAATGACTCTTTAGTGGAACAAAATAAGGAAATGGAGGCAGCACCAATAAAGTAGTGGAGAAAAAGGTTATTTTATTAATCATTGTTATGGCAGTGCAAACAACTGCGTTTGAATCCCTTCTGTTAGATGTAGAATAACTGTGCATTACTATTAGGTAGAGATGAGCGAGCACCTGGAAGTTCGGGTTCGGGTTCGGGAAGTTCGGTCGAACTTCCCGGAAAAGTTCGGGTTCGGGATCCGAACTCGACCCGAACTTTATCCCAAACCCGAACCCCATTGAAGTCCAGGAAAGGGCTAGAGGGCTGCAAAAGGCGGCAAAATGTAGGTAAATGCCGTGCAAACAAATGTGGATAGGAAAATGAAGATAAAATAAAATGAAATAAATAAAAATTAACCAAGATCAATTGGAGAGAGGTCCCATAGCATAGAATCATGCGTCATATCACCCACCACTGGAGAAGGCCACTTTCAGTTATTTCGGCCCCAGCACCCAGAAAGAGGAGAGAGGTCCCACAGAAAGGAATCATGCGTCATATCACCCACCACTGGAGAAGGCCACTTTCAGTTATTTCGGCCCCAGCACCCAGACAGAGGAGAGAGGTCCCACAGCAAGGAATAAGGCGTCATATCACTCACCACTGGAGAAGGCCACTTTCAGTTATTTAGGGCCCAGCACCCAGACAGAGGAGAGAGGTCCCACAGCAAGGAATCATGCATCATCTCACCCACCACTGGAGAAGGCCACTTTCAGTTTTTTCGGCCCAGCACCCAGACAGAGGAGAGAGGTCCCACAGCAAGGAATAAGTTGTCATATCACCCACCACTGGAGAAGGCCACTTTGAGTTATTTTCGGCCCCAGCACCCAGACAGAGGAGAGAGGTCCCACAGCAAGGAATCATGCGTCATATCACCCACCACTGGAGAAGGCCACTTTCAGTTATTTCGGCCCCAGCACCCAGACAGAGGAGAGGTTCATTTAACTTTGGGTTGCACCGCAAGATCATGGTAAAGTTAAACAAATGAGGATTCAATAAAGAAGTGCCCCGGAGTACAAGAATACATGGTTGAGGGGGAGGCAGTTATATATGTCTATTCTGCACAAGGGAGGCACAGGTCCTGTGGGATCTATGCCTGGTTCATTTTTATGAACGTCAGCTTGTCCACGTTGGCTGTGGACAGGCGGCTGCGTTTTTCAATAATGACGCCCCCTGCCGTGCTGAATACACGTTCAGACAAAACGCTGGCCGCCGGGCAGGCCAGCACCTCCAAGGCATAAAATGCTAACTCTGGCCACGTGGACAATTTGGAGACCCAGAAGTTGAATGGGGCCGAACCATCAGTCAGTACGTGGAGGGGTGTGCAGACGTACTGTTCAACCATGTTAGTGAAATGCTGCCTCCTGCTAACACGTTCCGTATCAGGTGGTGGTGCACTTAGCTGTGGCGTGGAGACAAAACTTTTCCACATTTCTGCCATGCTAACCCTGCCCTCAGAGTAGCTGGCCGTGACACAGCTGCATTGGTGACCTCTTGCTCCTCCTCTGCCTTCGCCATGGGCTTCCACCTGTTCCCCTGTGACATTTGGGAATGCTCTCAGGAGCGCGTCCTGCTGTCGTTGCGCAGGCACAGCAGCATGTAGTCACTCATGTGTGCCAGGCTCCCCAGAGATAAGGACAGGCTGTCCTCTGTGGGAGGCGTATCGTCATCGTCCTCCGTATCCCCCCAGCCACACACCAGTGATGGGCCTGAGCTGTGCCGGGTGCCACCCCGCTGTGAACCTGCTTCATCCTCATCCTCCTCGTCCTCCAGTAGTGGGTCCTGGCTGGCCACATTTGCACATGGCCTCTGCTGTTGCCAAAAGCCTCCCTCTGAGCCACTTCTAACAGACTGGCCTGAAAGTGCTAAAAATGACCCCTCATCCTCCTCCTCCTCGTGGGCCACCTCCTCTTCCATCATAGCCCTAAGCGTTTTCTCAAGGAGACATAGAAGTGGTATTGTAACGCTGATAATGGTGTCATCGCCACTGGCCATGTTGGTGGAGTACTCAAAACGGCGCAACAGGGCACACAGGTCTCGCATGGAGGCCCAATCATTGGTGGTGAAGTGGTGCTGTTCCACAGTGCGACTGACGCGTGTGTGCTGCAGCTGAAACTCCACTATGGCCTGCTGCTGCTCGCACAGTCTCTCCAGCATGTGCAAGGTAGAGATTCACCTGGTGGGAACGTCGCAAATGAGAAGGTGAGCGGAGAGGCCGACGTTACGCTGTAGTGCAGACAGGCAATCAGCGGCAGGATGTAAACGTAGGAAGCGCGCACAGATGGCCCGCAATTTATGCAGCAGCTCTGACATGTTGGGGTAGTTGTGAATAAACTTCTGCACCACCAAATTCAGCACATGCGCAAGGCAAGGGATGTGCGTCAAACTGGCTAGTCCGAGAGCTGCGACGAGATTTCGCCCATTATCGCACACCACCAGGCCGGCTTGAGGCCCACCGGCAGAAACCACTAAAGGATTGCTATTTTGGCAAGTGAATTTAACCCCAGAACAAAATATATGTTTTGGCGGACACTATTATAGTTTGCCAGCCACAGCTGTGACACCAGATTTATGGTATTGCTATTTTGACAATTGAATTTCACCCCAGAACAAAATATATGTTTTGGTGGACACTATTATAGTTTGCCAGCCACAGCTGTGACACCAGATTTAGGGGATTGCTATTTTACCAATTGAATTTCACCACAGAACAAAATATATGTTTTGGCGGACACTATTATAGTTTGCCAGCCATTGCTGGGACACCAGATTTATGGGATTGCTATTTTGGCAAGTGAATTTTACCCCATAACAAAATATATGTTTTGGCGGACACTATTATAGTTTGCCAGCCAGTGCTGGGACACCAGATTTAGGGGATTGCTATTTTGGCAAGTGAATTTAACCCCAAAACAAAATATATGTTTTGGCGGACACTATTATAGTTTGCCAGCCAGTGCTGGGACACCAGATTTACGGGATTGCTATTTTGGCAAGTGAATTTCACCCCAGAACAAAATATATGTTTTGGCCGACACTATTATAGTTTGCCAGCCATTGCTGGAACACCAGATTTATGGTATTGCTATTTTGGCAATTGAATTTCACCCCAGAACAAAATATATGTTTTGGCGGACACTATTATAGTTTGCCAGCCAGTGCTGGGACACCAGATTTACGGGATTGCTATTTTGGCAAGTGAATTTCACCCCAGAACAAAATATATGTTTTGGCCGACACTATTATAGTTTGCCAGCCATTGCTGGGACACCAGATTTATGGTATTGCTATTTTGGCAATTGAATTTCACCACAGAACAAAATATATGTTTTAGCGGACACTATTATAGTTTGCCAGCCAGTGCTGGGACACCAGATTTATGGTATTGCTATTTTGGCAAGTGAATTTCACCCCACAACAAAATATATGTTTTGGCGGACACTATTATAGTTTGCCAGCCAGTGCTGGTACACCAGATTTATGGTATTGCTATCTTGGCAATTGAATTTCACCCCAGAACAAAATATATGTTTTGGCGGATACTATTATAGTTTGCCAGCCAGTGGTAGGACGCCAGATTTAGGGGATTGCTATTTTGGCAAGTGAATTACACCGCAGAACAAAATATATGTTTTGGCGGATTCTATTATAGTTTGCCAGCCAGTGCTGGGACACCAGATTTAAGGGATTGCTATTTTGGCAATTGTATTTCACCCCAGAACAAAATATATGTTTTGGCGGACACTATTATAGTTTGCCAGCCAGTGCTGGTACACCAGATTTAGGGGATTGCTATTTTGGCAATTGAATTTCACCCCAGAATAAAATATATGTTTTGGCGGACACTATTATAGTTTGCCAGCCAGTGCTGGTACACCAGATTTATGGGATTGCTATTTTGGCAAGTGAATTTCACCCCAAAACAAAATATATGTTTTGGCGGACACTATTATAGTTTGCCAGCCAGTACTGGGACAACAGATTTATGGGATTGCTATTTTGGCAATTGAATTTCACACCAGAACAAAATATATGTTTTGGCAGACACGATTATAGTTTGCCAGCCAGTGCTGGGACATTAGATTTATGATATTGCTATTTTGGCAATTGAATTTCACCCCTGAACAAAATATATGTTTTGGCGGACACTATTATCGTTTGCCAGCCACAGCTGTGACACCAGATTTATGGTATTGCTATTTTGGAAATTGAATTTCACCCGAGAACAAAATATATGTTTTGGCGCACACTATTATAGTTTGCCAGCCAGTGCTGGTACACCAGATTTACGGGATTGCTATTTTGGCAATTGAATTTCACCCCAGAACAAAATATATGATTTGGCGCACACTATTATAGTTTGCCAGCCAGTGCTGGGACACCAGATTTAGGGGATTGCTCTTTTGGCAAGTGAATTTCACCCCAAAACAAAATATATGTTTTGGCGGACACTGTTATAGTTTGCCAGCCAGTACTGGGACAACAGATTTAGGGGATTGCTATTTTAACAATTGAATTTCACCCCAGAACAAAATATATGTTTTGGCGGACACTATTATAGTTTGCCAGCCAGTGCTGGGACACCAGATTTACCGGATTGCTATTTTGGCAAGTGAATTTTACCCCATAACAAAATATATTTTTTGGTGGACACTATTATAGTTTGCCAGCCAGTGCTGGGACACCAGATTTATGGTATTGCTATTTTGGCAATTGAATTTCAACCCAGAACAAAATATATGTTTTGGCGGACACTATTATAGTTTGCCAGCCAGTGCTGGGACACCAGATTTATGGGATTGCTATTTTGGCAAGTGAATTTTACCCCAGAACAAAATATATGTTTTGGCGGACACTATTATAGTTTGCCAGCCAGTGCTGGGACATTAGATTTATGGTATTGCTATTTTGGCAATTGAATTTCACCCCAGAACAAAATATTTGTTTTGGCGGACACTATTATAGTTTGCCAGCCACAGCTGTGACACCAGATTTATGGTATTGCTATTTTGGCAATTGAATTTCACCCCAGAAAAAAATATATGTTTTGGCGGACACTATTATAGTTTGCCAGCCAGTGCTGGTACACCAGATTTAGGGGATTGCTATTTTGGCAATTGAATTTCACCCCAGAACAAAATATATGTTTTGGCGGACACTATTATAGTTTGCCAGCCACAGCTGTGACACCAGATTTATGGTATTGCTATTTTGGCAATTGAATTTCACCCCAGAACAAAATATATGTTTTGGCGGACACTATTATAGTTTGCCAGCCAGTGCTGGTACACCAGATTTAGGGGATTGCTATTTTGGCAATTGAATTTCACCCCAGAACAAAATATATGTTTTGGCGGACACTATTATAGTTTGCCAGCCAGTGCTGGGACACCAGATTTAGGGATTGCTATTTTGGCAAGTGAATTTCACCCCAGAACAAAATATATGTTTTGGCGGACACTATTATAGTTTGCCAGCCAGTGCTGGTACACCAGATTTAGGGGATTGCTATTTTGGCAATTGAATTTCACCCCAGAACAAAATATATGTTTTGGCGGACACTATTATAGTTTGCCAGCCAGTGCTGGGACACCAGATTTATGGGATTGCTATTTTGGCAAGTGAATTTCACCCCAGAACAAAATATATGTTTTGGCGGACACTATTATAGTTTGCCAGCCAGTGCTGGGACACCAGATTTATGGTATTGCTATTTTGGCAATTGAATTTCACCCCAGAACAAAATATATGTTTTGGCGGACACTATTATAGTTTGCCAGCCAGTGCTGGGACACCAGATTTATGGGATTGCTATTTTTGGCAAGTGAATTTCACCCCAGAACAAAATATATGTTTTGGCGGACACTATTATAGTTTGTTAGCCAGTGCTGGGACATTAGATTTATGGTATTACTATTTTGGCAATTGAATTTCACCCCAGAACAAAATATATGTTTTGGCGGACACTATTATAGTTTGCCAGCCACAGCTGTGACACCAGATTTATGGTATTGCAATTTTGGCAATTGAATTTCACCCCAGAACAAAATATATGTTTTGGCGGACACTATTATAGTTTGCCAGCCAGTGCTGGTACACCAGATTTATGGGATTGCTATTTTGGCAATTGAATTTCACCCCAGAACAAAATATATGTTTTGGCGGACACTATTATAGTTTGCCAGCCAGTGCTGGGACACCAGATTTACGGGATTGCTGTTTTGGCAATTGAATTTCACCCCAGAACAAAATATATGTTTTGGCGGACACTATTATAGTTTGCCAGCCAGTGCTGGGACACCAGATTTAGGGGATTGCTATTTTGGCAAGTGAATTTCACCCCAAAACAAAATATATGTTTTGGCGGACACTATTATAGTTTGCCAGCCAGTGCTGGGACAACAGATTTAGGGGATTGCTATTTTGGCAATTGAATTTCACCCCAGAACAAAATATATGTTTTGGCGGACACTATTATAGTTTGCCAGTCAGTGCTGGTACACCAGATTTACGGGATTGCTATTTTGGCAATTGAATTTCACCCCAGAACAAAATATATGTTTTGGCGGACACTATTATAGTTTGCCAGCCAGTGCTGGGACACCAGATTTATGGTATTGCTATTTTGGCAATTGAATTTTACCCCAGAACAAAAGATATGTTTTGGCGGACACTATTATAGTTTGCCAGCCAGTGCTTGGACACCAGATTTACGGGATTGCTATTTTGGCAATTGAATTTCACCCCAGAACGAAATATATGTTTTGGCGGACACTATTATAGTTTGCCAGCCAGTGCTGGGACACCAGATTTATGGTATTGCTATTTTGGCAATTGAATTTTACCCCAGAACAAAAGATATGTTTTGGCGGACACTATTATAGTTTGCCAGCCAGTGCTGGGACACCAGATTTATGGTATTGCTATTTTGGCAATTGAATAACACTACAAAACAAAATATATGTTTTGGCGGACACTATTATAGTTTGCCAGCCAGTGCTGGGACACCAGATTTATGGGATTGCTATTTTGGCAAGTGAATTTTACCCCAGAACAAAATATATGTTTTGGCGGACACTATTATAGTTTGCCAGCCAGTGCTGGGACACCAGATTTAGGGGATTGCTCTTTTGGCAAGTGAATTTTACCCCAAAACAAAATATATGTTTTGGCGGACACTGTTATAGTTTGCCAGCCAGTACTGGGACAACAGATTTAGGGGATTGCTATTTTAACAATTGAATTTCACCCCAGAACAAAATATATGTTTTGGCGGACACTATTATAGTTTGCCAGCCAGTGCTGGGACACCAGATTTACGGGATTGCTATTTTGGCAAGTGAATTTTACCCCAGAACAAAATATATGTTTTGGTGGACACTATTATAGTTTGCCAGCCAGTGCTGGGACACCAGATTTATGGTATTGCTATTTTGGCAATTGAATTTCACCCCAGAACAAAATATATGTTTTGGCGGACACTATTATAGTTTGCCAGCCAGTGCTGGGACACCAGATTTATGGGATTGCTATTTTGGCAAGTGAATTCTACCCCAGAACAAAATATATGTTTTGGCGGACACTATTATAGTTTGCCAGCCAGTGCTGGGACATTAGATTTATGGTATTGCTATTTTGGCAATTGAATTTCACCCCAGAACAAAATATATGTTTTGGCGGACACTATTATAGTTTGCCAGCCACTGCTGTGACACCAGATTTATGGGATTGCTATTTTGGCAAGTGAATTTCACCCCAGAACAAAATATATGTTTTGGCGGACACTATTATAGTTTGCCAGCCAGTGCTGGGACATTAGATTTATGGTATTGCTATTTTGGCAATTGAATTTCACCCCAGAACAAAATATTTGTTTTGGCGGACACTATTATAGTTTGCCAGCCACAGCTGTGACACCAGATTTATGGTATTGCTATTTTGGCAATTGAATTTCACCCCAGAACAAAATATATGTTTTCGCGGACACTATTATAGTTTGCCAGCCAGTGCTGGTACACCAGATTTAGGGGATTGCTATTTTGGCAATTGAATTTCACCCCAGAACAAAATATATGTTTTGGCGGACACTATTATAGTTTGCCAGCCAGTGCTGGGACACCAGATTTAGGGGATTGCTATTTTTGCAAGTGAATTTCACCCCAAAACAAAATATATGTTTTGGCGGACACTATTATTGTTTGCCAGCCAGTACTGAGACAACAGTTTTTGGGGATTGCTATTTTGTCAATTGAATTTCACCCCAGAACAAAATATATGTTTTGGGGGACACTATTATAGTTTGCCAGCCAGTGCTGGGACGCCAGATTTACGGGATTGCTATTTTGGCAAGTGAATTTTACCCCATAACAAAATATATTTTTTGGCGGACACTATTATAGTTTGCCAGCCAGTGCTGGGACACCAGATTTATGGTACTGCTATTTTGGCAATTGAATTTCACCACAGAACAAAATATATGTTTTGGCGGACACTATTATAGTTTGCCAGCCAGTGCTGGGACAACAGATTTATGGTATTGCTATTTTGGCAATTGAATTTCACCCCAGAAAAAAATATATGTTTTGGCGGACACTATTATAGTTTGCCAGCCAGTGCTGGTACACCAGATTTAGGGGATTGCTATTTTGGCAATTGAATTTCACCCCAGAACAAAATATATGTTTTGGCGGACACTATTATAGTTTGCCAGCCACAGCTGGGACACCAGATTTATGGTATTGCTATTTTGGCAATTGAATTTCACCCCAGAACAAAATATATGTTTTGGCGGACACTATTATAGTTTGCCAGCCAGTGCTGGTACACCAGATTTAGGGGATTGCTATTTTGGCAATTGAATTTCACCCCAAAACAAAATATATGTTTTGGCGGACACTATTATTGTTTGCCAGCCAGTACTGGGACAACAGATTTTGGGGATTGCTATTTTGGCAATTGAATTTCACCCCAGAACAAAATATATGTTTTGGGGGACACTATTATAGTTTGCCAGCCAGTGCTGGGACACCAGATTTAAGGGATTGCTATTTTGGCAAGTGAATTTTACCCCATAACAAAATATATTTTTTGGCGGACACTATTATAGTTTGCCAGCCAGTGCTGGGACACCAGATTTATGGTACTGCTATTTTGGCAATTGAATTTCACCACAGAACAAAATATATGTTTTGGCGGACACTATTATAGTTTGCCAGCCAGTACTGGGACAACAGTTTTTGGGGATTGCTATTTTGGCAAGTGAATTTCACCCCAGAACAAAATATATAATTTGCAGGACACTATGAAACTTGGCCAGCCACAGCTGAAACCACTAATTTATGGTATTGTTATTTTGGCAATTGAATTTCACGACAGAAAATAATCTATCCTTTGCCAGACAGCAGACAGTATTATACTTGGCTAGCCAAAGCTGGAACACCAGATTTAGGGGATTGGTATTTTGTCAATTGTATTTAACCCCTTAATAAAATATAGAAATTGCTATCCTGAGTTTCTAGGGGTGACAATTAGCACAGCCAAGCCCCTGATGTAGGATATAGGAAAAAATAACTAGTATTTATGGATTTATGGACTTGGTGGCAGTTTATTCTGGTGCACCACAAGTCACAAAATTGTCTCCGATCACCCTAGAAAAAAAGTGACAGAAAAACGCTCTGTGCAGCCTAAAAACCAGTGAGCAAGCAACTAGCAGAAGTTGAATTATTCACAGCTGTAGATCGATCACTTCATTAGGTGCTTTTGCTGACTTTTCCCTGCCTAATCTCGCCCTTACAGCAGCTGCGTCCTCTCCCTACACTAATCAGAGCAGTGTGATGTGTGGCGCTACTTGACTCCAGCATAAATAGAGGCTGGGTCACATGCTGCACTTGGCCAATCACAGCCATGCCATTAGTAGGCATGGCTGTGATGGGCTCTTAGGGCAAGAAGTAAAACACTAGCTGATTGGCTGCTGTGCAGCCCTTCAGAAAGCGGGAAGAAATCGCCGAACAACGAACCCGAACCCGAACTTTTTTGAAAATGTTCGGGTTCGGGTCCGTGTCCCGAACACCCCAAAATTCGGTACGAACCCGAACTATTCTCGAACTGTTCGCTCAACACTACTATTAGGCTTAGTTCACACTTCACTTACTCTATTTGGTCAGCAATTGTCAGCCTAAAGCAGGAGCGGGTCAAACCCACAGAACAGGTTCAGCTCTATTCATGATATCTAATCCGAGAGTAGGCCTGACTCCTGAATTTGCCTCAAAATAAATGATGTAAATAACTGACCAAATAGCAGAAGTGTGAACTCTGCCTTATAGGTCAATGTTAGCGTCAGGTCTAATTTATCGACGTGGACTTAACCGTGCAGTGGCCCAAAATTCATGTAGTGGCCCCATGACAGTGGGGAGGGTGCCAGCAGTAAGGCTGTGTTCACATCACTGTTTATTTTTCTGTTCTTCTAATCTGCCAGAAGAACAGCCCAAAAGCAGATCCTGTACTTTGAGCATCCGCCTTCATACTGTCAGTATTGGTAAGGAAAAAAAACTGTGGTGGGTGCAGAGAGATAACATGATGGAAATACTTGCATGTTTTCTGTGTTTTGGACCCACTCCTGCTTTTGGCTTCCAAATCATGATCAAATCCTGATGCAAAATACTAACCATGTGATAGAGGCCACCTAAACGCTGAACCGACAGGACCTGTTTATTTTGGTATTTTTCTGTGCTTCTGATAGATCAGAAGAATGGAAAAATAAACAGTGATGTCAACACTGTCAAACAGGGACTCAAGTGGCTCCATAACAGACTAATGAGGGTGGCAACAAAATAAATAGTCACAATAGTGGACCTGGAACAGATTGGTGAGGGTGGCAACAGCATGTAGAGTAATGATAGTGGCCCCAGGACAGAATGGTGAGGGTGGCAACAGCATGAAGAATGACATAAGTGGCCCTGGAACAGAGTGGGGAGGGGGGCAACAGCAGTAACAGTAACCGCACAATCATAGTAGGGGCAGATCACAGTAGGGGCAGATGACAGTAGAGGCAGCAGGCGTGTGGCATCAGGCAGGTTCCAGCAACACAATGGTGGCAGCAGCACATGGGCAAAAGTAAAGGACCATTTGTCACAATGTTCTGGTGTGGTACACTACAGTCAGATCATTACTGCCAGAATGTTCTAGTCTGTTGTATCAGGCACCTGTGCCTGTAAATCCTGGTTGATCCAGGCCTGATTCATCTTTAAAATGGTTAGTGTCTCAACATTTTGTGTTGAAAGGTGAGTTCTCTTTGAAGTAACTATGCCACCCACAGCACTAAACACCCACTCTGATGCCACACTACTGGCTGGGCAGGATAGCTTGCCTGGGGCAAACTCGGCCAGTTGCAGCCACAATTCAAGTTTGGCTGCCCAGTAGTCCAGAGGGATCTTGGATCTAGGGTGACAGGGTGCCATCCAAGTATGCCACCACCTGCTGGTTCAGGTTCTGCTCAGTGTTTTGCTGCTTCTGGGTGGTTTCTTCAGTAGGCGAAAGAAGAAAAGTGCTCATCAGAGACTCACGACTTAAGATGCAGCTGATGGAGCTGGTCCTGCTCCTGCCCCACACTATCCCCTTCCAGCAGTCATGGCAGTGGAGCGTGAGTTCATAGGGTCCCCCCGGTTAGACCTTCATGAGGATTGGTGATGGGGTGCATAGTCAGCGACCGACAGACTACAATGGATGTCTCAATAGTAGTTGCATTTTTCATCCCTCTCAGAAGGTGTAAAAAAAGGCCTTATCCTGTAGTTTCCAAAACGGGGTTACATTTTTGGAGTTTCTACTGTAGGGTTGTATCAGGGGGTTTACTAAATCGACATCGCAACTTAAAATTATCCCAGCGACATATGCCCTCCAAAATCCATATGTCGCTCCTTCCCTTCTTTACCTTGCCATGAGCCCATACAGCGATTTACAACCACATATTCGATGTTTCTGAAAACTACAAAATCAGGGTAAGAAATATAGTTTTGTTTGGCTGTTAATCCTTGCTCTGTTACAGGCAAAATAGATGAAAATTTTTAAATTTCACCTTCATTTTCATTTCCTTCTTGTGGAACACCTAAAGGCTTAACAAACTTTGTAAAATCACTTTTGAATAACTTGAAGGGTGCAGTTTCTAAAATGGGGTCATTTATGGGTGGTTTCTACTAAGTCTACAAAGTGACTTCATACCTAAACTGGTCCTTAAAAAAGGGCGTTTGGGAAATTTTCTTAAAAATTTAAAGTATTGCTTCTAAAATTCTAAGACTTCTAACGTCCTAAAAACTAAAATGACATTTTCAAAATAATGTCAGCATAAAGTAGATATATGGGAAATGTAAAGTAACAACTAGAGATGAGCAAACTTTAAAAAAAAATTCGGCGTTCGGGTTGTGGTAACTCGCGCATCCCGTTATGGATTCCACTATCGCGGCATATGGAATCCATAAGGGGAGGCTTGCACCAACCCGAACTGTTGAACAGCCGAAGGATTGGGGGCGACGTCACCGTCATGTGATCAGTGCAGGGGGCGTAGCTCAGCACTGGATTTGATCCCGTGCTGAGCCACGCCCCCTGCACTGATCACATGATAGTGACGTCACCCCAGGTCCTTCGGCTGTTCAACAGTTCGGGTTGGTGCAAGCCGCCCCTTATGGATTCCATATGCCGCGATAGTGGAATCCATAACAGGATGCGCGAGTTACCACAACCCGAACGCCGAACTTTTTTTTAAAGTTCGCTCATCTCTAGTAACAACTATTTTATCAGGTATCACTATCTGCCTTAAAAGCAGAGAAATCCAAATTTTGAAAATTGCGAATTTGGGATTTTTTAATAAATAAAGGTGAAACATATTGCATCAAATTAATCACTAACATGAAATACAATGTGCCCGAGAAAATAATCTCAGAATTGCTTTGATAAGTAAAAGCATTCCAGAGTTATTACCACATAAAATGACACATGTCAGATCTGCAAAAATTGCGATAAGCAACAGGAGGCATGAGAGCACCTGATGTTTGACGCTAAGTTCCGCCTCCCCCCTCGCTATCTGGAGCAGAGTGTGCAGGCCATGTGGGCATGCTGGAGGTGCTGAGAGCCCGGGCTTGTTAAGGCTGCTCGGGTGTAAAGCGAGACAGAGGATTAACGCTGCCGAACAAGGATCGCGCAGTCATACCCCACTTGGATCAGGGTGTTTGGAGGAAAAAGTGTCAGGGCACCAAATTCACCAGGGAACTGCAAAGGTGGTGGTGAGAGAAAGTGGAAGGCGGTGAGCGGTGTGGGGAGTCGCTCTGGTAGACAGCGGTGCGGGTGCAGTATAGAGGCACAAGGGAGTCCAGAAGGTGCGGAAAACAGTGTTTTATTCACACTTGCATCAAATTAACAGCAGACAGTCACTTGGTGTTAAATCACACACACATCAGAAAACGAGTGGAAAACAAAAAGTCCAAACACAGGTTCCAATCACCTGGGAGGTTTGAGGTGCGGGGTCGCACCTGGCTGTCAGCCCAGCCGCAGGACAATCCACCGTCAGGCTTCCAGGAATAACCCCACTTGGCTGAGCTCCTTCCTCCAGGTCAGAGAGCTCCACAGCACTGTGATCAGCTCCAGGACAAACACTCTCACAGCTGCTGGTGCTGGCTGAGTTTTTAAACCCAGCCCAAAACCAGGACTGGGTCGTGGGGAGCAGCCACCCACCCTACACTTTAGCTGCTCCCGGTAAGAGCCGGCCCGGATCGGCTTTGCAGCCATGCTATTTAGCAAATGTGTCAGTAGCACTACCTGCTACTGACATCAACAAACGGCTCTTACCTCACCGAGGCTATGAACCTCGGTGACACGTACCTGCCATCTAGGACGGCACCCTGCACCTTACCACAGCGGTCAGTTTGGCAGGGTGGCGGTGGATGTGTATGCTTTGGAAGGAGACGTTCCACTGGAGGTGGTGGCTGGAAGTTGGAGGGGTCTTCCCCCCATGATTGTTTGAGGAAAGAGGGGTTGTGGTCTGGGTGTTATATCATTGGCAGCACGTGCCCCCCACCCTCATAAGTATACTAACTCTTTCTCCTAAAGGGGTTTCCCTTATGATTGTTCGAGGGAAAACGGAGTATAGACACTGTTTTATTAACTGCATGTGTCTCCTTTCCAAGTTAACCTCCTATTAATGAATTTGGGCAACGGCCTGTTAACCCTTAACCTCCAACCTGTTAATATTGGGGTTATATTGTCGCTGGTGCTTTGAGAAAAAAGATTGAACTAAGTTTGCAATATTTTTGAGGGCAAAAAGTGGAAAGTGTGGATTAAGAGCTGCATTGTGTTTGGTATCTGACATTTACTATAAAAAAATAATAATTTTGGAGTCGCTGATTGCTGTGTCTCTGTACTGGTTTTTCCTTATTTAACATCTGGTTATATCTGCGTTGGGACTGCCACAAAAAGAAAAAAGGAGGAAAAAAGGGAGAAGGAAAGTGAAAAAAAAAGGAGGACCAACAGAGGCCAGTTAATAATAGGAGATCTGGAACTGGGCTGGAACATTGTTCTAGTAACTATATGTGTTCCCTTTCAACGTTAACCTCTTACTAATGAACTTGGGGAATGGCCCGCTAATCCCTTATCTCCAATCGGTCAATACTGGACTCACATTGCTGCTGGCGCTGTGTAAAGGAAGCTCGACCTAAGTTTGTAACATATTGGACGGCGAGAAGTGAAGAGTGCGGTTTAGGAGTCGCATTGTGTTTGCTACCTGACATTTATTAAGAGAAAAAAGGAAGGGAAGGGGGAAAAAAAGAAAAAGAGAAAGGAGTCATTCTGTGCTGTGTCCCTGTACTGGTTTTTCCATATTCAACATTTGGGATATACCCCTTTTGGAAATGCCGCAAAAAAGGAGGGCCAGCAGGGACCCAGCAACGATATGAGATCTGGTCCTGGGTTGGAAACAGAATGCTTTAAATAAATATCTGACTCCCACACTGAGATCTGCTGATTCTTGGAAAGAGTCAGCAGAGGGACTAGGTCCTAGTGTTGAGTGCGAATATTCGAATTGCGAATGTTAATCGCGAATATCGGAACTTTGAGAATTCGCGAATATTTAGAATATAGTGATATATATTCGGAATTTTGAATATTCTAGATTTTTTTAAATCAGCAACCTCCCTTCTTACTTGTGGGCCAATGAGAAGGCTGCAATGTCTTTGTCTGAGCTTAGAAACATCCCTAGCAACCAATAGGAAAGTTTTAGCCACTGTATGCAGTATTTTGCAGATCTGAGAGAGACAGCAGTGTTATTACTGTACTCTCTGCTTTCCTGTGTCATGACATTAGATAGGTAGTTAGCTAGCATATATATATAATATATATATATATATATATATAATATGGATAGCTAGTGGGAGATAGTCAGTGTAGGTTAGATAGTGATATAGTGTAGCTGGTTCTGCTGTCTATACATATATGCTACAAACATAGTGCTGTATGTATGTATGTATGTATGTATGTATGTATGCTACATACATACAGTTGTGTTCAAAATTATTCAACCCCCACTGAAATTGAGTGTTTTGGCCAGTTTGACATTGATTTTGATAATTTCAGTCATCTTGTTTACAATTAAATCAAAGAGGCACTTGTAAGTCAGAGAAATATAACATCACATTTATAATGAAATAACCACAAATGTCTTTTCTGTGCTCACATCATTATCAGTTTTATTCAACCCCCAAGTGACATTCAATCTTAGTACTTAGTACAACATCCTTTTGTTCTGCCGTGCCAACCATTATCTCCAGTCTCAGGAAACTTTTAGCAGCTTGAAAAATATAGCTATAGTGACCCACCCCTGTATTTCACACACATTACTCGAATATTACATTGCCAATTTTTCATAATCAAGAAAATAATTTCAAATTGGCGAATTCGCGAATATATGATGAATATTCTACCAAATCTTCACGAAATATTACGAATTAGAATATTGCCCCTGCCGCTGATCACTAGTGATGAGCGAGCACCAAAGTATTCGGGTGTTCGGATCTTCGGGCCGAACACATTGCTATGTTCGTGTGCTCGGCCGAGCACCCGAGTATAATGAAAGTCAATGGGAAACAACCAGGCACCCCCTTCTCTGAAGAGGGTCCTTTGGAAAAGGTCATAAAGTGACAGAAACACCACCGAAATGGACCGGGAACAGCATGGGGACAATGTCTGGACACATCTTGGACACCCAAGTCGCTGCTGGAAACCATGTTGTCCCAGTTGTACACTACTTTTACTTACTGACAAATACATGCCCAAAACCCCGACCAAAAAAATCAATCTTACATGAAAAAATTTTAGGAAACGTTCTTTACTGTATATTCAATTTTGTATGTAAAGTGCAAGTGCTGCCAAAAATTTTGCTTTTTTCCAGAATTCGGGCCATGATTAAGATGGACAGCCAGAGGTATCTGTATTGCGCTGCTATTTGACTGGCGCCAGAAGAACCACACTGAAAGTATTTGCCAAGAATGTTTTCATTAATCTAAGATGTAGCCTGGTTTGAAAACGATCGGACACATGATCCAGCGGCATTATTCCCATTATGTGCCGAGCATTTTCCTGGAAACCAAAGTCTTTGAGTTCTGAGGGGAGTATGGTTGCAAAGCTGAAACTTAAACTAATTGACGGAAGGGCACCACCAGCAGTGGAGCCTGCGGCTTAATTTGATTCCACATGGGAAACCTCACCCAGCCCGGACACTGAATGGATTGACAGATTGATACCTCTTTCTCAATTCTGTGGGTGTTGTAGCATGGCCGTTGTGAGCGGATGGATCGAGATGATTTGTGTTGTTTATTCCGATAACCAACGAGATTCCTCCGTGCTAAGGAATTACGTCTCCTCCGGCTGCCAGTGCAAGGACATGATAGAGATATTATCAAAAACAATGGCCACGATAAAATATTATAAAAAAATGTTGATTGTGGTAATGTTACATTGCAGAGTTAGCGCATGGAATGGCGGTCAGCACCGGCTACGAAAAAATTTTATTGAAATTTTAACAATATTTTTTGATTGCCCTGTAAAAGATTGTAGGTGAGGGCCTGCTAGTGAGCTGACCCTCCCTGAAGAAAGACATGAGAAGATCTTGTGCACTGATCCCTAAACTCTTCAGCATCCACAGTCAGAAGAAGATGACGGTGGGGAATGGCAATTAGTGTTTCACAAGGTGGATGATACGGATGAGACTCAGTTGTTAATGAGTGATGGTCTTGTTAGGTCAACACAAGTCAGGAGGATGACCATAGTAAGGAAGTGGAAGAGGAGATGGGGGACGATGACATCACTGACCCAACCTGGAAAGGCAGAAAGCCAAGCGAGGACAGCAGGACAGAGAGGGAGGGATCCATAGCACCGCAACAGGCTGAGAGAGGCTGTGGGGAAGCAAAAGGGAGAAGGCGAGCCACACTAAATAGGCACACAACTGTTCCCCCTTGCGGAAATCTTCCTTGCCAAGGGGTAAGTGTTCCACAGTCTGGCGCTTTTTTGAGGAAAGTGGGGACAATAAAAGAATTGTAATTTGCTAACTGTAACTGTGCTATACCAAAATAAGAACTCATAAATAAACAAATAACCATAAAATATCTTACATCCTATTCATTAACTCTAACTCAAACCATAACAATAAAAACTCAAACCCGGGAACATAATGGGGGGAGACAGTACACTGGAGGCAAAATGAGTAGGGGTTGTGAACACTAGCAACCTCACCACCATCGGCATGATCCACCACATGACATCAAAGCACCCTAACAGGTGGCCTGAACCCCTGGGTACACAATCAGTGTCTGTGGGTCACACCACTGCCTTCTCTTCCTCTCCTGTGTACATGCTGGCCAATCCTCTGTCCTAGACGCAGGCCTATATGATTCCCGCCCTGCAGCTGGGCCTTCGCAAGCACCATCAGCTAGCACACCCACTTCTGTGTCCAAGCACAGCGTACAGATGTCCTTACCCCAGGCCTTTGAATGTAAGTGCAAATACCCAGCCACCCACCCACAGGCCATAGCACTAAATGCGCACTTTTCATAATTTATGGCCCTGGAAATGTTGGCATTTAGGCCTGTGGACACTGAGGCTTTCCTCAGCCTCATGGCGGCGGCCGTCCTTCATTACTCGTCCCCAGCCGCCATTATTTTTCTCTGTGTGTCGTCCCCGCATTACACCGGCAATTGTGTCACATAACATCACCCGTGCCGCCACCACCTACATTAGTGGCTGCAACCCCCCCTTCTCCTGCTCTTCCTCCTCCACCGCAAACTCAGAATTCTCATCTTGCAGCAGCAGTCAACCATTAGTCAGTAGCTGGAAGCAGTGTAGCATGGCAGTAGGGAAACGGCAACAAGCCGTGATAAAACTCATTTGCTTGGGTGACAAGCAGAGCTGTGGAAGGGTATAAGGGACCAGGTTGGTTGTGTCTCATAATGGCCATAACTTGTCGGCAGCTTTGTAGCTCGGCAAACTCACACACATGGCAATCATACAACATATATATACCATGCACAACAAACATCCCAAACGTATACGGTAATATATATCAAAACACACGAGAGTGGAGGTAAACGCATGGCATGGCCTGTTTAAGAACTCATAAATAACCAAGTAACCATAACATATTTTATAGCGTAGTCATAAACTCAAACCATAACAATAACAACTCAAACACAGGAACATAACAGGGCCAGCCCTCAGGCAAGCACGGCCCTCACCGGGCACAATGACAACTCTGCCCAGTGACCACAGCAAAATGTCGGGAAATTGTCCCTCAAAAACCTGTCCTAATAATAGAATCCTAATCACTGGGCAGAAAACAACCTCTGCCTAGTGAATAAGGCCAACTTTTAAATTGGATAAATGCTGATATGGCCATGTGGATCCCTCCTTAATGTCCGGGATCCGGCCATGCCATACCTAGCCCACGTGTTCTCAACTTTCTCCAAACCTACCCCACTTTGCCTAAGTTACTGGTGAAGGTGCGCCGTGTGCCCATTTCAGAAAGCAATCTACAGCTGCCGACGGTCTGGCAACGCTGCTGCAGCACTTGTATTTGCCAGCTAACCGGAATTCCACATTACACATGTTGGCCAGGCTTTGTGAGCAGCAGAAGGCAGTAGTGGAATACCAGCTACAACATGGTCTAGTATGTCTGATCTCTGTGAGGTTTTAGGCAACTTTGAAGAATAAACACAGATGGTGAGTGGCGATACCGCTATTATCAGAATTCCAATCCCACTTCTGTGTCTACTGAAACGCTGGCTGCTAACAATAAAGGTCGAACACTTTACATGTGGAAGAGGTGGAACTAGGAGGAAGACATTACACAGGGTGATAGCCAGACCACCCTCAGTTGTCTTGTCAGTGTGAATTGGATGATGATGAGGAGGAGGAGCAAGAGACGGTTGCCTCCGCTACTGAGGGTAGTAACCATAACAAGTTTATTCCATCTGTTTAGCATAGATGGGCAGGAGAGGAGGAAGAGAATAAGGAGATTGAGAGTCATCCTCCTCATGAGGACAGCAAAGTCTTGTCTGTTGGGACTCTGACACACATGGCTGACTTTATGTTATGCTGCCTTTTCTGTGACCCTCGCATTCTAAGCATTTTGCACAACAGTGATTACTGGTTGTTCAGTTCACTCTTCTCGACCCCCGCTACAAAGAGAACTTCTCATCTCTAATTCCTGTGGTGGAGAGGACTAGCAAAATGGTGCAATAGCAGGTCTTTCTTTAAAAACTGCTCAATAAATTTCCATCTGACAATGCTGGCCGCAGAGTACGTAGTTCCTTGGGCAACCCAGTAGGGAACCAGTTCCAACAGAGGCAGGACAACACTCTCCAAGGCCTGGGACAGTTTCATGACACTCGCCAGCACTCTCACCTTGTTGCGCGGCCTAGTATCACAAGAATGTAAAAAAATGTGGAAGATGGTGAAGGAATAAATAGCAGACAGTGTCAGCGTCCTCAGTGATCCCTCTGAGCCTTACAACTACTGGGTGTACAAACAGGACACGTGACACGAACTGGCACTCTACAGCCATAGCTAAATGATAAGGAACATGGAAGATATACTATATTGGACTGTAGTATTCAGGGTAAATGACCATGTGGGCACATTGCGATAAATAAGTGGGTTTTGGGTTGCAGTTTTGGCACTCTAAAGTCTCAGTCTCTAAAAGGTTCGCCATCGACATCACTGTTTTAGAGGGTTAGTGCACCTGTAGGCCCTCAGCTACATTATTTTATTCAATTTTATTTCACCCAGGGCTTCTACGTGCACCATTAGTATGGCCACTTGCACGTTCCTTACTGGCCGCATTCTTAATATTAAATGTTGTGTATGCTTCAAAGTATGTCACATGTACAGTAGCCTATGATTTGTAAGTGTATGTGCCAACTGTTGCACAAATAATGTACATTTCCCCAAAATACACTGTTTTCACCTGTGGTACAGTAATTGACACAGAGAGGCACACGCTATGGACACTAAATGTTGCACAAATAATTTACATTTCCCTAAAATACACTGTTTTCACCTGTGGTACAGTATTTGACACAGAGAGG